>JBBGZY010000450.1:2277500-2877500 GCA_037952925.1 Lithobates clamitans
TATATATATATATAGATAGATAGATAGATAGATAGATAGATAGATAGATAGATAGATAGATAGATAGATAGATAGATAGATAGATAGATATATCTATCTATCTATATATATATATATATATATCTATATATATAGATATATATATAGATATATATTTATATCTATATATATAAAAATAATTGCATTTTATAGTTGCCCCCCTACTTTTGTCCCTGTCCCCCCACGTGCCCCCCCTAAATATGAAAGCTGGAGACGCCACTGAATCCAGGGTCTGTGCTACATATTCCAACATTTCTACAATACCCCATACTCCCGCCCAAACAACTGATCATGTGGAATTTGACCATTTTTTCCATCCCCACTCATAATAGATACAGTCCTTTGGCGATGGATCTTGACATCTTCTCCAAAGAGGCTGAATCACATAATAGCTTCCACCCAGTGGATTGCTTTCTACAAGGTGGGAGCGAGCCAATAGCTACTGAGATCAATACTATAAAAATGTTCAACCTTTCTACCCATCAATTAACCACAGCTGAACATCTGTTATTAACGAAAGGGTTAGGGTTTGCACCAACTATAGGACCCAATAAATTTGGCCTATTTAAAGATCTTAATAGGTTCATTAGAAGCTTAACGGTCAAAAGATTTTACGCTAAAGATCAAATAGACAGGTCTAAACCCATAGCACCAGGAGAAGTTGCTACTAATGTTGATATCGCTGAAGAACTCATTCAGCAGGATGCCTTGGCAATACTCATGGAGCTATGGGATGATGGGTTGCCTAACAGTATTCCATGTGAAAACTATCCATACAGGGTTCAAGTCCACGTTCTTCCCCTCAGCTTGTATAGGTCCATATGTCGAGACTTATTATCAAGCTACCTACAGAGACCTCCTAAATTTGTGTAATACCAAGTCCTCAAGCTCCTCCAACTTGTCTAGTGCTGAACGTACAGCTCTAAGTACTCTAAAGAACAACAACCGGTTGGTCATTAAACATGCTGACAAGGGGGGCAGTCTGGTTATTCAAAACAGAACTGAGTATGAGAAAGAAGCTTACTGCTTACTATCAGATCAGAAAACATAGTATCCTAAAAGGGGACCCCTTACCAGGGTTCCAAGTGGAGTTGAAATCTTTGGTAGAGGGGGCTGCAAATGATGGGGTATTATGTAAAAGGGAGAAACAGTTCCTCCTTCCCCACATTTGCAGTACCCCCTACTTTTACTATCTGCCAAAGTTTCACAAGTCCACTGTATGTCCTCCAGGCAGACCCATTGTGGCCAGTGCAGATAGTTATACCTCTGGACTATCTCATTACATCGACTTCTTTCTACAACCCATAGTCTCAGGTTTACAGTCATACATCAAGGATTCTGGTCATGTGATTGAGACACTCCTGAATTACTACTACTTACTACTTGTGGGCCTCTTTGGATGTGGTCTCTCTCTACACCTCAACCCACATAATGTAGGCTTAGAGGCACTCCAACATTTCCTTTCCAAAGATTCCAATATGAATTACAGACAGGCACAGTTTTTGATTTATGCTACAGGTTTCTGCTTGGAGCACAATTATTTTGTGTTCCAGGACAAGTTTTGCATTCAGAAACATGGAACAGCCATGGGAGCAAACTTTTCCCCTTCATATGCCAACACTGTCATGGGCTATTGGGAAGAGCGATATATATGGACACACAACCCTTTTGCGAGACACATAGTGTTCCTAGGGCACTATATCGATGACAGTCTGATCATCTGGAATGGGAGTATTGAGTCCTTTGAATCATTTGTCATTTATTGTAATGACAACACTTTGGGTCTCAGCTTTACACATGCGATAGATTCCACTAACCTAGTGTTTCTGGACCTGGTATTATACCATGAAGTTGGGTCCATTTTCACAAAAAACTATTGCAAACCCACCAGTGGCAACTCGTACTTACATTATACGAGTTGCCACCATCCTTCTTGGATAAACAACATTCCAAGTGGACAGTTTCAAAGGCTAAGAAGAAACTGTACCAACCGTGGGGAGTACGAATCACAAAGTTTGTGCCTAAAAAACAAGGGATACCCAGCAAAATTAGTTCAGACGGCCCGTGACAAGTTTTTGGAATCTGTACCACCTCCCAAGATTCGAAAAGAGCCAGATGTCAACACAATTAGGTTTGTCACCGAATCTAACAGCAAATATAGATCCATTCAGATTATTGTTAAGAAACATTGGCATATTCTGCATATGGATGCGAAACTAGGGCCTATCCTATCCTCAGCGCCACAGATCACATTCAAAACACGTACTCTGAAGAACATTGTTGCCCCGAGCAAACTTAAGAATTCTCGAAAAGAGAGAGTTTTGCACATTAGGTCCTATTTTGACAACAGAACCGGTATTTTTCAGTGTAAGAAAAGGGGTTGCCTGACTTGCTAGTTCATCCAACATGGCCAATCCTCTTTTTCTGATAGGGCCGGTAATGAGTACAATATAAAGCAATTTATTACCTGCCCCACTGAGAGTATGTGTGTGTGTATATAATATGTATGTATGTATATATATATATTTATTACCTGCTCCACTGCTGAGTATATGTGTGTGTGTGTGTATATATATATATATATATGTGTGTGTGTGTGTATTATATTTATTTTTTTATATATATATATATATATATATATAAAATCTAAATTGAGACAATTAATTCATATTCTAACCATTGTTTCTTGCCCATCCTGCTTATTTTTTGTGTATTCCCTTGTCTTTGTCTAATTGTTTGTAGTGTATATATAATAAGCCTTTGTCACCAGGTTGTTTAAACGATAGAGGTATGCTGCGGTGGAAAAACCAATCATGGTTCCTTTAAATTTGTGATTCTTCTTGCGGTCCGCCCCTATTTAAACCCCATTTGCAGTCTATGTCACTTGACCTGAAGAAGGGCCACGCCCCGAAACGCATAGTGAAGACAGCTATCTTCCCTCTCTACTCTCCTCAGCTTGCTCTCCACCTGTTTTGCTCCAAGCTTCATTTTGGATTTATTTAATTTACTCCCGAAATCTGTTTTTATTCATTTCGTTTTTCGTTAAAAATTGCATTCGTCCGAAAATCCAAATGAATTAAGGTCGAATCTGTCATTGAAGGCTTATGGTGTCCGTCGAACGTTCAAAGAAGATTCGACGGTGCAGCTAAACTGTACGTGTGCATATCTGGTCGAATTTTCAGCCTACAACCTAGCTGTAGTAGAATTCTAATGTATGACTAGTAATAATTCTATTTATTAATTATTTTACTAGTCAACCAACATTAGATATTTTCTATAGTCTATGGGCGGATGCATTTGACCAGAAATGTACGATTGCAGCGTTGTACAGTTTAGCTGCTCCGTCGAATCTTCTTAGAACTTTCGACTGACACCATAAGCCAAAGATTCGACGTTTGTATGTTTTTCGTTGCTTTGTGGAATCTTCGTCGTTCATGTTGAATGGTCTACTCTACCCCAACAGTCAGCCAACTTTCACATTCGTTTCTCAATCTCCAAGTGCAATGGCGGACGCGGCATCCGACGTTGTGTCAGATATTGATATGGCATTATAATGTAGAATCTATAATAATAAATCCCCCCCCCCCACAACACGGGCAGCCTCTGAGGCTATCGCAACACTAGTATCACTATCAAGTTCACAACACTAACACAATAGCAGCAGATTATTATGAAAAAGTTAAGTTGAACTGTAGCTTGCTTCACGATTGTTCTGTTACTGTGCTTATGCTTAATTGCTAAAAGAGACTGTTTTTGGCCACAGCGTGTTGCAGTCAGCTTTAAAGTCTCAGGCCCATTGGGGCTTAGGGATATTGTGTTCCCCCCCTCAGGTGCATTGCTTTAGGACATCCCAAATGGTCATTATTATGGTCTCGTGATGTACGATAAAGAAAAATGGATTTATAATACAGCTTACCTGTAAAATCCTTTTCTTTGAGTACATCACGGGACACAGAGGTCCCTCCCCTCTTTTCTGGGATCGTCATTGCTTGCTAAAAAACTGAGGCACTTCCTGTGTAGGAGGGGTTATATGGGAGGAACCGTCTTACTATTGGTTGCCAGTGTCCAATCACCTAAAGGTAGCGTATAACCCACATTGAGTCATTATTATGGTGCTCTGTGTCCCATGATGTACTCCAAGAAAAGGATTTTACAGGTAAGCTGTATTAAAAATCCATTTTTTCAGAACAAGGTCACCAATACAAGAAAATGTATTTCAGCAGGCTGGGGGAGGGGGGCTGGAGTACCTGGCTGTGTTGTGTGGCAGGGATAACCTGATCACTATGAATCGTCTGTTAGCTAAACCACTTCATTATATATATCGATATATATACACACACACTATATTACCACAAGTATTGGGACGCCTGCCTTTACACGCACATTAATTTTAATGGCATCCCAATCTGATTCCACAGGGTTCATTATTGATTTGGCCCACCCTTTGCAGCTAAAACAGCTTCAACTCTTCTGGGAAGGCCGTCCACAAGGTTTAGGAGTGTGTCTATGGGAATGTTTGCCATTCTTCCAGAAGCACATTTGTGAGGTCAGGCACTGATGTTGGACGAGAAGGTCTGGCTCGCAGTCTCTGCTCTAATTCATCCCAAAGGTGTTCTGTCGAGTTGGGGTCAGGACTCTGTGCAGTCCATTCAAGTTCCTCCACCCTAAAGTTGCTCATCCATGTCTTTATGGACCTTGCTTTGTGCACTGGTCCAAATCATTTGGTGGGGGGTTGTTTTTAAGGGGTTGGGCTTGGCCCCTTAGTTCCGGTGAAAGGAACCCCTATGCCCCGTACACACGATAGGATTTTCCGACGAAAAATGTTCGATGGGAGCTTGTTGTCTGAAATTCCGACCGTGTGTAGGCTCCATCGGACATTTTCCACCGGAATTTCCGTCACACAAAATTTGAGAGATGGTCGGCATGCCCGGAATCAAGCAGAAGAGCAGCACTGGCTATTGAACTTAATTTTTCTCGGCTTGTCGGAAGTGTTGTACATCACATTCTTGACGTTCGGAATTTCCGACAAGATTTGTGTGACCGTGTGTATGCAAGACAAGTTTGAGCCAACATCCGTCGGAAAAAAAAACATGGATTTTGTTGTCGGAAAATCCTATCGTGTGTACGGGGCATAAGGCCGTCAGCATACCAAGAAATTTTGGACAATTTCATGCTCCTAACTTTGTGGGAACAGTTTGGAGATGGCTCATTCTTGTTCCAACATGACTGCATACCAGTGCACAAAGCAAGGTCCATGGATGAGCAAGTTTGGGATGGAGAAAGTTAACTGGCCTGCACAGTCCTGACCTCAACCCAATAGGAACACCTTTGGGATGAATTAGAGTGGAGACTGTGAGCCAGGCCTTCTCGTCCACATCAGTGCCTGATGTCAGAAATGCACTTCTGGAAGAATGGTCAAACATTCCCATAGACACACTCCTAAACCTTGTGGGCAGCCTTCCCAGAAGAGTTGAAGCTGTAATAGCTGCAAAGGGTGGGCCAACTCAATATTGAACCCTACGGACTAAGACTGGGATGCCATTAAAGTTCATGTGTGTAAAGCAGGCGTCCCAATACTTTTGGCAATATAGTGTGTGTGTGTGTGTGTGTGTATATATATATATATATATATATATATATATATATATATATATATATATATATATATATATATACACATACACACTGTATATATACAGTATATATATATATACTGTATATAGTGTGGGGTTCAGCTTCAATTGGAGAGCTCTAAGTTAATCTAAGCTGTATATAGGGTTAAAGGGCTTCCTGTCCGTGTTTATTGATCAGCGTGTACAGCAAACAAAGGGATTCCTGTACGGGTAAGAAACAAAAGACCAGCCAAAACAGTTATAAGCCTCCTGGCGTCCCAATACTTTTGGTAACAGTGTATTTTTTTTTCTCTGACTCCTGCTAACATATTCAGGCGATTACCAATGGTAGCCCCCAGATTTCTACCATGATGGGTTTACTTTAAAGAAGAACTGCAGCCAAAAATAGGATGAAAATGAATAGCCCATTAAAAGATAAAATAGACAAGGGCTATATTACAATATTCACTTTCCAGCTCAGAGCAAACAGTACTTCTTTTCTGCCAAAACATGCCATCAGTCCAATGAACATCATTTAGCCCACTTCCTCTGAGGCCAGGTCCCCAGCCTGTGATTGGACAGTGAAAGAAGAAGCAGCACAGTGGACAAGCTTGTCTCTGTATCACTCTGATCTCTCCTCCAGTTAGCATGCTTCTTGTTAGCACATGATGTGATTGGCTCCTTGTACTGCTTCTTCCTCTCACACTTCAGCTCTGCAGTAGTCCGGAAGAGGCTAATAACAGGTCAAATTCAGGTTCTTCTATGGCTTGTATATAAAAATACATTTATTTATGTATTAATGATTACAAAGATGCATTATTCACTGTCTATTATATCTGCCTAGAGTTGAAGTTTAACAGTCTGCGACCTAAAGAACAGTAGTTTTAACCACTTCAGCCCCGGAAGATTTGGCTGCTCAATGACCCGAGTATTTTGCGATACGGTGCTGCGTCACTTTAACTGACAATTGCGCAGTCGTGCGACACTGTACCAAAACAAAATTGACGTTTTTTTCCCCACAAATAGAGCTTTCTTTTGGTGGTATTTGATAATCTCTGCAGTTTTTATTTTTTGCACTATAAACAAAAAAAAAAGCGACAATTTTCAAAAAAACACAATATTTTGTACTTTTTGCTATAATAAATATCCCCATTTTTTTTTTAAAAAAAAAAAAGCTATTTTTTTTCTCAGTTTAGGCCGATATGTATTCTTCTACATATTTTTGGTAAAAAAAAATCGCAATAAGCATATATTGATTGGTTTGTGCAAAAGTTATAGCGTCTACAAAATAGGGGATAGTTTTATGGCATTTTTATTATTATTATTTATTTTTTTTTTTAACTAGTAATGGCAGCGATCTGCGATTTTTATCGTGACTGCGACATTATGGCGGACACATTGGACACTGTTGACACATTTTTGGGACGATTGACATTTATACAGCAATCAGTGCAATAAAAATGCTCTGATTACTGTGTAAATGTTACTGGCAGGGAAGGGGTTAACACTAGGGGGCGATCAAGGGGTTAACTGTGTTCCCTGACTGTGTGTTCTAACTGTAGGGGGAGGGGACTGACTATAGGAGATGATAGATCGTGGTTCCCAGCTATTAGGAACTCTTGATCTGTCTCTCCGAACAGAACAGTACAGGGATTTGTGTGTTTACACACACACACACGTCCTTGTTCTGCCTCTCGTGCCCGCGAACGCTCACGGCTGGCGGTCATCGCTACTGTTGGCCACGAGCATCAGCACCCCTGCAGTGCAGCGGGCGCATGCACGAGCCTGCTATCCCGCTTAAAGGAGCCGACATAAAGCTACGACGGCTTGCGGGACCGTGCCGACCTGCCGCCGTATAATGACGGCGGCTGGTCGGCAAGCGGTTAAATATATACAGTAAGCACACCAAACTGGTTTAGTGGTAAGGTTGTATTAGGCATATACATACCCTGTTTCCCCGAAAATAAGACCTAGCGTGATTGTCAGTGATGGCTGCAATATAAGCCCTACCCCCCAAATAAGCCCTAGTTAAAGTTCTTGTAGGTCTTATTTTCAGGGTAGGGCTTATTTTCAGGGAAACAGGGTAGGGCTTATTTGGGGGGTAGGGCTTATATTGCAGCCATCACTGACAATCACGCTAGGTCTTATTTTCGGGGAAACAGGGTACATACATAATACAAACTGATTGTGGATAAATATTTAAAACTATTATACTAACAGATTGATACACTGTGGAGAGGTTTAACCCCTTCCCGCCGAGCGTACGCAGATATGCGGCCTCGGCTTTCGGGGGTTATACCGGGATGATGCCCGCAGCTGCACGCACTGTTTTTTAGAACGGGCGATTGGCTTTCCAGGGATAACAACCGATGCGGCTAAAAGCCGCTCGATTGTTATCCCGGAGGAGCGAGAGGGGACATCCCCCTACCTGCCGTCCCACCGGGAGAGACCCGATCCGCCATCCGGCACTTCCGGCGTCAAGCCACAGACTTCGTTCCAGTCTCCTGAATGTAAAAACGGAAGCGACGTCATGACGTCACTTCCGGTTTACTCGGCTGCCAATGGCACCAGATTTGAAAAAATATACAGTATTTCAGGATCGCCGTTTTCGGCGATCTGAATACTTTGAAGTGCAAAGGAGGAATTGGAGGTCTCTTAGACCCCCCATCCCTCCATAAAGAGTACCTGTCACCACCTATTACTGTCACAAGAATGTTTACATTCCTTGTGTTAGCAATAAAAGTCATCAAATTTTTTTTTTTTTTTTTAAAAACACAATTTAATAATATAAAAATAAATAAGAAAACATTTTTTAAAGCGCCCCCGTCCCCGCGAGCTCGCGCAGCAAAGAAAACGCATGCGGAAGTCACGCCCGCATATGTAAACGGTGTTCAAATCACACATGTGAGGTATCGCCGCTATCGTCGGAGTGAGAGCAATAATTCTAGCACTAGACCTCCTCTGTAATGCCCTGTACACACGGTCGGACTTTGTTCGGACATTCCGACAACAAAATCCTAGGATTTTTTCTGACGGATGTTGGCTCAAACTTGTCTTGCATACACACGACCGTTGTCAGAAAATCCGATCATTCTGAACGCAGTGACGTAAAACACGTACGTCGGGACTATAAACGGGGCAGTGGCCAATAGCTTTCATCTCTTTATTTATTCTGAGCATGCGTGGCACTTTGTGCGTCGGATTTGTGTACACACGATCGGAATTTCCGACAACGGATTTTGTTGTCGGAAAATTTTATAGCCTGCTCTCAAACTTTGTGTGTCGGAAAATCCGATGGAAAATTTGTGATGGAGCCTACACACGGTCGGAATTTCCGACAACAAGGTCCTATCACACATTTTCCGTCGGAAAATCCGACCGTGTGTACGGGGCATAACTCTCTAAAAAAAATTTAAAGCATCGCCTATGGAGATTTTTAGGTACCGGAGTTTGTCGCCATTCCTCGAGTGCGTGCAATTATAAAGCGTGACATGTTTGGTATCCATTTACTCGGCGTAACAACATCTTTCACATTATACAAAAAAATTGGGCTAACTTTACGGTTTCGTTTTTTTTTTTAATTCATAAAAATGTCCCTTTTCCCAAAAAAGTTGCGTCTAAAACACCGCTGCACAAATACCGTGTGACATAAAATATTTCAACAATTGCCATTTTATTCTCTAGATTCTCTGATAAAAAAAATATATATATAATGTTTGGGGGTTCTAAGTAGTTTTCTAGAAAAAAATACGGATTTTAACTTAAAACACCAAATATCAGAAATAGGCTTAGTCATGAAAGGGTTAAACACCCTAAATAATAACCCCTTCCCGCCGACCGTACGCACATATGCGTACTCAGCTTTCCGGAGTTATACCGGGATGATGCCCGCAGCTGCAGGCATCATCCCGGTACCGTTGTTTACAGCGGGCGATCGGCTACCCGTGTATAACAACCGATGCGGCTAAAAGCCGCTCGGTTGTTATACCGGAGGAGCGGGAGGGGACATCCCCCCCTCCCGCCGCTGTTACCGGGCCTCCCGTGCGATCGGGAAGCCCGGTATCCAATCAGGTACCTTGGCGGTTGGGGGCGGACTGGAACGAAGCTGCGAGCGGCTTCGTTCCAGCCTTCTTGTTGTAAACGCGGAAGCGATGTCATGACGTCACTTCCCGTTTACTCGGCTGCCAATGGCGCCGAATTTAAAAAAGTACACTGTACTCAGAATCGCCGTTTTCGGCGATCTGAATACTTTGAAGTGTAAAGGAGGGATGGGGGGTCTTTTAGACCCCCGATCTCTCCATAAAGAGTACCTGTCACCACCTATTACTGTCACAAGGGATGTTTACATTCCTTGTGACAGCAATAAAAGTAAAAAAAAAAAAAAATTTAAAACACAATTTATAAAGTAAAAAAAAAAATAAATAAATAAAAAAAAAAAAAAAAAAAATTTAAAGCGCCCCTGTCTCCGTGAGCTCGCGCAGCGAAGAAAACGCATACGGAAGTCGCGCCCGCATATGTAAACGGTGTTCAAATCACACATGTGAGGTATCGCCACGATCGTCAGAGCGAGAGCAATAATTCTAGCCCTAGACCTCCTCTGTAACACTAACCTGTTAACTGTAAAAAAAAATGTAAGCGTTGCCTATGGAAATTCATAGGTACCGTAGTTTGTCCCCATTCCACGAGTGCGTGCAATTATAAAGGGTGACATGTTTGGTATCTATTTACTCAGCGTAACATCATCTTTCACATTATACAAAAAAATTGGGGTAACTTTACTGTTTGGATTTTTTAAAATTCATGAAAGTGTCCCTTTTCCAAAAATTTGCGTTTAAAACACCGCTGCACAAATACCGTGTGATAAAAAATATTGCAACAATCACCATTTTATTCTCTAGATTCTCTGCTAAAAAAATATATATAATGTTTGGGGGCTCTAAGTAATTTTCTAGCAAAAAATATGGATTTTAACTTGTAAACACCAAATTTCAAAAATAGGCTTAGTCATGAAAGGGATAATATATTGTTGCTTGCTGAATGGTGTAGTTAATAGTGGTGTACAGACTTTGATTGAAAATGACATGCGCCCCAAAGAACAGCCTGTCTTTGGCAATGTACGGCCAAAAGGCACCCACAAAGGTATCACCACCCAGGTAAATGTGGAGCACTGCAAGGCCCATATACCACACCTTCATCCAAGATACAATAAAATAACTATCTTCAAATGGCAAAAATATCTGCACTGCGTCTCAGCAACCCTCAGAAGTCCCAGACAATATTTTTTTTTTCTCTTGTGATTTTCTTGTCTCGGCATCGGAATGAAATACCCCGCAGCAGAGCTTATTCCCCTCATGAGAGCTCCGAGATCTCAAAATTCCGCCGCTGCCACAGGAATGCAGATTGCGGGTTTAAATTGATTGTTATCCGGGCTAAAAGACAAAGCCTTGAATGTCGAAGCTGACGCAAGACTAACATATATCTTCCCGATCCCGTTTGGAAAATGTCACGCCGCACAATCACCTGTCGGGTTAAAGCCGCGCCGTTGACACCAGCGGGTGATGTGCTCCAGTCAGGCAAACTTTTCTGCTAAAACTTAAAGTGCAAGTTCACCTCTGTAGTACAAAAGGAACTTCCCGGACCACAGATGCCAATACCTTTACAGTAAAACCTCGGATTGCGAGCAGAATTTGTTCCAGAAACATGCTTGTAATCCAAAGCACTTGTATATCAAAAAAAATTTCCCATAAGAAATAATGGAAACTCAAATGATTAATTCCACAACTATTTATTCATAAGTCCTTCAGTTTATAGTCCTTATAAAAAGATTCTAGCAACGTGACCAGGTTGTGTAACCATAAAATGTCCATCCACAAATGGAAGCCTCCACAAGGGGATTAGAAGCAAAATCCAGCAGGATCTGCAGATTATAAAAGAGAAGAGAGGCGCCTCTAAGTGTAGCGATACGTTGCTAAATGTTGTACCTTCATTAAATGTAACCATATTGCTGCACTTAGAGGCGCCTCTCTTCTCTTTTATACTCAGTTGTGCTGTGACGCTACTTGTATATCAAGACATCGCTTGTATATCAAGTCAAAATGTATTTTAAAATGTTGCTTGTCTTGCAAAACGCTCTCAAACTGTCAGGGCTGGGCTCAGCCCTTCCTTCTCTGTGCTGGCCATTCAGCTGTCGGCTAATTGCCAGCTCTCGTATCTCCACAGTTACTCAGCTGTTGATGATCTGCTCGTCAGTCCTGGCTACTTAAAGCCGTCCAGCTTACTTCATCTCTGCCTTCGCCTTTGGTCACATCTCAGAGACTTTCTCCTGCGTTCCCGTTGAAGACTTGCTCGGCTGACATCCCTTCTGGCTCCTGATCTTGCTGCTGTACTACTACATTGATATCTGGTTCTCTGACATTGGCATTGGCTGACTACCCGATCTGGTTACTGAACTCTGGCTATGTATTGACTACGCTTACTCTGTTTAACTTTTTATTATTATTAAACAAGTGTGATTAACTGTACTTCTGTCTCGGTCTGATTCATTGTTTCTGACACAAATAAAGTTACTCTCAAACCAAGGTTTTACTGTATTTAGATCAAGACGATATAAAACTTTATGTAGTAGTATGTGGTATGGTTAGCACTTCTGTCCAGTTTTCGGAAGGCCTGCGTCGCTGTTGGGAAGATCTCTCAACTTCTTGTACCAGAGACACCCTGACAAACAGGGTACCGCTGAGCCAAACAATTCAGGAGAAATTTCCCCTAAGGTGTCTAAGACCGTTTCAAAAATTTGACATAGGTTCTAATTCTTCCTCAGTTTTCTAAAATATGTTGCTTTACTCCTGGCATGTTCCAGTGAGCTTAGATCTTCATGTGGTATTAAACCTGAAACCAAAAATGTATTATATTGCAGCGTACCAATGTGACTGCATCAGTTTTCTTTGTGTTTATGTCTAATCTCTCTTTATTAGGATTTGCTTATAGCAAAGTTACAAAAAAAAAGCCAAAAAACATAATGCACTGAGACATATACCTGTACATGATCAGCACAATACCGGCAAAAGTACATCATAAATACTGATATAGAAAAACAACCACTTGCTGACCAGGTCTTTTTCTGACACTTGTTGTTTACAGGTAAAAGTCAGTTTTTTTTAGAAAGTTACTTCAAACCCCCCAAATATTTTATATATATATATATACACACACACACAATATATATATATATATATATATATATATATATATATTTGGGAATATTTTGGAAAATATTTTGGAAAAAAATACATTTTAATGAACTTAAAAACAAAACAAATCATAATATATACCCCAATTTTTCTTATAATATCAAAGATGATGTTATGCCGAGTGAATGGATATCTAACATGTCATGCTTTAAAATCGCGCGCGCTCATGGAATGGTGCCAAACTATGGTATTTAAAAATCTCCATAGGCAATGCTTTAAAAATGTCTATAGGTTACCAGTTTAAAGTTACAGGTCCAGTGCAAGAATTATTGCTCTCGCTCAGATATTTGCGGTGATACCTCACATGTGTGGTGCGAACACCGTTTACATATGTGGGCGTGGCCTACGTAAGCTTTCACCACTGCCCATGAGGGCGGGGGGCGCTTTAAAAATAAAATAAAATTGAAAAATATATTTATTACGTTAATAAAGAATAGCTTACTGCTGTACAAAGCTACATATTTTAGTAGAGGGGTACCAACTAAATTTGGTGTAAAATAGGTGTGGGGCGGTTAGATGAATGATAGTTCTACCGCTTTGGATTAACTGCTTATTGGTTAAACGTTTACACTGTGGGCAAAATGCTAACAAAATGCAGGTTTTGTTGAGGACCTTTGCCCAATACCAGTTGATATCCCGGGGGGATGTGATTTGACTCTGTAAATGTGTGCTTTATTTTCCTTATTTACCTCTATACAAGAAACTGGTCACTGGTATGGTCTGGAGCCGCATTGTTCACTGGTGCTGGTGTAGCTGACTGTTTTAATGTTTGGAACTTTATTATGAAAATTTCAATAAAAAAAAAAATAAAAAAATTAAAATTAAAAAAATTATACATACACACATATAATAAATTATATATATATATATATATATATATATATAGAAACACACACACTTTTTTTATTTTTACACTGTCCTTTAAAAAAAAAAAAAGTTTGATCGTAAGCTGTTTGATTGTAAACATCCCTTGCGATAACAATACAGCATAACAGGTCCTCTTTATAGAGAGATCTGGGACCCCAAGACCTCAAATCTCTCTTCTACCCTTAAAAGCAAAAGATCAAAAATAAGAAAAAAAATGTTATCTTTTGCTTTAAAAAAAAAATGACCTTGTTTACTTGTGGCTGGAACCAAAAGTGACGGGCATCGCTCCGGTCCTCCTAGGTCATAGAGATGAGCAGAGGCCATCTTTTCTTCGCTTATCTCTGTGGCCAGCCACCACCAGTGACGGATCAGGTTAACGGACTTCCTGATCCACCAGGTAAGCCTGAAATCCACCAGAAAGCAACAAACCCTCTCGCTGCTTCTAAAAGTGACCTAGTGGCTTTTCATCAATCAGCTTTTATGAGAAAGGTCGGTACCTAAGCAAAAAAATTATACTGGGGTTATGGCATCTAGCTGCAGCCATAACCCCAGTATTTTGTGTCAAACTAATGACTTTGGCTTTCCCAGTTAGGCGGTCAGCAATAGAAACATGCGTAAACACTCCACGGGTGTATAACAATCAAGCCCAATTAGCCCATTGGGTGTAAAGGGAAGCAGTGAGAGTGCATACAAATCTATAAGTGAAAACCTTTTAGAAACTCTATATACCCAGGTTACGAAGGGCAGTAAACAATATACATAAGGAGAGGGCCATTAGCATACAAGGCCACAGGGTGCCTCTCTTTCCAGTATACATATAACAATAATATGATCATGACCATATAAACAAATAGAACTAGAAGGCGTCAAGAACCAGAAAAATACAGACAAAAGAGAAAAATAAAAGGGGAGGGGGATATTGGAAGGGTAGAGGGTAAGTTAAATTAAGTGCTAAAGAACCTACAGGATCAAAGATTCTAGAAACCCCACACAGGATAACGAAGAATAGGGCAGCAGGTTCAGAGATACTGCAAGAGGTGAATTTGTGAGCTTGTCGGAAATGATTCAACACTGACCAGGTAAGGGTGTGTCGTCATTTTTTTCCCATCTTATTCTTTATTGGTATGCCGATTCATAAACAAAATAAAGAACACATTCATTACACAACATCAAGTGTGGTGGATACAGTAGCATACAAAGTAACAAGTTTTAGTGGTAATTAAAACAAAAAGAGGGAAACAAAACAAAAAACAAAAACAAACAATAATATAGTGCAGTATGTTGCACTCGATAAATATATGTGGTCAAGCTAAGGGTTCAAATGACCTCATCGCTTTGAAAGTTAAAAGATGACAAGTAGAGGAACTTGGGGCCGTTTACCTTTCCTCACCTCGCCCGGATGTGATGTCATTTACTATCCAAGGCAATGAGCCTGTACTTCTCTAGCTGTTCCTCTTTCCCCAGGGAAGTTCCTCGGAACATTTCTGTCATTAGAGTGGTTTTGAACTTTAAAGCTTCTTGCTATATTCTCTCTAATCTCTTGTGGGACCAGATCCCTCTCCACAGAGGACTCTGTTGATGCCAGTGCTTCTTGATTTTTCTGCCACTTATTAACTTTGCCTTCCTTATAATCTTCTGTTGTCTATTTGGTACTTTATAATCTTTTTCTTTTTTATGTCATCATATTTGGTAATATGATTTTCCATAGATTTTATTTTTTCTTTGTGTATGTGAATGGTATCATTTTTTCTTTCAAAGTTCTAATTTTGGCTTTAACCATATTCAGTTCGACTTCTCTCCTGCTGATGGTGATTTCCTTCAACTTTTTTTCACATTGGGTAAAATGTGAAAACGATACCACTCATTTATGAGCTGTGGGTCCTCCATGCCATCACTTGGACTGATGTCCCATCTAAGACGTCTAGGTCTTCTCTTTACTATATTGTTCAAACGTAGTAATGTCCCACCATGATCTGATTTGTTTCTCCGTATTATATTTCAACTGCTTGAACGATTGTTCAATATCAGCAAATAAAGAACCAAAAGGGGGACTTTGGACTTTGCAGGCACAGTAACAAAAAAATATATATGTAACAAAAATAATTTATAGAAAAACACATATACATAGGACATTGATTAAAAACCACAAGTCACATATATGTCACAAAATATTTAGTGAAACGATTGCTATACAAAACCATTTAATTGTATGATCATTCGGACATGAGGATAATCATCCAAAGTAGCAACAGGTCCAAGAAGATGGTTGGATAGCAGATCGGCAAACGATTAGTTCATATCATACGGATGCTCAATGCTCAACAAGTTTCGCGTGTCTTTACGCTTCTTCAGGAGCAGAACATGTGTTGTGGAAGGTAGATATGTAAGTGATTATATAACCTATAATGAGATGGCCCGTAGAGGTAGAAGGAAGCATACGGTGCACTAAGGCACCACACGTATAGTTGCACATTAATTGGTAAAGTATCTGACAGATAAGATGAAAGGGTGTGATCCACACCGAGCTAATATGGGTAGATATGAGTATAAATAGAGGGCTCCATCACAAGCTATTAAGTAGGTATAGGAGCCACAGTGTCAAGAGAGGTGTTCCTAGAGTTGCAACTGTATAGGCCTGGATTCTGTCAGGATCGAAGTCCCAGCGTGTGGCGCCCTCCGTTTGCTGGAGCGGGTTAACCAATAATAATAATTAAATGGTTTTATATAGCAATCGTTTCACTAAATATTTTGTGACATATATGTGACTTGTGGTTTTTAATCAATGTCCTATGTATATGTGTTTTTCAATAAATTATTATTGTTACATATATATTTTTTTGTTACTGTGCCCGCAAAGTCCAAAGTCCCCCTTTTGGTTCTTTATTTGCTAACAGTTTCAGGACGTGGCACACGTATACGGTTTATGTATCCACAGCACCACTCTGTGTCATGATACATACCTAGTTTTGCATTGATTGTTCAATACCCACATAATTGTCTCTCTTTTGCTGGAAGAGTTCTTCCACATTGATTTGTCTGTTGCCCAACAAGTTGAAGATATCTATCCCCAACATATGAGTAACCTAGGGTTCTACAGTGAAAAACTTAGATGTAAACGTAACCAAAGTGACTTATCTTTGCTAAGATGGCTGCCTTTATATAAGTTCTGCCTATTAGGAAGCAGAACCTTAGAGGACTAAAACCTTCCAACAATATAAATGGCGCCAATCTTAAACAAAAAATGTGAAATCTGAACATGTAACAGCTGCCCCTTTAAGTCCCACATGTCCATTTTCATCCACCTAGAGAACAATGGGTGGTCCGATCGGGTCCATCTAAAAAACGGACAGGCGGACCCAATTGGTCTGCTCCTGTGAAAAGGGCCTTAGACCCCATATACACTATACAACTTTTGTTGTCTGATTTCCTTTAGATTTACCAAAACCATGTAGTGCAAGGGCCTGCCTGATTGCATACAAGTTTAAACTCTAATGCCCCGTACACACGGTCGGACATTGTTCGGACATTCCGACAACAAAATCCTAGGATTTTTTCAGACGGATGTTGACTCAAACTTGTCTTGCATACACACGGTCACACAAAGTTGTCGGAATATCCGATCGATCCAAACGCGGTGACGTAAAACATGTACGCCGGGACTATAAACGGGGCAGTAGCCAATCGCTTTCGTCTCTTAATTTATTCTGAGCATGCGTGGCACTTTGTGAGTCAGATTTGTGTACACACGATCGGAATTTCCGACAACGGATTTTGTTGTCGGAAAATTTTATAGCCTGCTCTCAAACTTTGTGTGTCGGAAAATCCGATGGAAAATGTGTGATGGAGCCCACACACGGTCGGAATTACCGACAAGAAGGTCCTATCACACATTTTCCGTCAGAAAATCCCTATCGTTCTGTATGTACAGGGCATTAAGGTTTAACCTCATATTATATGGTTTTGGTAAATCTGAAAGAAAAAATCTACAGAAAATGGTATAGTGTGTATCCAGCTTTAGATGGACTTTACACAAGTGACTGACAAATTGCAGCCATACTCTAGATAACACCTTTTAAGCAGTTACACAGATATTTTTTCCCTTTTGGGATAAAGGTTTTATATAAATGCTGAACATTTTAAAGAATCCTGTCATTAAGTGTTCTTGCATAGCAAGACCACTTACTGTTATCTCACATATATATTATTAAGTGTTCTTGCATAGCAAGACCACTTACTGTTATCTCACATATATATTATTAAGTGTTCTTGCATAGCAAGACCACTTACTGTTATCTCACATATATATTATTATTCTTATTATAGCCAAATTTACCACCCTAACTCCTCCCACAGTTTTTACACTACATAGACAAGTAATATACCGAAACGTGCGGAATGTTCCCGAATGGTGTGCTATTACTTTGTGGAACGTTTCGCCGAATGGTTCACGAAATATCGTCATTTTTGCGGCGAAATTGGTCCCATAGGAATGAATGGGGAAACTAGAGTGGGAGATGACAAAAGCTGGAAAATCAGAACATGATTTCTAAACTGCCGCCACTCCCTCATTTTCAAGCCCACCTACACAAATCTTATATCAAAACGTTCAGCTATCCCTGCTGCCACTAAACATGTCCACGGCTAAGCCATAGTCCTGATAGTTTTCACAATATGACCATTTGTTTGCAACTCACGCCGTCCATTGACATTCATTGAAACTACACTCTAGCCCCCTCCAAATTTGAAGGGCAATTTCTAAACTGCGACTGTGCCTTCATTTTTAATATTTCAGAGACATACTATGTATCAAAATCTAGGTCAGGGTCTTGTGATTCTCACAATATAAAGATCTTCGCTGTAGGATGTATAGTTTTTAAAATACGGCCATTTGTTTAGAGGTCATTTCAGGAAATTTTAGCCATTAATCAGAGTGCACTGTTAGTGTTTGTTTTGTTGCCATGGTTACCAAAGCTTCTGTTATACACAGGGGGGAGGTGGCTGGAGCATCTTAGCTGATTACAGAGCCCGGGGGAGGGGACAGACACACCATGTACTGATTTATAATAGAGGAATATGATGGGGCAGTTTTGATGGGGTAATTCTGATGGGGCAGTTTTGATGAAGTAGTATTTGGGAAGCATAAACAGGGCATGAGCGTTGCTAGGAAACAGTGGTTGTAAACACAAGATGCTGAGACACTCCAAATGCATGTGACTTCATCTGCTAGACTTGATAATGCTTGTAGACTCCTCCCACAGTTTTCACACTACAGAGACAAATAATATACCGAAACGAGCGGATTGTTCCCGATTGGTGTGCTATCACTTTGTGGAATGTTTTGCCGAATGGTCCACGAAATGACGTTTTTACGGCGAAATTGGTCCCATAGGAATGAATGGCGAAATGTTCAAAACTAGAGTGGGAAGTGACAAAAGCTGACAACCCCATGATCAGCCAAAACATTATGACCACCCCATGATCAGCCAAAACATTATGACCGCCCCAAGTAAAAAAAAAAATATTTTTGAAAAAAAAAAAAAATTTTTTAAAAAGTAAAAAAATAATTTTTGAAAAAAAAATCATTTTTGAAAAAAAAAATATTTTTGAAAAAAAAAAAATTATTTTTGAAAAAAAAAATATTTTTGAAAAAAAAATTTTTTTAAAAAAAAATTATTTTTGAAAAAAAAATATATTTAAAAAAAAAAATATTTTTGAAAAAAAAAAATATTTTTGAAAAAAAAATTACTTTAAAAAAAATAATAATTTCGAAAAAAAAATTATTTTTGAAATAAAAAAATTCATTTTTGAAAAAAAAAATTACCTTTGAAAAAAAAAATTACTTTTGAAAAAAAAAATCATTTTTGAAGAAAAAAAAATCATTTTTGATTAAAAAAAATTCATTTTTTGAAAAAAAAAATTACTTTTGAAAAAAAAGTTCAGCTCTTTCAGCGAATGATGGAACTTTTTTACTACTATTTATACTTTTTAAAATATTAAGCTTTTTAACACTTTTCACAGTTACTCAAGCCACTCCACCCCACCCAGTTACTCCGCCCACTCCAGTTGTAGAGGCAAGAACACTTTCACAATTTCCCCAGAAATTGTACCTTTTCTAGTTATTCTTATTCTTATTATAGCCAAATTTACCACCCTAACTCCTCCCACAGTTTTTACACTACATAGACAAGTAATATACCGAAACGTGCGGATTTTTCCCGAATGGTGTGCTATTATTTTGTGGAACATTTCGCCGAATGGTTCACGAAATATCGTTGTTTTTGCGGCGAAATTGGTCCCATAGGAATGAATGGGGAAGCTAGAGTTTGAGGTGACAAAAGCTGAAAAATCAGAACATGATTTCTAAACTGCCACCACTCCCTCATTTTCAAGCCCACCTACACAAATCTTATATCAAAACGTTCAGCTATCCCTGCTGCCACTAAAAATGTCCACGGCTAAGCCATAGTCCTGATAGTTTTCACAATATGACCATTTGTTTGCAACTCACGCCGTCCATTGACATTCATTGAAACTACACTCTAGCCCCCTCCAAATTTGAAGGGCAATTTCTAAACTGCGACTGTGCCTTCATTTTTAATATTTTAGAGACATACTATGTATCAAAATCTAGGTCTGGGTCTTGTGATTCTCACAATATAAAGATCTTCGCTGTAGGATGTATAGTTTTTAAAATACGGCCATTTGTTTAGAGGTCATTTCAGGAAATTTTAGCCATTAATCAGAGTGCACTGTTAGTGTTTGTTTTGTTGCCATGGTTACCAAAGCTTCTGTTATACACAGGGGGGAAGGTGGCTGGAGCATCTCAGCTGATTACAGAGCCCGGGGGAGGGGACAGACACACCATGTACTGATTTATAATAGAGGAATATGATGGGGCAGTTTTGATGGGGTAATTCTGATGGGGCAGTTTTGATGAAGTAGTATTTGGGAAGCATAAACAGGGCATGAGCGTTGCTAGGAAACAGTGGTTGTAAACACAAGATGCTGAGACACTCCAAATGCATGTGACTTCATCTGCTAGACTTGATAATGCTTGTAGACTCCTCCCACAGTTTTCACACTACAGAGACAAATAATATACCGAAACGAGCGGATTGTTCCCGATTGGTGTGTTATTACTTTGTGGAATGTTTTGCCGAATGGTCCACGAAATGACGTTTTTGCGGCGAAATTGGTCCCATAGGAATGAATGGCGAAATGTTCAAAACTAGAGTGGGAAGTGACAAAAGCTGACAACCCCATGATCAGCCAAAACATTATGACCACCCCATGATCAGCCAAAACATTATGACCGCCCCATGTAAAAAAAAAATATTTTTGAAAAAAAAAAATTTTTTTGAAAAAAGTAAAAAAATAATTTTTGAAAAAAAAAAATCATTTTTGAAAAAAAAATATATATTTTTGAAAAAAAATATTTTTGAAAAAAAAAAAATATTTTTGAAAAAAAAAAATTATTTTTGAAAAAAAAATATATTTGAAAAAAAAAATATTTTTGAAAAAAAAAATTATTTTTGAAAAAAAAATTACTTTAAAAAAAATAATAATTTCGAAAAAAAAATTATTTTTGAAATAAAAAAATTCATTTTTGAAAAAAAAAATTACCTTTGAAAAAAAAAATTACTTTTGAAAAAAAAATCATTTTTGAAGAAAAAAAAATCATTTTTGATTAAAAAAAATTCATTTTTGAAAAAAAAAATTACTTTTGAAAAAAATGTTCAGCTCTTTCAGCGAATGATGGAACTTTTTTACTACTATTTATACTTTTTAAAATATTAAGCTTTTTAACACTTTTCACAGTTACTCAAGCCACCCCACCCAGTTACTCCGCCCACTCCAGTTGTAGAGGCAAGAACACTTTCACAATTTCCCCAGAAATTGTACCTTTTCTAGTTCTTATTCTTATTATTATAGCCAAATTTACCACCCTAACTCCTCCCACAGTTTTTACACTACATAGACAAGTAATATACCAAAACGTGCGGATTTTTCCCGAATGGTGTGCTATTATTTTGTGGAACATTTCGCCGAATGGTTCACGAAATATCGTCATTTTTGCGGCGAAATTGGTCCCATAGGAATGAATGGGGAAACTAGAGTGGGAGATGACAAAAGCTGGAAAATCAGAACATGATTTCTAAACTGCCGCCACTCCCTCATTTTCAAGCCCACCTACACAAATCTTATATCAAAACGTTCAGCTATCCCTGCTGCCACTAAACATGTCCACGGCTAAGCCATAGTCCTGATAGTTTTCACAATATGACCATTTGTTTGCAACTCACGCCGTCCATTGACATTCATTGAAACTACACTCTAGCCCCCTCCAAATTTGAAGGGCAATTTCTAAACTGCGACTGTGCCTTCATTTTTAATATTTCAGAGACATACTATACATCAAAATCTAGGTCTGGGTCTTGTGATTCTCACAATATAAAGATCTTCGCTGTAGGATGTATAGTTTTTAAAATATGGCCATTTGTTTAGAGGTCATTTCAGGAAATTTTAGCCATTAATCAGAGTGCACTGTTAGTGTTTGTTTTGTTGCCATGGTTACCAAAGCTTCTGTTATACACAGGGGGGAAGGTGGCTGGAGCATCTCAGCTGATTACAGAGCCCGGGGGAGGGGACAGACACACCATGTACTGATTTATAATAGAGGAATATGATGGGGCAGTTTTGATGGGGTAATTCTGATGGGGCAGTTTTGATGAAGTAGTATTTGGGAAGCATAAACAGGGCATGAGCGTTGCTAGGAAACAGTGGTTGTAAACACAAAATGCTGAGACACTCCAAATGCATGTGACTTCATCTGCTAGACTTGATAATGCTTGTAGACTCCTCCCACAGTTTTCACACTACAGAGACAAATAATATACCGAAACGAGCGGATTGTTCCCGATTGGTGTGTTATTACCTTGTGGAATGTTTTGCCGAATGGTCCACGAAATGACGTTTTTACGGCGAAATTGGTCCCATAGGAATGAATGGCGAAATGTTCAAAACTAGAGTGGGAAGTGACAAAAGCTGACAACCCCATGATCAGCCAAAACATTATGACCACCCCATGATCAACCAAAACATTATGACCGCCCCAAGTAAAAAAAAAAATATTTTTGAAAAAAAAAAAAAAATTTTTTTTAAAGTAAAAAAATAATTTTTGAAAAAAAAAATCATTTTTGAAAAAAAAAATATTTTTGAAAAAAAAAAAATTATTTTTGAAAAAAAAAAATATTTTTGAAAAAAAAATTTTTAAAAAAAAAAATTATTTTTGAAAAAAAAATATATTTGGAAAAAAAAATATTTTTGAAAAAAAAAAATTATTTTTGAAAAAAAAATTACTTTAAAAAAAATAATAATTTCGAAAAAAAAAATATTTTTGAAATAAAAAAATTCATTTTTGAAAAAAAAAATTACCTTTGAAAAAAAAAATTACTTTTGAAAAAAAAAATCATTTTTGAAGAAAAAAAAATCATTTTTGATTAAAAAAAATTCATTTTTTGAAAAAAAAAATTACTTTTGAAAAAATGTTCAGCTCTTTCAGCGAATGATGGAACTTTTTTACTACTATTTATACTTTTTAAAATATTAAGCTTTTTAACACTTTTCACAGTTACTCAAGCCACTCCACCCCACCCAGTTACTCCGCCCACTCCAGTTGTAGAGGCAAGAACACTTTCACAATTTCCCCAGAAATTGTACCTTTTCTAGTTCTTATTATTATAGCCAAATTTACCACCCTAACTCCTCCCACAGTTTTTACACTACATAGACAAGTAATATACCGAAACGTGCGGATTGTTCCCGAATGGTGTGCTATTACTTTGTGGAACGTTTCGCCGAATGGTTCACGAAATATCGTCATTTTTGCGGCGAAATTGGTCCCATAGGAATGAATGGGGAAACTAGAGTGGGAGATGACAAAAGCTGGAAAATCAGAACATGATTTCTAAACTGCCGCCACTCCCTCATTTTCAAGCCCACCTACACAAATCTTATATCAAAACGTTCAGCTATCCCTGCTGCCACTAAACATGTCCACGGCTAAGCCATAGTCCTGATAGTTTTCACAATATGACCATTTGTTTGCAACTCACGCCGTCCATTGACATTCATTGAAACTACACTCTAGCCCCCTCCAAATTTGAAGGGCAATTTCTAAACTGCGACTGTGCCTTCATTTTTAATATTTCAGAGACATACTATACATCAAAATCTAGGTCTGGGTCTTGTGATTCTCACAATATAAAGATCTTCGCTGTAGGATGTATAGTTTTTAAAATACGGCCATTTGTTTAGAGGTCATTTCAGGAAATTTTAGCCATTAATCAGAGTGTACTGTTAGTGTTTGTTTTGTTGCCATGGTTACCAAAGCTTCTGTTATACACAGGGGGGAAGGTGGCTGGAGCATCTCAGCTGATTACAGAGCCCGGGGGAGGGGACAGACACACCATGTACTGATTTATAATAGAGGAATATGATGGGGCAGTTTTGATGGGGTAATTCTGATGGGGCAGTTTTGATGAAGCAGTATTTGGGAAGCATAAACAGGGCATGAGCGTTGCTAGGAAACAGTGGTTGTAAACACAAGATGCTGAGACACTCCAAATGCATGTGACTTCATCTGCTAGACTTGATAATGCTTGTAGACTCCTCCCACAGTTTTCACACTACAGAGACAAATAATATACCGAAACGAGCGGATTGTTCCCGATTGGTGTGTTATTACTTTGTGGAATGTTTTGCCGAATGGTCCACGAAATGACGTTTTTGCGGCGAAATTGGTCCCATAGGAATGAATGGCGAAATGTTCAAAACTAGAGTGGGAAGTGACAAAAGCTGACAACCCCATGATCAGCCAAAACATTATGACCGCCCCATGTAAAAAAAAAAAATATTTTTGAAAAAAAAAAAATCATTTTTGAAAAAAAAAAAAAATATTTTTGAAAAAAAAATTACTTTTAAAAAAAAAAATTATTTTTGAAAAAAAAATATATTTGAAAAAAAAAAATATTTTTGAAAAAAAAAAATTATTTTTGAAAAAAAAAATTACTTTAAAAAAAATAATAATTTCGAAAAAAAAATTATTTTTGAAATAAAAAAATTCATTTTTGAAAAAAAAAATTACCTTTGAAAAAAAAAATTACTTTTGAAAAAAAAAAATCATTTTTGAAGAAAAAAAAATCATTTTTGATTAAAAAAAATTCATTTTTGAAAAAAAAAATTACTTTTGAAAAAAATGTTCAGCTCTTTCAGCGAATGATGGAACTTTTTTACTACTATTTATACTTTTTAAAATATTAAGCTTTTTAACACTTTTCACAGTTACTCAAGCCACTCCACCCCACCCAGTTACTCCGCCCACTCCAGTTGTAGAGGCAAGAACACTTTCACAATTTCCCCAGAAATTGTACCTTTTCTAGTTGTTTAATATTTTTTCAACCCTCTAACTGTCACTTTTGCTGCACAACTTGCTGTTGAAGATATATATATATATATATATATATATATATAAAAATAAAAAAAAAACAGACTTACTGGCCAGATCACCAGATGAAAAAAAGGCTTAAAAATAAAATGAATGCAGTCACCACATTTTACAGATTGGTACCCTTCTGCTTTTGCGTTTTGATACACTTTAAGCTGCTTTTGACCTTATTATCCGATAATGATGTAGAGACGCCTTCTCTATCTGTCCAATATTCATTCAGCGTTATTTATTGGAAATTTCCTATCACATCTGACTTGACCTATTCCAAGTGACATTAAATAGGTGATTACATAATCCAATACCATTCTTTTTTTTTTCCTTTTTTCAAATGCAGCCTGTTGGCAGTTGATAGTGCAAGCACGCAACCAGAAGAAAACCATTTCACTACAACCGTTTGCAATTACTAAAGCCACTTAAAACACTACAAAAATGAAGGTTGTATTTGGAGATACCGTATACGTAAAAAGGTACGACCACTGAAGATAGATTGAAAGCTGGAATTGTAAAGAATGAAATGACCAGATAAAGCAGGGCAGGTTGTTATGGATACTGAAAGACCAAGCAATGATGCTGCATGCATTTTAGGCCATGGAGGGGTTAATTCTAATGGGTGCTCTGTGTTATGATGGGCAATGTCAGTCCATTAACCCCCCTTATATCCCTGCAAACTGTCAGTTCCCTAATTGCCAGAAAGAACTCAGGTGTCTGTCGCAGTGAAAGGTTTAAACACACAATGGAGGTTATGGTGTTATTATTCTGATGTTCAGTGCTCTTAAAAGTGACAGGCTAATCAAGCTGCCCACAGCACAAAGTGGGGCGAGCGAGAGAAGAGCGCTGATGACTCTGAGTCACCCAGCAGACACTGCGGCCGGAGAGTCTGGCTCTGCAGGGCAATCAGCTGTACCTAGTCTGACCTGTCTGCTTTCTCATCTTAACAAGAACAAATACTCCTCCAAACTATTTCTTTATGATACAATTATTCCTTTCAGCAGGACCTGAATATGGCATAGGCCAGTGCCTAGGGGAGCAGTGCTAGATGGGGCACCAGGCCGGAAACTGTACAAAGCATGATAACACATCCCTGTTTTTTTGTTTTTTTTGTTCCCATTTCAACCACTTGTGTCCGCTTGTGGTTGAATTTTATGGAAGAGCCCTGGGGCCATCATAAAAAAAAAATACAGAAAATACAGAATTATGAGTTTAAAAAAAAAAAGTTTTTTTTTTTACAGAATTCTGAATTTGAAAGTCAGAATTCTGACTTTGAAACTCAAAGTCAGAATCGTGAGTTTTAAAAAAAAAAAAAATCTACAGAATTCTGAGATTAAAAGTCAGAATTCTGAGATTTAAAGTCAGAATTCTGACCTGTTTTTAGCATGACTCTTTATGTTGGAGCAGATGACAGAGAAGGATAAGACAGCAGAGGAACCAGAGAATCAGCACTGCCTGTTTCCCTATACTGCGTGCTGTAACTAAGATAGATTTACCTTATTTATCCCAGCACCGTTAAAATTCCCGGGGCCGGCTCTTGGCCTCAATGTTCCTTTTCTCTACAAATAAGATAGATTTACATATACAGAGCAGAAGACATGTATGTCTGCAGAATGATGGTCTGTGGGTGTTACTACATTATTGCTCATTGGTCCTAAAATCTTCCTAATAGAGACTACTATATTTATAAACTCAGAATTCTGACTTTGAATCTCAGAATTCTGACTTTGAAACTCAGAATTCTGACTTTAAAACTCAGAATTCTGACTTTTAATCTCAGAATTCTGTAGACATTTTTTTTTTTAAACTTACAATTCTGAATTTCAATCTTATGGGGCATACACACGGTCGGACTTTTCGTCTACAAAAGTCCGACAGCCTGTCCGACAGACTTCCGGCGGACTTGCGGCGGACTTGCGGCAGACTTTCTAACGAACGGACTTGCCTACACACGACCACACAAAAGTCCGACGGATTCGTACGGGATGACGTACACCGGACTAAAATAAGGAAGTTTGATAGCCAGTAGCCAATAGCTGCCCTAGCGTGGGTTTTTGTCTGTCGGACTAGCACACAGACGAGCGGATTTCGGGGTCCGTCGTAGTTACGACGTAAAGATTTGAAGCATGTTTCAAATCTAAAGTCGGTCGGATTTGAGGCTGAAAAAGTCCGCTGAAAGTCCGGGGAAGCCCACACACGATCGGATTGTCAGCCAGCTTTAGTCCGTCGGCGTCCGTCGGACTTTTGTAGCTGAAAAGTCCGACCGTGTGTACGCCCCATTAGAATTCTGAGTTTCAAAGTCAGAATTCTGTTTTTTTTTTATGATGGCTCCAGGGCTCTTCCATAGAATTTACAAAGGAGAGCTGTAGGGAAAATAAGAGATCCGTGGGATGCAGAGAGGAGTCAGAGATTTCACTATAGGTAAAGCGAAACTCGTGGGATGGTAGGTTTTGCATACTTGCATTAAAGGAAGGCCCAGAGCTATGAGAAACGAAGGAAGCGTAGGGCTGGCATGATAGGGTGGAAGGGCAGGGCCAGACTGGGAATAAGAACCAGTCCTGGAAATATTTTCATACCAGCCCCATAGCAATTATTATACCAGCCCAACAGCATAACGTCTTTATTTTCTGGTTCATAAAGGGGAAAACCATGCATTTTAAAGCACATTTAAAGAGTGTATTATATATAGATAAGACAGATATGAAAGCACATAGGGCTTTATATATATATGAGAGCAAATTCTGGTTAAAAGTGAAGCAATCATCAACAACGGACCACTTATTGATATGGTGATATATTGCCAGAATAAAGAACACAGATACAGGAGGTGGTCATATTCTGTGCGGACATGGTACAGAAGATGTCAGAGGCTGTGCGGACATGGTACAGGAGGTGGTCATAGGCTGTGCGGACATGGTACAGGAGGTGGTCATAGGCTGTGCGGACATGGTACAGGAGGTGGTCATAGGCTGTGCGGACATGGTACAGAAGATGTCAGAGGCTGTGCGGACATGGTACAGGAGGTGGTCATAGGCTGTGCGGACATGGTACAGGAGGTGGTCATAGGCTGTGCGGACATGGTACAGAAGATGTCAGAGGCTGTGCGGACATGGTACAGGAGGTGGTCATAGGCTGTGCGGACATGGTACAGAAGATGTCATAGGCTGTGCGGACATGGTACAGGAGGTGGTCATAGGCTGTGCGGACATTGTACAGGAGGTGGTCATAGGCTGTGCAGACATTGTACAGGAGGTGGTCATAGGCTGTGCGGACATTGTACAGGAGGTGGTCATAGGCTGTGCAGACATGGTACAGGAGGTGGTCATAGGCTGTGCGGACATTGTACAGGAGAAGTCATAGGCAGTGCGGACATGGTATGGGAGGTGGTAATAGGCTGTGCAGACATGGTACACAAAAGTAACAAGTGGTGGTCTTAGACTGTTCAGACATGGTACAGGAGAGTAACAGGAGGTGGTCAGAGGCTGCAGAGGGGTCTGACCTTACCAGGCTGTGATGTGGAGAGGTGCGTGCCACCGCCGAGACCAGTTCCTTACATTTAAAAATGACACCACTCTGCGCCATTACGTCTCTGCGCATGCGCCCGCCTGTCCAAAAATGGCCCGAGCATGTACAGGCTTTCCCGAGCCCGGCTAGCTTTGGAATGGCGCATGTGCAGTTGACATGTCGGCACACAGCCATATTTTTTACGGGCTCCCCTGCCCGTAATGGGCATTTATGGGCAGCCCTAAAATAGGCTGAAATTTATGGGCTGCCTGTAAATTAACAGGTGGTTGGCAACTCTTGGCCAGGCGGTCACAGCCACAGCTCAAAGCGGCCCTAGGGCAGGCGGCCTACCTGGAAATTTCCCGCTATCCTGAGAGGCCAGTCCGGCCCTGTGGAAGGGGAACCAGAAAGCACAGAGTTAATGTGTTCAAAGGGAGCTGTAGGAGATTTACTTACATGATTGGCTGAGGAGATGGGGTGATGGGGAGAAGCATAGGAGAATAGACTGCAGGGAGGGGTCGGACTGTAAAAGTCGGAGCCTGGAAGCCATCGGATGAACATCCCTCCCTCCCTCCCTGGTATTGGCTAAATAGGCAGCAGGTGTATCGGTATTACGGGGTTAGGGTTGGTGGTTGGGACCCCTTGAATGGGGTTAAAATGTGTTTATAGGGACCCATCGGTTGGTATGGTCCAAAAAAAAGGACCAGGTAGTGGTAGACCTGTATAGCCATGACTACGCACCCTATAGTGGTGTGAAACGCGTCAGTTTTCATTGTTCATGTGCCTCTGATATCCTTGTATCCTATGATTTTAATCATCTTCAATAAAGGTTTTGTAACAGAGTACGGCAGTCCAGCTTTTTCTTCGGTTCACCTGTAAGGGGTGTCTTGTGGCTGGGGGCATATATATTTGTTGTAATGTTACATTGTTATTTATTTGTTATTTATGGTTATTTTAACCACTTGCTGATTCTCTATAGCAGTCTTACTGCTACAGGGTGGCAGCTGTGCTCCGGATCACGCATATATACACACATGACCTGGCCCTCCCGGGTAGGGCATGCGCCTGCGCGCTGCTGGGTGCTCGCAGCAGCAGGTATTGCAGACTCGATGTCCGCCAGCACCCGCCGATAATTTGGTAAGCACATGTAAACAAGGCAAATCGCCATTCTGTCATTAGGGAAGGCATAGATCCTGTGTTCCTGCAAAGCAGGGACATGGATCCATACCTTCCTTTAGTGAAAGCACCTCCCACCGTACACAAATTTATTTACTTGGCACACAGTTAACCCTTTGATCGCCCCTGATGTTACCCCCAGCCAGTGTCATTAGTACGGAGACGGTGCATATTTTTAGCACTGATCACTTTATTAGTGTCACTAGTCTCCTAAAAGTGTCAGTGTCCAAATTGTCCACAGCAATATCGCAGTCCTTCTATAATTTGCTGATCGCCGCCATTAATATTAAAAAATAAACAAAAATATCTCATAGTTTGTAGATGCTATAACTTTTGTGCAAACCAATCCATATACGCTTTTTGGCATTTTGTTTTTACCAAAAATATGTAGCAGAATACTTATTGGCCTAAATTGATGAAATTAGATTTTTTTTTTTTTTATTGGATATGTTTTATAGCAGAAAGTAAAAAAATATAGTTAAATTGTTGGTCATTTTTTGTTTATAGCGCAAAAAAATTAAAATGCAGAGGCGATCAAATACCACCAAAATAAAGCTCTATTTGTGGGGGAAAAAAGGCATCAATTTTATTTGGGTACAGCGTCGCACTACCGCGCAATTGTTAAAGTAATGCAGTGCCTTATCACAAAAAATGATCGGAAAGGGGGATAAATCTTCCAGAGGTCAAGTGGTTAATAAAAGGCCTGATGGCCATTTAACTCCATTTCGTGTTAAGTTTTTTATTGGGGTTAAAGGGTGGTGGAGTTTTTAGAGGGTTGTTTAGGAGTTTTAGTTTAGTTAGAAGTTTTAGTAGGTGCCCTCTGATCTACCCTAGTCAAGCCAGCTGTAGGTATGCAAATGTAATACTTGATCGGCCTCTGTGAAAGCCGTACATCACTGTAGTAGGCCAAGCTACTACAGTGATGGCCATGATCAGAGAATGCCTAGCATTTTTTTCAATAAATTCAAAGTGTTTATTGATTGGACGAGGTGGGGCAGTGATGTCACAATCACCGCCTCATTCGATCCAATAACACTTTATATTCATTAACCACTTAAGGACCAGAAGGATTTACCCCCTTCCTGACCAGGCCATTTTTTTGAGATATGGCACTGAGTTACTTTAGCTGACAATTGCTCGGTCGTGCAACGCTGTACCCAAATAAAATCTATGTCCTTTTTTTCCCACAAATAGAGCTTTCTGTTGGTGGTATTTGATCACCTCTGTGGTTTTTATTTTTTTTCGCTATAAACAAAAAAAGACAGTCAATTTTGAAAGAAAAAAAAAACAATATTTTTTATTTTCTGCTATAAAACATATCCAATAAAAAATGTAAAAAAATCGAATTTCTTCATCAATTTAGGTCAAATTGTATTCTGCTACATATTTTTAGTAAAAAAAAATTCCAATAAGTGTATATTGATTGGTTTGCGCAAAATGTATAGAGTCTACAAAATAGGGGATAGATTTATGGCATTTTTAAAAATGTATTTTTCTTTACTAGTAATGGCGGTAATCAGTGATTTTTAGCAGACTGCAACATTGCGGCGCACAGTCAGATCGGACAGCTAACGGACATTGACACTTTTTTTTTTTGTGAACCAGTGATATTATTACAGTGATCAGTGCTAAAAATATGCACCGACATTGTACTAATGACACTGGCAGGGAAGGGCTTAACATAAGGGGCGATCAAGGGGTTAACTGTGTTCCCTGGGTGTGTTTACTAACTGTATGGAGGATGAGCTGCCTGGGATAACACAGAGATATGTCTTCTTGCATAGCAGAAAGACAGGATCTCTGTGTCATCCCCTGTCAGAACGGAGATCTGCCTTGTTTACTTCGGCAGATCCCCGTTCTGTATCTGTGGGGAACGATCGCGGGCGGCCGGCGGACATCGAGTCTACCGGACCCACTGATTGGCTCCCCCGCCGGCCAATCGGGCACGTGTGTGCCCACAGAACCTCGTGGACGAACCGGCGTGCACCTATGGCGATTCGCGCAGCCGAGCCACCTTGCCGCAGTATAACTGCAGCGGCTGGTCGGCAAGAGGTTAAAGGATAAATATGGTTGTATGAAAAAAGTGAACATTCATACTCACCTCGTTGTGATGCTGCAGACACTTGACCACTGATCACTCAGCTCTTGATTTGCTCGGAGTGGAGAGTGGCCTGCTCTCTGCTCTGACCCCCCCCCAGTGCTCACTGGTGCAGTGGGCTGAAGAGGGATGGGCGCAGCTGGCTCCGGCTCTCAGCCATGTGCTGAGAGGTGGAGCCAGGCGTCAACCAAGCAGCCAGAGTGGCTCCTTCCAAATCCTAGAGTGGCATTAGCTATCTCTGGATCACAGGAGAGCAAAAGTTACTGCATTCCTGTGACCCACAAGAATAGTATGGCCAAAATGCCTTGGCCATACTTTGTCACAATCAGGGTAAGACCACCTGAGACTGTAACTCAAGATCTAGCAAACCAAATGCACAACTAACCAGGTGTACCTGGAAACAGATCCTCACAGCAGTGTGCCTACATGCAAACTGAGGTGTGCCAAAGTCGCAGGGTGAAAGGAGCCATGCGCTCAACACCAGAGCCATTGGAGGTGTGGATGTTGCGCCGCGAAGCAGCCCCCCAGGTTGCGGCTCTCTAGCACACCTGCAGAAGCACAGTGCAACCAAATAGCAAGCTGGAAGGACATGGGTTATACAAAGACACTATACTGAGAGAGACACACATAGCCACAGAAATGAAGGGATCCACGGACAGAAACCAAAGGGAATATATTTGCCCAGCCAGAGGGAAACACTGAGAACAAAGACAGGATCAAACAACTCACAGAATAAGGCAATACTCAGAAACAGCAAGCGCCAAAGGAACAGTAGAGTCCGGCTTCAGCGAGGAGACACGTTGTTTGAAAACTAAGCCACAGTTGCAAAGGCTTAATAAAACCTTTTTCAGGGCTGATTGGCAGGAACCCAAACCGCTCAAACAGGAGGCAAAAACCCGGTGCCGGATCAATGTACATGGAACCGTGACATACTTCTCTTACAGAGGAACCCTTGAAATTATTTTCCTGTCTCAGGGAACTCCTGCTAAGTTTTTACATCTTTAGTTTACAATAAAATGAACCGATATACATGGCGCACTCCAGATGAGGCTGCAACAAAAAATAGTGTACTATTGTGACTGTGTCACATGAATGAGACAGTCCTTTTTAGTCCATGGTGAGAGTTAGCCCATAGATGAATAAAGAGTGTGCTTTCCTTAGTGGGTGCCAGCTCAAGGAAGAGCTAGAAGAGACTCTGGGATTGAAAGGGAGACAAGAAACAGCGCCATCTAAGTGTAGCAGTAAGGAAGTTTAATAGATAAAACAGAAGAGTTATGCCGCGTACACACGATCGGACATTCCGACAACAAAATCCATGTTTTATTTCCGATGGATGTTGGCTTAAGCTTGTCTTGCCTACACACGGTCACACATATCTTGTCGGAAATTCCGAACGTCAAGAATGCGGTGACGTACAACGCTTCCGACGAGCCGAGAAAAATGAAGTTCAACAGCCAGTGTGGCTCTTCTGCTTGATTGAGAGCATGCATGGAACCTTGTGCGTCAGAATTGTGTACACACGCTCTGAATTTACGACAACGGATTTTGTTGTCGGAAAAATTTGAGATCCAGATTTCATATTTTGTTTGTCGGAAATTCCTTACTGCTGCTTCTTGTCTCCCTTTCATCTTTAATTCACAGCACATTTGCGTGGTCAGCAAGTTGTAAATATAATAATACACAAAAAAGTAAAGAACGTAGTGTATCTAGCATATTTGACTCCCAGAGAAGATAGTTTTTGGGGGTTTTTTTTACCACTAGCTTGCTCTATAAGAAAAAAAAAATTTCAGTAACAATCATGAAATGGAAAATAATAATGGCCAGAAAAGAAATACTATCCGTGAGAATTTTAGTCCCCTGTACATTAGTGGTCAATGGTAAAGTGCCTTCCCATGTTGGTCATCAGTATAGTGGTCCCATTCATTGGTGGCCAGTGTTGGAAGGGCCTTTCATATTAATAGTCAGTTGGAGAAGGACACTGGTACATTGTTATCAAGTGGGAAACCTGCCTCCCTTACACACAGTTAAAAAAGATAATCAATACCAGTGGTTACTGGCCGTTAGAAAATCTTCCTTGCTCAAGGAACCCCTGCAGCAACCTGTGGAGGAACATTCGGGTTCCACAGAACCCTGGTTAAGAAACTCTACATTAATTAAAATTCACTGCGTTCTCTGAATGTTGGCGGTGTGAAGCAAGCGATCCCTTGTGGTTACTGCGCAGAAGGGTAACCGCTAGGCATAGCACCTAGAACAGTGGTTCTCAACCTGGTGGTCGGGACCCCCTCAGGGGTCAAATGATTATTTGCCAGGGGTCACCGAACCCTGGGCTGTTTCTGAAGCCCGCACCGCTCTCGCAGCCTTTTTTGCAGCTGCCCAGCTGGGCTGTCCCTGGAGCCCACGGCTGCCCACTCAGCCTCTTCACAGCTGGCCAATCAGTTCACGGCATGGCTGGGGGGAAGAGACTAGAGGTCAGCTGACTGGTGAGGAATGTGAAGTGGAAGGAGCTGGAGAACACCCTATCTCCTGATTTCGGCATAGGTGTCACTTCTGCCACAAAGTCGGAGAAGCAGTGAAGCTGAAGACACAGTGAGTAACACTACCTGTGAGTCTAGTTGCCATTAAAAGTCCCCACTACAGTTCTCAGATCAGGAGATGACCTTGATCAAGAGCACCTAAGTTGGATGATCAGAACTCCCCCCAGAACTGTAACTCATCCCATCCGACCCCCCCACCCCCACCCCCACCAAGGTGTAAGAGAAGGAATAAAAACAGAGAATACATGGAAGGGAGAGGAAAAGAGGGGGAGGAACATAGAAAAAGGGAGAGAAAGAATACGAGAAACAACAAGAAAGATGGCTAGAGAGAGGAATGGGGGAAAAAAACAAGACATTAAGACAGAGGGAGATAAAAAGGAAAGAAAGGAGAACAAAGAAAAAGAGTGGTACATCCTAAAATGTGCAATAAGGGGTTTTAATACTGTACGAGTGGGAAGGGATTTAGGGAGCGCTAAATGTCCATGGGTTAGGGGTGCAAATTACTTGTCTTGCCTTGGGTGCTGACAACCCACGCTACGAAAATAATTTTACTGTTATTGGTTTCCGACAACTTGGGAAATTTTATCAAGGGGTCACAGTACTAGATAGGTTGAGAACCACTGACCTACAAGAACATCACTGTAGTAGCTCAGGCTACCACAATGATTTGCAATGTCCACAGAGGCTGGCCACGTACCACATATGAATACTGACATTGTGCCAAACTGGCCCAAGTTAAGTATGCAAAATATATCTTCCCTTGAGATCAACTTTAGGGAAAAATTAAGCCATCTCTTCTACTCTTGTTTTGGCGGACTGTAAAGTAAAAAGGAAGTTGACCTATAAAAGATTTACACAAAAAAAAACAAAACTGCTTATATGCCGACAAAATCACCAAAAAGCATCTGAAGGCTCATATAATATTTTATTCTGTGCTTGTTCAAATTATACTGCAGGAACACACCTCCCTCTGATGGGCTTCATGTGGATGCTGCACACGTCATCAAGGACTAAATTGCTGACCACTGTGTCAAGAATGTAATTATCCAAAAACTTTCCAAACCTTTAATCCCCCCCCCCCCCCCATTGCCCCAACCCCATTGCCCCCACAGTCAAATCTATAGCTAGAGAATTATTTTTCCAGGCATCCACTTTGCTTAGATAAACAACTGGCCTTAGGCTGCTCTTTTATTATAGCTGAACTCTGGACAAACAGTTAACATAGATATATTAGAGCTATTTTACCTGCCTGACAATCAATTCCTAAGATATTTACACAGCACTGGTAGACAGTACAGAAACCTGATGATTTGACATTTCTCTGGTGAAGTCTCAACTCCAGCCTGTGATTGGCCAGTAAAGGAGAAGCAGAAGGTCATCTCTTTTTTCTTACTCCTGATACCGTTTCCCTGGTCAGCAGTGGGTTACAAGAAGCTGAAATCAAGTATTTTCAGATATTTGCACTTGTTGCATTTAAAATACATTTAATAATTTATAATATAATAATTTTTAAAGTGCAACTGTGCCCTGGCTGGCCATACACTTCTAGATTTTCGTATGGACGAAAAAATCTCATCCGTACTATCGCTAATGCCAATGGAATGAAATGGAATTCATGTTGCAGAGGATGACTAAAATTTTACTTCTATTTTAGTTGGGCAAATGTCAGAGAAAATCTGTGAGCCAATCACACAAGCAGGAAATTACATTTCTGGAGCTGTTCCATACACCAGGGGTGAGGTGACTATAACTTTTCAGGGTCGCAATATCGTAGTGAATGTTTTATTCTTCGAATATTGCAGTGACTATAAATTGAAACGGAAAGGTATTCTTTTTTAAAGTTGAATTACACAATGGCTTTTGTAGCAGTTGTATATGCTTTAGTATTATTAATAATTTTGTATGAAAGTGAAATGTCCCTTTAAATGTGTTTATGGGTTAGGGTTGATTATGTTTTTGGAATTTTTTTAAACTATAATAAAAGTCATAAATTTGGAGCATTGCTACCATTTGTGTGGTGATTTTTTTAGTATTATAGTGCCAATCCATGACCTCTGCTAATTAGCATAAATAAAGAGGGCTTAGGAGTATAGGGGTAGAGTAGGGCAGCCCTCAAAATTTCCACTGGCCTGCCCGCATTAGGCAAGTGGAAATAAGCTGAGAGCGAGTGTGGAGCAGGGGTGGACTGAGCCGGGGGCATGGAGGCAATAGCCCCCCAGTGCCGCACTGATGCCCTGTAAAAAAGGGTAGAAGCAATCAGCCAGGAAACCGTCGGAAGGAGAGCTGGCTGGATTACACAGAGAGAGGATTTCCCTCTGTGTGACAGCTTGGATCTGAAATGCCGGCCGCTGTCAAACAAATTCCTGCCTCCTGAACCGGTTTCTATGATAGACAGCACACTGGTCCAATGCTAGGAAATTGAATCAGTTCACCGTCTATCACAGGAGCCAGTCTAGGAGGGGGACTTTGTTTGACAGGGGCCAGCATTTCAGATCCAAGTTGTGTCACAGTGGGAGATCGTCTCTCTCTGTGATCTGGCCGGCTCTCCTCCCATATCCTCCCTGTGATCCCCATGCAGTGATAGGCTGCATTGATGGGAACTGATGAGGCTGCATTAATGGGCACTGATGAGGCTGCATTGATGGGCAATGATGAGGCTGCATTGATGGGCACTGATAATGCTGCACTGATGGGCACTAATAGGCAGCACTAATGAGGCTGCACTGTTATGCTGCACTGATTGGCACTTATAGGCTGCATTGATGGGCACTGATGAGGCTGCACTGATGGGTACTAATATGCTTTATGTTAATATTGTTAAAGTTGTTGCTGTTAACATTTATTTTGTAACTTTTGCATAAAACATTTAACAGTGTCATTTCCTGAGATAATTTATGAGGGCCTGTTTAGGGGCGGAATTAGGCAGGGTAGGGGTGGAGCAACTGGTGGTGAGTAACTCTTAAGGCTTGGCTAGTAGCTCAGGACTTGAAATTTTGAGCCCTGGGGTAGGGAATGGTTAGGGTTTTGGCTATAAGTGCAGTTCCACTTGTACTCTACCAGCACAATCCTAAGTGCTACTACATACTGAGGGGAATAGCGGGTGTCTGCCCAGTCCTGCGCAAGTTTTTGCAAAAATTTAACCCGGGGGGGGGGGAGGTTGGGGACTGCAATGGCAGATTGGGGTCATGGGAGAAATGGGATAGTGAGTATAAACTCTTGCGGTGCCTCTTATTCAACCACACTGTTACTTTACCTATTCAGTAAAAACTACATGTTTGCCTTCATCCTCTTCTCATTGATGTATGTAAGACTACAATCCAGACAGAGGAAATAGCTACATTTACAGTTTACTTAGCTCAGAACTTTGTTTTATTTGGAATCTTCTATTAATAAAATATGCTGCATTGTTTGCTTCCCGGCTTTGCTAGGCAGCTCACCCATTCAGCTCACACCATCTTGTATTGCAAATGAATTGATCTCTGACATGGATCAATAGCCAGGTTCCTCCTGCTGTAATTAGATAGAGCTCCTTCTGCCAGGTTACTAGTATAGAATTCCCCAGAGTAAGTAAGCAGAGCTCCCGACACACAGCTGTACACTGCCAGTATATGGACACCAACTAGAGCTCTATACACTGATATTGTCTTTATATATTTAGTTCCTCCAGTGTTCTTCATATGGGTGACTAGAGCTATCCAGCCATCCTCATCATATACTAGAATAAAGCTCTAGTTTTGTAAAAGAAAGAATGCTCATCGGAATGAAAGATATCCATAGCAAAGATTTTAGGCATTGCAGAATCTTACCTGCTTCTGTTCCATAAATGCTGAGACAGATCATTTCTATAACTTTCTCATATTAAAGGAAGTAATTCAACAAATTGAATTCATAATTGTTACAGATAATTTGCTTGGCAGTATAAGTGTACTAATAAAGAGTGATTGAAGGGTCATACACAAAATTCACTGGCACCTTGAACCCCTAGGTGACTGAAGGATACTCTATGGGAGGCATCCAATCTGGGTTAACCATTTTTCAACACACTACATATGTTTAAATCTCCACACACAATTACTACTGCAGCAGAAAAGTAGAAATGGTAATATGGGGGGGTTTGTCTCCCCTTAAAGTGGAACTTCACTCCGCTCTCCCCAGTGTTACCCTTCCCCCTAAGCTTTTTTGGGATGTTCTGCACAGGAAACATACTCGCATGCCTATTGATCCTGCAATGTCCATTGTCCTATAGGGATCCACTGCATTATATTGGGTCCCATTGCTGCCATCTTCTTTGGTGACATCTTCAGGAGGCAGCGGAGGCTGGTTGTCTTTTTTGGGTTCTTGCAGCTGGCCTCCTGATGACGTGCTTGTGCTGATAATGCATCTTTGGGGGTGGGGGGGTTTGGGGCTGGCTTCAAAAGCCAGTAAGAGACACCCAGTCTTCTGATAACATGAGGCAGAGCATGTGCAATTGAACAACTGTGGCCTCCTGGGATGCACAACATGGGTATCCCAGGATGCTGCAAACTTTGTCCTCCCCTAGGCAAGAATAGAAGAGTATGGTGATTTGTTCCCTGAGAAGGGTACAAAAAGAAATAATTGAAGTATGGATTTGGGGGGGGGGGGGCCTACACCATTTTTTTTTAATCTTGCCGCAGGGAATTCCTTAAAATCCATACCCGACCTGAAGGGCCTGGTATGGTTTTTGGGGGGGACCCCATGTCAATATTTTTGTGGGGGGGGGGGGGCTACGCATTTTGTTCTTGATTTTTGAATAGCTGGATTTTTGAAATTCCACACCATAATATTTTTGAATAACTACATGCCATTGCATGCATTTTAAGGGTTAAAATGATGGAAGAAACCAAACTGATGTGCATTTGCTAATTATGCTGCTGAGTACAATGTACGTTTTCAGGAGGTGATACCATTGGGGGATTCAAACCCATGGCTTGAACCTTTGAAGGTAGCAGGGCATACCACTACACTATGAGGCTGTGCACAATCATACATAGAAAATACTATTACTAATGTTTCATTCTTTTCATTGTATACAATGTTTTGCATTAAGGCATTAATATTATGGTTCCAACCATGCTCATGTGCTGCTGGCTATTCAAAATATATATTAATAATAGTATATATTATCTAATTATGTATACACACACACACACACACACTATACATATTATCAGGTCCTGGGTCACTGCTGGTGGCACTGTAATTATTAAAGTGGAAACAGTCTCCTGCAGGTGCTGGCTGCTGGGAGGGTATTTAGTTCTTCCTCTCCATTTCCCTTGTACTTTAGTGTTTTGCCCTGCTAGACAGACACTGCTTTCCATTTAATCCTGAAACCGATTCTTGTCTCTATTTTGTACCAGTGGCGTCTCCAGCTTTCATATTTAGGGGGGGCACATGGGGGGACAGGGACAAAAATAGGGGGGCAATATAAAAAAAAAATATATATATATATATATATAACTATAGATAGATAGATAGATAGATAGATAGATAGATAGATAGATAGATAGATAGATAGATAGATAGATCTATCTATATATATTTTATCTATCCTGGGGCCCTTTACCCCTTTACTACGATCCCACAACGGCCCTTTCACATGTTCTGCAGTGAGCTCCCTTCCTACTGTATTGGGCCCCCCCCCCCCCAGGGTGACAGAAAACAAGAGATATATGTCACCAGCATACCAAGAAAATACAAGAAAATATAAGGGTACAAAGCTGTGGGAGAACTATCAGGGTTGCAAAGGTTGTCTTGCCCCCAGGCCCCGGTGTTCTGTCACTGTGGGGTTCCCCAGCCTCCTCTTGCTGTCCTGCCCCTGCTATTGACAGCGCTGGTCTGGCATTTCTTGGAATTTACAGGCTGGTTCTCCTGTCCTAAGGATGGGAGAAATCAGTCTGTTTTTTCAGTAACTGAGAGTCCTGGTGGAGTTCTCCCTGCCAATGAGGATGCAGGGGAAGGAGCAGATCGGGCGGCCGTGGTTGTGTGAGCGCTCGCATTATGCAGTGTCAGCGAGCAGAGGGAGGGGGGGAGGAATCACCCGCAGGAGCTGACTGGGGATGTTCTCCCTCTCAATAGAGACTGTGTTACCCCAGCGGTGGCCCGAGTAAGATGCGGCACATCCGATATGAATACAAACAAAAAGAAATTGCCTTTTTGTAAAAAAAAATAAAAAAAAAAAAATGAAAAAAATATAATTTTTTTTGGGGGGGGGGGGCACATGGTGGGGCCCAGCATAATGTTGGGGGGGTCAGGGCCCCCTCTGGCCCCCCCCCTAGGGTCGCCATTGTTTTGTACCTGTACCATGTACCTTTCTGCCTCTTACCTGCTCCCCTTGTTCCTGATCCCAGTCCTGGTCACAACCTTCCTTGCATCTCCAATGTTCCCCTGTGTTCCCCATATTGTATATATTGTATATAGTTAGTTTGCTTGTTAGGCTGGTATTTCATTGAGTTTTGTGTCACTGTTGTCAAACTTGCGTAAGTCATATATAGTCTGGTCTCCATTTTCTAAGTGTAGCTCTGCAGATCTTGCCATCCCTGCAGTCGATATATACAAAAAATAAAAAAATACATCCAAGAAATAGTAACTGGTGTTACAAGGAGTAGCTTGCATTTTGTTCAAAACATTTTTTTAAAAAAATGTCACGTATATTTGAGTTCATCAGATATCAGTATATGTTGGAGATATCCATAACAACAAATGACAAAGGTACAGCCGGTTTCAAAGAACATTGAACTGTGTCAATACAAAATGTGAAATTTCTTGTGAGCATTATCTGTATGAATAAAGACATTTGTATCGGAAATCTTGATGTAAAGACTTTGCATCTCTTAGAAAAGGTAATAAACAAGGAAGAGGAACATAAAAGAAAAAAGGATTGAAAACAAGAAGGAAGATGTACCAGGAAAGCATAATATTCACCCCAGGGAAAGACCAGACAGCCCCATACAGCAGCTGAGAGTTTTTCCCAGAATAGGTGGTAATCTTAGAAAATTGGGATGCGGCTGTTTTATGGGGCAACTGCATCTTACAGAACACCTATCCAAATGAATGGGCTAATGGACCAAAAGGAGCCTTGCAGAGCTCTCTAGGAGTCCAGAATGCTGGTTTGCTCTTTATTATGAACATTTTAATACTCACTTGCAGACAGCCAATGACCTCCCACAATCTTCTATTGCCCAGTATGGCCACCTATCTTAATAATAGCCAACAGAAAGATGAAGAAGGGGCTGGGAAGAGTCAAAATTAGAGTGCCCCATGATTCAGGGTTTTTTAGGTAGCTTGAGAAGCATGTAATATTAATGATAACTATGTTTCAGCATGAAAAGGTAATTTAAAGATTAGAGAATTCACAGATGTGCTTTAATAAGAAAAAGCCTCTCCTGTAATAGTCAGTTTACTGTCAAAGTGTAGAGAAGAAATGTATTCATTATAGAGCACTTTGCAGGTTTAGGCTCCTGGGCTCCCTGCAAAAGTATGCCAAAATTGCTCTCCAGTGATAACTAGCAAATATAGCTTATTGTGAGTGCTATCACAGCGTGATGAATTGGGCTCATGGTCTTCACACTCTTTAAATGGGAAAGTATCTAGACACAGTGAGGGAGAATTCAAGAAAGCATTTGTGGCACTTTTCTGGTGGTATGGCCCTTTTAAAAGTTTCTTGGCAGATATCATGAAACCCCTGCCGCCAGTTTCGGTAGCTTTTCCAAAACATGCAACAGATTCAGGTAGTTCCTAATATCGTAACTTTTACAAAGTGGGGCTGTGGCTGCACTCAATTCAAAACAAATTACCTTCAGTTCATAGATAATGGAACTTGAGGTAATTAAGGCCAACTCTAACTTGGTGTACAGAGACAGGCAAAGGCCTGTCTCTGTATGCTGTGTAGCAGGCGGCATATTTGCCCCAGCTACCTCCTCCCTCCCCATATGTCACTGGTTGTCAAGGACGCTGATAGTTCCAGGGGCCAAGGGGCTCCTAGCAACCGGTGACACTGACAGTGGACAGAACCTGATAGGGAAGCTGAGATACTAGTTCTGATCAGGTCCGCTCTCCCCTTGTGACTGACAGCAAGCAGTGGGCAGAGTCTATAGCCAATAGCTATGGATCCCCATGTCTCCCCATGTCCCCATGCCTCTGCCCACCCAGAAACAACACTCCTCAGCTGCTGCGCTGTCTGCGTCTCAGCTGCACTGAGCTCCAGGATGATTTGGTATCAGAGGAAATGTGTTGGATGATGCTGACTGAGGACATCGTAATTCACTAAAGACATCACATGCAAAATTAGGGTCATGTATCCAAATATCACATGTGATAATGAAAATGTCAGTTCACTACAGGTTTATGTGGTATTTCCTGCCAAAATAGGAAATGCTTGGTAAATACTGCATAAACCTGTCAAAGTCAATTTACAAAAAAAAGTAAACAAATACAATTGTTAAATAAGTTGAGGACAAGCCATGTGTTTTTTAACAAATGTATACATTTACTAGCTGGCTGTTAAGGAGCTGCCACCCGCTGTGTCCATAACAACTAGTGGCTCATCTGGTGTTAGCAGGGATTCAGAAGAAGAAAGCAGAATGTAAACAAAAGAGCTAAACTTTAAAAAGAAAAAAAAAGTGTGTTCCCCCCCTTCCAATCCATACCATGCCCTTTGGGTCTAATATGGGTTTTGGAGGGGCCTCATGCCAACAAAAATAAAAATAAATTGCCCCTGCAACCCCACAACCACTAGGCCAGGGTTGTGGGGCGGAGGCCTTTATCCTCATCAACATGGGACAAGGCGCTTTGCCAGGCATGTGGCCTGGTACGATTCAGAAGGGGGGCCCCATTTTTGATCCCCCCCTGTTTTACTGGTTGGCTCTTTTGTTTACATTCTGTTGTTAGCTGGGGAATTCCCACTAACAGCAAGGGTAAATCATGGTTGTTAGGGCGCCGGGAAGTGGCTTGTTAGTGGGGGTATTTCAACTGACAGCAAGGATGAATCATTGGTTGTTAGGGCGCCGGCGGGTGCCAACTTAACAGCTAGTAGCCCTGAGCTATACTGTCCCATTTAGCAGTGGTAGGAATACCACTGCTGAATGTTTCACTTCCAGCTGCAGGTGTAAAGAAACATGTTAAACACGCAAAATTAAAAAAAAATTAACTCATGCTATATTTAATGTGAGTTTTTTTGTGAATTGCATGTTCCGGATTTAAATACTGCATGAGGTATTTTAACACAAATACTCATGCGGCATTTAAAGTGGTTATAAAGACTCAAGGTTTTTTACCTTCATGCAGCCTATGCATGAAGGTAAAAAAACCTTCTGGTGTGCAACAGTGCCCCCAGCCCCCCAATACTTACCTGAGCCCCATCTCGATCCAGCATTGTGCACAAAAGCCTTGGCTCTCCTAGCTCTCTCCCTCCTCATTGGATGTGACAGCAGCGGCAGCCATTGGCTCCTGTTACTGTCAGTCACAACCAGTGAACCAATGAGGAAAGGAGTAGTGGAAGGGCTGATCCATGCTCCATGTGTGAATAGACACACGGAGCAGTGACTGGGGAGTGAGCCTGCTCGGATGCGCTCATAGAAAGCTACTTGCTATGGGGGCAGGAGGGGAGGGTCCAGGAGCGCCAGCGGAGGACCTAAGAAGAGGAGGATCTGGGTTGCTCTATGCAAAATCGCTGCACAAAACAGGTAAATATAAGAGGTTTGTTTAAAAAAAGAAGTAACCAAACATATAATAGGGCGGCACAGTGGTGTAGTGGGTAGACTTTCGCCTAGCAGTAAGAAGGGTCGCTGGTTCGAATCCCAACCACGACACTACCTGCCTGGAGTTTGCATGTTCTCCCTGTGCCTGTGTGGGTTTCCTCCGGGTACTCCGGTTTCCTCCCACACTCCAAAGACATGCTGGTAGGTTAATTGGATCCTGTCTAAATTGTCCCTAGTATGTATGAATGTGAGTTAGGGACCTTAGATTGTAAGCTCCTTGAGGGTAGGGACTGATGTGAACGTACAATGTATATGTAAAGCGCTGCGTAAATTGATGGCGATATACAAGTACCTTAAATAAATAAATAAAAAATATAATAGCGCTTCAACTCTTTATGATTTGAGCCCCCAGTGGCAGAAATAATTAATATAGGAAATATGTTTGGATTACATCGGAATATTGCAGAAAAAAGTTAGTTTTGTTATGTTACATTTCATATGTTGTATTTTAATGCATTGCTCAATTTTATTTTGTTATTGTTGTTTGGAGTTCCCTTTTAAATATATAATTAGAGGTTGTCTATGCAAGTGTATGGTGAAATTCCTTAGTATAAATACAATACCTCACTTTTTTCTATTGGCAAAGATTGAATCGCATTTAAAGCCCGCCTGTTTTGAATAATTCCATTCAGTCAACTTTTCCGCTATTTTTCTAAAATACTGCTCAGCCAAGCCTCATTTATAAGTCGCTTGAATAAGTCATGAGTGTGTTGGGAACATCAGGGTTGTGTGTACTCAATTGTTTTTATTGCACGAATGGTTTTGCACGAAACCGGCTTCTTCAGGGCACTAAAATCACACATTAGATTAGAGGAAGAGATTCTGTGTGGCACATAATAAATGAGTATCTCTCATGCACCGAAACCTGTTTAAATATCCTTTCTTGAAATCTAAAATTCTTTGTTACGAGAGTGACTAGACAGAATGTAGATTTCCCATTCGATCATTCCAATGTACTGATATTTCTAAACCAAGTCCTACACCTTCAAGGGTATATTTATAGGACAAAAAAAAAAAAAAAAATCCTTACTGAACACAATTTGTTAATGTCGCGATATGTCATAAAAAAAATGTATAAATGTATACCCATAATATTTATAGACTTATACACAAAGGGAAGGCCATAAAATATTACTAAATTTTCCTATAAGGCAACGCATATTATGAATAATGTACCATGATACACAGAAATAGGACATAGACAAGATGAGTGTCCAGCAGGGACTCCAAGCCTCCATGTACATTAATTGTTCTTTCCCTAATGGGTTCAATGAACAAAAAGGGGCCATTCATACCATTGATTGCAGTAATGCAGAAAAAAAGTACATTTTATTGCAATGCACATTAACACGCAAAGCTACAGTAAGTGCAGTGTGTTGTTGTGCCATCATCATTCAGTTTCATGAAAAGACAGATGTAATCCATCTGTGTGTTGTGGGGTGCTGCATTGAACGAAAATAATGCGGGTCTATTAAAATATCAAGTGCAGTGCATTGACAGCTCATTAATGAATGCACTGGGAAAATAGTAGAGGAAAAGCCAATCTTGATATATACTTCATCAACAGATATCTCTTGGGGGGGACCCTGAGTATTTGTTTTTTGAAAATAATTTCTTCAAAATTGTTGTTTTAAATGTACCCTGTATGTAATTTTTATATGTAATAAATAATCTTTATATTAACTACATTGTTGGTCATTAGTACTGAGATAGTCCATCACAATTATTGAGGTTGGGAATAGATATAGGGTCAGCTTCAGCAACTACCTTACTCCCCCCCCCCCCCCTTTTCTCGACAGCTCGTTAAAAATTATTAGGCTGACTTATTGCAATGGATGTTAATGTGTGAACAAAAGTCGTTTTATCCTGGGTTTGGAAATGTACTGCAACACATCAGACCAGTGTCAAGGGGCCAGTTGCCAGTGCAGCCTGTCCTGAAATGTAACTTTGCCATGGGCAGGAGGGAGAAGCCACATCAAAAGTCCTTTAGTCCATGGCAACTGCAACACCTTCATTCAGCAGGTGGCGTTCAACCATCAGTGTTCTTCAAATGTAATCCATATTTTATGAGACTAATGTCAAAGTAGAGGGAAAATGACCTAAATCAATGCTATAATAGGTCCACTTCAACATAAAGGTCTGACATTTAACTTTATTACATAGGGCCCACTTTAAAAGGTAACGTATAGTATATATTTTATTTTCTTGGATATCCAGTAATTTACAGGAAGAACCAAGATTTTCACTGACAGTGAGGGTAAGTATGGATGCCGGAAACTAGGGCATGGTGGGGTCGGTGGCGGTGCTGGGACAAGGTCATCCAACGCCCTGGGCAAAGATGCCAAATGGTGCCCACCCTAAATGTATGGACATTATGTGTCCGCAAAAATCTCCTGCCCTCCCCCATAAAATTTAAGCACTATAGGCAGGCTATAGAGGGCTATAAAATTACAGCATTGGAGCCCTGCATTAGAAATAGCAATGTGCAGTGTTTGTTTACCCGCCCCCTACCCATGTTCTTTGCTGGAAGGGATGGGGGAAGATAAACACTACAACGTACTGATCTGGCAGTCCCGATCCAGGAGAACTGCCATGGTAGGAGATGAAGCTGGAAGGGAGAGAGAGCAAAACCCGTTCCTCCTCCCTGCTATCTCCTCCTCTTTAGATCTAGCTTGTTTCCCCAAGCGCTAAGCTGACCGGAGTTGTGAAGCTGCTGTCCTTATTCAGGTCAGCTTGTAGGTAAGAACTCTCCATGCAGGCCCCCCCCCCCTCACATGATACCACCACACCCAGAGCAGCTGCCTCTTCCACCCACCCCTTGTCCCGGCCCTGGTCTGTGGGTCTAGTAGTTTATTAAAATGATGCATTTGCTGTCCTTATCTAATTGAGCACTCTGGTATTTAGGCAGGGTTGCCAACAAATTTAGTTTGTCAGATAGTAATTGTCCTGGCTAATTGTTAGGAGATCCACTGATTTCCCTCTAATTCTGGACTTGCTGTACTTCTCTCTTCTGTCACTAGGTGGTCACTTCTGTCACTAGGTGGTAACCCATTCTACAAGGAAGGATGTCAGCTCTCCCTGACTCTGAAGGTCACCATTAGGCTTCTGGAGGCCCGGGACCTTGCTACAAGTACATGTCCTTTTACTTCCTGACTTGAAAGTGACAAGGCAGCAGGTTGTGAATGGAACTCTCTCCAAAGAGGTAGGTAAAGGTAAATCTCCTCTAGGGCAGTTATTACTTGAAAAAGTATGGTCATGGGAGGGTTCTAATTTGTGAAGCTCAATGGCTATGACTAGACAGCTCTCGTGTATGTGGGAGCGTCTGATAGCACCCTTAGTGCAGTGCAAAGGTTAAAAATAGATGAGAGCTCAACACAGATGGTTGTAAAGTCCATAACAAATAGGACTTACTGTATGTCTTACCTGTAAAATCCTTCTCTTGGAGTACATTACAAGACACAGGATAGTATTGGGTTGTAACATTTGGTTGTACTGTCACTTTCAGAAGAAATTAACACTGGCAATGCAAAACTGTCAGGGCATGCCAGTATATCCCCTCCGAACATGCTTTAGGCTGGCCATACACTGAGCGAATTTCTTTCCTGCAACCACTGGTTGTAGGAAAGAAATTTGCTCGATTCCCCCATCAACACAGACAGTGTTGATGCGGAAATCCCTCCTGCCGGACCATTTTCTTCTCCTGGCAGTGAAAGCCAGTGATTATTGCTAGTGGCTATAGCAGCCCCTAGTGATAATCGCAGGTAAAACCAGGCATGCTGGTTATACCCAAGTTCATTGATCGATCAGCTTGGTACATTCAGCCTGACCATGCAGGATTTAAATCAACCGGCCGAGATTCGAACCGTGTATGGCCTGCCTTAGTTTAGTAGCAAGCACATAGAGGAGTGTATGAAGAAAACCGAGGATGGCACCACTCCCATACACGATGGAATAGCGATTTATTCCAAAATGTAAAATCAACAGCATACAATGGTATAGAGCAGGGGGAAGCAGGTGACGCGTTTCACATGACTAGCGTGCCTTGTCAGAACCTAAGCACGCTAGTCATGTGAAACGCATCTACCATTGTATGCTGTTGATTTTATATTTTGTAATAAATAGTTATTACATCATGTATGGGAGTGCTGCCATTATTTGTTTTCTTCATTCATGCATCTGTTGCAGTGACAGGGCGCGCACCCCTACCTACAAGCTTTCTTACTCCATTTTCTGTTCATCTAAACTCACCTGGAGCAGCTGAACTCCTTTACACCACATATAGAAGTGGATCATAAGACCAAAGGGGAAGGACCAGTGTCCCTTAATATACTCCAAGAAAAGATTTTTAGAGGTAAGACAAAAATACCTTTTTTTTTTTTTTTTTTTTATGCATCACGGTACACAGGATAGTTTTCTAAAGAAAATGGGATTTTCAAAATCAGTCCAACTGAGCAGTAGGAAACAGCAAACGAAAAGCTAACAGGCCCACATGTTGTTCCTTTAGGAACAGCAAAGAGAGATTCAGCCTGGTAAAAGGGAGCTGTAGCTGGAAGATAAACTCGAACAGCGTGCACCACATTCAGACAATGGATGAAAATCTAAATATGAGGTTTAGGAGCAGGGCAAAGATATAGTAGAATAATACCCTGGGTAAAAGGAAGAAAGAAAGAAACCGCCTTGGGAAGGAAAGAGGCACTGGGCCCTTAAAACAACTTTTTTTTTAGCACAAGAAAGGATTCTTTACAGATTAAGGCTGCCAACTCAGAAACCCACATGCAGAAGTGATGGGAAAGGCAACCTTGATAGTAAGGATAGACGGAGGACTTTCCCTAATAGGGTTTAAACATGATTTTTGAATAGCCAACAGAACCAGGTTGAGATCTCATTGATTCACTGGGGAATAATGTGAGTAACACCCTGCAAAGTAAAACTCAACAAGGGAGTGAGAAGCACGCAGTTTCCGACAGAATACTAGGGCTGGGATTTTACTCTTGATGGTACCCAAGGCCAGATATTGATTCAGACCAGACTGGAGAAATGACAGCATTCGTCCCACGGAGTACTTCCTGGGATAGAAGTTCTTGGTCTTGCACCATGAGAAATATACTTTTCAGGTGCACTGGTTGTCTTCCTTGACTTGAGGAGTGTAGGAATAACTGAGTCAGGTAGGCCTTTATCCTTAGGACCTGGGCTTTAAGAGCTAAGCCATTAAAGTGTCATTAAACCCACAACAGTAAAATCAGTCTGTAAATGCAGTAAAGCATGCTTGCTATACTCACTGTGGAACCTAAGGGGTTAATCCTCCGCATTTTGTGTAAAAAGGTTGTTTGATCCTGTTCCTTCCACAGTCCCCAATCCATCTGCTGATAGAACAGAGGCTTGGAGACAGGCTGCACATGCTCAATTTGGTGTGTATTGCCAGAGTTTTTTTTTTTTTTCTTGGGAGGGTGCATGTGATCGGCACAGGGCCAATCAATACTGCCAAGACGGAGGGTCAGAGGTCATACAGCCTCAAAGACAATCGGAGAAGATTGAAAACGCCTCCTACAATCTTTAACCAGACACTGATAGAAGTCACAAACTGCTCTATACTGCTGATGAGAAAAGGTATTTAGCAGATTTTATTTACTAAAATAATTGCATTTCCATGTTCTGTGCACTGTGGGAGACCAGATATAGTGAATAAAGGGTCTTGGGTTTAGTAACACTTTAAAGCCAGGGACCAAAAAGCAGGGTGGTAAACTTGTCTTTGGCACAGAAGATCCGAATGATCTGGGAGGACTCATAAAAAGTCCACCTGGAGCCTAATAAAGTCCAAGTACCACAGCCATTTGAGCCAGCTTGGGGCAATGAGAATCACTAAGGTGGCTTCAATCTCAATCCTGTAAAGCAAGCAAAGAGCGTTTTAGAGGAGGAAAGGAATACATCGGGTAGAAATAATCCCACTGAGTCGCCAGGGCATCCACTGCAAAGGCCAAAGGATCCTTGGGCCTAGAGATAAACCTGTCAAATTTGTTATTAAACCTGGAAGCCAGAAGGCACCACCACCTTCGACAGAGATCTAAAAAACTTCAAGTGAAACGTGACTTTCTGCCCAAGTGAAAATTCGCTTCTGTTTGAGCTGTTAGACTTCTTGTTCCCCTTAATGGTTGATATAAGCCAACCTTGTGGCGTTGTTTAACTGAATCCTGATCAGATGACCTTGCAGACAAGAGCTGGGTCCCTCTGATTCCTCTTGTACCAAATTGTAATGTAACTGTAATGTCTGCCTTCATTTTGTTAAGCGCTGAGCAAACTATTGGCGCTATATAAATCCTGTATAATAATAATAATAATAATGATGATACACCATGGTACAGAAAAGGGAAGCAATTTTAAACGGGAAGTGATCCTCTCCTGCCACATATGTTGCAGGAAATGCTCCACTGTTAAATCCCTAGAGAATTGGAGCAGAGCTCCTGGTCTCTCAATTAAAGGGCAAAAACCTTTACTGCATATCTCCAGGAAGATGGGCAGGGTGTTAGGGAAGCAGCCTTTGCAATCCCTGGCCATCCACTGGGCAAATTCCCTCAAGAGTCCTCAGGGACTGGGTTCCACCAGACAGGTGGACCTGGACCTGTACAGCACCATTGGCCAATTCAAAGCATTGCTCCACGTGCCTGGGTGAGCGACAAACACAGGATCCAGTGCCTGGTAGACATAATTAGAGGCTGTCCCTGCATCCTCTCTTCCTAGCCGCGTCCAGGTACAGTTCCCCAGGGCAAAGCTGAGAAGTTACTAATCCAGAAGCTGCAAACAGGAGCCAAAGTGCCTCTGCAGCAACTGAAGAATCTTCATAGACGAAAAAAGTGACAAAAAGGACACTAGCAAAAAATCTAGGGCTGTTACTGATTAAAATTTTCGTGTACGATTAATCAATTTTTTTTTTTTTTTTAAATCAACTAATTTCGATTTATTATAACGCACATACAGATCCAACTACTTTTAGCTGATTTAGCGCCGTTGTTATGGCAACGGCCAAAGCCGGACATAGCTGGGCATGGCAAGGATGTCGCACGTCATAAACTCAGCCTCACCGTGCCCATAATCTCAGCCTTACTGTGCCCATAATCGCAGTCTCACCATGCCCATAATCGCAGCCTCACCGTGCCCATAATGCAGTCTCACCATGCCCATAATCACAGCCTCGCCGTGCCCATAATCGCAGCCTCGCCATGCCCATAATGCAGTCTCACCATGCCCATAATCGCAGCTTCACTGTAGTCAGTGCCTGGATTACACAGTCTGCGGGCATCTCCCGCTGTGTGCCTCGGAGCGGAGTGTGAAAACTTTGGCCGCGCTGTGAGAAAAGTCCCGCCCTCCTCCTAGATCAGTTCGTGTGATAGACAGAACAGTGCGTCTATCCCACGAGCTGATCTAGGAGGAGGGCGGGACTTTCTCACAGGGAGGCCAAAGTTTTCACACTCAGCTAGGAGACGCACAGCGTGAGATGCCCGCAGATTGTGTATGACATATAGTGGAGGAGGAGGAGGAGGAGGAGGGAGCGCTGCAGCCACAGCTTGGCCCAAAGCGGCCCCAGGGCAGGCAGCCTACCGATCAAAAAAATTTTGATCGATCATATTTAATCGAGAAATTAATCTTTAATTTCCACAGCTCTAAAAAAAAAAATCTGAGGCATGCTGGTAGTGGGAGGGCTTATACTAGGCTGTCCTTAAAACTTTGCTTTGCCAGTGTCCAACTTACTGTCACCATAGTGCAGTGTTTTAGAATACTATCCCGTGTCCTGTAATTAAGGATGAACTCCGGCGTGTTCGCACAGCCCACGCGCAGAGCCCGCCAGGAAGCCCGCACTGCGCTGCGCTAATCACAGGCAGTGAGACATTTCCCGATCTCTGCAGTCACGCATCCGGACAATGGCTCACTGCCTGTGATTAGCGCAGCGCAGTGCTGACTTCCTAGCAGGCTCTGCACGTGGGCTGTGCGAACACGCCGGAGCTCATCCTTACCTGTAATTTACAACCAAGAAACTTTATTACTGTATGATCGGGATAACAGAGGATGAAACAGCCAATGCATTTCGGGAATTAAAACAGCCCCCCTTCATTAGGTCCCGAAAAGCGGTTTAGAAAAGAATGGTGGACTTTGGGAACTTTGAAGGTTTAAAGCCTGGTACTCACTAGAAGTATAGGGAGGAAATCCAGTTAGTACAGTGATCTCCCTGCTGAGCTATTGTGTTCTGACAGGGGGACTTCCCCCCCTCCCCCCCCCCCCCCGCCAGAACTCACCAGTCAGTGATCTCAGCCATTGGCTGAAGGTGCTGATCAGATGGCGATCGGCAGACCTTTTACGGTCATGCCTCTTTCTGCTGAACACCAGGGCCAAATGTCACCAAGTTTTTATTGACCTGGGCCATACTGCCCGATATTTGGCCCTTGTGCCAGGGGCTTAAGAGATACCTTCAGCAGCCCAGTAAAACTTTTACTTCTTACAACCAACTGCTATCCCCTATTATTAGAATGAAAATAGGAAATGTATCTTCTGAAGCTTCAAAGTTCTCAGAGTGCACCGTGCCATCATTCAAGAAAACTATACATCCCGTGAACTTTTTTTTTAGTGATTCCAGATTCAAGTTCACAGAGCTGCATAGTTTTCTGAAAGTGCGTTTCTAAAAACTGTATATTGTCTGTTTATGTTAGCAGTTCAATAGAATGGGACAGTGCCGACTTAATAGAAAGAGTTTACAGTCCATCATACACAGCTTTTCCAGCTGTGTATGATTTGCTACTAAGTTTGAAGTTTGCTACTAAGGTGAGGTTGTGGAAGACAGTTTCGTGTCACAAGTCATACACAATGGCAAGACACAAGGTAGTTGTTATACTGTATCAGCAAGGTCAGACAAAGATTTCAAAGTGGACTCAAGATGTGCTGTTCAAGTGTCACAAACACTGTCAGTTATTGATTGCTAAAGTGTAAAGAAGAGATGAAAGCGCCACACTAATGAATTAAGAAAATGTTCTGAGCTTTACAATCATCATAACACAGCGTGCAACAGCCAACACAGTTGAAGAGTAGACCCCCTCAGTTAAAATCGTTTTTTTTTTGCTAGAAATTACTTAGAACCCCCAAACATTATATTTATTTTTTTCTAACACCCTAGAGATTAAAATGGTGGTCGTTGCAATACATTGTCACACCGTATTTGTGCAGCTGTCTTACAAGCACACTTTTTTTGGAAAAAATACACTTTTTGAATTAAAAAAAAATAAGACAACAGTAAAGTTAGCCCAATTTTTTTTATACTGTGAAAGATAATGTTATGACGAATAAATTGATACCCAATATGTTACGCTTCAAAATTGCGCCCGCACGTGGAATGGCGACAAACTTTTACCCTTAAAAATCTCTATAGGCGATGTTTAAAAAATTCTACAGGTTGCATGTTTTGAGTTACAGAGGAGGTCTTGGGCTAGAATTATTGCTCTCGCTCTAACGATCGCGGCGATACCTCACATGTGTGGATTGAACACCGTTTTCATATGTGGGCGCTGTTCACGTATGCGTTCACTTCTGCATGCGAGCTCGTCGGGACGGGGTGCGTTAAAATTATTATTTTCTTTTTTTTTTTACTTTTTTTTTTTTTTTTTTTTACGCTGTTCTTTTTTTTAAATAAAATTGTGTCACTTTTATTCCTATTACAAGTAATGAAAACATCGATTGTATTTGAAAAAAAGCATGACAGGACTTCTTAAATATGAGATCTGGGGTAAAAACGACCTATATTTACACTAAAATGCAATAAAAAAAAAATAAAAAATTTCATTTGAAAATTTTTTTTTTAACCACTTCAATACCAGGCACTTATGCACCTTCCCACCCAGACAAATTATTTGCTTTCGGCGCTCTCACATTTTGAATGACAATTACTCAGTCATGCTACACTGTATCCAAACAAAATTTTTATAATTTTTTCCTCACTATTACAGCTTTCTTTTGGTGGTATTTAATCACTGTTTTTTTTTTTTTTTTTTTGTGATATAAGCGAAAAAACTGCAAAAATTTTGAAAAAAAAATCACTTTTTTTTGTTTCTATTGTAAAAGTTTGCAAATAAGTCATTTTTCTTCATACATTTGGGCCAAAATGTATACTGCCACATATCTTTAAAAAATATCCACTAATTTGGGTTATTTTTACCAGTCTGTGTGAAAGTTAGAGTCTACAAGCTATGGTGCCAATCACTGAGAATGGATCTGATCACACCTGATGTACTGACAGCCTATCTCAATTATTGAGACCCTAAAAAGCCAGGAAAGTACAAATACCCCCCAAATGACCCATTTTTCGAAAGTAGACAGTCCAATATATTTACTAAGAGGCAGTGTGAGTTTTTTGAAGTTGTAATTTTTTCCCACAATTCTTAAGAAAATTAAGATTATTTATTTATTTTTATTTTTTTACACAAACTTGTCATATTAACATGTTATTTCTCTCACACAGCATATGCATAATTGCAACTACACCCCAAAATACATTCTGCTACTCCTCCTAAGTATGGCGATACCACACGTGTGAGATTTTTACACAGCCTGCCCACATACAGAGGCCCAACATTGAGGTAGTACCTTCAGGCGTTCTACGAGCATTAATTGCAATCTAATTTCTCAACCACTTATTACACTTTTGAAGGCCCCGGAGCACCAGGACAATGGAATTGCCCACAAAATGACCCCATTTTGGAAAGCAAACACTCCAACGTATAATCTATGAGGCATACTGAGTCTTTTGAACGGTTAATTTTTTTTCCAGAAGTTTTTGGAAAATGTGGAAAAAAAATTAAAACACTTTTTTTTTTTTACACAAAGTTGTCCATTTATAGGATACTTCTAACACATAGCATGTACATAACAAAAATGAGTATGGCGATACCACATGTTTGAGACTTTTACACAGCCTGGCCACATACAGAGGCCCAACATCCAAGTAGCACCTCCAGGCATTCTAGCAGCATACATTACACATATAATTTTCTGACTACCGTTTACATTTTTGAAGGCCCTTCATATTTCTAACACATAGCAGGTACATACCAAATAACAAAAGATTACCTGTGGTTTTAGAAGTGCAGTGGTCCACAGAGGAGAGCATCGATCGAGGCAGCAGGCAGGGATGTGGTCAGCGACAGCTAAAGCAATCATCCAGGCAGCAGGCACAAATACTGTCCATAGTTTGTACAGGCAGAGATACTGTCAGCACAGCCAAAGCATTGGTCCAGGTAGCAGGCAGAGGTTTCCAGGCCCGAAATACTGTCCATAGTCAGCAGGAAGATATATGATCAACACAGTCAAAGTATTGGTTCAAGCAGCAGGAAGAAACATGGTCCACAATGTCCTGGGTCTTTACAGGCAGCAATATGGTCAGAACAGCCAAAGTATTGGTCCAGGCAGCAGGAAGGACCATCAAGCTTAGGGCCAGGGGGTCGGGGTTGAGGCTTCTCCCACCCAAATTTCTTTGAAGTCTCCAGGCAACCAGACCCTGTTCTGGGAGCACAGAAAACGAAAAACTGGTTTTCTCTACTCAAAATGCTATTCTGAAGCCCTTCACATATGTGAGACCCATGTGTACTAAAGTAGAAGGGCAAAAGATCAGTCCAAGTGGCAGGCAAAAACATGGTCGATTAACAGGCCGAGGTTGGTGCACGTGGAAGTCAGAAACGTGGTTTAAAATGGCAGGCAGAGGCATCGTCGGTAAACAGGCCGAGGTCAGTTAATTAACATGGAAGGTAGAAACATGGTAGCAGGCAACTGATCCACACAGGTATTTGAAATGGGGAAATGGCAGTCTGTTACTAATAAGGGGAACGTATATCTGATGGATGTGTGATCATTTCTTAAGCAATCACCGATACAGGCCAGGTTGGGAGGGACATTGGGGACAATAATAGCTGGTATCTCTTCTAACTCCTCCTCTGCTGCATACACAGCATTTCTTTTGGCGTCTTCTTCCAGATTTTGTGGGGGGAATGTTATAGGGAAAATGTTGCTTGTGAAGTCGACTCACACTATCGGAGCGAATGCTTCCTGGGACGGGACCTTGTTGGTAAATCAGGGCAGTGACGATTTCTTCAATATACTTGAGGTAGGTGATTTGTTGGTTATCAGTTGATATTTGGAAGCAGACAAACAAATTAAACGGGGCCATATGAAATAGATGAATTGCAACTTTCGTATACCAATAACGGGACTTTCGAGTTGACAAATAAGGTTGTAGCATCTGATTGTTTAAATCCACCCCCTCCCCCATGTACAGATTGTAGTCATGGACACATTCAGGCTTTACAACAACGTCTTCCCTGGATCTCCACCAAGGTGTCATTTTGGATGGTAGAGAGGATGTGGACATCTTTCTTGTCCCTCTACTTCATGGCCAACACCTCCTCGTACCTCATGAATGCAGATTCCCTGTTTTGCAATTTTTTTGTTAACAGATTTTGTGGGAAGCCCTTCTGTTTTTTTTTTTTTTTTTGAAGGTATCGCAGGCCAGGCTTTGTTTACTGTAAAGGTGACGAAAAAGGGGCAGGCTGGCATAATCGTTGTCGACATACAAGTAGTATCCTTTTTCTAACAGGGGGTATGTCAGTTCCCAGGCAATTTTCCCACTGGTTCCAATATATGTGGGGCACTCACGGGGCTGGAGCTTGGCGTCTTTGCCTTCAAAAATACGGAATGTGTACACGTATCCAGTGGCTCGATCACACCATTTATTTAATTTCAACCCATACCTGGCTCTCTTACTTGGGATATACTGCTTGAAGGGCAGTCTACCAGTAAAATGTATAAGGGATTCATCCACGCAAAATGTATGGTCTGGGATAAAAACTTCTGCAAATTGCTGCGAAAAGAAATTGATTAGGGGGCGTATCTTGTACAATTTGTTGTGGTTGAGATGATCTCGAGGAGGGCACTGCGAATTATCGTTGAAGTGTAGAAAACGCATAATCATGCCATAGTGTCTCCTGGACTTAACAGCAGAATATATCGTCATGTGGTGGATGGGGTTGGTGGACCAATAGGCATGGAGTTTGTTCTTTTTTGTAAGCCCCATATTGAACGTAAGGCCCAAAAACAATTTAACTTCATCCTGTGTGAGACGTCGCCACTGGAACATGCGGGCGTAGGATGAATAGGGGTTGGCAGCAATAAATTGGGATGCATACAGATTGGTTAGGTCCACCATATTCTGCAGCAAATCTTGTGGGGAAAAAAAAAAAAAAACGCATTGGGAAAAATTCGTAGTGTTTGGCTGCACACCTGGCTGTGTGGTGAAAGGGGGGATTATAGCACATCCTGAGTTGGCAGGCAACCATAAGGGGTTTGCCAGGGCATCGGGAAGGTAGGACTGGGGCTGGATTCTTCGGGTTGGGCGTATAATTCCAATACTTGTATTGGGCTCCTCTTCCTGGAGTCTGGTGCTGCTGGGGGTGGGTAGGTCTTCTGATCTTGGTCCTGATCTCCTTTTTCTTTTAGGAGGGATGGTTTCCTCCGCCGACTTAGACTCTGATCCACTATCCTCCACTGGCTCGTATTCCGAACCAGAATCGGATGATGGGAACTCCCTACTTCTCGCATCATCCAACACAGTATGGATGGCATATGCCTCCTCAGGTGTGTAAACCCTTTGAAACATTATGGCGGTACTTATTGGCGGGCCTATGTGATGGTACTGCAGGTGGTACTGGTGGCTGTCCTGTGTGGTGGCACCGATGGCGGTGTTAGTGGCGGGCCTGTGCGGCGGTACCGATGGCGGTATTAGTGGTGGGCCTGTGTAGATATACCAATGGCGGTACTAGTGAGCCTGTGTGTCAGTACCGAAGGCAGTATTGGTGGCGGTACTGATGGCAGTACGGGTGGTGGTATCGATGGTGGTACTGGTGGTGGGCCTGTGACAGATGGGCTGTTTGACAGATGGACTGTGTGACTGACAGGTCCTCTTAATTGGGGGGGCCATATTGTGCACAGTAATACAGTAGTAGACAGACACTGACTTCACTCACTGATCCCTGCTCTCTCCCCCTACACAATCAGTGTGTGAGGAGAGAGCGGGGATCAGATAGTAACTCCTCTCCTCTCCTCCTCTCCTGTGTTTACATTTGTGACCATTTGTGATTGGACACAGCCGGTCACGTGGTAAACAGCCAATTTAATTGGCTGTTTACCCTAATCAGGGAAGCGCTGTGTCCAAGGGACACGCGCCCCACGTGACTGGTTGTTACTCTGAAGCGAAGAGACATCTTGTTTTTTTTATACTGGTTGAATGGTGGTCTCCAATAATCAGTTAAGGGATCTGTCTATATGATAAACATAATATAGGCGGAACCCTTGAGAACGAGCACGAAACACGTTGGGAGAGACCTACGTGCTGACATCATTGCCGCAGCATCCTCGTGGTAGAAGTGGTGGCTGGTTATGTACAGTTCTAGCCTTATTTGTTTTTTTGCTGCAGCTTTGGTACTCAATTTAATGTTCAATAGATTACTACACTATATGAGCATCACTTGGGCTCCTATGGGTGAGCTTCTTTTGTACAGTTCGCTTCAGAGTAACGATCTAAGGCGTATCATTGTTTGCCATCTGCTGAGTGTATAGATTGGGAATGGTTTGTCACAACCGTGCACCTCCACCAAACACATTGGGTGATGTTTATTTAATATGAATAAAAAATCTTGCGAGCTAACCTAAACAAGCCCTAAGCTACAATTAGCTTTAGGTGTGATTAAAACAATCCGTGTGAAGGTGAATCAAGTGCCTATAGACAGCTGCTATGCATCAATCACAATTCCGTAATGTGTGAAAAAACCTGTATAAAAATAGCAAGAGAATGCAGCGCTGTGCAATAATAGCCTTAATGATGAAAAAGTACTATTAAAATATCATCAATACTAAAAAAGAGAATTGAATATAAAATATGGTAACAAAAATTAGTAAATCAAGCAAGTTCACAGTGAAAAAAAATCCTTCCATCCTTGCAATAACATCAATACTAAGTATACAAAAAGATGAATATAAAATATGATGCTACGAAAATTGGTTAATCAAGCAAGTTCACAGTGAAAATCAAGCAAGTTCACAGTGAAAAAAATCTGATCCCCCTGAGGAAGACATGTGATGAGCCCTGTGTCGTTACATGTAGAGGAGGGGTCAGGATGGTGGAGGAGACAGTTTCATGCTTGTTTTAGCAGATTACTGGCACACATAGGATTTGAAGCTACCTGGAAGAGGTTTTTTTGCTACTTTATGCTTTGTGTAGTTTGGTGCGCTGGAAGCACCATTAAAATGTGAGTACCCTGTTTTTTTGGGTTTTTTTTTAAGTAAACTTACAAACAAACAATAATACACTATCCAGCCTTTTTCTTATTTCAACATTGAGGGTATCCTCTGTGGATGTAACCGTGGGATCCTGCTGAAAACTTCTTAACTCAGAGCCCAGGAGTGGTTCAACAGCTAATGTGGACCAAGCGTAGGCCCCTCCCCACCTATCGTGCTCCGGTGCCTCTGCCGCTTACTGGAGCCGTTGGTAGCAGTGGAGGCAACTGAATCCTTCTCCTTCCTGGGTATGGAGACGAGTGAGGGGAAGATGGCCCACACCCGTCTCCATACCATTGCAGGGTGGAAGCAACGTCAAAACGTCACTTCCACCCATAGCTCTTAAAGGGCCTTTTTTTTTTTTTTTTTTTTCAAATGACAAAATTTTTATTTATTTTGTATAGTATTTTAGCTAACTTTACTGTTTCCTTATTTTTTAATTTAAAAAAGTGAGCTTGTAAGGCTGCTGCGCAAATACAATGTGACAGAAAGTATTGCAACGACCGCCATTTTATTCTCTACGGTGTTAGGAAAAAGAGAAAGTATAATGTTTGGGGGTTCCAAGTCATTTTCTAGCAAAAAGACCTGTTTTTAACTTGTAAACAACAAATCTCAGAAAGAGTCGCAGTCCTTAACCGCTTCCCGACTAACCGCCGCAGTTATACTGCGGCAGGTTTGATCCCCTGCACAAGCCGTCGTAGCTATACGTCGGCTCGCGGGGTCGGGATAGCAGGCGCGCACGCGCCCGCTGCACAGCGGGGGTGCCGATGCTCGTGGCCGACGGTCGTGATGACCGCCGGCCACGAGCGATCGTGAGCAGGAGACACAGAACAGGGACAAGTGTGTGTAAGCACACACTTCCCTGATCTGTTCTGACAGGAGTGACAGATCGTGTGTTCCTATTAGCTAGGAACCACAATCCGTCACTTCCTCTAGTCAGTCCCCTCCCCCTTTAGTTAGAATCACCTCTCAGGGAACACAGTTAACCCCTTGATCGCCCCCCTAGTGTCAACCCGTTCTCTGCCAGTGACAATCAATGCATTTTTATAGCACTGATCGCTGTATTAATGCCAATGGTCCCAAAAATGTGTCAAAATTGTCCGATGTGTCCGCCATAATGTCGCAGTCATGATAAAAATTGCAGATCGCCGCCAGTACTAGTAAAAAAAAAAAATAAATAATAAAAATGCTATAAATCTATCCCCTATTTTGTAGACGCTATAACTTCTGCGCAAAACCAGCCAATATACGCTTATTGCGATTTTTTTTTTACCAAAAATATGAGAAAAAATTTGCTTTTTTTTTAAAAAAAAATGGGGATATTTATTAGAGCAAAAAGTACAAAATAGTGCGTTTTTTTCAAAATTGACGCTCTTTTTTTGTTTATAGCGTAAAAAATAAAAACCGCACAGGCAATCAAATACCACTAAAAGAAAGCTCTATTTGTGGGAAGAAAAAGGACATCAATTTTGTTTGGGTGCAATGTCGCACGACCGCGCAATTGTCAGTTAAAGCGACGCAGTGCCGAATCGCAGAAAGTGCTCTGGTCAGGAAGGGGGTAAAATCTTCCGGGGCTGAAGTGGTTAATGCTGGACTTTTTCCACTTTCTGGTGAGTGGTTAGATATATCACACACATTGTTGGAATTATTTTAGTACACAAAGAAGATATTTTGAAGTCAAGACACGGATTTATATGTTGGGACTTTATTTATATCATAAGACTGTTGTTTACTAATCACAGGAAGTGCTGCACACCCCCTGTTTCCATATTTTTGTCCCACCCTTGTATTTACTGTATAGTGTATCTACATTCAAAAACAAAAAATGTAACAAATGTAACAAAAAATGTAACAAATGTAACAAAAAAATGTAACATATTGCAGCTTACCAGCCCTTTGATGTGGAGGCTGCATTCATTTTTATCATGCTTTTCATTCCTCTATTTTCACCTAATAATTTTACCAGTAACCCACTTACAACCCTAGGCTGACAATGGGCTGACATCAGGGCTAAGGGGCTCTTGTGAGCAGTACTGAGGCAGGGTGCTGGGATATTTCCGGAAGCCATGTACAGCACCCCGCCGGGTCATCCCACCTGCCATAATCTTCCTATATTACATAGAGAAGCACAGAGACTTAGTGAGGACTAGACATGTGCAATTCCTTTCGTTACAAATTAGTTTGCGGATGAAATCCGGCATATTCATTCATTCGGAAGCATCCGAATGAACGAAAGACTCTTGACGAATGCATACGAAAACAAATTTTCAGAGAGAACGAAAACCCCAAAGAACGAAATTCCAAAAGAGCGAAAAAACGATTCAACCTACGAATCGATTACATTCGGATAATTTTCGTATTTTCTATTATAATTAACCACTTACAGACCGGAAGATTTTCCCCCCTTCCTGACCAGGCGATACGGCACTGCGCCGCTTTAACTGACAATGGCGCGGTCACAGGACGTTTCAACCCAAACAAAATTGACGTCCTTTTTTTCCCCACAAATAGAGCTTAAAACTAGATTTTTAACTTTTTGCTATAATAAATATCCTCCCCCCCCCCCCCCAAAAAAAAATTCATCAGTTCAGGCCAATATGTATTCTTCTACATATTTTTGTTAAAAAATAAAATTTCAATAAGCGTATATTTTATTGGTTTGCGCAAAAGTTATAGCATCTACAAAATAGGGGATAGATCTATAGCACTTTTATTATTTTTTTTTTTTTACTAGTAATGTCGGGGGGATCAGCGATTTTTAGCGGGATTGCGACGGACAGATCAGACACTTTTTGGGTACCACTGACAGTTATATAGTGGTCAGTGCTAAAAAAAAATATGCACTGATTACTGTATAAATGACACTGGCAGGGAAGGGGTTAACACTAGGGGGCGATCGAGTGGTTAAATGTGTTTCCTAAGAGGGGTTTCTAACTGGGGAGAGGGGACTGACCAGGGATAACAATCAGTGCCCACAATGGATGAGAGAGGGGTAGAGAAGGAAGCGCCACCTGAGTGTAGTATTAACAAATGATGTTTAATGACACCAGGTAAAAATACACTTACAGGATAAAAACATATAAAAGGCTCATCTGTATAGGTATGTGGTCCTCAGTGTTCCCTCTGATCCTTGGTGGTGACGCTGCGGGGATGCTGGGCTGCAGAAGGTGGAGCTCCTTCTGCGGCCATCAGGAAGAGACTAGGGGCCGGCGTGGAGCGTGCGTAACGTCACAGGTCGTCTGTCCGCTTCCGGGTTCGGTATCCAGGGGAGGGATCGTCCAGGGAGGAGGGCTTGTAAGGAGGTTGAGAGAAGGCTTCTGCAGCCCAGCATCCCTGCAGCGTCACCACCACAGGATCAGAGGGAACACCGAGGACCACATACCTGTACAGATGAGCCTTTTATATGTTTTTATCCTGTAAGTGTGTTTTTACCTGGTGTCATTAAACATAATTTGTTAATACTACACTCAGGTGGCGCTTCCTTCTCTACCCCTCTCTCATCCATCACAGAGCCAGCTCTCTGAGGACAGCAGCCGCCTAGCCTACCAGCCTACTTTAACCATTACATTACCGGTTACCACTTAACCCTTGAACTTCCAGCCTGTCCCCTATGGACTAAGTTGCTCAGCCCTTTATATCTCCTGTTATATATGGACTGGTGTGTTTGCGCTTACAGTTACCAATACTCCGTTTGTCTAGTGCTCACAATGGATGCCAATCAGTGCCCACAATGTATGCCTGCCAATCAGTGATGCCCATCAGCACCATCCATTAGACCCCTTTCACACTGGGGCGTTTTTCAAGCGTTTTTCAGGCGCTTTAGCGTTAACAAAAACGCGCCTGTAAAGCGCCTGAAAGAAGCCTCATCTGCAATCCCAATGTGAAAGCCTGAGTGCTTTCACACTGGGGCGCTGCGCTGGCAGGGCGTCAAAAAAAGTCCTGCAAGCAGCGTCTTTGCAGCGCTTTTTTGTTTTTGCCACCGGGCTAGGTGGGCCGATGGCCCGAGCCCTTTCAAACTGCCAGCGCCCGAAAAACGCCTGAAAAACGCCCCAGTCTGAAAAGGGTCTTAAGCAGTGCTTTACCAGCGTTTATCAGGCGCTGGCAGTGTGAAAGGGCTCGGGCTTTCACATTGGGATTGCAGATGAGGCTTCTTTCAGGCTCTTTACAGGCGCTTTTTTTTTTTAACGCTAAAGCGCCTGAAAAACGCTCCAGTGTGAAAGGGGTCTTAGTGTACATCAGTGCCACCTATCAGTGCTCATCCGTGCCACCTATCAGTGCCCATCAGTGCCGCCTATGTGTACCCATTAGTGCCGCCTTATCAGTGCCTGTCAGTGCAGCCCCATCAGTGCCCATCAGTGAAGTAGAAAACTTACTTATTTACAAAGTTTTGTAACAGAAACAAAAAAAAAGCTTTTTTTCAAAATTTTCGGTCTTTTTTTTTTTTTATTTGTTTAGCAGAAAATAAAAACCCCAGGAGGTGATCAAATACCACCAAAAGAAAGCTCTATTTGTGGGGACAAAATTATAACAATTTCATTTGGGTACAGTGTTGCATGACCGCGCAATTGTCATTCAAAGTGAGACAGCGCTGAAAATTGGTCTGGGCAGGAAGGTGAATAAGCCCCCGGTATTGAAGTGGTTAAAAATGTAATTAGCATGTTGAGGATGGGGGGAGGCAAAATAGAAGCTAATTAAACTTCAGCTTTAAAAATGATGTAATATGATTTTGTCCAAACATTGTGCACAGTACGATCATAAGATAAATATGTGTGTATGTATACCACATGTAATATATATATATACATTGCGTATGATTGGGTGTGCCATGGCGTTCATTCATCTGGGACGCACGCAGTGAAACAAGCTGTAATTACTGCACTGCATTAGGAGGGACTTCTCCCCATCAGCTCCATTTCAGAATAACATTTATCTCTCATGTACAATTACTTTAAGCCTGGGAAAACGACTGCATCTTCCCCCTGACTTCAGAGGGCAAGCACATTATTAAATATTACATAGCACGTAAAAAGCAATTTAGATTAAATATTCAGTGTACAATCTGGGATTGCAGACTCAGACAAACTGCAGTAACCAAAACCAGAAGCCTCGTCCAAAGCACTGAGGTCCTTACCAGTGGAGAGCGGCGGAAATGCAAGGTCGCTGCCTGACGGCGGGTTTAAAGGGTGACTCCACCCTTGTTACATTGTTCTAACAATTGCTAAGCTGCATTTACATCTTTGTGCTTTGGTACGCCGTGTTAAAAAAATCCTCTTTGCTTCGTCATTGTTTCAGATTCCAGCAAAATGCACCTTTCATAGAGCAGCACATGTAAAATGCATCCGAAAAGGCACCATACCGCAACGGCACCGCATGAAATTTACAGAAGCCTCAGGCTGGAAAGAAAAGAATCAACTTTTAGAATATTAATTATTGGTCTTTTCCTTTAGCCCTGTGCAGTCTCTAGAAGTATCTATTGTACCCAGTAGGAAAGATTTATGCTGGTTACCTTAGGAGAACTGTGGATACATGGGGACTTAGCTCAAAGTGTCTGATATTTACTATATTACCAAAAGTATTGGGACGCCTGCCTTTACACGCACAGAAATGGGGACGACAGGCTAACTTAGGTTTTTTGAAAAAATAGTGCCACATCCAATAGACAAGATACATATGAGAAAAGGTTTCCCTAGGTGGACTTTTAAGGCACTTATGGCTCTTTCATATGGGGGGATCAGTGATGATCCGCCCCGTGAACATCCGCTTTCTCAGCGGGGATCGCTCTGCTGATCACCGCTGAGCAGGAAGATGACAAGTCCGTCGCTGCGCTCTGCAGCGACGGACCTGTCAGAGCGCCGCTCTCCCCTATGTGGGGATCGGGTGACGACGGACCGTAGAGTCCGTCGTCGCCCGATCCGATCCGAAAATGGATGGAAAAGTAGGTTTTTCCTCCGTTACACTTTTCGGATCGGAGCGGGTCGGATGTCAGCGGACGTTCATCCGCTGACATCCGCTATTCCATAGGGATACATGTATGTCCGTTTTTCATCCGAAAACGGAAGGATGAAAAACGGACATACGGATCGTTCATGTGAAAGAGCCCTTAAAAATTACATGTATTGAAAAAGTATAACAGAGTATGTAACAGCTAAAAATAAACAAAATTTTATTTAAAGACAACATTTTTTAAAACATTGTATACATTAACATATCTATAAGGTTCATTGCGATCACCAAAAGGTAGGTATATGAAGAGACTCTTCTCACACCCAACATGTTTCGGGATATATAATGTTTAGTCCTTCTTCAGGAGTGTACAAGAAAGGAGAAGAGAGATTCATCTAGGATAATTAAAGTGTACAATGATAAGTGAGTTACCATAACATGTAGATACATAGAATTATCCACTCAAAGTTATATAATCATCAGATCACTTACATAGTGTTGAATGGAGAGGCATCTGTTATTACGTTTTGTTAAATTGTATTAAAAACCTCAAGATAGTATTGGATATTAGTACTGGTGGGGTTGCTGTCCCTTCGACATTTACACGCACATGAACTTTAACCTCCCTGGCGGTATGATTATGTCAGATTTTTGCGTCTCGAAGCGGTACAATTACTTTGCATAGAAATTTGGCGTTTTATATTGTAGGTCTGTAATTCTTAACAATAACACACCTAAATCTGTCCAAACAAAAGTCTAGTAGACATCCCGGGTATGATACAGTTTGAAACACAAAATCATAAATTATAATATAATAAATATATAAAAATTATAAAAAAGAATCATATAATAATAATAAAATTATTTTCTCCACGATTCACTATCGCTCAATTCTGCAAGTGTTCTAATTTGCTATCGCTGTTTTCTAGCTGGTCTAAAACCACTTTTGACGTAAAGGGACACTTTTTGGTTGCTATGGACAATCTCCAGTTTCCAGGCAGAAAGAACAGTATATATAATATAATACTGCATGCAGGGCATTGGACAAAGCACTGGGGACAAAAGGGATGTAAAATAATTTCATACAGTACTGTTATCTGTAAGATTACAGTGTACTGTATGTGTTATGATTTTAAAAAAAAATTTAATTTGCCACCAGGCTCCGCCCCCGTGCGTCACAACGCTCGCAGGGAACGGAGCCCGACACACAGAGGCTTCAGACGGGGGACGGAGCCCATAGACACAGCGGGGGGGACATCGCAGGATCCCGGGGACAAGGTAAGTATACTGCACCAGGATCCTGCAATGCAATCCAGAGTGTGGCTCGGGGTTACCGCTAATGGTACTGAAATTTAACCCCGAGCCACCCTTGGGAATACCGCCAGGGAGGTTACTGGCATCCCAGTCTTATGCCGCGTACACACGATCGCACATTCCGACCACAAAATCTATGGATTTTTTCCGACGGATGTTGGCTCAAACTTGTCTTGCATACACACGGTCACACAAATCTTGTCGGAAATTCCGAACGTCAAGAACGCGGTGAGGTACAACACGTACGACAAGACTAGAAAAAGGAAATTCAATAGCCAGTGCGGCTCTTCTGCTTGATTCCGAGCTTGTGTGGAATTTTGTGCATCGGAATTGTGTACACACGGTCAGAATTTCCGAAAACAAGCTCCCATCGAACATTTTTTATCTGAAAATCCGACCGTGTGTACGGGGCATTAGTCCATAGGGTTCAATATTGAGTTGGCCCACCCTTTGCAGCTATAACAGCTTCAACTCTTCTGGGAAGGCTGTCCACAAGGTTTAGAAGTGTGTCTATGGGAATGTTTGACCATTATTCCAGAAGCGCATTTGTGAGGTCAGGCACTGATGTTGGACGAGAAGGCCTGGCTCACAGTCTCTGCTCTAATTCATCCCAAAGGTGTTTTATCAGGTTGAGGTCAGGACTCTGTGCAGGCCAGTCAAGTTCCTCCAACACAAACTCGCTCATCCATGTCTTTATGGACCTTGCTTTGTGCCCTGGTGTGCAGTCATGTTGGAACAGGAAGGGGCCATCCCCAAACTGTTCCCACAAAGTTGGGAGTATGAAATTGCCCAAAACGTCCTGGTATGCTGACGTCTTAAGAGTTCCCATCACTGGAACTAAGGGGCTAAACCCAACTTCTGAAAAATAACCCCACATCATAATCCCCCACCAAATGATTTGGACCAGTGCACAAAGCAAGGACCATAAAGACATGGATGAGTGAGTTTGGGGTGATAGAACTTGAATGGCCTGCACAGTCCTGACCTCAAACCAATAAAACACCTTTGGGATAAATTAGAGCGGAGACTGTGAGTCAGGCCTTCTCGTCAGGTTGAGGTCAGGACTCTGTGCAGGCCAGTCAAGTTCCTCCACCACAAAATCTCTCATCCATGTCTTTATGGACCTTGCTTTGTGCACTGGTCCAAATTATTTGATGGGTTATGATGTGGGGTGAATAAAGTGAATCTATGCCCAGATCCTGCACACGAAACATACATCTGCATCTATAAGCATTGTGAAGAAATACAATTATATAATTCACAACATAGGCATTAAAACCTTAGAAACTAAAAAAGAGAGCAGATGTGGGACTTTGAGTGAGGCACACAGGAGCAGAAGTCAAACTAGAATAAAGTTTCAATTTTTTAATATAAAGTAACACATGAATTCATAAGTTTACATTTATAGGCACATAGCTCAATAAATATAATTTGTATTCAATCATAAAATACATTCCAACAAGGACTTCTATGTAAACATATGAGGATATGAATAAAAGATACATAACAATTAAAACCTTAGCTTTCCCTTTCTGTATCACCAGAATCCTTGCAGCCTGTCAGCTATCTAATATAAACTTTTGAGAAGGAATAACTTCACATTGCAAGCATCTAGAGAGGTCAGTGGTTATTTTAAAGCAATTTCATTGTTAATTAAGAATATGATAATAATGCAATAGGTATAGTCTGGTTACAGGTGCACTGTAGGGCAGGAAACCAAAACAAATATGGAAATATGCATTAAAAAATAATCTATATATGATTTTTTTATGCAATTACCTGCCTAAACATAAGCCTTTTGTTATCCCTTTGCACAGCAGTACTAAGACTGAAAAAAGGTAGGGCCAAAGTAGTACACAGCAGCTGTTGGCACTCACCCTTAGCATCACAGGAGCAAGTGCACTTCCAGTTTCCAAAGCCGTGCATGCAGAGTGCATGTTCTCTCTGCACCTGTCCCAGCAACGCTGAGCTCTGTTGAGGTAGGCAAAGTGAGTGCACTGCACATGCGTGGCTTTTGAACCAACAAGCACTCTAGGGGTGAGTGCCAATGGCTGCTCTATCCTGCAGTTGGCACATGATATGATGTAAATAGGTGAAGTATTTGGGTCAGGCTGTATAGGGAAAATAATTGGCCTAGTGCAGTGATTTTGAACCTTGGCACCTCAGATGTCTTAGAACTACATCTCCCATGATGCTCCCATGATGCTCATGCACTCTGCAGTGTAGAGGAGCATCATGGGAAATGTAGTTCCAACACATCTGGGGTGCCAGGGCTCACCATCACTGGCTTAGTGGTATGGAATCTGTATCTAACTATATTTTGACAAACTGCACAATTGAATTAACTAATGAGGTCTCTTGTCTGCATGGGCTTGTTTCTTTAACCACTTGCCGACCGCTGCACGCCGATATACGTCGGCACAATGGCAGCGGTGGGCAAATGGGCGCACGTGTACATCCCCTTAAATTGGCGGGGGTAGTGGGCGCGCACCCACTGCGTACAGCCTGACCGTGCCCGCGGGTCCCGCAGACTCGATGTTCGCCGGGGGGCCTGCGATCGTGTTACGGAGCCGCAGAACGGGGAAGTGCCTATGTAAACAAGGCATTTCCCCATTCTGCCTAGTGACATGACAGAGATCTACTGCTCCCTGTCATCGGGAGCAGTGATCGCTGTCATGTCAGTGGTAGCCCATCCCCCCCACAGTTAGAATCACTCCCTAGGACACACTTAACCCCTTGATCGCCACCTAGTGTTTAACCCCTTCCCTGTCAGTGTCATTTAGACAGTATTCAGTGCATTTTTATAGCACTGATCGCTGTATAAATGACAATGGTCGTAAATATTGTCAAAAGTGTCCGCCATAATGTCGCAGTCACGATAAAAATCGCAGATCGCCGCCATTACTAATTAAAAAAAAATTAATAATAAAAAAGCCATAAACCTTTCCCCTATATTGTAGACGCTATAACTTTTGTGCAAACCAATCAATATACGCTTATTGTCATTTTTTTTAACAAAAATATGTAGAAGAATACATATCGTTCTAAACTGAGGAAAACATTTTTTTTTATATGGGATATTTATTATAGCAAAAAGTTAAAAATATTGCTTTTTTTTTCAAAATTGACGCTCTTTTTTTTTTGTTTATAGCGCAAAAAAAACCACAGAGGTGATCAAATACCATCGAAAAAAAGTTATATTTGTGCGAAAAAAAGGACGTCAAAATTGTTTTGGTGTAACGTCGCAGGACCGCGCAATTGTCAGTTAAAGCGACGCAGTGCCGAATCACAAAAAGTGCCCTGGTCAGAAAGGGGGTAAAATCTTCTGGGGCTGAAGCAGTTAAAAGATGAACTTGGCTTTTAAGCTTTTTTTTTTTTTTTTTTCAATGCCTTTCCGCATAGCTCCCAACTGTCCCTGATTTGGAACAATGTCCCTCTGTGCCTCATTCCTCCCCATTTGTCCCTCATTTTGGTCTGATCCATATAGATGTATATAAAATACACTTTTTATCTAGCAAAAACTGTTTCCCAGCACTAAACCTTTCATCTGATTTCTAAATTGCTGCATTTGTAAATTCCAAAAGCCAATATAAAGGAGTATTAGTAGTAAAAAAAAGCACTTATGGGTTTAACCAATCTTGTACAATTCTCCTTTAAGGGGGGCGTGGCAAGGGGTGTGTCCTATGCCTGCCTACTTTTGCTGATAGGTGTCTCTCATTCCCATCTCAAAAAGTTGGTAAGGTATGCTTACCGTGTGATGATAGGCTTATGTGTTGTGGCTGCAGCTTGTAGTGTCATGGCTGGTCGTTTTCCTTATATCCATATCAGCTACCCTGTCAGTATTTGCTTTTTTACCACTACTATTGCTTTATATTGGCTTTTGACATTTACAAATGCAGCAATTTAGAAATTGGATGAAAGGTTTAGCACTGGGAAACACTTTTTGAAGGATAAAAAGCGCATTTTATATAAAACTATATAGATCAGATCAAAACAAGGAGGAAAGAGGGACTTTGTTCCAAATCAGGGACAGTCCCTTTAAATCAGGGACAGTTGGGAGCTATGGACAAACAACATCTTGTTCCGGGTCACACAGCATCCAGTGCATGCCTCCCCAAAGTGGGAGTGCTAATAATATGAAACACTGCATGATGATCTCTCCATTACTTGCTCTACCTGTTTGTGCCTGTGTCAGATCTAATTATTGTTTAGCTGTCACCTGCAGAACACTATACTGAAAGACCCAGAGATTGTGGGATTTGTAGTTTATTCACAGGAAATGTCAGCTCTTTGACCACAGACATAGGTCATGCATTAACCTGTGCCATGCCTCATGTTTCAACACAAACAGAAACTGCTGACACAGGAATTGCATGATTTGTCCTGTAGATACAGCCTATAGCAGAGTAACATATAACACCATGGAACTACAAGATCAATACACAGATGCAGGTGGAAAAAAAAAAAAACAAGGTACAGGTTGGAAGGTTTATAATGCCTTTAAAATTTAAAAAGCAAAAAAAAAAAGCCTCATACTAAAGTAAACAATAGTGTATCTCCCCCACATACAGAACCATCAACCTGCTCAATAGCGTGGAAAGAAAATGAATCTATAATGCCCTTATGCATGTTCCAAAAGTGTTTAGCAACATCATGTTTTAAGACACTGCGTAACTGATAGTGCTATATAAATCCTGTGTAATAATAATAATTATTATTATTATTATGTCTAGACACAGTAGAGAACTGACCTTCACAATAATGTTCCCGCGCAGCGGTCTTCCAGTGCATCCCACATATTGTAACCTGCAGTCCCAACTACAGTTACAAAATCTGATGCATACAAAAGGTCTCAATTGTCCCTACAGTCTGTCGCCATTATGGGCTTTGTATGAACTTTACAATGGCAACATGTATTAAGCCCACATTTGAAAGACCCTTTTACCTTAAGCCATCATTTTGGTATCAAAAAAGGCTGGGTGAAAAGAAGTGAGTGAGCGTCGTCCTGGAAGAAGCGACAACACTATTGTAAAATAGTATGCAGCTGACGATCCCGATGTAAAATGGGCAAATTGGGATTAATAATTTGTGTAATAGCTGCATACTCGGTGGAATAAGTGGTCACAAATATAGGTCTGCCAGACAAACATTTCTTCTCTTTATTGCCACTGTCACCCAACAATACCGCCGCGTTCTTCCCTGATAATTTCCTTGGCTCTATTCAGTCCACTGTGGATATTTTTTCTGTCTTTATCGTTCCATAATGACCTCCGTTTTTAAACTAAAAGACTTATCTGAACAATTTCTTAAAGCTTGCGTAAGTTCATCCATCGGCACGGCTTTGATAGTATGTTTTACGTTATGTGCAGCACAGAGGTGATGTCACTGCTACATTTCTATAGAAATATCTAGGCTTGTAGAAGGTGTTTGGTACACATAATTTATATCCTTTGTGCCTATTGAGAAGTATATATAGATCAACGTTTTTTATCCCGGAGTTCAGCTTTAAAGGATAAGTGCACTTATGTTGCCCCTTGTCCTGACCTAATCTAGATCAACCTCTTTTTTCACAGATGCATACCATATATACTCGAGTATAAGTCGTTCCGAGTATCGGTCAAGGCCCTAATTTACCACAAAAAAAAGGGAAAAACGTATTGACTCGAGTATAAGACGAGGGTGAGAAATGCACAGCTACTGCAAGTGGAAAAGAGGGTCAACAATGCCCATTTGCAGTATCACTGTGCCCATTTGTATGCCTCACTGTGCCCATTTGCAGCCTCACTGTGCCCATTTGCAGCCATAGGTCCCCTGAACTTCAAACTTGGTAGTTTAGGGTTCCTAGATGCCCCCTAGCTGCAGCCAAAATTTGGGGTCTCTGAACCCAAAGGGTCCCGAAATGACATTGCTGCAGATGGACACAGTTGACCGAATTTGGGGCCCCGTATCTCGAAGCCACTTAGTGCTAGGAACCCCAAATTTGGTGTGCAAACCCAGTGGAACTAGCACCATAAAATTTCCAAAGCTGGGGTTTCTAGCACCAAGTGACCCCGAGATACAGGGCCCCAAAAATCAGTTCAGAAAATGTCAAGCACTTTTCTGCAGCAGAGAATGACATTTTCCGAACCGATTTTGGGGCCCCGTATCTCGGGGCCACTTAGTGCTAGAAACTTCAGCTGGATATGTTGTAGTACCAGTTCCACTGGGTTTGCACACCAAATTTGGGGTTCTTAGCATCAAGTGGCCCTGAGATACGGGGCCCCAAAGTCGGTTCGGAAAATGAAATTTTTTGCTGCAGAAAAATGCTTGACTCCAGTATAAGTCGAGGGGGGCACTTTCAGCACAAAAAAATGTGCTGAAAAACTCGACTTATACTCGAGTCTATACGATACTTACCTCCACTACTCGGCAGTGTTCCTTAGACTTCTATGGGGCTGTTTCTAGAGGCTGGAGATGCTCAGAGATATCATCATTGAAGTCTATAGAGATGTAACGCACAGACAGATCAGTGATGACTTTAAAACACTTATCCATTAAGTTGTTAAAATAGCACCACCTTACTTTTCAGGGATAAGTGTGTGTACTATTATTCACTTATATTCTCTCCCTGTCAGAGTAGAAATGTCAGCCTAGTGTCCAACTGTATGGCCCCCATGGAAGCTGACCTGTCTCCTGCTTGAGCTCATGGCTGATAGGCTAGGGGGAAGATAAAACTATCAATGTACATATAAAGCCCTTAGTTTTCTTTCATGTAACCCTGCCAGCACTTGCATTAACCACTTCCGGAAGAATTAACCCCCTTCATGACCAGGCCATTTTTTGCGATATGGCACTGTTACTTTAACTGACAATTGCGCGGTCGTGCAACGCTGTACCCAAATAAAATTGATGACCTTTTTTTCCCACAAATTGAGCTTTATTTTGGTGGTATTTGATCACCTCTGGGTTTTTTGTTTTTTTTTTGCACTATAAAAACAAAAAAATTTTTTAAAAAAATCAAAAAAACAATATTTTTACTTTCTGCTATAAAACATGTCCAATAAAAAAATTGAAAATAAATCTAATTTCTTCATAAAGTTAGGCCAATATGTATTCTGATACATATTTTTTGGTAAAAAAAAAAAATCCCAACAAGCGTATATTGATTGGTTTGCTACAAACTATAGGATATATTTATTTATTATTTTTTTTTACTAGTAATGGCGGCGATCAGGGACTTATAGTGGAACTGCGATATTGCTACGGACCAATTGGACACTAGCTGACACTTTTTGGGGACCAGTGACAAAAAAATGGACTTGATTTGAAATATGCACTGTCACTGTACTAATGACACTGGCAGGAAAGGGGTTAACATCAGGGGCAATCAAAGTGTTAACTGTGTGCCTGACCAGTGCGTTACTACTGTGGGCAAGGTGCTTTATATATGGGTAGGCATTGATCCATGTTCTTGCTTTGCAGGAAAACAGGATCAATATCTTCCCTACTGACAGAACGGCAATCTGCCTTGTTTACATAGGGAGATCGCTGTTCTGCCTGTGTACTGTACAATTGGCGGGTGCCAGCGGACATCGAGTTGGCGGTACCCACCGCGGGGCCGGGTTGCCGGTGGGGTGCGTGCACCAGACTCAGAAGTGGCAGATCACGTGATCGTAAAGGGATTTTTTTTTAAATGACAAACATATCATACTTACCTGCTCTGTGTGATGGTTTTGCACAGATCAGCCCCGTTCCTCCTCTTCTCTTGTCTCCAGGCTGGCAATCCCCCCCCCCCCACTGAGTGCAAGCTTGTGGCTATGGAGGTCACTCATGCAGGCTCAATCCCATACTGCATTCATTGACGGCACACAGTGCAGCTCAGCCCCGCCCCTCAGCTCCCTCCTCACTGTCTCTGACTGACAGCGGCAGCAACCGCCAACAACTCCCTCTGAGCCAATGAGGAGTGAGCGATTAATGATGCTGCTCTCGGGCACAGCGTTGGATCAACCTTGGGCTCAGGTAAGTATAAGTGGGGGTCTAGGGTGGGGGATTTGAGACTGCAAGCAGAAGGTTTTTTTACTATAATGCATACAATATTCTGAAGTTAGGGCCACTTTAAAGTGGGCCTAGCATCACATATATATTTTTCATGCCTTCTTTGTAATTTTTTAGTGTAAGACAGGTACAGTATTTATTACCTCTCACATTACCCCTTTCTTACAATGCATTTATCTGCTTTTCTCTCCAGAAGGATTTAGCCATCTTTGTGCAGACATCATTCAGGGCCACCATCTAGTTCCTGGACTGAAATGCCAGCGGAGAGATTAAAACCTCATGCGATTAAGCCATGGCCACATAAGGGTGCCGGACTCCTCCATTTGGTATACACTCTTTCTCTCTGCTTCAATTTATAACCACCTCCCACCCTCTGTATTGTAATATGACGGGCACAAGGTTTCTCTCTCGTCATATGACATCGTCCCACTCCACGGGCGCACAAGGGCGGTTAATGGTGGTAACAATCTTGGTAAAGAGCTGATGATGCCGCTCTTTACCCATGTGATCAGCTGTGTCAAATCACAGCTGATCACATGTAAACAAGGAAATGCCGGTTATCAGCTTTCCTCTCCTCACACTGACAGCGTGTGAGGAGAGGGGAGCTAATCACCAGCATTTCCTCCAGTCAGTGCCAAGCAGTGATGCCAGTCAGTGCTGCCTTTCAGTGCATATAAGTGCCCATCAGTGCCGCCTATCCATGCCGCCTATCAGTGCTGTATATTTGTGCCACCTCATCAGTGCATCCTCATCAGTGCATCCTCATCAGTGCACATCAGTGAAGGAGAAAAATTATTTATTTACAAAATGTTATAACAGAAACTAAGAAAAACCTTTTTTTTTTTTTTCAAAAATATCGGCCCTTTTATTTCCGTTTAAGCAAAAAATAAAAGACCCAGTGTTGATTAAATACCACCAAATCAAAGCTCTGTCTCCAACCAAATAATAAACATTTTGTTTGGATACAGCGTTGCATGACCGCACAATTGTCATTCAGACCCCTTTCACACTGGAGGCGTTTTTCAGGCGCTACAGCGCTAAAAATAGCACCTGCATAGCGCCTGAAAAAAGTCTCAGCTGTAAACCCAGTGTGAAAGCCCGAGTGCTTTCACACTGGGGCGCTGTGCTGGCAGGACGTCACAAAAAGTCCTGCCAGCAGCTTCTTTGCAGCGGTGGAGGAGCGGTGAATACACGGCTCCTCCACCGCTCCTGCCCATTGAAAACAGAATGGCTTTCTTCAGCATTTTTCTTTGGACAAGAATCTGGGACTCCCCTCCCCAATCCTTTTTTTAACTGTCCATTTGGTTATCTATTAAATATTTTTTTTACAGATATTCATGTTTTTTTAAATGGTTCATTTGTATTTTAATTTACTAAACCTCATTAGGGTTTGGCAGCCTTTTAACTTTTTTTGTCAGTTTTTTTTGGTAATTTGTTTTAGCTAAGTTACCTTATTATGGGGTAGGCCCATGGCGGTGTTCACACGTGTCCGACACAGATCACCCCTCTACTGCAGCCTTTCACTGTTGCAACCTTATCATGGGGGAAGAGGAGAAAATGCCTCCTCCTGCATGCAACAGACTGATGACATCATCTTAGTCTAGGCAAAGTCACTTAATCCATACAATTAAAGCCTTTGAAAAGACAGGGGGAGCACAGAGATCCAACAATCAAAGCAGGTAATAATCCTGGGCAGCCAACTGATCAATCCTATGGAGGGCTATAGAAAATAGCAAACACATAGGAAGAGGGGTGCCTCTAATAGTATCAATAAAGCTGTATTTTATATCAAGTGAATGTGCAATACTGACCTCTTAACTTGGCGATACATGTGTAGTACTACCCCCATAGGGGCCACTGGTGATTGTGATCCGTCCCCCACCCTGCACAGCCAGGCACACAAATTCCTAGGCTCACCAAGTCAAGAAACAGTGCTTGTACTTTGTGTTTTTTTTTTATTAGGGGACCTAAACTTGGATGGGGATGAGGTACAGAAAGGAAGTTTAGGGACTGAACTATATAAACCACCGGTATATACAACCTCTTCTCTTCAGCACATACACTTGCTAGCAGACTATCACTCCCAGGACCAGCTAGCACTGATGTAGGGACCTGACACGGACTCTGTCAGGCCCTAAGCAAATGCCCTATGCAGGCAGGGGCCGCGGGCCCCTATGGTGTAGCAAAAATAGGTAGTCCTTAGTGCTAGCTGTCCCCCATGTGGTTACTGCTCCCAGTACCACCTCTTCAGGACCTGCCAGCCCTACTGGCTGCAGCTACCTCTTTCCACCACGGTCCTCCTGACTGGCTCTGCACCCATCCAGTCATGGCATGCCTCCCAGTCCTTCTGGCTGTGTCTCACTCACCAGCCCTCCTGGCTGTTCCTGTTGCTCCTGGAGATTTGCCCGGCAGTGTTCTCCCGTTGTCCTCTCCTTGCTCCCAGTGTCTCCTGTCAGGACACCTCCGTGTGTCTTGAGAGGGTCCTGTCCGGACCCAAGCCCAGGCCTAAGGTCACCCCCCCAGACTGTGGAGCTCCCTCAAAGGCCACGACAGTCTAAAACTCCATCTCCAGCTTCCTCCCGAACACAACTCCTCCCCAGCTGGGCTGACCCTGAGGATTGGAAGGGGGCCTGCCCCCTGCCAATCCAAGTTGAGGATTGGTCAGTACCCTCAAAATACTCCAGGCAACTCCACCTCTCCTCCCATTCTTCTAGAAGGTACCATAACTTTTGAGAAGTAGGGGGGAGGTCTCTGTGATGCTGCCTGTGAGACATCCAGCTCTACTTGGATTTCTGCCCAACCCAGGACAAAACCGACAGGCTTGGCTGCCAGCCAAGCCTGCATAAATTTACCTGTACTAGAAAAAAAAAACCTAATTACACATCTAGCACTAGAGGGTGCTAAACGTGGATCAAAATTCAGCGGTTCAGCAAGGACCAGCTTAATTTCCACCCATGTATGGGCAGGCTGGTTGTACGCAAGTTGATCTATCGATTGACTTGTGTACAACCAGCCTTTTGGAAAATGTACCCTCGGTCAACATCACCAGCTATAGTCACTGATGCTGATCAATATATTTTGATGGCGGGGAAGTCTCCCCACTCTCAGAATACAGTCGTTTAGTGGGAAGGATTCCCCCATCTACATTGAGTGTGTGGATGGGGAAATCGCGTAATTTTCTTAGGGTTGAACTAAAAAAAAGACTCATGTATGGCCAGCCTTAGCTTGGCTGGGAAAACATGTAAGAAGGTAAACAGGCATAAATATCATTCTTTCAAACAATAGGAATGGAGTAGTTGTTAGATGTCTCCCAGTGGGTCTGCAACAGACAAGCACTACAGTGCTGTTTAAATGAAGTTCAGCGATTGAAAACACTGGAAACGCACCCACATTAGATAAGATGCCGGGCGAGCAAACCACGGTAATAGCACTTAATTAGATGTGTATCCACAAGGCTGGGGGTACTGAAGGAACTCAATCCAGCAGAGAGCAATTCAAATAAAGCTCCAATTTAATAAAAAACAACAACTATACGTGTTTCAGAGCGAACATCACTCCCTCTCCAAGAGTAACACAATAGTTAGCAAAAGAACAAACATATTCAAGTGGAGTTCATGAAACTCCCCCACAATTAATCAATGACCTGGCTATTAAAATACTGCATATATGTGCGCCCTCGCCTTGTAAAACATCCCATTCAGTTTAAAATAGAAATGAAAGGCAAAACATTTGCGCATAAATGTAAAAAACATTATAAAAACCTTTTTTTTTTTCTTTTTCATAAGTGATCACATACCCTCGGTTTTCAGCTACATATAGAACTCAGAGAGCTGGAGGAGGATTAACAGCAGCACACTGGTCTTCCCAGTGAACAGCTGTGCAGGGGGGAGGTGCGTCAGAAAAAGTCTGATCATTGGAGGAGAGCAGGCTGAGTTACAAGCATAGCTAGAGAACTAACTACACTGTGTTTTCATGTCTAGTGTGGTCAGTTTTTATTAGGAAAGCAGCAGAACTGGCAGGAGCATCAGGGATTCCACACAAAGGAAGCAATACAAAGAGAACAAGATACTTTCTTATACAAGTACATGGTACAGCAGACCCATATCAGGAATATGAAAATGTTGGGCTTAAAAAATCATTTACACTAATATGGATTATTTTTCACACATAGGGAAAGTGAACTCATTGATAATTCAAATCAAGGAAATGGAGCCCCCTATAGTCCAAATTGGAGCACAACATCTCAGAGCATGCTGTGGCCTTACCGGCAGAACTCTTGGTCCTGGTTTTCGTAGCTGATAAAATGATTATTAGTTGTTTTTTACCCGATTCGGGCTTCATTTGATTAGGAACAGGCTGTTGATATCTGAGTGTGCTCCAGTTTAGCCTATAGCTGGCTCATTTTCTTTGGTTTGAATTGTTAATGAATTTGTCTTCTCTAAGTGAGAAGTGATTCACGTTAGTGTTAATAGGCAGGTGTAAGATTAATTGTGGTAGGGGCATTGAACTCCATGTGAATATGTTGGTGTTTTTGCTTACTCGTAAGCAAGCCGTACAATATATAATTTTCTTTGTGTGGTTGAAGGAAAAAAAAAAAAATTGCTAGGTTCCCCCATCAACAGTCAGTGTTGATGGGGGAATCCCTCCCACTGCGCTATTGTAATCTGACAGCAGGAGGTTTCCCAGCCATCAGAATACAATGATCACTGCCAGCAACTATAGCCACCGGCAGTGAAAAAACACAACAGTCTGGTTGTACTGAAGTCGATCGATGGATTGACTTCAGTACAACAAGCCTGCCCATAGATGGATCAAAATTCGTCTGTTTCTGCTGAACCAGCCTAATTTTGAACCATTAGCTGTCCTTCTCCTTCACCACTTGACCTCCGGAAGATTTTACACCCTTCATTACCAGCCAATTTTTTTGCTATGAAGTACTGCGCTACTTTAACTGGTCATGCAATGCTGTACCCAACAAAATCTATATCATTTTTTTCACACAAATATACCTTTCTTTTGGTGGTATTTGATTGCCACTTTTTTTTTTTTTGTTTAAACGAAAAAATACAAATTTTGAAAAAAAAAAACCAAAAAAAACAAAACAATATTTTTTACTTTCTGCTATAAAACATATCCAATAAAAACATTTTTAAAAATCTAATTTCTTGAATGGATGAAGGTCCTTTACCATGACCCCACCTCGAACACTAAGCTGGGAGGGGGCCTGTCACGGTCCTTCCATCTGTCCAGGGGCATGCGGCAGGGCTGCCCTCTCTCTCCAGCCTTATTTGCCATTGTGATGGAGCCACTTGCAGAGGCCCTTCGCACCTCTCCTCACGTTAGGGGGCTGCGGGTTGGCTGGCTGGAGGAGAGGGTCGCCCCTGTACGTAGACGACCTCCTACTCTTCCTCAATGACGCGGGACCATCACTCGAGGGAGCCCTGCAGGTCCTCAACTCCTTTTCCTCTGTCACAGGCCTCAGAGTTAACTGGACAAAATCTCTCCTGTTCCCCATCGACCCTGCGGCCCGTGACACAGCTCCCGCTGACATCCCTCTTCAATGGGTCGAGAATTTTAAATACCTAGGGTTATTGGTCTCCAGGCGGGCTTCTGACTACTTACCCCTAAATTTGTCCCCGGTAGTTCAGGAGACTCAGAAACGGCTGAAGTCATGGAAATCGTTGCCTCTTTCAATATTGGGATGCATAAATTTGTTTAAAATGAAAATACTCCCCAAAATCACATAGCTATTTCGCCACTCTCCACAGTGGACTCCTAAATCTTTTTTCATACGTCTACATCGCCTCCTCGCCTCTTTCATATGGGAATCCCAATCCCCCAGATACAGCTGGACCACACTGATACGCCCGACCTCCCAGGGTGGCTTGGCATGTCCAGATCTACACAAGTACTATCTAGCCGCCCAGCTAGTAACAGCTGCTTAGTGGCTCAATCCGGACATCTCCAACCCAGCTACCCAGTTTGAGGCGGCAGTGTTGGGATCCCTAGAGGCACTCAAATTTTTGCTCTGACGAGGACATTTTGGGCATTCAGCTCAGTGTATATACCGGGGCTTAGATTGTGGCAGTACAGGTCAGCGGGACCCAGGGAGGGGCCTGTGTAAGTTCACCTTACGGAGTTTTCTGTAAAGGTGAACTTACCCTTTCATTTTCACAAAGTCTGCTGCCTCAGTTTTTATGATGGCAATTTAGATATACTCCAGAATGTTATGAAGAGTGATCAGGTGAATTGCAATTAATTGCAAAGTCTCTTTTTGCCATGAAAATCAACTTAATCTCATTAAAAAAAACCTTTCCACTGCATTTGTGAAGAAGGTTTCAGGGCGCCCAAGAAAGTCCAGTGAGCACCAGGCCCGTCTCCTACAGTAGATTCAGCTGCAGGATCGGGGCACCACCAGTGTAGAGCTTGCTCAGAAATGGCAGCAGGCAGGTGTGAGGGCATCTGCACACACAGTGAGGGGAAGACTTTTGGAGGATGGCCTGGTGTCAAGAAGAGAAGCAAAGAACCCCTTCTCTCCAAGAAAACATCAGGGACAGACTGATATTCTGCAAAAGGTACAGGGATTGGACTGCTGAGGACTGGGGTAAAGTAATTTTCTCTGAGGATTCATCAGTCCTGTGTCATGCCAACAGTAAAGCATCCTGACCATCATGTGTGGGGATGCTTCTCAGCCAAAGGAGTGGGCTCACTCACAATTTTGCCCAAGAACACAGTCAAGTATAGCCCGAAGCATTAAAAAAAGAAAAAAAAAAAAAAAAAAAGCGTAGGGCTTGCATGTATAGGAGCACAGGGAAGCCGGGCAAGTCAGGGTTAAAACATGTTGTCAGGCAACGTGGGGTTGCAGGGGATTGGGCAGCCAGCGTTGGGGAGAGACTGCAAAAGCCAGGAGTGAGGGAGACAAGGGGGAACCGGACATCCGGGGAGTACATGAGGAGGAGAAGCAATGGAAGCATTGCCATTCCTCTGTGGCTCCGTTATGGCTGAATCACGGCACCTGGCAGAGCATCTCCGCTCTATGATTTGCAGCCATGCTGGGGACAACTTCTACAGCTCTGGCTGGTCCGCAGGTGAGACGCACTCAGTGGGCACGCTCCCCGAGGCGCTTTAGCCCCTCAAGTCCCCGCGAGCTCAGCACCACTCAAGGAGCCTGGACTCGGACCCTCCAGCCCAGCTGGCTCAGCCTCCTCTGGCTAGCCCAGGTGCATGCTCTGGGAGGAATCCCTGTTGGTGGCGGAGCTCGGCGGGACAGGGGCGCAGCCCTACACCGTCCCCAGTCCCGGCGAGGAGGAAGAATCGCGAGAGTGCGGCCGCCTCCCTGGCAGGGGTCGCCATTCCTGAGGGACAGAGGCACAGGAGAGACAGCGAACAGCCGGGGCCTTCTGCAAGCGGCGTATCCTCGCCAGTCCAGACTCCAGACGATCGCCAAGATTTCTCGCGCTCCGAGGGGGAGCTGTCCAGTGCGGAAGATGAGGTTGCTCAGCAGAGGTCGTCAATGGTGGATTCCGGAATGGCGGCTGCAGGATCTGGTCCTGGTTGGCCTGGTAAGTCCATGTCTAATTTTGTCTCTTCTTTGCATCTTTCTGTGTCCCTTGTGTCGGGTTCTAGGGGTGGGCAGGGCTCTGGGGTTGGTTCTGGTATCCCTACATCTCTAGTGGACTGGCCTCTTCCCACCCCCTCCCCCCCTCGGACGGCGGGCCTAGGGCCTGCCGTGACGGGAGATTCCGCAGCCACACGTGACCTTTTAGTTGGGCTGCGTTCTTTGGTACAACGCTTTCATGTGGGTGCATCTGTGAGCTCTCCGCCAGTGTCGGCTTAGGTTCCAGACTCGCTGGGGGCGGGTCGGGCAGTGACCCAGGTTCGAGCAATTTCTGTGCCTGGTCAGGGGCCGGTGGCTGGAGTGTCGGGGGATATGGCAGCTCCGAGGACGAGTGTCTCTGCCTCTGTGGATCCCACGAAGGAAGCTAGTAAACATACAGACTCGGTTCACTTGGCCAGTGTATGTCTGTTTTGAGGGTCCTTTGGGAGCACACCTCATATATGAGGTGCGGGAAAAAAATTGGGTCTTTCGAGGTATTTTTAAATAATTTGCTGTGATAGGATGATTGGGTCCCCAGGGGAATGACAGTTATGGTGGATTAACTGGTAGTTACAATGGTGTATCTGCAGAATGTGATTTGTCCCCGAGCCAGGGCAGTGCGGCAGGGACCGTGGAAGTAGTTACGCAGATACAAGGGAACATTTTTGATACTTAGTGCCTCCAAGGATCGGCAACCAAAAGTGTTATGTTTTTTGTTTGGTAATATTGGTTTACATAATTGTTATTTTTTAATAAAGGGCCGAAAACGGACATTTTACTAGTACCTGTGTCAGTATATTTTTTGGCAATTCTAGTTGGGGCAATAAGTTCGGGGGGATTTAAGATACAAAGAGTCAGGATACATCTGGGGTACCTTTTTCAAGTATAGCCCGAAGCAAAAAAAAAATAGCGTAGGGATAGCATGAATAGGACCACAGGGAAGCCGGGCAAGTCGGGGTTAAAACATGTTGACAGGCAACATGGGGCTATAGGGGATTGGGCAGCTAGCATGGGGGAGGGACTGCAAAAGCCAGGAGTGAGGGAGACAAGGGGAAACCGGACATCCAGGGAGTACACGAGGAGGAGAAGCATGCCCACCCATCCACCCTACATTGGCTTGGTTCATTCTATGCTTGCTTGTTGTGTTGGTTTTTTTCTTTTTTTACAGGGTACGTTCGGTTGGGTCTTTGAAGGCATTTCTAAATAACCTGCTGTGATTAGATGATTGGGACCCATCTAAGGTATGGGTTCCCAGTGGAATGCCAGTTATGGTGGATTAACTGGTAGTTACAATGGTGTATCTGCAGAATGTGATTTGTCCCCGAGCGGGTGAAGTGCGGCAGGGACCGTGGAAGTAGTTAAGCAGATACAAGGGAAAATGTTTGATACTTAGTGTCTCCAAGGATCGACTACCAAAAGGGTTATGTTTTTTGTTTGGTAATATTGGTTTACATAATTGTTATTTTTTAATAAAGGGGCCGAAAACTGACATTTTACTCCTGCCTTTGTGTCAGTATATTTTTTGGGAATTCTAGTTGGGACAATAAGATGGGGGGTATAGTAATTTATGATGCAAAGAGTCAGGATACCTTTTTCATAAACAAAGAATGGTACAAAAACATCCTCAGAGAGCAACTTCTCCCAACCATCCAAAAACAGTTTGGTGATGAACAATGCTTTTTCCAGCATGATGGAGCACCTTGCCATAAGGCAAAAGTGATAACTAAGTGGCTTGGGGAACAAAACATAGAAATTTTGGGTCCATGGCCTGGAAACTCTCCAGACCTTAATCCCATTGAGAACTTGTAGTCAATCCTCAGGAGGCAGTTGAATAAAAAAAACCCCACAAATTCTAACAAAATCCAAGCATTGATTATGCAAGAATGGGCTGCTATTAGTCATGATGTGGCTCAGAAGTTGATTGACCGCATGCCAGGGCAAATTGCAGAGGTCTTAAAATGGAAGGGTCAACACTGCAAATGTTGACTCTATGCATCAAATTAATGTAATTGTCAATGAAAGCGGCTTTGACATGTATGAAATGCTTGTAACTATACTTCAGTACAATATACCTGACAAAAAGATCTAAAACCACTGAAGCAGCATGCTTTGTGAAAATGAATATTTGTGTCATTCTCAACACTTTTGACAACGGCTGTACATACTTTATACATCTTATTCCTGTGGTTTTCCTTGAATCTTATCCAGGAGAGCCTTTCCACGTGGGTACGTTTCCACTGTTTTTCATCACTACACGTAGAAGCTATTTTGTGTCATTTAAACAGCAACTTGGTGTGATCTATTAAACACCCTTTGGGAAACATCAAATACCTACTCTGTCCTTTTGGCCTGAAAGAACACAGTCTATGCCTGCTTGCCGTGATTACACGGTATTGTGTTTTCCTGGCCAATATTCGAGGTGAGCATTGTACATTCATGTGATAACAATTACAGATTTAGTGAAACCGGCCATAAATGGATCGAAATTCTGACGATTCAGCAGGGACCTGCCAAATTGCAATCCATGTAAGGGCAGGCTGATTGATAGATCAACTTTTGTACAATCAACTTGTGTATAACCAGCATGTTGGAAATTTTTCTTTTAACCACTTCAGCCCCGGAAAGTTTACCCCCCCCTTCATTACCAGGCCATTTTTGTGATATGGCGCTGCGTTACTTTAACTGACAAATATGTGGTCGTGCAGCGCTGTACCTAAATAAAATGTATGTCCTTTTTTCCCCACAAATAAAGCTTTCTTTTGGTAGTATTTGATCACCTCTATGTTTTTTTTTTTTTTTTGCGCTATATACATAAAAGACAGACAATTTTGAAAAAAAAACAACAATATTTTTTACTTTCTGCTTTAAAACATTCCCAATAATAATAAAAAAAAAATCTAATTTCTTCATCGATTTAGGCCAATGTGTATTCTGTTCTCTGTTTTTGGTAAAAAAATATCAAAATTTTCAAAATTTTGGGATGAGGTGCCGTGTCATATTGAGGACTATCCAATCATCCCCCCCTTCCAAAAAAAATATCAATACGTGTATATTGATTGGTTTGTGCAAAAGTTATAGTGGCTACAAACTATGATTGATATATATATATATATATATATATATATATATATATATATATATTTTTTTTTTTTTTTCACTAGTAATGGCGGCGATCAGCGACTTATAGTGGGACTGCGATGCAGACAAGTCGGACACCCAACTGACACTTTTGACACTTTTTGGGGACCAGTGACACGAATAATCAGTGCTAAAATATATACTCTGTCGCTGTACTAATGACACTCGCAGGGAAGGAGTTAACATCAGGGGCGATCAAAGGGTTAACTGTGTTCCCTAGGAGTGATTACTAACTGTGGGGGATGTGCTTTGACTGGGGGAATGTAAAGATCTGTGTACCTGCTTAGCAGGAACACAGGATCAGTACATTCCCTTCTCACAGAACGATGGTCTGCCTTGTTTACAGATCAGCGCTCTGCCTTTCTCCTGAACAATTGGTGAGTCCCCGTGAACATCGCGTCCACCGGACCCACTGATTGGCTTCCACTGTGTCCAATCACAGCAGGAGCAGGGCGTCGGCGGCGTGTGTGCCCCAGACCTGGAAGTGCCAGATCACGTACTAGGTACATAATAATACGGTAGGTGGTCCGCAACTGGTTAATTAGTGCCTGCAGGCTATAGCTGGCGGTGCTAATCTGTGTGTTTTGACGATGAGATAGTCTCCCCACAGTCAGAATACAATAGCGCAATGGGAGGGATTCCCCCATTAACCTCAAGGGTGTGTATAGGAAAATCAAGTCTCTTTCTTTCATTCAACCTGCTGGTTGAATGAAAAAAAAAAAAAAAAAGACTTGTATGGCCAACCTCAGAGTTTGCTTTGTATTTTCTAAGCGAAGTCACTGGGCTGGATCCAGCCACAAATACAGTAGCTCTATTTCCTTTTTTCCTGTCTCCTATGTACAGAACATGGCCTGTTCAGTGCTTTATTAACGCTTATTTGACTTCACATACCTGGGATGGGTTCATCTTCATATATCTCAATATAAGTGCTTCTAGGAGCAGATGTGCCTTCGGCTTCCCACCATCTCTGCAGTAATCCCTTCGAGGAGAAGCTTTTCCTCTGTTTTGTTGGTGTTTGATATCCGGGCTTTAATGTATGAGAAAGCGGTGTGTATTAATAGGTCTATGCGATGTACAAACATGGCTGCTGTCAGTCATCTGCAGATGCCAAATGCGTTAACCCATTCTGTTTGTACAGAATGCAAATGCATCCCTGTTTAGTAAGACAATGACAAGTGACATGAAGTCACAGCTGCTTTTATGGAAGTCAGAAATGTGGTAAAACACAGGCAGCCATATTGGAACCAGGGTCAGGCTTAGGGGGCCCATTTACATCTTTGTGATGGGTTAACGCAGCTTTCGTTTGAATGGGTATCTCAATGCGCCATAAAGGTGCAGGCACTATTTTTAGCAATGAGGTACACTGCAGTGCACAATAGTGTGTTACTATGCATTGTGCTGCAATGCAACACAGGTGTGTTGGTTGGGGTTCCATTCAGAATGAAGCGGCACACCAACATGCATGACATGCCTTGGTACGCCTTACGGTAACACGTACATTACTTTGGGTTTTAGTGGGTGGCCGTGTTTTTATTCACTGGTCAAGCATGACTGTGATGTCCTACCTCCCAACTTTTTGAGATAAGAACGAGGGACACCTATTCGCAAAAGTATGGGACACCCCCCCTGCCATGCCAAGAAGAATTAAATGAAAAAATACTAGCTAAAACTGAGCTCCACCCAAAAGGGGGAAGCTCCACTTATCTGCCTACTCCGCTGCCACATTTGGCACCTTTTTTTGGGGGAGGGAAGCCGGTACCTGGTTTTGACAGGTACCTGCTCCGACTTACAGCTGAGTTTGCCACGGGGAACTCACCTGGAAGTTCGGCCCCCCTCCTTCTTCACCTGCAGCCGGCTCAATTAGAGAGCGCAGCGTGCTTCGCGCATGCGCAGTAGGGAACCGGCTGTGGAGTCACGCGGCTTCACTGCCAGTTATTCTTAGTGGAGATGGCAGCGGCAGCGCCCGAAAGCCGATTGAAAAAATCAGCTCGGGTGAAGACAGCGCTGGATTCCTTGACAGGTAAGTGTCCTTATATTAAAAGTCAGCAGCTGGCTAATTTTTTTCTGCAGGAGCCCGGAGCTCCACTTTAAACCCACTAGTGCTTTTTTTTTTACCACTACTATTCCTTTATGCTGGCTTTTGAAACTTGAAAATACAGCAATTTAGAATTTGTATGGAAGCTTTAGCACTGGGAAAAACTTTTTGAAAGCTAAATAGTGCCTTTTTTATACAACTATATAGATCAGACCAAAATGAGGGACAAATGAGGAGGAAAGAGGAATAGAGGGACTTCCAAATCAGGGACAGTCCCTCAAAATCAGGGACAGTTGGGAGCTATGCGATGTCCATATTTTAGGCTGATTTTGCCAAGGCATTGAGCATACACAGGTCTGGGTTTCGATCTAAAAAAGTTGTGGTCAACCTAATATATATATATATATATATATATATATATATATATATATATAAGGAACTTCAAGAGCAGCTCCTGACAGAGGGCCGCACGGTCGGTTTTGTAAAAAAAAAAAATCTGTTTGTGTAAATTGTTAATGTAACATTCACAGAAGATCGAATTGGGTTTGTTCTGTAAGAAAATAGCATGACAGTGACATTTTCACTGGTTTGTGATTGCTAAAATTCCATATGATATTTCACGGCCTTAATAGAGTGTTTGATGCATCCAGAGCGTCTGATGTATTTATTGGGACCTGGGCACTGGACGGAAAGTGAAGGGAAACCTAACCAGGAATAAATACTGTACAGAAAACAAAAAAACTCCAAGCTTTGCTTATTCTCTACTTAATAAAAGACTAAAAAATGCTGTGCCTGTGCTCAGTTTTTAAATATCCATGTACATGGGGAGCAGCCATATTTGCTCATTACACTTTGGAGCCTCTGCACCCTTCTTAGTAATATTGCGTAGTGATTAATGTAAAATTCTAAAAAACATAATTTTTTTGTAAAAAAAACGACTGCGCTACCAAATCACCAATACCTAATATACCATAGACAAAAAAATAAAATAGAAAATACTCACTATTGGATTGCTCCCAGTATTGATATGTGTTCCCACACCATAAAATACAAAAAATATTAAACAAATGCAAATATTATATTAAGTATAATGTAATGTTTAAAAGGGGGGAGGGGGGTGCTGAATTAGTTTTCATCCTATTTATCTATGCATTTTGATTTCACCCAATTATATTACAATGAATAACACTCACTTTTTCACCATGAAAATCGGGTGCAAATAGCATGTGCGTGTTATACGCCAATACTTCAATTTTAGCTGCCTCTGAGGGGACAGGGAGGGTGGCGGGATGAGTGCTGTCAGATTAAATACAGTGAGAATCTCCTGTTTACTTGGTGGCCTCTGTAATAGGAAGTCCCGTCTCCAGGGCCGCCATTGGACCACTGTTCTGTCTATCATAGGAGATTCTCACTGTATGTAATCTGTCGGCGCTTGTCCCGCCCCCCTCCCTGTCCCCTCTAGGCTGCAGATGGGCATCGATCAGGCTGCACTGATGGCAGTGGTGAGGCTGCTGCATTGATGGCAATGGCAAGGCTGCTACATTGATGGCAATGGTGAGGCTGCATTGATCGCACTTGTGAGGCTGCCGATGGGCATTGATCAGGCTGCATTGATGGCAATGGTGAGGCTGCAGATGGGCACTGACCCTTATTTTGCTTCAAAGTTCCTTATTAAAAATGTTAGTTTTTTTCCTGAAACTTTCCTCTTAAAATTAATGTGCGTGTTATACGCCTGTGCGTGTTATACGCCGATAAATACGGGTAGTTACATAGTTCGTCTGGTTGAAAAAAAGACAAAAGTCTGTCTAGTTCAACCTATAAAAGGGAAAAAAAAAATTATACAGTCCTATACCCACAGTTGATCCAGAAGAAGGCAAAAACCCCAGAAAAGCATGATCCAATTTGCTCCAGCAGGGGAAAAAATTCCTTCCTGATCCCCCGAGAGGCAATAGGATTTTCCCTGAATCAACTTTACCTGTAAAATGTTAGTATCCAGTTATATTATGTTTATTTACTTGTCACACTTAACTTTTAGCTCATATTAAGGGAAACTGAATACAAGATAATTTTTTTGGAGCATGCAAAACATGAATTCTCAGAACACTGGTGAAAAAGCAAAGCAAAAAATAAAAATATAGAAATAATGGAATCTAAACAAACCTTTTCAATATTGCTCCCAAAGCCGTGTGCCCCTTCCCAACAGTCTTACCATAAATATTTAGGGGGAAGAACAGCACAAATATTTCCCAAAGAAATGTTGCCAACACCAAGGACTGATGGATCTTCCACTTGATGGATTTCTATATCTTAATATCTATTGCTCAAAACACCTGGAATTTTCTACATAGAAACTGCTTTTCATAATAGGGAGCAGTGTTAATGGTAAAGTGCATCTCTAGCCAAAACTATATATTTTTTGAGTTCTACTTCCATCGCCAAGCAGCTTGGTGAGAGAGTGACAACAGTTGGTGTGATTATTCCCAAATTAAAGAAACAAAAAATAACTGTCAATCTCTCTCGGTCTGGGTCTCCATGCAAGAACTCACTTCGTGGAGTTTTAATGTTCATGAGAACGGTGAGGAATCAGCCCAGAACTACACGGGAGAATCTTGTCAATGATCTCACGGCAGCTGGGACCATAGTCACCAAGAAAACAATTGGTAACACACTACACCGTGAAAGACTGAAATCCTGCAGCACCCGCAAGGTCCCCCTGCTCAAGAAAGGACATGTACAGGCCGGTCTGAAGTTTTCTAATGAACATCTGAATGATTCAGAGGAGAACTGGGTGAAAGTGCTGTGGTCAGAGGAGACCAAAATCAAGCTCTTTGAAGTCAAGTCAACTCGTCATGTTTGGAGGAGGAGGAATGCTGCCTATGACCCCAAGAACACCATCCCCACCATCAAACATGGAGGTGGAAACATTATGGTTGGAGCGAGTCTGCAAAAAGGAGTGGGACAAAATCCCTCCTGAGATGTGTGCAAACCTGGTGGCCAACTACAAGAAACGTCTGACCTCTGTGATTGCCAACAAGGGTTTTACCACCAAGTACCAAGTCATGTTTTGCAAAGGGGTCAAATACTTATTTCACTCATTAAAATGCAAATCAATTCATAACTTTTTTAAAATGCATTTTTCTGGATCTTATTGTTGTTATTTTGTCTCTCACTGTTAAAATAAACCTACCGTTAAAATTATAGACTGATCATTTCTTTGTCAGTGGGCAAACGTACAAAATCAGCAGGGGATCCAATACTTTTTTTCCCTCACTGTATACCACCCTGAGAAAGGATCCACTGAAGCCCTGAAATGTCCATAAATATGTATCTTTTTGCACATATTGGCATGTTTTTGCACTTTACAATCATCACTCTGAAATGCAACCTCGATACATTGCATTTTTGAGGTTCACCCGTGTGATAGTTTGGCTTTCTATGAGCTACAAAAAAGGTGTCAGGGGCTGTTAATCCTTCGCATTTTTTATGTATTTTTTTAATAAAAGAATGTTAAAAATAACGTGGAGCATAAAATGAACATTAGGCATTAAAGTAATGTTTTGGCTAGAGGTGTACATTAACCACTTTCCGTCCGCTGCACGCCGATATACGTCGGGCACAATGGCAGCGGTGGGAAAATGGGCGTCCCTGTAAGTCCCCTTTAATTGGCGGGGCTAGCGGGCACGTGCCCGCCACTTACAGCGTGACCGTGCCTGCGGGACCTGCGGACTCGATGTCCGTCTGTGCCACAGCGATCGTGTCACGGAGCTGCAGAACAGGGAGATGCCTATGTAAACAAGGCATTTCCCTGTTCTGCCTAGCAACATGACAGAGATCACTGCTTCCTGTCATCAGGAGCAGTGATCGCTGTCATATGAGTGGAAGACTATCCGCCCACAATTAGAATCACTCCCTAGGACACACTTAACCCCTTGATCGCCCCCTAGTGTTTAACCCCTTCCCTGCCAGTGTCGTTTATACAGTAATCACTGCATTTTTTTAGCACTGATCGCTGTAAAAATGACAATGGTCTCAAAATAGTGTCAATAGTTCCGATGTGTCCGCCATAATGTTGCAGTCATGATAAAAATCGCAGATCGCCGCCATTACTAATAAAAAAAACTAATAATAAAAATGCCATAAAACTATCCCCTATTTTGTAGACTCTATAACTTTTGCGCAAACCAATCAATATACGATTATTGCGGTTTTTTTTGGGTTTTTTTACCAAATATATGTAGAAGAATACATATTGGCCTAAACTGAGGGAAAAAAAATAGTTTTTTTCTATATATTTTTGGGGGATATTTATTATAGCAAAAAGTAAAAAAATATTGCTTTTTTTTCAAAATTGACGCTCTTTTTTTTGTTTATAGCGCAAAAAATAAAAAATCGCAGAGATGATCAAATACCACCAAAAGAAAGCTCTATTTGTGGGGAAAAAAAAAGGACGTCAATTTTGTTTGGGTACAACGTCGCACGACCACGCAATTGTCAGTTAAAACGACGCAGTGCTGAATCGCAAAAAGTGCTCTGGTCAGGAAGGGGGTAAAATCTTCCGGGGCTGAAGCGTTTAAGCATACCTTCCAACATTCTGAGATGAGGGACACCTATTAGCGAAAGTATGTAGACATAAGACAAACCCGCTGCCACGCCCCCCTTAAGAGAGAATTGTACAAAAAAAGAAAAAGAAAAAATGATTGGTTAAACCCTCAAAAGCTTTTTTACTACTTCTATTCTTTTATACTGGCTTTTGGAATTGACAAATGCAGAAATGTAAAAATTGGATGAAAGGTTTAGCACTGGGAAACACTTTTTGATAGATAAATAGTGCAGTTTATATACAGCTACAGTATATAGATCAGACCAAAATGAGGGACAAATATGGAGGAAAGAGGGATTTTGTTCCAAATGGACAGTCTCTTAAAGTGGAGTTCCACCCACTTTTACAACTCTTCAGCATCCCTCACTAAGCTGTGCACTGTAAACAAATTGGATATTTTTTTTATTTTTTTTCTCAGCACCTAATGTATATCTGCTGTATTCATTTTTCACTTCCTCCTCCCTGGCCGCGGCCTATCGCATCATTTCCTGTTTGCAATGCCTTCTGGGAAGGGGCGGCAACTTCCTCTGACACTGCCGTTGCTATGGAAACCTGACCTGAAACCTATTACACTGCTTGTGCTTCACTGAGCATGTGCGAGATCTGCAAGGATGAGATCCAGGAAAAAATACAGTCTGGCTTCAGATGCCCACACTTAAGATGGCCACGGCCTGCTGTAAGTTTATAAAATAACAAACTACTGCTATAAACTAACAAAACAGACCTTAGTTTACAGACTAACTTTACTAGAATACATTAAGCTTGTGTATTATAGGGGTATTTTTATGTAAAAAGTTTAATTTTGGCCGGAACACCACTTTAAAGTGAATGTAAACACGATTTTTTTTTTTTTTTATCATACTGTAGAGTATAAGATTTCCTATCATTTTTTTTTTTTTTTTTTCCTTTTTCTTTTTTTTCCACTTCAGCGAAGTATTTTCAGGGACTATGTTTTCAACTTTTCAGTTCAAGCCTATCCCAGTAAGCATTCACATCACTGTGGCTATAAAAGTATGATTTCCTATCATTTGAGCCCAGTCTTGCCACACAGAGTTAATCCATCTCTGAGCAATCCTCTTTTATTGTTCAGTGAGATAAATCTTGACAAACAGAGAAAAACTTTGTCAAATCCTCCCCCTTGCTGTGAGTGACAGGTGATTTACATCTCGTGCACTAGCCTAAGACACAGGCATTATTTTTTAATTCCCTCCCACTCCTTTCTTCAGCAGCTCTGCAAGGATTGGCTGTTCCACACCTCACCATGATTTGGCATGCTGAAGTCATGTGGTTACTTTCCTGTCTTTTCACTGGATGTTAGAGATCATAGCAGAAGTTCAGTGTTAGAAACACACAGGAGAAAATGCATATTGACAAGGGGAGTGTAGAGGTGGGCGGGGAGTGTAGAGGTGGGCGGGGAGTGTAGAGGTGGGCAGGGAGTCTACTGACATCACGACTCCACCCACCGAGCTCCAGACAACGGACCCGCCCACAGAATCTGCAGTTTTTCGGGTCTAATAACAGACAGAGGGGAGACATTTGACAGGTAAAGATACATGCAGGAGGCATGTATATCCTTATAGATAACCCCTATGGCAGTAGTTTAGAAAGGAGGACATTGGGTTTACATCCACTTTAAAATCCGGGACAGTTGGGAACTATGCATTAGCTGCTTTTCGGATTGATAAAAATGAGGTGCACTTGGTTGCTCATACTGATGACGGTATCAGATTGGAATTGTGAAGCCAAGTAAAATAAAAATAAAAAAATAAAAAAATCACATCAGCTCATTTCTTGTCTATGAATCCTGCAGTCAACAGCTTGTTGGATGGGATATGGCATCCCCAGCCTATCCCTTAGAATTCGTCATCTGGTTATTTTGCATTTTTTGGTAGCTTACTCGCACCTCTGAAAAGGACGCTGCTGGTATATTGTTTCTTTTTACAACACTAGAAATTATCATTACAAGAAAGACAGAATAAATATACAATAAATAAGTAAATCCTTTCCTATGTAAATAGCTAATCTGGAGGGAATTTTATACTCAGAAGAACTCAGATTTCCTTTTTGATTTTGAATCCCCAATCCATCCTAAGCATAAGCATAGGAATATTTATATGCATTGTGTGAAGACACAAAAAAAAAGCATTAACTTCTGCTCTCAATTCCACACCGCTCTCTGCTATAGGGCTGGAAATTGACTGGTACCCAAGTGATTACTCAGCAATGACAACATTACTGCAAAAGGTAAAAACATTTTTAACATTGATTTATGTTCTACAACACTACAACGTAGCACCACATATGGAATCGTTATCATTTGCATTTTGAGGTAGATATAAATCCTAACTGAATAATGATGTTTTGTTTGCTAAAGCACAGTGTATTATATACAATTTCCATTTTTTTTTTCCAGAATACTTGGTGGACTGTGCCTGTGCAATTTGTGTTCAAATGGTCACTTGCAACCCCAATCTAAAGCCTGTGTGATAAGGTGACAACTAGGAGTCAGAGACGGAGGCGGTTATTTACTAAAACTGCATGGGGGCAAAACCTGGTGCAGCTCTGCATAGAAACCAATCGGCTTCCAGGTTTTATTGTCAAAGCTTAAGTGAACAAGCTGAAGCTAGTACAGTAAAACCTTACTGTGAGCATTGTTCGTTCCAGAAACTTGCTTGTCATCCAAAGCACTTGTATATCAAAGCGAATTCCCCCATAAGAAATAATGGAAACTCAAATGATTCGTTCCACAACCATTTATTCATAGGTCCTTCAGTTTATAGTCCATATAAAAAGATTATAGCAATGTGATAGGTTGGGTAACCATAACATGTCCATCCACAAATGGAAGCCTCCACAAGAGGGTTAGAAACAAAATCTATCAGGAGCTCCAGAGTATAAAAGAGAAGAGAGGCGCCTCTCAGTGTAGCAATATGGTTACATTTAATGAAGGTACATTTAGCAACTCACACGGTTGATGATTAAAAGAGGCACATCTAAGTATGCAGGCATCTGGGGGAAAGCTGTCCACATAGACCATCCCCCACACCTCCGACACTCACCGCTATCAGTCTGTATTCGTAACTGGGAAGACTACCCTGCAGTAGAGCGATCTGAAAGTGAGGCTTAAATCGCTTGTGGAGCGCAGCGTGGAAGGGATGACGTTGATGGCGGTGCGGAGGATGGTCTATGTGGACAGCTTTACCCCGGTTGCCTCCATACTTAGATGTGCCTCTTTTAATCATCAACCATGTGACTTGCTAAATGTTGTACCTTCATTAAATGTAACCATATTGCTACACTTAGAGGCGCCTCTCATCTCTTTTATACTCAGTTGTGACGTGACGCTACTTGTATATCAAGACATGGCTTGTGTATCAAGTCAAAATTTATTTAAAAAATTTTGCTTGTCTTGCAAAACGCTCTCAAACCAAGTTACTCTCAAATCAAGGTTTTACTGTAGCTGATTGGCTACCATCAGGGCCGTCTTTAACACAGGGCAAAAGGGGCAGCTGCCCCGGGCCCAGTCATTATTGTGGGGTCCAAAGCAGCTGCCCCTTGAGTCTGCACTGCCCACAAATAGTTAAGTGAATTTGGGAGGGCCCAAGAAAATGTTTGCCCAGAGTCCAATCAATATTAAAGACGGCCCTGGCTACCATGCACAGCTGCACAAGATTCTAAGTGCACCAGTTTTAGTAAATCTACCCCACAGTGTAGTCACTTTTTAACAGGAAGTATCTGAACAATGACCTTCATTTCAATTAAAATTGCAGATTTAAAAAAGATTGATGAGGACTTTTTGAAATGACATTACCATATTACATCTTTTATGGGATTTAAATGATTAGGTTTGCATATACCTTAATTAAAATGGACTTAAAGCAACTCTGCTGCCTAAATCAATCAAAAAAAAAGGTCCCCTGCTAGGAAGATATGGAATTCTTACCTCTCCTGCTGCCTGCTCTGCCAACAGTAAAGAAAAACTGCTGGTTAAAAATCTTGCCAAATCTGACACTTCTGGGAGTGTCGGGTTACTGATTCCCCTGCTGGGCGTAATGGTTTGACTCCCACAACCCTTTCCTGTACCCTACATCTGCAGAGATGGGGCAGTGTGGGCAGCAGGACAGGAGCGAATTCAATGCCTTCTTTGCAGTGTCACTTGAATAAACAATTAAAGTGTAACTCCACTTTTGTTGAGAAAAAAAAAACATTCCCCTCTGGGTGATCTACAAGGACTTTACAAACTTTGTTGCAGATCCCTACTTTTTGTTTGTCTGTGTACATGTGCTGAGTGAATCTGTATGGGAGTGATTTTATAATTATGAATCAACTGCTGCACCTGCAGGGCTCTAATGAGCTTTGGATGTGATTTCCTATTAGGAGTATCTCACCAAAAATGATATTTTTGTTGCAGGGGATGCTCAAAATCTGACTTGTATCTTAGTGCAGACTTCTGGGAAAATCAGTGAGCCAATCACACAAGCAGGACATGACATATCTGGGGGCGTTCTGTATGCTATCTGTGTACAGAACGCCTCCAGGTAGCCATATTGCATTTTACAGAAAATTACAGAGATGCATATTGTAAAGGAAAGGACATTTTTAATAACATTTAATTACAATATGACTTGTGTTGCAATTGTATACGCTATAATATATATTTTTTTTATTTTCTATTTTTTTCCCCACGAAAGTGGAGTTGCCTTTTAAGCACCTCTAAATTAACGTTGGTATATTTTGCATACATTGAATACTTATACTAGCAAAGTATACTTGTGACTCTATGGGGTTGACTTAAGCTGACCATACATTATACAATTTTCTTATTAAATGTCTTTTAGATTTACCTTCAAATATGTAGAACAAGCGCCTGCTGGATTGCATAAAATTGAAAGTGTTTAGGTTTGGTAAACCTAATGCCCCGTACACACGGTCGGATTTTCCGATGGAAAATGTGTGATAGGACCTTGCAAAATCTGGTGCAGCTGTGCGTTGTAGTAATCGGCTTCTAATGCGGGCCATACATGGGTCAAATTCTGAACAAATGATTTTTGGGAAAATCAGAAATTTCTCGTGTTGTGTAATCCGATGGTGTCACCATTGGTTTGGAAATTCAACCAACCAAGCCTTCAATGTCACCTCATGTTGCTACAGAAAATCATTTTCGTGGCCGGGAATCTTCTTTTCTTTTCAGGTCACAGCTCATGTGCATTTTTTTTTCATAATATTTCTTGCACGATTCTCCCATCTTTGATTTGAAATTCATTTGTTTTTCAAAACATTTCCAACATGCCTGATCAATCAAATCTGATGGCCGCACAAAAATTGGCCATTGCCTTAAACCCCCTTTAATGGTGCGAAATTCAAACAAAAATGCTTAGTTACGATTTTTGAAAGAAATTTAGTTCAGAATTCGACCCATGGCTTAACTTCAGCTTGTTCAATTAAGCTTTGACAAAAAAAAAAAAACTGGAAGCTGATTGGTTTCTATGCATAGCTGCTCCAGATTTTTAGTAAATCAACCCCTATGCCTTCTGCTCAATTTCATATTTAAAGGAAATTTTGCTCTTATATACTTTTATTGAGTTGATCAGGGAAATTTCCTTGTTAATATAGAATGACTTCTGCAGTAATGAGTCCTTCCCAGGGGCAGACTGACCATTCAGCCACTTGGGCACAGCCCGAGGGCCCCGGGCGGCTAGGGGGCCCCATTGGGGATGCCAGCCTCAGTAAAACCAGGGACAGTATGTTAAAATCTGTGGTTTTTTTACATCTGTCTCTGAAATGTCCCTTACCAACATCCTTTTGGTCTAAAAATCCAGAGATTATAGCTGCCCCACCTCTCCAGTACTTTCTCAGCCAATAGAAACATGTCTGTGTATACTGTGTGATGTATACTGTGTGGCCCCATAATCTCTGATTGCCTAGGGGCCCCATAATCTCCTATTGCCCGGGGGCCCCATAATCTCCTATTGCCCGGGGGCCCCATGAGTTGTCAGTCCGCCCCTGGTCCTTCCATATAGTAATGAACCAAACAAATGTACCTGTGACTTTTCCTGTACAGTGTCCTCCATCTGTGGGGATCCTCCAATGTTCTTCCAGCGATCACTGCCCATGTTCTGTCAAGGCAAAGCACACCATGACACATCCATGTCACATCTATTTCTTATAGTAACTCTAGGTAAACACTTGTGTATTCCTTCGGAAGAAAATCTAATTGTATAGTAATAAAAGATTAGAGCCAAGCTAAAATAAACTATAGATTATTAAACTGAATAAAATTTTACCAAAATTTTATAGCATTCGGTAAAACCTTCTCTGTCTCTCTCTATACACTTTGGGTTTGATTTACTAAAACTGGAGAGTGCAAAATCTGGTGCAGCTCTTCATAGAAACCAATCAGCTTCCAGGTTTTTTGTCAAAGTTTAATACAACATGCTGAAGTTAGAAGCTGAATGGCTTCTATGCAGAGCTGTACCAGATTTTGAACTCTCCAGTTTTAGTAAATCAACCCCATTGTATTTATGAATATTAGCTCTTTACGTTCTAGCATAAAACAACAACTTTATTGAATGATGGAAAGGAGGAAATATACAAAGTGTAGAAGCTCCTAGCATCCAATCAGAATTCATCTCTAGCATAAAAAGACACAACTTTATCGAATAATGGCAAGGTACAATATGGAGAGTGTAAACGCTCATAGCATTCAAATCAGAATTCATCTCTAACCAATTTGACCAGAATCTATGGATCTGATTGAGTTTCTGTAGAGCACACGTGTTCAACAAATTTATTATTGCTTTTGAATAATTCCAACAGTCTCTAATCATGGCTCAGCATTAAGCCCTCGTTCGCATTGGAGTGACTTGTCATGCGAGCAATCACACTGTTCAAATCGGTGCGGTACCGCGTCAATTTGAAAAAGTAGTACCTGCACTACTTTTGGTGATTTCGGGTGCATAAAGCCACACAAATGTCTTCCAAGTTGTACCTAGGGTTGCCACCTCAATCCTTTAAACCCGAACACATAATAATTACACAGGTTCTGAGGTTAATTTAATGCACATAAGGCACTAAGTGAGTTTAATTACCACCTTAATCGGCCACAGAACCTGTGTAATTAATGTCTTCTGTTTTAATAAAAAGTTGAGGTGGCAACCCTAGTCGCACCAACATTGAAATTGTGGGATTTCAGATGAAGTTGCACGATTTCAAAGCCGCAGTCAATGTGAATGAGGGCTAAGGACTCAATCCATCGGAAATGGATGTTTTATTTCTGCATGAAGGAGTAGGTGGGAATGCCCACAACTTCTTGGGGATCTTGGTAGGACCCATATTCCTGGCCTGCTCACTGGCTAAGTCCCTTTTAAGGATCTCTCTCCTTTTTTAGGTTTTTCATCTTATGCCCTGTACACACGGTCGGATTTTCCGATGGAAAATGTCCGATCGGAGCGTGTTGTCGGAAATTCCGACCGTGTGTAGGCTCCATCGGACATTTTCCATCGGATTTTCCGACACACAAAGTTTGAGAGCAGGATATAAAATTTTCCGACGACATAATCCGTTGTCGGAAATTCCGATCGTGTGTACACAAATCCGACGCACAAAGTGCCACGCATGCTCAGAATAAATAAAGAGATGAAAGCTATTGGCCACTGCCCCGTTTATAGTCCCGACGTACGTGTTTTACGTCACCGCGTTCAGAATGATCGGATTTTCCGACAACTTTGTGTGACCGTGTGTATGCAAGACAAGTTTGAGCCAACATCCGTCAGAAAAAATCCTAGGATTTTGTTGTCGGAATGTCCGAACAAAGTCCGACCGTGTGTACGGGGCATTAGAGTACACAGTGGAGTTAGATTTTTGCAGCAGACAGAGTAAGACTTCTGCAGCAGGAAAAATGAGATTTCACGATGAAGACGACAACCCCGTGTCAGTATCTTACTGCTGGAACTCTAGAAAAAAAAAAAAGCCATAAATGATTTGGTCCACCCTTCACTCAAAATGTAAAAAAATGTTTTTGATGGACTGACCAATTTACACAACGTCTTGAACTACAGCAGGGGGGCACTAAATACAAGCACTACTAGCTAAAGGGTGGTGTATTTGTGTATTGCAGGACCTGAAGACATACAAAGAATTCAATCTTTGAGAAGATCCATCGGGGCACTGCTTGTGTACAGGGTGGGAATGACCCAAGTTTATTAATTCCCATACATCACAGGAGCAATGTCTTTGCAGGGCAATCTCCTTTGGTCAAATTTGTCATTTTTTTGCATCCTATTTCACGACTACACAGGCACTGACGCTCCTGTTGTGCGTTAGTAAAGCAACTGGCTGCGTACACTCTACAAGCTCTATTAATATGTATTGCACAGGCAGCTCTATTAATATATATGTATATTGCACAGGCACAGCTCCTATGGAGCCGTATACTCTCCAGCTATCACAGTCTCCCTCCAGCAGATGTGCCCAGAAACACAAGTACTTTACATCTCCAGAATCAATAGCAAAGGAGTAAAACACAAATACATATACCTCGCTAATCAAAAAGTGACATAGTCAATATGCCGCTTTACTGGATGCCATATATCCCCCGTAATCACAAGCTCCCTGTGCGCTTGATGTACTGCTGTTGCACGCACTGTCTCTCAAATAACATGCTATCACTGCCAGCAACGAGGTGGGTACCACACTCTCATCCAGTAATGCAAAGAGCTATATATAGTTAGAGATCGAGAGATACATATAGTGAGATAATTTGGAGGTTGTGTGAACAGAACCTGTATTAAAATTCACTGCAAACAGATTGAGATGACGGTGAATCATGGAGAAGGTGAGACAAGAAGAAGAGCTACAGAGCGCAAGACATAGGCTGGGTAGATCGGTAGTTCAGTTCTTGTGCCATTGGAGCTTACAATCTAATGTAGCGACACCAGCACCCACAAGTACTAAAATTCACTGCAAGCAGATTGAGATGATTGTGGATCACGGAGAAGATGAGAGAACAAGAGGGGCTACAGAATGCAAGACATAGGCTGGGTAGATCGGTAGTTCAGTTCTTGTGCCATTGGAGCTTACAATCTAATGTAGTGACACAAGCACACACAAGTACTAAAATTCACTGAAAACAGATTGAGATGATGGTGGATCGCAGAGAAGGTGAGAGAAGAAGAGGGGCTACAGAATGCAAGACGTAGATTGGGTAGATAGGTAGTTCAGTTCTTGCGCCATTGGAGCTTACAATCTAATGTAGCGACACAAGCACCCACAAGTACTAAAATCCACTGCAAGCAGATTGAGATGATGGTGGATCACGGAGAAGGTGAGAGAACAAGAGGGGCTACAGAACGCGAGACATAGGTAAGGTAGGGTAGATAGCTGGATAGGTAGTTCAGTTCTTGCACCATTGGAGCTTACAATCTAATGTAGCGACACAAGCACCCACAAGTACTAAAATCCACTGCAAGCAGATTGAGATGATGGTGGATCACAGAGAAGGTGAGAGAACAAGAGGGGCTACAGAACGCAAGACATAGGTAAGGTAGGGTAGATAGCTGGATAGGTAGTTCAGTTCTTGCGCCATTGGAGCTTACAATCTAATGTAGTTACACAAGCACACACACAAGTATTAAAATTCACTGCAAACAGATTGAGATGATGGTGGATCACAGAGAAGGTGAGAGAAGAAGAAGGGATACAGAATGAAAGACATAGGTTGGGTAGATAGGTAGTTCAGTTCTTGCGCCATTGGAGCTTACAATCTAATGTAGCGACACAAGCACCCACAAGTACTAAAATCCACTGCAAGCAGATTGAGATGATGGTGGATCACAGAGAAGGTGAGAGAACAAGAGGGGCTACAGAACGCAAGACATAGGTAAGGTAGGGTAGATAGCTGGATAGGTAGTTCAGTTCTTGCGCCATTGGAGCTTACAATCTAATGTAGTGACACAAGCACCCACAAGTATTAAAATTCACTGCAAACAGATTGAGATGACGGAGGACCATGGAGAAGGTGAGAAAAGAAGAAAGGATACAGAATGCAAGACATTGAAAGGGTAGATAGCTAGATAAATAGTTCAGTTCTTGCGCCAATGGAGCTTACAATTTCATTTGGTGACACAAGTTCTAAGGCCAATTCAGGTAGGTGTAAAACACAGATGGACAGACCGACATGTTCACTCACCTGGTCTGGTCATTCTACCCATGCGAAATTGCTTGGACCAACTCTCCCGGACTAATCCCAATCGCCTGTCCTACCTGCACGGTCTAGTCAAGCAGATGGGACTCCTCTGGCTAAGGCAATCCAGAATGCAATTTGCTGATTCCGACACGATCGCCTTCACCCTCCGCCACGTCTTGGATCCAGGCTGCCCCTCTTATTTTCTCTTCTCTTTTCCTATCGCCCTCCTTTTATTTCTCTTATTACCAATGCCTTTATTCTCTCCTTAGCACACCTTTTGGCTCTCTCCTGTGTCAACTTCTTTTCTCTCTCTCTCTCTCTCCCTCTCCCTTCTATTTAATCTGCCTAAAGCAGCCTCAGCTGCTAATTCACAAATCTTTAATCTGCTTTTCTGTGGAAGTCTAATGAGAAGGAACAAAACAGCTCCCATTCCAGCTCTGCAGCCCCCACAGTTCTGCTGGTGTAGGGGAAACTCCAACACAGACGGCTCCCCCCCCAATCCAACTCTGCTGCTGCATATGCAAAGATCGGACACGAGCAAAGCACCGCAATCATTCCCACACCAGCAGAGGGATGCAGAGGAGGGATGCAGGATAGAGATGTAAGCAGACGGAGATAATAGAGTCAGGGAAAAGCACTTACCTTCCTAAATATACTGAGGAGTCATGCATAGAGAAAGAGATGTCTCCATCACTAGAGCTCAGCTTGTCCCAGCTCAGGCTCTCTCTGCCTCTTGCTCAGATGCATTTGGAAAAGGCAGCTCACAATGGGTAGGGGGCAGTGCTGGGATGAGCTTAGAGCTGGAGATAGAAAGGTCTCAGAGAATTGACAATTATGGTGATATTAGTCAATGAAGTCGTCTACCACCCTGACTCCCCCCCCCCCCCCAATCCTTTATTTCTTAGCCTCACTTCTTTTCTTCCATATGATGTACATTTATTATTGCACTTAGCATTTAATAATGGTTCTATTACATACGTTTTTTTTTTTTTTAAAGAAGTTTGCAGAGTGTGTCAATTTTATTCATTTAAAGGGTCAGTCCACCCTAAACTGGCATGTAGGCTTTTGATAAATGTTGTAGATCTGGATGAAGCCAGTCAAGAAACATCTGAATTGAAACAGCAGAGCTCCTTGATTGTGCCTTTGTTTAGTCCCCCAAAGCATCCAAACCTAGAAGACTTAAAGCGGAGTTCCACCCAAAAGTGGAACCTCCGCTCATTTGTCTCCTTTTCCCCTCCGGTGCCACAATTGGCACCTTTCGGGGGGTACAGGTTATCTGTCTTTGACAGGAACCCTGTTCCCACTTCCGGGAGTGACACTCCAAAGACATGCTGGTAGGTTAATTGGCTTCTGTCCAAAATTGGCCCCTAGTATATGAATGTTAGGGACCTTGGATTGTGGCCGCCTTGAGGGTAGGGATCGATGTGAGTGTGCGATATATGCGTGGAGCGCTGCGTAAAAATTGACACAGCGCTATATGGGTACCTTAAATAAAAAATAGGGATAGTTGTAGACACGCACCCACACTTGCTCAGGTTGAACTGGATGGACTGGTGTCTTTATTCAACCTTACTAACTATGTAACTATGAGTCCGAGCCGCGGCCCGTGACATCACCGCCGGGCTCCCTCCTCCTCTCCCTGTCGCCGGGCCAGTAGGAGAGAGAAGCGAAGCCTCGCGCATGCGCAGTAAGGTTCCCGGCGTGAAGCTGTAAGGCTACACTGCCGGGTTCCGTTACCCGCAATGGCGGCGGCAGCACCCGTCAGCTGATGTAAACATCAGTTGTGGTGCCGACAACGCTGGACTCCAGGACAGGTAAGTGTCCGATTATTAAAAGTCAGCAGCTGCAGTATGTGTAGCTGCTGGCTTTTAATTTATTTATTTTTGGGAGGTACACCGCTTTAAAGCAGTAATCAATTTAAAAAACAAAAATGTAATATAATGCAGCTTACCAATCATTAGATGTGGTGGCTGCATTCGTTTTCTCTTTTTTAGGCTTTTTTTCCCTCTCTGTTTTCACCTTGTAATCCAGCCAGTAACACACCTCCTGTATTAGAGCTCCCCGCACTCTGCATGAAGGAGCACAGGGGGCACTTCGGGATAGCAGCATTGCTAATCTGGGGGGGTGTTAGATGCACAGATTTAGATACACATAGACCACGTTCACACTGAGACGCTTTACAGGGCTAAAAATAGCGCCTGCAAAGCGCCTCTCCTGTCACTCCATTGTATACACCGCTCCTAAAAAAAACTCCCTGCCCATTGAAATCAAAGCTGTTAACCCCTTCTTTGGCCGCTAGCGGGGGTTTAAAGTGTCCCGCTAGCAGCCGAAAAGCGCAGCTAAAACGAAGGTAAAGCATCGCTAGAACTAGTGGCGTTTTACCGCCAACGCTCTCTCCGCCCCAGTGTGGAAGTGCCCTAATACATTGAAGCCAAACTCCAGCTAACATGTTATAAGTAACAGTTACAGACCATTTTTAATTCTTTTAGTTTTGGGATAAAGGTTTTACATATATAAAAGCTGATGATTGTAAGCATCCCTGCCTGAGTTTGTCTCAACCCTCTAATTGATACAGCTGCAGGAGAGCTTGTTCTGTAGAAAAATAGCATTACTGTCTGGATCACCAGGAGAGAATGAAAGAAAGCCTAAAAAGGAAAACGAATGCAGCCATCACATGTAAGGATTGGTGAGCTGCAATATAATAAATGTTTACCATTTGGGTTTAATACCGCTTGATAGGAAATTTGCTGTGAGAGAAATATGGGGCTGCTGACCTTTCCTTATAGAGTTACTAAACCCACAACAGTAAGGCTACTTTCACATTGAGGCGTTGCAAAACCGCGGTAAAAACGATGAGCGTTATTACCACGTTTTTGCCGCGTTAGCGGTAAAAATAGCCCTAACGCCCATGCGGTTTAATCACGTTTTTATAGCGTTTTTTAAGCGTTAGCGTCAGCAAACCTGACCATGTGACCATGCAGTCATGTGACCTTCCCCACAGCTTCTGGGTGGTTTTAAAGCGTTTTTACCGCATTATTACCGCGTTTTTACAGCGTTTCCCATTCATTTCAATTGGGATAGACATTTTTACAGCGCTATTTTATGCGCCCCAAAGATGCTTCAAAAAAGCTGTTTGCAGGATTTTTTCCAATGCACAGCCAGCGCAACGCCTCAGTGTGAAAGGTTACACTGAGATACATGGGGGGGGCGCGTTTTTTATGCGGTATTTAGGCGGTAATTTTAGCGCTAAAACGCCTGAAAAACGCCTCCGTGTGAAAGGGGCCTAAAATCAGTCTGTATATGCAGTAAAGCATGCTTGTTATATTCACTGCAGATCCTAAGGAGGTAATCCTCTGCATTGTGTAAAAAAAGGCTGTTTGATCCTGTATGCACAGATCCTCCCCTTCTTCCACTATCCCCAATCCATCTCCTGATAGTACAGAGCCTTTGGAGGCACTCTGCACATGCTCAATTTGCTGTGTATTGTTAGAGAGTTTTTTTTTTTTCTTGGGAGGGTGCATGTGATCAGCACAGATCCAATCAACATTTTTCGAACAGAGGGTCAGGGGTCATGCAGCCTCAAAGGACAGTCAGAGTAGAATGAAAACTCCTCCTACAAACTTTAACCGGACACTGATAGAAGTCACAAGACTGCTATATACTGCTGATGAGAAAAGGTATTTAACAGTTCATATTTACTAAAATAACTGCATTTCCATGTTCTGTGTACTGTGGGAGACCAGATATAGTGAATGCAGGGTACTGGGTTTAGTAACACAATTAGGATTTTAGCAGGTCTGAAATGGCAGCCCCTGTTCTTTTATGACAGGTGCTGCTTTATTCTCCACATTCAGCCTTGCTGGATTCCCTAAAGAGGACCTGTACTGTGGAAGCTGTGCCCAAAGAAAAACAATCAGAAGGCACAGCAATTCTATTGCTACTAAGTATTGCTTGTAGGCTTTCTACAGCTGATCTTTTCCCGTTTACATGTCTTGTTCTGTACCGTCTCTGTGTGGAAAAGCAGGGATTTACTTTATGTCAGACTCATTCCCCTGATGACTGGTCAGGGAATGTTCAAGAAGCAGCCAAAGATGTAGTGGAAGCACAGATCCACAGAATGAATCAAGCTGAAGCAGGGAGTTTCTTGCATTGCAGATCTAAAGGTACAGCTTCCTTTCCAGCAAGGAGAACATCAAATCTCACTTCAAATTTCTAGAAACTAGCAGTCACAGGCACAGGACATTAGATGATTTTGCATTGCAGATAAACAGCTTTAACGGAATAGGCAATCAGCCAAATGATTAGTAACTGCATTTTACTAAATATGTGTGAAGTTGGAAGCAATAATGCGCAACAGGGTCCGAAAGAGACTATGAATGCTGCACAAACATGGACTCTTCACAGCATTGTCTCTGAGATATAAGCTTACCATACACTAGTAGAATTCTGTTCAAATTTTTTGTTTTAAGAACATTTGCTTAATTTTTGAATTGTTACTGGGGTCAAATAGATATTTATTTTTGACCGCAGTGATGAGAAAATTTGAAGAAACAAGATGGAAAAATTTTCTTGAGCAAACGCACTTCGTACAATGCATTGTATTTGGTTTTCATTTGGAAAAGTCCATTCATTCATATGTTGAATGCAAACATAATTTGAAAGTACTTTCTAATGACACTTGTCAAGTTGCCGAATGTACTGAGAATTTTTTTCACAAATATCTGTAGGAAAGTTCCTTCAAAAATGTGCTAGTCCATGGCCAGCTTTAATCAGAGTAACATGGCTGCATTGTGTATCTCTATAAGACTCCATAACAACAGAGAGTTTCGCTGAGCAACACTACTGATAATGGTTTAGAACACAGCTACTCACAATTTTCCTGGTCCAGGGCCTGGTAGTTCTGGTAACACAGATGAACAGCTGGAGGATCCACAGCTCAAGGACAAAGGGGGAACCCCACTAGAGCTGCAGTACTCTGGTAGCAATTGGCAGGGTACTCCCCATAGTCGCTGGGTGTCCTGAAGACGTTGCCTGCTATTAGACCTGGCTGCCTGCACGCCCGCTCTGACAGTGAAGGGCCTCTCATCTGGCTGCGGATTATTTGCCCAGGCACCCTGCTAAACCACTTTGAGGCTGTAGAATTAGGAAGTTCACTGCTATAGATCATAATTCAAGGAAATGTTAAAAAAGTTTTTTCTTCTTACGTTCGAACAGTAGCTTCATTTTTACTTTACCTTATCTTCCTCACACCTTTTAGATTTCTATATTTAACCTGTTCTTTAGGTCGTAGCATTTTACCACTACTAGTGCAATTATAACAATGTAAGTGTTTTTGTTTCATCCCTTATGACAAAATCAATCTAAAAGTTAATTTACATAGTTTGACACACAGGTTATCACTCCATAAAATAACACCAGCTTCATTCTGGTGATAACGATGTGGTTCTATAGGTGTTCATGGAGGAAATCAGATAAATGAGCTAGTTGAGATTATAATAACATAACACACAAAAAACATTTATAGATTTTCAACAGTAAAAATGTTTTTTTTTTTTCATGTGAAAAATAAGGATTACACATCTTTTTAGCATTTAATGTTTGTAAATTGAACATTTTAGAAGATTATCGTGGGATAATATAAGTAGGTGTAAAATAACACATCCATCTTAGTGAATTGAGTCTAAAACGTCGATTTTTTAATGGTACTGCTTTGGCAGAATTAACCTTTCTAGATGGTGCCTATAACATAACACATACTAAAAATACAGAAACTCCTGGCTCCCCAGACAAAAAAGCGAGGACTTTAGACATGCATTTGAGAAATGATATGTAAAACTTTTCATAAAAACGGTGATCTTTAATATAAAGTAATGTGTGTGGTGCCTGGTGTATTCGAATCAATGCATTTCACAGTTTTTGGGAATATATATTGAATAATTGTAATCTTGTATTCTCTTGTGTTTTTCCCCTTGCATATTATATTTATCAGGGGTCTAAACAGACCCCTGACATCTCCCCTTTGAGACAGGGAAAGGGACTGAGGACACAGATTCCCCAGTCCCTTTCTCTGCAGCCTCAGCTGTACTGAAGATCATAGACATGCGCACAGGGTGTGCCAGGTGTGCCCAGGCACACCCTAATCACCCCGTACACATTAGTGTTATCGCTCTGTGTAGCAGCAGAAACAGGGGAAAGATCTCCCTCTTACTGGCTATGCCATAAGAAAAGTGTTTATGCTCTTCTCTTTCACTGTGCCAGCAGGGAGATCAATGTGCCGGGGTCATATATATGTAGACACCCGCACACGCATGTGTGTTTGAGCTTAAGGGTGCATACCCTAATGCAAAAGGCTGCGCACACCTATGCTGAAGATGAATGGATAGGAGACAGAGGCTCCTCTCCATTTGTAAACTGAAGCATAGTAAACACAACGTGATCACTGATTCTGTGCATTCGGAAAAGGAAGGAGCCGGTGTTCTATCGAATAGTGCCCTTCGTCGAAAACAGCCCACGCATGCGCAGTACGGAAGGGCACTCCAGCTGATTTGATCAGCTGGCGTAATGTCACCATAGCGCATGCGCACATCGTAAGAGGCATTTTTCGAAGGGAGATACCATTTGACAGGCAGAATTGAAAGCTATGCAAACAGCGGAGGGAGACCGTAGTTGCCAGATTGTGCCTCGCTGTTGCAGGGCGGGTTTTGTCTGTGTTGCAGCCCGCCCTTAGACACAGGCAAAACCCGCCGTTCAACACACCAAACCCGCCGTGCAACAAAGAAAAACCCGACCTTGAGAACTCTGTAAACCCGCCCCACAACAATGGGGCACAATCTGACAACTAGGCTCCCCCTCCACTGTTTGCATAGGTTTAAATTCTGCTCGTCAAATGGTATTTCCCGTCGAAAAATGCCTTCTTTGATGTGCGCATGCTCTATGGTGACGTCACACCAGCTGATCTGGAAATCGGCTGGAGCGGCCATCCGTACTGCGCATGCGCGGGCACTTTTCGACGGAAGTCACTATTCCAAAGAACACCGGTAAATGACAGTTTTTACCGGCTCCTTCCTCTGCTCTTCATCCTGACAGATCCAGGACAAGGGGAGACCGGAGGAGGACCTGAGGAGTCGGGGAGGATACAGGGGACAATTGGGGATGATCAGAGCGGTGGTGGCAGTTACAAGCACCGATCTCCCTGACAGCCTCGGGAGGGAGAGGAGGAGAATCAGCTGTTAGAAAAGCTATACAGGGAGATCGGTGCTTGTAATTGCCCCCAACGCAGCACATATCATTTGTGAGGCTGCCTGCCCCCCCGCCACACTGAGGATGCCGGGTGTACTGGCCTCCTGCCAGGTATCGGGTCAAGCATCGGAGCATTTGCATGAGGACAAGTACTCGTGCAAATGCTCGGTATTGGCACCGATACTAGTATCGGTATCGGTGCAACCCTAGTATTTATAACGTTTTTTTTATATATCTCTACACAATAGTTTTACCTGTCATTTCTATTTTAAAAACTGTATGTGTTGTTTAACAAGGTGATTGATTACAATCACTTTAATTAACCATTGTACAAAGTACTGGGCGTGGATCAAGTGAGGAAGCAAGTTTGTTTTACGAAACGCGTCAATCCTAATACACCAATCACAATACTCCCAACGCACACGTTCATGAAAATGGCTGTTTGGTGTTGGTGGGTGACAAAGTGAAAAGTATGTCACCAGTAGGGATGAGCTTCGTGTTCGAGTCGAACCCATGTTCGACTCGAACATCGGCTGTTCGGTCGTTCGCCGAATTGCGAACGATATGGGCCGTTCGCGCCAAATTCGTGTGGCGCGTCACGGCCCATAATTCACTGCGGCATCGCAGTGCATTGCTGGCTGATGATTGGCCAAGCATGCACTATGACCCGCATGCTTGGCCAATCACAGCGCCGTCAGTAGAGAGAGCTGTAATTGGCCAAAGCCAGGGTGGCTTTGGCCAATTATGGCTCAGGGGATTTAGTACACACCCCACACTATATAAGGCCGCCTGCACGGCGGCCCTGTGTAGTGTGTGTTCCGGTGTGCTGAGAGAGAGAGACAGTGTCATTTGATTTGAGTTAGATAGATTAGGCAGAACAGTCAGTCAGTTAGCTGCACTTACAGTGTATTGTGTATATATATGCATCCCAGGTGTTGCATATATATATATACACTGTATTCAGTTTAGCTAGATCCGTTCCTGTTATCTTCTATCTAGACTATTTACATTTAGTGCAGTGTGTCCTGCTCACAGTGTTCAGCTAGATCCGTTCCTGCTATTTACATTCAGTGCAGTGCGTCCTGCTCACAGTGTTCAGCTAGATCCGTTCCTGGTATTTACATTTAGTGCAGTGCGTCCTGCTCACAGTGTTCAGCTAGATCCGTTCCTGCTATTTACATTCAGTGCAGTGCGTCCTGCTCACAGTGTTCAGCTAGATCCGTTCCTGGTATTTACATTTAGTGCAGTGCGTCCTGCTCACAGTGTTCAGCTAGATCCGTTCCTGCTATTTACATTCAGTGCAGTGCGTCCTGCTCACAGTGTTCAGCTAGATCCGTTCCTGCTATTTACATTCAGTGCAGTGCGTCCTGCTCACAGTGTTCAGCTAGATCCGTTCCTGGTATTTACATTTAGTGCAGTGCGTCCTGCTCACAGTGTTCAGCTAGATCCGTTCCTGCTATTTACATTCAGTGCAGTGCGTCCTGCTCACAGTGTTCAGCTAGATCCGTTCCTGGTATTTACATTTAGTGCAGTGCGTCCTGCTCACAGTGTTCAGCTCGATCCGTTCCTGCTATTTACATTCAGTGCAGTGCGTCCTGCTCACAGTGTTCAGCTAGATCCGTTCCTGCTATTTACATTCAGTGCAGTGCGTCCTGCTCACAGTGTTCAGCTAGATCCGTTCCTGGTATTTACATTTAGTGCAGTGCGTCCTGCTCACAGTGTTCAGCTACATCCGTTCCTGCTATTTACATTCAGTGCAGTGCGTCCTGCTCACAGTGTTCAGCTAGATCCGTTCCTGCTATTTACATTCAGTGCAGTGCGTCCTGCTCACAGTGTTCAGCTAGATCCGTTCCTGGTATTTACATTTAGTGCAGTGCGTCCTGCTCACAGTGTTCAGCTAGATCCGTTCCTGCTATTTACATTCAGTGCAGTGCGTCCTGCTCACAGTGTTCAGCTAGATCCGTTCCTGCTATTTACATTCAGTGCAGTGCGTCCTGCTCACAGTGTTCAGCTAGATCCGTTCCTGTTATCTTCCTACTGACAGGCAGGCTTGTCTGGTTACAGTATATAAAGCTACCTGAAGAAAATTACAGGTGTTCTTTTTAATCCTATTAGTACCACGGTCAGGCAGCTAGACTATTTACATTTAGTACAGTGCGTCCTGCTCACAGTGTTCAGCTAGATCCGTTCCTGTTATCTTCCTACTGACAGGCAGGCTTGTCTGGTTACAGTATATAAAGCTACCTGAAGAAAATTACAGGTGTTCTTTTTGATCCTATTAGTACCACGGTCAGGCAGCTAGACTATTTACATTTAGTACAGTGTGTCCTGCTCACAGTGTTCAGCTAGATCCGTTCCTGTTATCTTCCTACTGACAGGCAGGCTTGTCTGGTTACAGTATATAAAGCTACCTTAAGAAAATTACAGGTGTTCTTTTTGATCCTATTAGTACCACGGTCAGGCAGCTAGACTATTTACATTTAGTACAGTGCGTCCTGCTCACAGTGTTCAGCTAGATCCGTTCTTGCTATTTACATTCAGTGCAGTGCGTCCTGCTCACAGTGTTCAGCTAGATCCGTTCCTGGTATTTACATTTAGTGCAGTGCGTCCTGCTCACAGTGTTCAGCTAGATCCGTTCCTGCTATTTACATTCAGTGCAGTGCGTCCTGCTCACAGTGTTCAGCTAGATCCGTTCCTGCTATATACATTTAGTGCAGTACGTCCTGCTCACAGTGTTCAGCTAGATCCGTTCCTGTTATCTTCCTACTGACAGGCAGGCTTGTCTGGTTACAGTATATAAAGCTACCTTAAGAAAATTACAGGTGTTCTTTTTGATCCTATTAGTACCACGGTCAGGCAGCTAGACTATTTACATTTAGTACAGTGCGTCCTGCTCACAGTGTTCAGCTAGATCCGTTCCTGTTATCTTCCTACTGACAGGCAGGCTTGTCTGGTTACAGTATATAAAGCTACCTTAAGAAAATTACAGGTGTTCTATCCCAGCTTAGTGCAGCTACAGGCCATTAGTATGTCTGGAAGGCCAAGAAGGAGAGGCAGACAGTCACAAGCCAATAAGAGAGGGCAAGCAGGCTCTGTGTCTAGTGCTGGTCGTGGAGACGGTGCATCCTCATCAGCACGTGGCCATGGGACACGCTTGGCCTTTTTTTCGGCAGCTGGCCGTGTTGAGCCGCAACATGCGGAAGACTTGGTCGAGTGGATGACCAAGCCGTCCTCATCCTCCTCATCCTCTCTCACCCATGCCCAGGGTGCTTTGTCTGGCAAAGCAGCGGCCTCTTCCCTCAGCTCAATGTCATCAGTGACTCCTTCCCTAGCTCCACCATGTCCTCATGAGGATTCCCTCGAACTGTTTGACCACAGTGTTGGGTACATGCTCCAGGAGGATGCCCAGCGTTTGGAAGGCTCTGATGATGATACTGAGCTCAATGAAGGCAGTAACATGAGCACGGACAGAGGGGGTGCCCAAGAAGGACAGCAATCTGGCAGTCATGCTCCCCCTGCTGCAGCATACTGCCAGGTTTGCTCCAGTGATGAGGAGGGAGGGGATGATGAGGTCACTGACTCAACGTGGGTGCCTGATAGGAGAGAGGAGGAGGAGGAGGAGGAGGAGGAGGTGGCACATCACCAACTAGGCAGGATGCCCTCCAGGGGCCAGCCTAAGGGCAGCACATTGACTGCATCACACCCCAAAGCTCCACATGTGCAGGGCGCTGCAGTCTCTGCGCGTTATTCAAAAAGTTCTTTGGTGTGGGCCTTTTTTGAGACGAGTGCATCAGATCGCACCGCTGCTATTTGCAACATATGTCTCAAGCGTATCTCGCGTGGCCAAAACATCTCCCGCTTGGGTACCACATGCTTGACCAGACATATGTTGACCTGCCATGCAGTTCGTTGGCAAGCGTATCTAAAAGACCCACACCAAAGAACAAAGAGGATCTCTCCTTGCTCCTCATCAGCTGAGATTTCCAACCCCACTAGACCTTCAGTCCTCTCTGAGACCTGCAGTGAGAGGAATGAAGGTGTAGAATTAGGTGTGTCACAGCCAAGTACTTGTGGGCAATCTGCTTTTGGTACACCGACGTCAGATTGTACCAGGCAAATTTCCCTGCCCCAGCTGCTGCACCGCCGAAAGAAGTTTGCTCCCAGCCATCCACATGCCCAGCGGTTGAATGCTAGCTTGGCAAAATTGCTAGCACTTCAACTGCTGCCTTTTCAGTTGGTAGACTCTGCCCCCTTCCGTGAGTTTGTGGAATGTGCGGTTCCTCAGTGGCAGGTACCCAAACGCCACTTTTTCTCACGGAAGGCGATTCCGGTTCTCTACCGGCATGTGGAAGGCAATGTCCATGCCTCGCTGGACAGGGCGGTCAGCGGTAAGGTGCATATTACCGCTGACTCATGGTCCAGCAGGCATGGACAGGGACGTTACTTAAGTTTCACGGCGCATTGGGTGACTCTGCTGGCAGCTGGGAAGGATGCAGGACAAGGTGCAGTAGTGTTGGAGGTTGTTCCGCCACCACGCCTCCAAAATGCTGATTGTGACACACCTCTCTCCTCCACCCCCTCCTCTTCTTCTTCCTCCATGGCCTCTTCCTCGGAACCAGCGGTGCTCCGTAGGCGTTCAAGGGGCTACGCAAGTACGCAGGCCAAAAGATGCCATGCGGTGCTTGAGCTGGTGTGCTTGGGGGACAGGAGCCACACTGGGGCAGAGGTTCTGTCAGCTCTGCAGGGGCAGGTTCAGAGGTGGTTGACGCCACGCCAACTTAAGGCAGGAATGGTGGTTTGCGACAATGGCACCAACCTCCTCTCTGCCCTCCGACAGGGACAACTGACCCATGTGCCCTGTTTGGCTCACGTCCTTAACTTGGTGGTGCAGCGGTTCTTGGGCAGGTACCCGGGCTTACAGGATGTCCTGAGGCAGGCCAGGAAAGTCTCTGTGCATTTCCGCCGGTCATATAATGCCAGTGCTCGGCTGACGGACCTCCAAAAGGAGTTTAACCTGCCCAAGAACCGCCTAATCTGTGACATGCCCACCAGGTGGAACTCGACGTTGGCCATGCTGCAGCGGCTGCACACGCAGCAGAGGGCCATCAATGAGTACCTGTGCGACTATGGCACCAGGACAGGGTCAGGGGACCTTGGTTTTTTTTCCCCACGCCAGTGGGCCATGATCAGGGATGCATGCACTGTCCTGTCACCATTCGAGGAGGCCACGAGGATGGTGAGCACTGACAGTGCATGCATCAGTGACACTGTCCCCCTTGTCCACCTGTTGGAGCACACGCTGCGTGGAATAATGGACAGGGCACTTGAGGCAGAACAGAGGCAGGAAGAGGAGGACTTCCTTAGCTCTCAAGGCCCCCTTTATCCAGACAGTGTTCCTGCGTGCCCGCCGATCACACAGGAAGAGGACGAGGAGGAGGAGGAGGAGGAGGAGGAAGATTGTGTCAGTATGGAGGTGGAGCCTGGCACTCAGCATCAGCAGTCTTTAAGGGATCAGTCCCAAGGAACACATGGACTTGTACGTGGCTGGGAGGAGGTGGCTGCGGACGTTGTTGTCCTTAGTGACCCAGAGGACTCCGGACCGAATGCCTCAGCAAACCTACGCTGCATGGCCTCCCTGATCCTGCAAAGCCTGCGTAAGGATCCTCGTATTCGTGGTATCAAGGAGAAGGACCAATACTGGCTGGCAACCCTCCTTGATCCACGTTACAAGGGTAAGGTTGCGGACCTTATCTTGCCATCGCAGAGGGAGCAGAGGATGAAACATCTTCGGGAGGCCTTGCAGAAAGGTCTGTGCAACGCGTTCCCAGAGACTGGGAGGTTACAAACTCCTGTTTCTGGACAACGTGTTGCTGAGGCTTCGGTCAGTCAAAGAAGGAGCGGTGGAGAAGGTGGCCGTCTGACCGATGCGTTCAGACAATTTTTTGGTCCGCAGCCCCAAGGTATGATCGGTTCCAGCAACCATCGCCAGCGTCTGTTTTACATGGTGCAGGAATACCTAGGGGCAAGATCAGACTTGGACACCTTTCCCACCGAAAATCCTCTGGGTTACTGGGTCTTGAGGATGGATCACTGGCCAGAGCTTGCACAGTATGCAATTGAGCTACTGGCCTGTCCTGCATCCAGCGTTCTTTCGGAACGCACATTCAGTGCTGCTGGAGGCGTGGTAACCGATCACAGGGTGCGTCTGTCCACCGACTCGGTCGATCGGCTGACCTTCATAAAAATGAATCAGTCTTGGATCACCACCAGCTACCAAGCACCTGATGCAGATGTAACCGAATAATTTTTTTTGAAATCTCAGATCCCTTCAAAGACTGCCTATGCTGATGCTGAGTGACTATCCCTGAGTAATTATCCTCTTCCTCCTCAATCATCACGCTGATAGCTTGTAAGAACATTTTTGGTTCTGGGCGCCACCACCAGTGCCTAAGGCACAATTTTTCAGCCCCTGTTTAACAGGGGCGTGTAATTACAATTTTTGATGTAATACTTTGCAGCAGGGCTCGTTCCTGCATTCCAACTAGAGTGTCTGTGAGGGGTTGCAGTGTTGTGGCACCAGCACCAGTGCCTAAGACCCAATTTTTCAGCCCCTGTCTAACAGGGGCGTGTAATTACAATTTTTGATGCAATACTTTGCAGCAGGGCTTGTTCCTGCGTTTCAACTAGAGTGTCTGTGAGGGGTTGCAGTGTTGTGGCACCAGCACCAGTGCCTAAGACCCAATTTTTCTGCCCCTGTCTAACAGGGGCGTGTAATTACAATTTTTGATGCAATACTTTGCAGCAGGGCTCGTTCCTGCGTTCCAACTAGAGTGTCTGTGAGGGGTTGCAGTGTTGTGGCACCAGCACCAGTGCCTAAGGCCCAATTTTTCTGCCCCTGTCTAACAGGGGCTTGTAATTACAATTTTTGATGCAATACTTTGCAGCAGGGCTCGTTCCTGCGTTCCAACTAGAGTGTCTGTGAGGGGTTGCAGTGTTGTGGCACCAGCACCAGTGCCTAAGGCCTAATTTTTCAGCTCCTGTTCAACAGGGGCATGTAATTACAATTCTTGATCTAATATTTCACAGCAGGGCCCTGTGAGGGCTTACAGTGTTTTGGCCACAGCAACACCTAAGGCCCAAATTTCTGCTGAGTATATAGGGCAGGACCCTACTTTCAAACATCTAACTTACAAACGACTCCTACTTGCAAACGGAAGGAGACAACAGGAAGTGAGATGAAATCTACCCCTAAGGAAGGGAAATTCTCTCCTGTAAGAGTTAATATGGGAAAACAATTTCTCCTTTCCACTGATGCTTTCCAATCCTTGTTCCACAAAAAAACCCAAATTTTCAAAAAACATTTTTCATTGGGACAAAAAAGTGAGGTGAAATCTTCTGAAGAGGAGGAAAGACGCAAAACAAATGTCACAGGGGTGATAACCCTTCCCTATGTTTTCCAAAAAGCTTAGAAAAGATTTTTTGGCTGGAGCTAAACACATTAAAAATGTTCAAAATTACAAACAGATTCTACTTAACAACAAACCTACAGTCCCTGTCTTGTTTGCACCGCCTGAATACTGCTGTTCAGAGTATATAGGGACCTTTCCTTATTTTAATTTGGGTGCGGGGTTCCCCTTAATATCCATACAAGACCCAAAGGGCCTGGTAATGGACTGGGGGGTACCCATGCCGTTTGTCTCACTGATTTTCATCCATATTGCCATGACCCGACATGACATTAAACCCGCAAGCAGTTTTAAATGAGATTTTTTCCTTTAAAAATGACATTTGGTGCAGGGACTGTTCTAAACATGGGAAACACGCGTCACTTTACAGGCATACTATAGACACCCCCCAGGTACGATATTTAAAGGAATATTTCACTTTTTTTTTTTTACTTTAAGCATCATTAAAATCACTGCTCCCGAAAAAACAGCCGTTTTTAAAAGTTTTTTTTGCATTGATACATGTCCCCTGGGGTAGGACCCGGGTCCCCAAACCCTTTTTAGGACAATACCATGCAAATTAGCCTTTAAAATGAGCACTTTTGATTTCGAACGTTCGAGTCCCATAGACGTCAATGGGGTTCTAACGTTCGTGCGAACTTGCGGTCCGTTCGCGGGTTCTGGTGCGAACCGAACCGGGGGGTGTTCGGCTCATCCCTAGTCACCAGCACACCAGGGATTCCATCAAATGGGTCCACAGCTGTAGTCAGCAGTCACATGAGATTTACAAAGGCAAGGTCTTCATATACCAGACACCCCACAAATGACTTGATACTAAAGATCACTGTTTTTATGTTAAATTTTATTTGTCTATTTTAAAGAAATTGTAAATTTCAGACATGAAATATGAAATGATATATATCTTTAATTTAGGTTTACGTGAACCCAATGTTTAATATTTGAAATTTCATGATATTTACCTATATAAACCCTACTGTAAAACAATGAGCTTACTTTATAGATCCTTGTAAACTTACTTTATGTATCTTTATAACATTGTATACTCAATAAACTTCTTTTGACAAGGAAATATGAACAAAATATATATCCCTCTGTAGTGCGCTCTTGTCTCAATTAACCACTTGCCTACCGGGCCAATTCTGACACTTCTCTCATATATGTAAAAATCTGGGTTTCTTTGTTCAAATTTTTTTTTAGCAGAGGCCCTAGAGAATAAAATAGCGGTCACTGCAATTTTTTATATCACACTGTATTTACGCAGCGATTTTTTCAAATGCAGTTTATTTGGAAAAAATACACTTTAATTAAAAAAAAGAAAATACAATATATAACCCACTTTTTTTGTAAAATATGAAATATGATGTTACGCCAAATAAATCCAACATGTATTGCTTTAAAATTGTGCACACATGTGGAATGGTGCCAAACTATAGTACTTAAAAATCTCCATTTCTAATAGACCTTGTTTACATTGGACTGGACCCGGAAGTGACGTCATGTCGTCGCTCTTGTCCCCCTAGACCAGGGATATGCAATTAGCGGACCTCCAGCTGTTGCAGAACTACAAGTCCCATGAGGCATAGGAAGACTCTGACAGCCACAAGCATGACACCCAGAGGCATGATGGGACTTGTAGTTTTGCAACAGCTGGAGGTCCGCTAATTGCTTATCCCTGCCCTAGACCATAGAGATGAGTGGAAGCCATCTTTCCTCCACTCATCTCTATGACCAGCCATCGCAAACACCTGGGAACCACCGGGAGTCTTAACAGTGATCCAGGAGTGAATCTGCTGCTGGGATCACTTTTAGCGGTTAGAGAATCACCGGCTGAAAAAAACAATACCAGGGTTATAGCATATTGCTGCAGTCATAACCGCGGCTATTCCACTTCCGACTGAGGACATCATTTTACTATGGCCCGGTTGGGAAGTGGTGAGCATTACGGGGTTGATTTACTAAAGGCAAATAGACTGCGCACTCTGCAAGTGCAGTTGCTCCATAGCTTAGTAAATGAGGTAATGTTTTGCTTTGCAAAGAATACCCAATCACGTGCAAGGAAAATAAAATAAAAATGCATTTTTTGCATTGCACATGGAAGTCAGCAGAGCATCAGCTCATTTACTAAGCTCTGGAGAAACTGCTCTTACATAGTGCCTTTATTTAAATCAACCCTTAAGTGTCATTTCTGTCTGCTATCAGCATGAATCACTTCTAACAAGTTCTCCTGACACCAAGGGAAAAATGGTGACAGGGGAGGGATCTCCAGCAGATTGACAGCCTCAGCTCTGTTCCTGTGTGCTGTGTGAAGGGGGTGTGTCCCTTCTCTCCAATCAGCTCTCAGAGCTCTCCTCGCTGAACTTTGCAGAGTGTGACTAAAGCTCTCCACCCCCCCCCCCCCCTTTTTTTTAATTGCAACTCAGGCATAAATTCTGCAGATAAACAGGTACAACTTATGAAAAAAAGTTTTTTTGATCACGGACATATCAACTTAATAATAGCACCACATCCCTTGATTAGTTAAATGTAGAAGGAGGAATTGGGATTTTTCAGGTGCAAATTAATTTGAAAAGCAGTAACAACTATCATATATAAGAATTTTTTTATTTTAGAAAAAAAATAAAAAATTGTTAAAACACAACAATTGCCGAGTACAGATCAACAAGATTTTATGGATACAGCGTTATAAGATGGAGTTCTCAACATGTTTCACCCATATATCAAGCTTCTTCAGGGGATGCTGTCCAACTAGAGGTACAAGCCTTCTTGGTCTCCTGAAATATTAGTCAAATCACTAAAGGGTCACAGGTGTCTATCTGTGTCCAGAGAACCATGTGCTAAAGGTGACCATAGGGGGCATTCAAGGTCCCAAAAAACAAAGTTCTGCAGTGGACTCAGTACCGAGGGACGAATGCTGTCTAAAACCGCCAGTACTTATTGATAAGACTGGCGTTTGGCGACAGCATGTGTGTGTCCCTGGGTTCCAGCAGCGTACAACTTATATTAGAGGATTTGTTTCATCTCTGAGTATCACCTGAGGCCAGTCACTTCGCTGGGTACACGGAAGGATTTACAACCACTTTAAATAAGGAGATAAAAAAATTGGTATTTTACTCTGTGATTTCTCGGTGTTACCTTTGTCTATTTTTTTTCTTTGGGGAGCCAAGGGTTTCTGGTATTTTTAGTATTTTTTTGTAAGGTGTGGTATCCACCGAGAAAAAGATTAGTGTATATAGGGCACTCCCATATAATTCTGTAACTAGAACATAGCAAATCTTTACTTTGGTGTTTTGGTCAGCCTACAAGGGAATATATTCTATTTTCAATTTTATTAGGAACTGATCATGATAAAAATAATCCTAAATAATATGTATTGTTATTTTAGAAACTGTTTATATCAATAATTTATTTGTAATTTTATTTGTACTAAGCCATGTTTGCTCATTCCATACTGAGGCTTTACTTACTGCTTTACAGTGCTACAATTTTTTATGGTTTACTGTGCCTTCTAAAGCCACGTACACACGAGCGGAATGTCCGTCAGAAAAAGTCAGATGGAAGCTTTTCATTGTCTATTCCGATCGTGTGTGTGCCTCATCGAACTTCTTTTTCGAACATTCTGACGGACCTAGATTTGGAACATGTTCTAAATATTTCCAACAGAATCAATTCCTATCAGGAAAACCGCTCGTCTGTATGCTGTTCTGATGGACCAAAAACGACGCATGCTCTGAAGCAAGTACGAGACGGAAGCTATTGGCCACTGGCTATTGAACTTCCTTTTTCTAGTCCCATCGTACGTGTTGTACGTCAATGCATTCTGGATGGTCGGACTTTGGGTTGACCGTGTGCAGGTAAAACCGCTTGAATGGAATTCCGTCGGAGTTCCATCAGAGAAACCTTCAGAGTTTATTCCGACGGCAAAACCGGTCGTGTATACATGGCATAACAATTCGAATCTATGAGTTGGCCAACCCTCTTAAAAAATGCATTTCATGTGTGGGTGATATCTTAACAGTAGTTAAAGCTGAACTCCAACTGATATAAAAGACACTAATGCACCTGTGAATTTATTAAAATATTACTAATTTTTTGTTTTAAATTCAAGCAGTGTGTAAGTTCCTGCATTTGACTTGCTATTAGCCTCAGACTGGGAGAGGGTGAAGCAGTACAAGAAGCCAAGGGGCATGCTCATAGAAGGGGAGAGCAGAATGAGAGATGAGCTCATCAGTCTTCTGCTTCTCCTTAAGTGTTCATATAGCTGGAGTTCTGCAGATGGTCGTTGCACAGGGATCCCCACTCTCCATTTTAGATTTGAACTTATTTTATTTAGTGAAGAGTACAATATGAGGTGATAGCTTACAGTGGGCAGGAGCACTCACAATCCCAAGGAAAGTAGGGAATAAGCCGGGAACTATGGCAAAGTAATTAAACATTGCAAGACAGTCCTCTGCTCACCACACTCCAACTATAACTGAAATATCAGATCTGGATGAGCAGGCTATACATATTTAAGAAGCATCAGGTTATTAGTATGTCAGGAAGCCTCAGCAGACCCCGGTGTCACTGAGATGGAAAGATAATGGTTAGATGGTAATGATGTTTGCATGTCACATTTTCTCCTGTCAGCTGGTCAAGGACAGACTTGTATCACGTTCCACGTGAACGGACTTTAATGGAGTCTGGATGGTGTGGATGTGCAAGAATGAGAGCAAACAACTGGTGGTGGCTTCTCCAGAGATCTGGGGCTACCTTAACAATGATCACCCAAGGGATTGTTATTTATAAAATGAGGGCTGCGTTTTTATGTTGAATCTTTTTTATTAAGTTTCAAGCATTTTTTAAACAACATTGAATAACCATAGGCAAAATATAACATATTTCCATTGAATGAACATGTGTACGTTAGGATCAGAAGGACATTAAAAGAACATATAACACCTAAGCATAGTCATGTTGATATCATCAAAGAGTTTAGAAATAAACCAAGTAATGGTAACTCAAGTAACCAGTAGACCACTTTAAACAATGGTGTAGAAAACAAAAAAAACCAAGGCTCAACACATATGGCCTGAGATTGTGGTGAATCTACCAGTGAGGTTACTATACTCTTAAAAAGGTAAGGGAGGAGGAGTAGAAAAGGTGGAGAAGTATGGAAAGAGAGAAAGAAATAAAAAAGGGGGGGGGGGAGGGTATAAGAAAGAAAGGGAAGTGGGGGGAAAGGTATATCAAGCTACTCAGGAAAGGGCCCAGGGGGAACAGTAGGAGCTGTACCCGCTATAAAAGGGTCAAAATCAGAAGAGAACCGGAAGTGTAACCAAACTGTCCACATAATAGTGTGGGTCTCGCTTTTATCAGCATCCCATGCTAACATCCGTTCAATATGTTAGATCCTGTCCACTTTGCTGGCCCAAAACCGCTAGAGAGGGGACCACTGGTTGATGCCAAGATCTAGCAATAACTGAGCGTGCAGTAGTCAGCAAATGACGAATTAAGCTCTTCTTGATTTGTTTGTTAACATAGATAAGACCGCTAAGCGGGGTTCATTAGGATATTTGTCCCCAACAAGTTTGTCATATAGCTGGAGAATCTTGTCCCAAAAGGGGGTAACACGTGGGCACGTACCCCAGATGTGTGTCATGTTACCTGGGGCCTGCAAGCATCTCCAACATATGTCCGAAACATTAGGATCAAGCTTGTGTGGAATAGTGGGGCATCGATACCACCTAGAGAATATACGATAATTCCGTTCTTGGGCATGAGATAGATAATTTAAAAGAAAGCGCCATTGTTTTGCCCCATTTCATATCATCCGGGGACCAGTTCATCTCCCTTTCCCATTTTGAGAGGAATGTCGGTGGGTTTGGATAAGAGATCTGAATCAGTATCTGATATATCAGGGATAGTGAATGCTTTGGTCTGTCCGACTGGGATAACAATGACTCAAAGGCTGTATGTGGTCTTGTCAAAGGGCTGCGTTTTTAGAGCTCATGTACACTTGTGTCACCCTTTGAAGATCAATCCAAAGTGGTTCACTTTTCAAAGGGTGTTTAACAGGTGGTGAGAAGGTGTTCTGTCATCTCAGGGCCTATTTTAACCCCTAAAAGCCTGCACCACTATGTGCATTGTGATTATGTGTACATTTCCTCGCTACCTCTAGCTTACTGTGGACTTCTATATGCTGTATGTATTGTAATGTGCATTGCACATGGTTGCCTCACAACTTAATTTCATTTGAATGCGACAGAAGGGTTAATTTTTGCAGTGCATGATGACACTCTGATTGCTATTACAACCATCGGCTCTAAAAAACGGTACCGGGGTGACATTTGCAGCTGCAAGCATCATCCCGTTATAACCATCCGAAGGCCATCTTCCACCCGACTGCCCCTGCTGGCATGGCTGATGGCTATTTATGAGGTAAGCTCTGCCCCCTGCCAGCCCATTCCTGAGGATTCCTGAGGCCTCATAAATATTCCAGACAGCTCCTGGTGTACTTGGCAACAGGGCAAACAGGAGGCGGTAATAGAGGCCAGGCCAGGGGTCATACACAGTGAATCAGTCAGCAGTGGAGGCAGGTAGCAGATATGAGAACAGGCCAAGGTCATACACAGGTGAGCAGACAGCGGCAGAGTCAGTAGACCAAGTCAGGGGTCAAAGCCAGGAACAGAGATCAGATAGTTCAATGGTAAGCAGGGTCAATAACAGGAAATCCAAGGTAACACACACAGGCTCAGGAACACAGGGGGAGGGGCTGAGAATAATCCAGCAATCTAGTGATTACAACAGCAGTCTTTTATAGGTCAGTGATTGTCCACATCTGTCACGTAGTGCGTGCGCCGATTTGTGTCACCCCGCAAATTCGTCGTTCGTGCGCCAGTGCACGCGGGGATGCGCCGGATGCGCCCATTTATAGTATTGGTAACATTGCCAATTCTCCTTCGACCATTTTCCTGACACTAACAAAACCTACACTAACAACTAGCACATACTAGAGAGGGTGCTGCATCTGTGTATTGTGTGTTGAAATGGCCACTTGTAATCTCCATTGTAAACCTGTGTGAGAGGTATTACTTAGGCAGGTATTAGTATAATGAATTGCTTTGACCGTTAGATGTTTCCTTTTTTTCCATCTTCTCAGACCTTGTATTTTCTACTTGGTATCTTATTGTATTGCACTGCATAATAACTCAAAGGGAGTCTGTCTGTGTTTCTGTTAACTGGAACCTTACAGTCTGCAAGCAGTCATTCCTCTACTGACTTTGCCTCCTCTTAGCACCTCTGTAGGTCAGAAGGCAGACTCTGTGAAATGTGTGACACAGCAGTGCCTACTCACAGCGCATACTGAATATACAGTATGAATTCTCAGAATTCAAGGAAGTAAATGCAGGGTCATCTACCCTCTGCAGTATTACCACCACTTGTGTGCATGCTCCAATGAAAGCCACGTCTACCAGTGTTAATTTAGTCGGCGAAAACATTTTCGTCAAAATTTTTGTTGTCGCCATATTTCTAGTGAGGAAAACTAAGCGAGAGGGACGTTTAACTATGTTAACTTCTGGTTTCCTTGGAGCTTTGCCTGTAAAGCCCGTGAGTGTTTCCCCTCCAAGCAAGCAAGGTAGTGACTGTAGCTCGCCTAATGGTGTTGTGTGCTTAGCAATGTGCAGCATTACAGGCCTCCTAAGACGACTGTCCAGAGCACTGTGCATTACAGCCCTCCCGAGATTCCCAACTATGCAGCATTACAGGCCTCCTCAGATGACCATCCAAGCACTGTGTGTATTACAGGCCTCCTCAGACAATCGTCCAGAGCACTGTGCATTTCAGCCCTCCCGAGATTCCCAACTGTGCAGCATTACAGGCCTCCTCAGATGACCATCCAAGCACTGTGTGTATTACAGGCCTCCTCAGACAACCGTCCAGAGCACTGTGCATTACAGCCCTCCCGAGATTCCCAACTGTGCAGCATTACAGGCCTCCTCAGATGACCATCCAAGCACTGTGTGTACTACAGGCCTCCTCAGACAACCATCCAGAGCACTGTGCATTACAGCCCTTCCGAGATTCCCAACCATCCTGAGCAGTGTGTGCATTACAGGCCTCCTCAGACAGCCACTGTGTAGCATTACAGGCCTCCTCAGATCACCATCCAGAACACTGTGCATTACAGGCCTCCTCAGATTGCCAGTGTAGTATTACAGGCCACCTAGGCCACCTCAGACTGGTTAGAGCGTGAAGTTTGTTCAGACCATAATAACATAAATAATAAGATATTACATTTTTTTACTCCAGGAGTATATACTGAGTTTGGAAATTCTAGAGACATGCTTAAAGTATTACTAAACCCACAACAGTAAAATCAGTCTGTATATGCAGTAAAGCATGCTTGTTATACTCACTGAGGAACCTAAGGGGTTAATCCTCTGCATTGTGCATAAAGGCTGCTTGAACTTGTATGCACAGATCCTCCCTTTCCTGCACTGTCCCCCTGGACAAGTCTTGATACAATAGAACCTTTGGAGTCAGGCTGCACATGCTCAGTTTGCTAGAGATGTTTTTTTTTTTTTTTGCAGAGTGCATGTGATCAGCTCAGAGCCAATCGGCACTGTCCAGATATGTTCAGACAGAGTGTCAGGGGTCCTGCAGCCAGTGCAGTGTAAAAACTCCTCTGTACAAGCTCCACCAGGAACTGAAAGAAATCACAAGACTGCTATATACTGCTGATGAGAAAAGGTATTTAGCAGTTTATATTTACTGACATAATTTAATTTCCATGTGCTGTGTACTGTGGGAGACCAGATATAGTGAATGCAGGGTCCTGGGTTTAATAACACTTTAACCACTTCAGCCCTGGAAGGATTTGCCCCCTTAATGACCAGGCCATTTTTTGCAATACGGCACTGCGTTGCTTTAACTGACAATTGTGCGGTCGTGCGACCATGTATCCAAACAAAACTGACGTCCTTTCCCCCACAAATACAGCTTTCTTTTGGTGGTATTTGATCATATCTGCGGTTTTTATTTTTTGCGCTATAAACAAAAAAAGAGCGACAATTTTGAAAAAAATATTTTTTTTTTTACTTTTTGCTATTAAATGTATCCAAAAAAAAAAAAAAAGTATTCATCAGTTTAGGCCGATATATATTCTTCTACATATTTTTGGTGAAAGAAAATCGCAATAGGCATATACTGATTGAAAAGTTATAGCGTCTACAAAATGAGATTTATGGCATTTTTATTATTTTTATTTTTTTTACTAGTAATGGCGGCAACCTGCATTTTTTTAGCAGGACTGCGACATTGTGGTGAACAGATCGGACACTTTTGACACTTTTTTGGGACCACTGACATTTATGCAGCGATCAGTGATATAAATAGCCACTGATTACTGTGTAAATGTCACTGGCAGGGAAGGGGTTAACACTAGGAGGCGATCAAGGGGTTAAGTGTGTTCCTGGGTGTGTTCTAACTGTAGGGGGGGATGGGCTGCCAGAGACATGACAGAGATCACTGTTCCCGATCACTGGGAACAGTAGATCCCTGTCATGTCACCTGTCAGAACAGGGAATCGCGTTGTTTACAAAGGCAGTTCCCGGTTCTGCCTCTGTAATAGTCGATCGCGGGTCGCCAGCAGACATTGAGTCCGCCCAACCCGTGGGCACGATCCCGAAGCAGGCGCGAGTGCCCGCTATAATGCCTGCGCCCACTGCCGTACAGCTACGGCGATTCTCGCAGAAGAACAGACCTGCCGCCGTATAACGAAAGCGCCTGGTCGGCAAGCAGGTAAATATTGCATTACAACTGAACTAAACCCATTCGATTTTAGTCAACTAAATATGGTTAAAACAATTGCAGATGACTAAAATACAACCAAAATCCCTTTTTTGTCAAAAGACTATGACTAAAACTAAATCGAAATTTGACACCAAAACACTGATGTCTACAGCTTTCTCTGACTTGCTCTTTTTGGTTCCAAATAGCCCAGGTTGTGGGCGAGACTAGTCTATCCTGCTGTGAATGGCAATGAAAGGAGAAGCCAATCAAGTAGTTTTACCCTCCCCATCAGACAGTGCTGCTTGTGATGTAGACAACTGGCAGTCTGGTGGGGTGATTAAACAGTGGCTAAATGCAGCTCAGATGTGTCCCACCCATAAAAAAATTACAAAAAATAAAAATAAAATACTGGCCCTTTAAGTGTGTGTGGGATGCTGGACACACAGGTGTATGAGAAGCATGATGTGCTGCTATCACTGAAAAAAATAAATAAACAATGGCCCTTTAAGTGTGTGCAGGGCGCCGGAGACACAGCTGCTATGGGAAGCAAGACGTGTTTGTAATCATGTGATTGGAAACAAGACGCTCTATTGGCTTCCTTTAGAAAGTCCTCAGGGCGCAGAGCTCTGATGGTGACATTGAATGTAAAGGAGGACTCTGATGGTGACATCTAATATAAAGGAGATCTCTGATGGGGACATCTAATGTAAAGGGGGACTCTGATGGGGACATATGATGTAAAAGAAGACTCTGATGGGGACATCTAATATAAAGGGGGCTCTGATGGGGACATCTAATGTAAAGGAGGACTCTGATGGTGACATCTAATGTAAAGGGGGACTCTGATGGTGACATCTAATGTAAAAGAGTACTCTGATGGTGACATCTGATGTAAAGTGGGACTCTGATGGGGACATCTGTTGTAAAGAGGGACTCTGATTAGGACACCTGATTTATAGGGGGATGCTGATGGGGACATCTAATGTAAAGGGGAACTCTGATGGGGACATATAATGTAAAGGGGGGTTCTGATGGTGACATCTAATGTAAAGGGGGGGGTCTCATGGTGACATCTAATGTAAAGGGGGGGCTCTGATGGTGACATCTGATGTAAAGGGGGGCTCTGATGGTGACACCTGATGTAAAGGGGGGCTCTGATGGTGACACCTGATGTAAAGGGGGGCTTTGATGGTGACATCTGATGTAAAGGGGGGCTCTGATGGTGACATCTAATGTAAAGGGGGGGGCTCTGATGGTGACATCTAATGTAAAGGGGGGGCTCTGATGGTGACATCTGATGTAAAGGAGGACTCTGATGGTGACATCTGATGTAAAGTGGGACTCTGATGGGGACATCTGATTTATAGGGGGATGCTGATGGGGACAACTGTTGTAAAGGGGGACTCTGGTTGGGACATCTGATGTAAAAGGGTCTCTGATGAGGACACTTATATAAGTGGTTTTATTTTCTTGAAATGTGGATGTAATTGGCCTACTGTGACGGGCACAGTGAGGCTGCATATGACGGGCACAGTGAGGCTGCATATGATGGGCACAGTGAGGCTGCATATGACGGGCACAGTGAGGCTGCATATGATGGGCACAGTGAGGCTGCATATGATGGGCACAGTGAGGCTGCATATGACGGGCACAGTGAGGCTGCATATGATGGGCACAGTGAGGCTGCATATGACGGGCACAGTGAGGCTGCATATGATGGGCACAGTGAGGCTGCATATGACGGGCACAGTGAGGCTGCATATGACGGGCACAGTGAGGCTGCATATGATGGGCACAGTGAGGCTGCATATGACGGGCACAGTGAGGCTGCATATGATGGGCACAGTGAGGCTGCATATGATGGGCACAGTGAGGCTGCATATGATGGGCACAGTGAGGCTGCATATGATGGGCACAGTGAGGCTGCATATGATGGGCACAGTGAGGCTGAAATTGATTGGCACAGGAAGGCTGCAAATGATGGGCACAGCTTTATTTAGCAGTAATGATACATAATCGCCTAATAAATGACTATTTACAGTCCTGCAGAAATAACCGTTTAATTTTTCAGGTGGTTTGCGCCCCCCAAAAAATTTTGAGCACCAGCCGCCACTGCCGCAGCTTCTCCTGTCATTGCAATTCAGTGCAGGGCACACTGGTCTTGCTGACCTCCGGGTTCGATCAGATTCTAAAAGAGCAATGCCGGTAGATGACCAAGAATTAAAGGAGAGCGTTGAAAGTATTTTTATAGCCTGCTTCATAATTTAATTTGGGAATCATTTCCCAACCTACATTTGAAAAAATAGCATTTTAGGTTTACAACCCCTTTAAGAATAAGATATCTTTATTGAGTAAGGCCCCTACATGTCTTTAGAGATTTATCTTTTTTTTTTTTTACCGGCCAAATACATGAAAGCTGATAAACTTACAGACACCGTGTCCAGTCCTAATCAATGGGCCAGTGAACAGCGTTGATTAAATTTACCGCATGATATTGGTTGAAAGTGCATTGTAAATGCATGTAAATGCAATCAATACTCGCATGTCTTTCATTGCATTACAGACTCTAAACAACTATTAGCTACATAATAAGTAAAATAAGCAAACAGTCTGATCTATGAGAAATATGAAACTGCTTTAAAATTTGGCGATTCTCCCCGACTAGCTATAATCTAAATTTATACAAACCCTGATGGCAAAATGATGCAAGTTTTCTAATATATAACTGATATAATCTGTGGACCATACATTTTATAAATAAAGGAATCCAATTCCCAATAATCATTTATAAATTATATAAAGAAGAAATAGATGATTTTCAGGGACCGATATGGGGTATTATCCTACAAAATGTCATTTATAATATTTCCTATTCCTAAAATGATGAGGCTCTTCTCCTTGTTCTAGGTAGCTCATGTCTGAAGATATTATGCCCTTTAACCTACCTCTTGGAGTTTGTGTGTGGCCCCGTTTATATTAAAGTGTTACTAAACCCACAACAGTAAAATCAGTCTGTATATGCAGTAAAGCATGCTTGTTATACTCACTGTGGGACCTAAGGGGTTAATCCTCTGCATTGTGTAAAAAGGCTGCTTGATCTCATCTTCTCTTAACCTCCCCTTCTTCCACTGTCCCCAATTGATCTCCTGATAGAGCAGAGCCTTGGAGGCACTCTGCACATGCTCAGTTTGGTCTGTATTGCTAAAGAGTTTTTTTCTTTTTCTTGAGAGAGTGCCTGTGATCAGCACAGGACCAATCAGCACTGTCCAGGCAGAGGCTCGGGAGTCATGCAGCCTCATAAGACAGTCATGGGAGAATTAAAAGCTTGAACCAGACACATATAGAAATCACAAGACTGCTCTAATTACTGATGAGAAAAGGTATTTAGCAGTTTCTATTTACTAAAATAATTCCATGTACTGTGGGAGACCAGATACAGTGAATGCAGGGCCCTGGGTTTAGTAACACTTCAAGCGAATTGGAATTAGACATGTGCGTTTCATTTTGATACAATTCGTTTTTCAGATGAAAATATTATTTTCGGAGATTCGGATGTATACAAATTTCCATATGGACATAATCACGAATGTCAACAAATTGCATAAAACGTTATAGCGAAAAAGTTATAGCGAAAGTAACGAATGCATTCATTTCGGATGACATCACATGATGGGATAGTAGTTCAGGAAATTAATTTAATTTTCAAATTTTTTCCAGAATTCTGATTCGAATAACCAATGGATCTGAATTTCATTCCGTTCATTCATTTGAATGCACGCCAGTTCTGGAGTATCGTTTCCGACGCCAGTGAATATTGTCCAATTGGCTTGCGCCATTTCTCTTGGTGGGTTGGACTCGTGTCCAAAAATATCAAATCCTACCAATTTAATCCGTTCAATAATACATGAAATATATAGCAATCTTCCAGAAAAGCTGTGACATTTTTTGAATTGTCAACGAATATATATATACGAAACGAATGCTCAAGTTACCCCTCTGACTAAGCCCTGGTGGGCGGGCAAAACATGTCAGAGGGCGTGGTCTGCAGACCAGCGCTGAGGCTTCCACATTTACATGCATCAATTGGGATCAGGTTGGGCGAGCGGCGGTTGTCCTGCTTTATTCATTTACACTACTGGATGAGGGAAATTCCATGCCGGCAGTCCCACTCCTGAGTACCAGTGGGATATTGTATCTTTGCTAGAAGCGGCACCGCAAGTTTTACGCGGGTCAAAATGCCGAAGATACAAAGCGAATTCCGAAAACGATTCGGTTCAATATGACGAAACAAAATTCTTCAATGAAGGAATGCATCCATAATGAAAATTTCCGGCATGCACATTTATATTTGGAATCACAGGTAGAATCGCCACAATTCTGCCCATGATTTCAAATCCTTAATGGCTCCCCAAACGCGGTGCGATTCTGCTGCAATTGTCGTATGACAATCGAGGCAAAACATGCGTTTAAAAATCACACTATGATTGTCACTCCAAAAAGGAGCAGGATCTTCTTTTAGGCAACAAAGGCGCATAGGGAATCCTATTGAAGTGAATGGGCAGCCCTATAAGTGACATGCAGAAACACGAGTCAATTGTACTTTCGACATCCCAAGTGGGAACGCTTGTTTCTGCAATGTGATACCCGAACGGGGCCTGAATGAGGCTTCTGTAAGCTCAAAGAGAGGACGTGGCTGTGCAGCACTTACCCCCGAAGGAGCTGCTGCTTTAAATTGGGCTTACCGTTACCTCACCCTTCCACCGTATCCGTCACATGGGTCCCATTAGAAGAATGATCAATGATATCTACACCAAACACTGTTTCTTTTTCTCCAGGGGTGGACTGACCATTGAGCCACTCGGGCACTGCCCGAGGGCCCTGGGCCACTAGGGGGCCCCATCAGGGTTGCCAGCCTCAGTAAATCCAGGGACAGTATGTATAAATCTGTGTTTTTTTTACATCTGTCTGTGTATACTGTGTGTACATGTATGTGTATACTGTGTGATTGTATACTGTGTGGCCCCATAATCTATGATTGCCTGGGGGCCCCATAATCTCCTATTGCCCGGAGGGCCCCATGAGTTAATAGTCCGCCCCTGTTTTTCCCCCAATTCTTTTATTTGACAAAGTCAGATAGAGGGATGGAGGGTTAAGGGAGATTCAGGTACCCGGTATTGCAGATCAGGGTATTTCTTCAATCCAGAGGACAAACTGTTTCCACAACTGGATATAGCATTTACCGGATAGGCCTCTCTCACTGACCTAGCAGCCGATGCGATGCTCGGTCATAGTCTTTGCCACAGACTTGAAAAATCACGTTACTGTCATTACACAATCTTCTGCCACAGGATGGTGTAACCGAACTTTTGCAAGATTAAAGCGTAACTGCACAGTACCAGTTTCTTTCAGCCAATCCGGCGTTACTGTGAGGTAGGTGACCAGGGTTGCATCCTTCAATTGAGTTTCCAGGCTCCTCCTGAGATACCAGCATACTTTGCTCGGTCACCTCCAGAGAAGTCCTCCCCTGGTTTCCTTCAATCGATCGGCTTCTCCCCACAGGCAAGACAGCACAGGACCACCCTCTGGATCAATAGGCCCCAGAACTCCTGGGCCTACTTCAATAACAAAGCCTCGGGACAGCCAGCCCCGAGACAGCAGAGCTGCCACAGCACACCTTGGGCCAGGAGGGACTTCAGGTCAGGAACCCCGACAAACTGGCACATGTACCTTAAAGTGGGGTTTCACCCAAAAAAAAAAATACATAAAAAATTAAAAAACAAAAACAAAAAAAATTTGGATTTTTTTTTTTTTTTTACTTACCTCTAAATGCCTGTTGCTAGATGGTCCCTCGTAGTCTGCCTCTTCCAGTGCCTGGGCTGGTGACATCACTTCCCCCTCGGCACAGGAAGTGCTCAGCTCTGCTCCCTCCCTCCTGTCAATCATCTGGGACCCATTACAGGTCCCAGTTGACTGAGCGGTCAATCACGGCGTGCGGCGCTGCTTGCGCATGCGCATTGGGTGCCAGGCTGTGAAGCCACAGCCCGGCGCCCACAGTTGCAATGCCGGCGCCGCTGAACGGAGGGTGAGACGAGCGGGGCTTCGATCCCCCCGCATCGCTGGACCCTGGGACAGGTAAGTGTCCAATTAAAAGTCAGCAGCTGCAGTATTTGTAGCTGCTGACTTTTATTTATTTATTTATTTTCCCGCTCTACAAGACTCTGGTCCGCCCGCACCTGGAGTATGCTGTCCAGTTCTGGGCACCAGTCCTCAGGAGGGACGTACTGGAAATGGAGCGAGTACAAAGAAGGGCAACAAAGCTAATAAAGGGTCTGGAGGATATTAGTTATGAGGAAAGGTTGCGAGCACTGAACTTATTCTCTCTGGAGAAGAGACGCTTGAGAGGGGATATGTTTTTAATATACAAATACCATACTGGTGACCCCACAATAGGGATAAAACTTTTTCGCAGAAGAGAGTTTAATAAGACTCGTGGCCACTCATTACAATTAGAAGAAAAGAGGTTTAACCTTAAACTACGTAGAGGGTTCTTTACTGTAAGAGCGGCAAGGATGTGGAATTCCCTTCCACAGGCGGTGGTCTCAGCGGGGAGCATTGATAGCTTCAAGAAACTATTAGATAATCACCTGAATGACCGCAATATACAGGGATATGTAATGTAATACTGACACATAATCACACACATAGGTTGGACTTGATGGACTTGTGTCTTTTTTCAACCTCACCTACTATGTAACTATGTAACTATGTAACTATTTTTTTTACTGGACCTCGGGTGGAACTCCTCTTTAAGTACCCTTACCCAGAATGCACAGTGAGTGAACCACTCCCACTGGGCTGTTTCTGAGTAAAAGGGGTACCCAATGCATCCAGCCTGTTGCATTTCCAACACTTACCGTGGCTATAGTGACACCCACGGCAAAGTGGAAACTGACACAACCCAGCTGAAATGGTACAGAAACAAGCAAATTTACCATAATTAGTCTGAGCTAAACTACAGCTTCAGACAAACTTAAATTTGCATAGATAGCACCTGCCCATGAGGAGCAGGGCGCTAAAGCTGGAATCTGGAGACACCAGCTACATATTTCCATAAGTGAAGAGTGAAGGCCATTTGGAAACTAAGAAGCCAGAAACTATAGAAATACAGTAAGTAGGGCAGTCAGGGGGCAGAGAATGATTATTAGAAGGAAAACTAGAAATACAGTGTAGCAAAGATCCAAGGTCCTGGAAGTTTCCTTAAAGCGGAGTTCTACCCAAAAGTGGAACTTCCGCTTTAAGGACTGCTCAACCCCTGGCATGCCACATTTGGCATATCATTTTTTTTTTTGAGGGGAGTGAGTACTTGATTTTGACAGGTACCCAGCTCCCACTTCCACTTGTGGTGCCGCGGCACCACGAGCGGAAGTTCTCTTCTCGCCTCCCTCCCTGCAATCTTCTGGGACACGTCGCAGGTCCCAGAAAATTGCCCGGCTATTCAGGACACGCAGTGCGGCTTGTGCATGCACAGTGCACACCCGGCTGTGAAGCTGCAAGCTACCCACACTTGCAATGCCAGCCCCGCAGAGAGGCCGCTTAAGGCGGCCACATCGCTGGACTGTGGGACAGGTGAGTGTCTGTTTATTAACCTCCCTGGGAGTATTCCCAAGTGTGGCTCGGGGTAAATTTTTAGCACCAAAATCGGTAACCCCGAGCCACACTCAGGATCACATCGCAGGATCCAGACAAAGTTACTTACCTTGGTCCCAGGATCCTGCGATGTCTCCTCCACTGTGTGTGTAAGCCGTGTCCTCCGCCGGATCTATCACAGTGCCGAGCTCCGTTCCCTGCGAGCGTTGCGACGCACGGGGACGGAGAACGGCGCCAAATTCAAAAAGTTAAAAACACAATACATACAGTACACTGTAATCTTACAGATTACATTACTGTATCACATTATTTCACCTCCCTTTTGTCCCTAGTGGTCTGTCCAATGCCCTGCATGCGGTTTTATATTATAAATACTGTTCTTTCTGCCTGGAAACTGGAGATTGTCGATAGCAACCAAAAAGTGTCCCTTTACATCAAAAGCGGTTATAAACCAGCTAGAAAACAGTGATAATAAATTAGAATGACTTGCAGAATTGAGCGATAGTGATTTGTGGGGAAATCCGTCATCAAACACTGAAAGTAATGACAGCAACAATTCTGCAACTGAGCACATTAAAGTGTTTTTGATTTGATTACATTATTGAATAATTATTATTATTATTATTATTATTTGTTATAATTATTTAGAGTTATTTATTATATTATAATTTATGATTTTGTGTTTCAAACTTCTAACTATCATACCCGGGATATCTATTAGACTCTTGTTTGGACAGATTTAAGTGAGTTATTCCTAAGAATTACAGGCCTAAAATATAAAACGCCAAATTTCCATGCAAAACAAGGTACTGCATTGAGCATCAAAAATCTGACATAATCATACCGCCAGGGAGGTTAAAAGTCAGCAGCTACATTTTTACATTTTTTGTAGCTGCTGACTTTTAATAAACACAGAAATGACTGGAACTGCGCTTTAAAGACGTTCCACATCGGTACAAGGCATGGAATAATAAAATAACAGAACTTACCTGATTGTAAAATGATGGAATTCTTATTTACCGTATTTATCGGCGTATAACACGCACCGGCGTATAACACGCACCCCAATTTAGGAGGGAATTTTAAGGAAAAAAAAACTTTTAGGAGGGAAGTTGAAGGGAAAAAAACTTACATTTAAATGCCCTTCATTGCAGCCTTCTCAGTGCAGCCTTGCCCCAGTGCAGCCATGTCAGTGCAGCCTTGTCAGTGCAGCCTTGTCAGTGTAGCCATGTCAGTGCAGCCATGTCAGTGCAGCCTTGTCAGTGCAGCCTTGTCAGTGCAGCCTTGTCAGTGCAGCCATGTCAGTGCAGCCTTGTCAGTGCAGCCTTGTCAGTGCAGCCTTGTCAGTGCAGCCATGTCAGTGCAGCCATGTCAGTGCAGCCTTCCCCAGTGCAGCCTTCCCCAGTGCAGCCTTCGATCCCCTGTCCCTGCTTGCTGGGATTCAAAATCGCGGACCGCGATTTGAAAATGGCGCCGCCGGCGCCGAAATACACAGAGCCGGTCCTCGGCTCTTTCTGGCGGCTCTCGTTTACTTTCGGTTTCACTCGTAGCCCCGAGCGGAGCTATCCGAACCTACTCGGATAGCTCCGCTCGGGGCTACGAGTGAAACCGAAAGTAAACGAGAGCCGCCGGAAAGAGCCGAGGACCGGCTCTGTGTATTTCGGCGCCGGCGGCGCCATTTTCAAATCGCGGTCCGCGATTTTGTTATTTTGACAGCTCGGATCGCAGGGGATCGGCGTATAACACGCACCTGCGACTTTCCCCTGATTTTAAGGGGAAAAAAGTGCGTGTTATACGCCGATAAATACGGTAATTAGGCCAAAAAAAACATTTACAGTGCACTCTATATTTACCTTTTTTGCTTTAAAAAAAGAACTAAAGGCAGCACTTTTTTAATTTTGGAAAGAGTAAGGGAGACTTATAACCCCTGTCAGTTTTTTGCCATCTATGTACAATTAGGGATATTTCCCTTCACTTCCTGTCCCATAGCCATAAAAGTAAATGAGAGGAAATCCCCCCCCCCCCCCCCCCCCAGTAAAGAAAGCCCTGGTTGCCACCAGGATCACCAGAACTAGTGTCCCTATTGGAAGATACACTATATTACCAAAAGTATTGGGACACCTGCCTTTACACACACATGAACTTTAATGGCATCCTAGTCTTAGTCCGTAGGGTTCAATATTGAGTTGGCCTAGCTATAACAGCTTTAGCTCTTCTGGGAAGGCTGTCCACAAGGTTTCGGGATGTGTCTATGGGAAGGTTTGACCATTCTTCCAGAAGCGCATTTGTGAGGTCAGGCACTGATGTTGGACGAGAAGGCCTGGCTCTCACTCTCCGCTCTAATTAATCTCAAAGGTGTTCTATCGAGTTGAGGTCAGGACTCTGTGCAGGCCAGTCAAGTATCTCCATCTCAAACTTGCTCCTCCATGTCTTTATGGACCTTGCTTTGTGCTGTAGAGCTCTTTGGTAGTTTATTGAGTCATTCTGTCAGGGAGTATCCGCTTACCCGTACGTGATGTATATGTGTAGCCAAGGGTTTGCTATTATAGTTGAACAATTTTTTGTTGTTTCAAAAGTTTGGCTCCCTCTAGTGGCTGCTGGACTTTGGTAGGATTTTTCCTTACCCCCTGAGAAGGAATGCAGCAAAGTATTGTGGGAGATGTAGTATGGAGGAGGAAGTGACTCTGTTAGCTGGATCAGCCCTGAACTACATGACAGACAATGCAAAGCGCGCATAACTGCCTGCTGTTTTCAGCCCCTCTCTGGACGCCATTCAACACCTGCCAGCAGGAGGTCTGTGTGTGAGCGGAGAGCCAGATCGCCCGCCTCTGAGGGATCTCAGAGTACATTCTTGCCATCCTAGTAAGCAGTCCGGCCTGGGTGTCAGAGCAACTGGAAGCCCCTGCACTTCAGTCCATCGGGAGTTGCAGCACGGCGTGGCGGTGCTATCTTCACCAGATGGAGACACCAGGAGGGGATTTCGGACAGAGCCTCACAGCCTTTGGGATCTATTGTGGTGAGAGGGCACCTGCCCATTTCAGTAGAGAGTACAGTATTGCTGAGGGAGTTCTTTCTACAGACTGCTTGTGAGACTTTTAGTTCCACAGAGGTGAATCTACTTCTTCACAGGCATCATACAGCTGGACTTTTGAGCCTTGTCTTTTCCCCTGTGCTGAATGGTCAGTACTGTATTGCACTCACATGTAAGGAGGAGTCTACAGGTGGAAATATTTCTTCAGTTAAGCCGTTATCAGCATATCCTTTTCTCTACAGTCATTTCTTTTCCTTTGTCTTTGCGTATTACAAATACTGCAGTTTAAACATCAGGCTAGCTGAAGATACCCAGAGTTGAAAGAACTTTCACCATTTTCCTCTTTTATCAAGCATTGCTGCTACACTCATAAGTTGAACTCTGAATTATAGCCTAGGGGGAGCCATTGAGTATATGTTAGACTTTACACTGTGTTCTTGAATGTAAAGAAGTTATACTGCATCTTGGTCTGTGTGTTGAGGGGGGGAAGGTATTTAATATATGTTTTGAAGATATTGAGTACTTGTCCCTCTGTACACCTGTTCACATATACTCCTAAAAAGTGAATATAAGGTTATAAGTTCTGCATATCTGCATTAAGTGATAATAATTGTCATTTATAATTTGTGTTTATTCATGTTCTACATTGTGTTCCATTACTTATTTTAGTAAACTTTCTGAGTAGTTCAGTGATATTGTGAGAGTTTCTCATTGCTAACGTCACATTGCAAAATTGAACCCAAGGTGTCAGAGGTAAGAGAGGATTTGCAGAGTCGGGGTAGCCAGTGGGGTATAGAGTCAATCAGCAGCCCACATGGGGGTCCCGCTACATATGGTTACACAGATACACTGACCGTGTGCAGGAGCGATCTGCTGATCGCTGGTGCAATGTTTTACAGGCTCCTACTACAAAAAATAATCAAAATATAAAAAATAATCAATGAACTTATCCTTTAAGCCTGCCACAGATGGATTGAAATTCAGCCGGTTCAGCGGGAACTGGCTGAATTTTGATCCATCTAATGGCAGGCTGGTTGTACTGAAGTGAATTTATTCGTCGATTTCAGTACAACCAGCTTGTTAGGTCTTTCTGTCGCTAGATGACTGCCGGAGGCTTTAGCTGCTGGCAGTAATCATTTTGTTTTGATGGTGGGGAAACCTTCTGATGTCAGAATACAGTAGCGCAGCAGGAGGGATTCCCCCAACCCATGGTTGAAGGAAAAAAGAATTGCATAATGTGTGACCAGCCTTAGGTATCTAATGTAAAAAATTCATCATCAAACATCTCCTACGCCAGCTTGCATGACCCAAACTCAGCCTGTTAGGTCACAGGACCTGCAGCAGTTCTGCATTGTTGGCTCCCATATCAGTAGAGTCTTCATTCAATTTTATTGAAAACTCTGCTGATCTCATCTGTCCAGTGCAATGCAGAAAACAGACTGTTGTAGGACAGAGGTAATTTCTTCTTATTTTCCTTGTCCTTTCCTGGCTCTAAAATGTAACATTGAGTAAGCACAAAATAATACATAATAGTATTTTTATTTGCTGTTGCCAGCCAGCAGCTGGAGCTCTTGGCCACATTCTACTATGTATACCTGGCTTACCTTAAAGTGTTACTAAACCCACAACAGTAAAATCAGTCTGTATATGCAGTAAAGCATACTTGTTATACTCACCGTGAAACCTAAGGGGTTAATCCTCTGCAATGTGTAAAAAAGGCTGCTTGATCCTGTATGCACAGATCCTCCCCTTCTTGCATTGCCCCCAAAAATGTCTGGATAAGACAGAATTAGTGGAGTCAGGCTGCACATGCTCAGTTTGGTGTGTATTGCTAGATAGTTTTTTTTGTCTTGTGCATGTGATCAACACAGGGCCAATCAGCACTGAACAGTTAGAAAGTGAGGGGTCCTGCATCCTGATAGGACATCCAGTGCAGTATGCAAACTCCTCCTACAAGCTTCAACCAGGCACTGATAGAAGTCACAAGACTGCTATATACTGCTATTTACTGCATATTTACTAAAATGATTGCATTTCCATGTTCTGTGTACAGTGGGAGACCAGATATAGTGAATGCAGGCTCCTCGGTTTAATAACACTTTAAAGTGATTGTAAAGGTCAGAAGGTTTTTTTTTTATCTTAATGCATTCTATGCATTAAGATAAAAAGCCTTTTGTGTGCGCAGCTCCCCTAATACTTGAGCCCCATCTCTATCCAGCGATGTCCAAGAGTCCCTAAGCCATCCGGGACTCTCCTTCCTGATTGGCTGAGACACAGTAGCTCCCCTAATGCTTACTTGAGCCCCATCTCTATCCAGCGATATCCACGAGTCCCTCAGCCGTTGGGGACTCTCCCTCCTGATTGGCTGAGACACAGCAGCGGCGCCATCAAACTCAATTAGCCAATCATGAGAGAGAGGAGGCAGACCTGGGTCGCAGCTCTGTATCTGAATGGACACAGGTAGCTGCAGCTCGGCTTGGGTGCCCCTATAGCAAGCTGTTTGCTGTGGGAACACTCAACAGGAGGGAGGGGCCAGGAGCTTCAGCCAGGGACCTGAGATGAGGAGGATCCGGACTGCCTTGTGCAAAACCAACTGCACAGAGCAGGTAAGTATAATATGTTTTTTTTTTTAATAGAAAAAAACCCCAAGACTTTCCAATCATTTTAACTGCTTTAAAGCGCTGAGAGGCTGAAACTCAAATTGCAAATGTAGCATAGTTAGAATAGTGACCCCATCTCCTGCCTGTTCTTTCTATACAATGCAATAAATATATAAAACCCCAATAACATCACTATTCTCATTGTATTCCAAACCCATTAACAAAACATCACAAGAAATGAATACAAAGAGAATACATCGAGTAAAGAAGGTCTTTGACAGCACCACCCAATTCTGTGCTGTGTTGATAGGCCTCCTGGCCAGCAATCCGCTTGTAACCAGCTTGGTAGGCTCACATCAGTCATTTGATTAAAGATTTGGTCAATGTTATCAAATTGATCACTTGGCAATACATCTTAAATTAGAAGGCAAGTTTAGCAAACTAAACATCTGACCTCATGCACATGGACATTTTTTTTCCCTTCTTTGCTCCTAGGGTAAAAAATACAGCTGAAAAAAACGAGCCTAAAGCTGCATTTTGCATGCATATTTATGCACGTTTGCATATTTGGCGTTATTGCATTCTATTGATCAGAATATTAGTTAATATTCATTTATTCTGGCCATTAGAATGCATTAACATGTGAGCATGTATAAAGTAGTGTTAATGCTTGTTTGGCATTTTTCCATCCTAACGCTCCTCTCCTGAACATGCTGGTGGTGTGTCTTTTTTTTTCTACTTCTAAATAACCTAAATGCTTCTAAACACCTTCTGGACATATAGGCTAACATAGAGGGGCGTTTAGAGGAAGAAAAAAAAAAGTCAAACGCCTGTAAAAGTGATGTTTTTGACGTTCCTGTGTGCATGAGGCTAAAATATTTAGCTCCAGCCATTATTTATTTACCTATTGTAACCACTGATACCTTTAATGAGTTTTTCCTGTATGGGCAGTAGTCATGGTTAAGGATGGGCTCGGGCGTGTTCGCACAGCCCACGTGCAGAGTCTGCCAGGAAGTCGGCATGGTGCTGCGCTAATCACAGGCAGCGAGACATTTCCCGATCTCTGCAGCCGCACATCGGGAAAATGTCTCACTGCCTGTGATTAGCGCAGCGCCGTGCTGACTTCCTGGCGGGGTCTACATGTGGGCTGTGCGAACACGCCCGAGCCCATCCTTAGTCATGGTCCAGTGACATACCTTTGGAAAGACCCCAGTACTAAGCCCCATAATGAATGCAGGGTGACGGGCACTAGCTTGATGTCATTGCTCTCAGTGATAAGGTAGTGCAGATATGGGGGTCAACTACAATAGGCATGCACACAGGGTGTGCAAGGTGTGCCTGGGCACACTCTAATCCCCCTGAGTGACACAGATTCCCCCTGCTTAGACCCCTGATATTTTACCAAAGTGCCGCAATGGGGCTCCTAAAAAACTAGTAAAAAAATACAAATAACTACTGACACGTTAACTCTCCGACTGATACCAATCTTGGCCCTACTGACACCGTCCATTGCTCTGCTGACACCATCAGTATATACTGTATACACGTACACACACACACGCATAAATATGTTTGCACTTTGGGGTATACAGCCTAATGCAATAATGCAATAGGTTTTGTACATCTATCGTTATACAGCCCTCCACAGGTAAATTCTCTGTGCAGAATAAAATCAATCGCCCTGTATGCAACCTGTTCACAGGAGACCATCAGGAGAGTGACACACCCTGAATATATCTATGTTTAAGTGTCCCCTTGTATAGCAATTGGATGAAAGACATCTATTTCTGAGACTATCCATGTACATATGCCCAGGATAATGCCGATCTCTGGTGGCCAAAATTCTGCATTTGATGCTGTTTTTAATTATATGGAGTGTGCTGCAAGCGCCTGATTGCTCCAATTAGCTTCTGTATCCTAGTTCCCCCTGAGGAAGGAGTCTCTCTTGTATACTCCAAAACGCGTCGGATGAAGGATCAATTGTACTACCGTCTACCTGTACTACTTGCAGTATCAGTTATGGTTAACATGTACACTCCATGATTCATGTTTTTATTTATGTATTTTTAATAAATTTTGACCTTTTTCTATTATACCATTTTTTGATGCTATATAAGTGCCGTTAAAGTCCTACCCCAAGGAGAACCCTCTTTTTTTTCTCTATAAATCAATCGCCTAGAGACAGTTATGGGTAAATGTTTTTAGATTTTTTACTTAGGATGGAGTTCCACTTTAATTCTCCTTCTTGGATTCTACACAAGCATAAAAAGATTTGCGACTGTTAAAGTTACAATAACCCAAGCATGAGTTTTCTTTTTGGCATTGTCAAGGACCCATTAGTACTATGACATCATTTTTCCAATTCGCTTTCATCATACATGATCACAGGGCCGGTGCTAGACTATTTTGCACCCTAGGCAGGACTAGCTATTTGCACCCCCCCCCCCCCCCAAAAGTAAGACATGGTTGTCAAGGAGCGGGCAGTCGCTAGTAATGGATGAGTTAACAAATTGCCAGCATTAAAAAATCACAGAAAAAAACAACGTGGTGCCCCCCCCCCAATCCATACCAGGTCCTTTGGGTCTGGTATGGATCTTGAAGTTAACCCCCATGGACAAATAAAAAAAAAATGGTGTGGGGTCCCCCCCAAAATTCATACCAGACCCTTATCTGAGCATGAAGCCAGGCCAGGAAAGGGGTGTGGGGAGAGAGAGTGCCCCCCCCCGAGCCATACCAGGCCACATGCTCTCAACATATTATACCATTCTGCACAACCAACATCATTTTTAACCATAATGTACCTAACTGACTTTTTCCTGAGTCTTAGGTTAATGAAGGCCCATTTTTCTCTATCGCATTGGCTGTATCAACCTCCACATTCCTATACCGGCCTCCAGCCGTAATTACACCGGCTCAATTCAATGTCCGATTCAATTCATTCGGACAATTTAATACCAATTTTCCACCTGGTGCAGCCCGATGACTGATAGCCCCTTTTTGACGTCACTGAGTAGGGAAGGTACACCCATACCGAGATGGGCCCAACCCATTACACTCCACCTACTGTTTTTTGACCCTGTCCACCTTCAAAAACCTGAGACCCCTGCCTGCTGCTATGACAGAACCAAACCCAAAAATCCCTGTGCAAAGAACACCCTGAGCTATAGCCCCTATGGCACCCATTGGCCCTGTAAGAAACAACCACGGGACAATAACAATACTTGTAAAACTGCAGAAAATTGAAGAGAGGGAGGGCAGCCAAGTGTCTTCGTTGATGTTCTGGCTCCTACTGACCTACAGCAACTCCCCCCTTCTGCTAGACTACTGGTGCCACACCCGACCCCCAATGTCATTCAACCAGGTAAGCCTACCCACATTTTCAAACTGAACCTCTTAGCTGCCTGACTGTAGCCTACCCAGCAACTCAGTCATGCAGGCCTTCCATCCACGCTGCTCTTTCAGTTCCAGGCCTATTACTTTGGTCATAGCTCCCAACTGTCCCTGATTTCGAGGGACTGTCCCTGATTTGGAGCAATGTCCCTCTGTCCCTCATTCCTCCTCATTTGTCCCTCATTTTGGTCTGATCTATATAGATGTATATTAAATGCACTTTTTATCTATCAAAAGGGGTTTTCCAGCAATAAACCTTTCATCTGATTTCTGAATTACTGCATTTGTAAATTCCAAATGCCAATGTAGCACTAACTCTCGGTGGAGCTGCTGGTTTAAAGCAGGCTGTTACCTTCACTCTCGATACCTCTTTTTCACAGGCACTGGGTCTAAGGTCCCGTTGAGTTTACCTCCAGACAATGTAAGCACCAAACATTTGAGTATATTTTCCAATGCTTTAATGAACAAGTAATAAAGGAAGTAGCAGGGAAGAGGCAGAAGGAAAGTTGCAGGGAAGCTCAAATACCTTTCCTTAGTATTCTTTAGAACATTCTTTGGAATTGAACACTTGTAGTTGGATGCACTCCCCTTGTGGGATTCAATCTTTGCCCGCCTGGATAGGCCTCTCTCACTTGCCTAGCAGCCAGTACGTAGCACGAACAAAAGTCTCTGCCACAGACTTGTTTGGAATAAAACCCGTACGATCCTCTGCCACAGGATGTAATGGTTTGCGATGAATGTCAGACACAGTACTTGAACCTTTAAGCCAACCCGGCAGTACTATGCAGGGCTCTCTGCCTGGGAAACACAGACATCGCTGGTCTGTGAGAGCAAAAAGATTTCTCCATCGGAGGAGCTATATGATAACTGGAATACCGGAGTGTAGTGGATCGTTTGATGGGGACTCTCACTTCCCAGCATCTCTACTAAACAGATGAAGCAGCACTCCATCTACTGCCGTTCGTGTTAGTACAAGCTTATCTTGACTCCAAGCCACTCTTGGTAAGAGTATTTTATACATATTTGCATCCTCAGTTCCTATACCTACTTTGCTAAGTGAGCCATCTGGGCAGTTCTGAGGGAGTTCAAGCAGCCAAGCATCCAGGTGTACCTTTATAGGTCCATCATTGGGACTGTTAGCAGATTTCTATCCACTCATGAACAATATTTTCATTACTGTCATCTTATTGGTTCAATTTTTTCCATTTTATTTTTCACCTATTAATTTAATATATGTTTTTTCATGATGTATGTTCACATGTCTGGTGACACCACGGTTTAGTATATATTTTGTGTTTACCCACGAGATTTAAATTTCATATTTTTTCTTTTCCCCGTGTTGGGGATCTTCCTGTTTACTTTAGATAGCACATTCATCAATCCCCACTTAGATATCCCCCCCCTAAGATATTGTTACTGATTTCTAGTTAGGTACACTGGATTTGTTACAGTATAATATAAGGGTCAGACTATAGAGGGGTCCACTTTAAGCACCTAATATCTCCCTTTTTTTTTAATAAAAAAAAGATCTGAAAAGATTTTATTTAATTAAATACCTCATAGGGGAGTTTTGACCCTCTGTTTGTCATTTCAGAGTGGCTGACCCAAATGAGGAACAACTACATTTTAGCGCCACACTTTGTTTTTTATTTGCGTTTCACAATTTGTCTAATTGTTGTGTCGGCAGCTTTTCACACTTTTCTAGGGTTGGCGCAATATTATCAATAATAATTTTATGCAGTAAGATTACTTCAGGATACGTCCTCCAACTGAGTCACCAGGCCCCTCTCCAGACCAGCACTCCACACTGCATGATCCTTCCATGACGGGTCCTCCCCTGGGATCTCCTCGGTTGTCCAGCTTCTTCACTCAGGATAGACAGCTCAGGACCATTCCTCGGCTGCTGTGGTAGACCCCAGACAGCCACAGCGACATGGGCCTCTGGAACGGAGGACCACGAGGAAGTAATCTTAACGCATACCTGTCGGCCAGGAGGGCCAGCAGGTGGCTGAAAACGAACCCCTAAACATGGTGTCTGTCCCATAAATACCCTCTCCCAGAATGCAACTCGGAGGACCACCTCCACCGAGTTATCTCCGGGACAGAGGAGCACTCATACACTTCGACACGTTGCCTTTCCAACACCAGCCCATGGTGACAACGACACCCACCGACACAGTGTGGAACTACACGCAACTCAGCCAAGCTGGAACAGAGGCAAATCTGACTTCACCTAACAAGTAACCCACAAAATTTACCTATCAGCGGTAGATTAAAAATCTAGCAGCGCTACACCAATATAAAGGAATAGTAGTGATAAAAAAAATCACTTGTGGGTTTAACCAATTTAGTTTTTTGTACAATTCCCCTTTAAGGGGGCGTGGCAAGGGGTGTGTCCTATGTCTGCATACTTTTGCTGATAGGTGTCCCTCATTCCCATCTCAAAAAGTTCAGAGGTATGCTTTGGGGTTGGTTTACTAATGGCATACAGGCTGTCTACTTTGCAAGGCAATGCTCCCTTAGCTTAGTGAATTAGGTGAAGCTCTACGGAATTCCATCTGCCAGTCATATGCAAGCAAATTTACTGTTTTTTTTTTCCCCTTGCGCGTGATTTGGTTAACGTGATTGGCAATTGAAAATTCCCTAGCAAACTGAACAGTCTATTTGCCATTTGTTAAATCAACCCTATTCTTTATTAAGTGGAATTATGCTAAATACAATTAAAGTAAAATCATATAAAATGGCAAATCTAAAATGAATAAGAAAGGCTATGCGAAGCATTTCTTGGGCGGAGGTATGAGGGTTAAAGGTTAGGTGGTATTATCAAGATAGCGTACAAAGCTGTCTTGCAGATAAGATGAAAGGATAACGAAGTTAAACAGGTCCATCTTCAAAGAGGGCGCCGGTTAGAAGGACCTTCCTTGCGTACATGTTCTGCTCTGTGCTGCATGTGATGCGTGAAGATGTAAATGACAAGCAGAGACGCTGAATCATGATGCATCCGGCTTCTGAAATCTTTATTTGGAAAGAAAATCATTCACACATTGCTCTTCTGCAATGCTACGGTCCTCAGCGTTCCCTTCTCGGCGGCTAACAGTCCCCATACAATGTTAATCGCGCTGCTCTCTTCTATGTGAAAGTCTGCACAATACCCATGTTCTAAAAAGAAGCCTACTATTTTTATATCATTCATTGTAAAAATATATATTTTTATTCTTTTCAAACCTCATGACATGAGGACGGATCTCTTTTATCCGGCACTAAATTCTTGGCCCAGATTTCCTGTTAAAGATTTCTTGTGCTGGTTCTAGTGTGGGTGTTACGCTTGTTTCGGCTTCAGGTACTTTTACTGCAAAAGTAATATTAGTGCCAAGGTTGTAATTAGAGATCGGCAAGTCAGTACGAGTTAGTTGGATTTGTACAGATTTGTACGTTGTTTTGCGCAACTGTGGCACTTTGCCAACGTATATCGGCGTGAGCCGGTCGGCAAGTGGTTAAAGGAACACAAAAGAGCGCCTCAAAGTGCAGTAAGTAAAATCAATTTTTTAGTAGAAAGCAAATAATCCACAGACATCTGGTGAAATAAAAAGTGCATGTCATAAACTCTGTTGCCGTTATCCAGAAACCCAGGCAGTGGTTTGTCTTGTTATTCTACCGCATGTCTGTGGATTGTTTTCTTTTACTAATAAATTGATCTTACTTACTGCACTTTAAGGTGCCCTTTTGTGTTCCTTTAATGTCGCTTGAAGTCTATGATCCACCACAACACCTAGATCTTTTTGGGTGATGGTTTGTTGGCTCATTCACTAGCTGGTCACAGGGGTAGAGGCCCCTCCCAACAAGGAAAGTATAAGGGGGTCTAGTGGACAGATCACCCAAGGCGATCTGACGGCATGGAAACTTGGCTGATGTTCCTTTTATCTGCTGAGGAGCTGCACTAAGTGTAAGTGAGGCTAGCTGAGCTTACCCGCAATACAGTCTTTGTGGATAGTATGAACTTTTCAGCTTGGACTTCACCACTTCAGAGTTTACTGGCTGTCTTTTGCACTGTAACAGATTTGCTTCATCACTAAAGTGATATTAAAAGTGAATTTTTTTTAAGCACTTTCAACAGCTCATGTAATCACTAACTTGGTATACAGCTTCTTCCAGTTTAAGCTGGTGCTACGACCTCTGCCCAAGGTTTGTTTCAGGATGGCTTCTTTCTCTTGCAGTGTCCTGAGGAGTCACCCTAGTGTTCTATCTCTTTACACTGTGTACACATAGGCGTGTGCAGGGGGTGTGCCTGTGCACATCCTAATCACTACGTGCAGTGCCAATTCCCCCTACTGCCCGAGCTTCCCCCATGATGGCCCTGCAGTGCTGCAGGCACCCTGGCTCTGCTGTGGGTGTCTCCCCATGAGTGGCTGGCTGGCACCCTGGCTCTTCTGTGGCTGGGTCACTGTGGGTGGCTGGCTGGCTGGCACCCTGGCTCTGCTGTGGGTGGGTTACCGTGGGTGGTTGGCACCCTGGCTCTGCTGTGGGTGGGTTACCGTGGGTGGTTGGCACCCTGGCTCTGCTATGGCTGGCTGGTGTGTCCTCGACCTCTCTGTTACAGTGCACACTCTTTGCAGAGGCGAGGGGCGGCAGCCTTTGCCCTATCTGGGTAGAACTAGAAGAAGCCAGCCCAGAACTCAGATGGTTTACAGGCCCAGTGCGCAGAGCAACACATAATGACATCGCGTGTGTGTGCCGGGCGCCTCTGTGCACTGGGCCTGCAAACTTTTTGAGTCCTGGGCTGGCTTCTTCTACTGGGACCGGGCCCCCTTCCTATGATCATCATTGGTGCGCGCTGGGGCCCAGCCAGGCCTGAAAAATATGGTCGCCGCGGGCCCGCGGCCACAAGATTTTTGTTCAGGATGAAAAAAAAGTTCCAGCACGGCCAAAGTGCCCGATCAGTCAGTCCAGAGTACAGAGTCCCAGTAGTCTTCTTTTTCAGCATGGACCCTGGCAAATTCTAAGCAGGCTTTTTTGTGCATGGGCTTGAGGAGAGGCTTCTTTTGTGCATGACACCCATGCATGCAATGCAGTGTACGCCGTATTGTGTCACGGGGAACAATCACCCCACTTTGGCTTTCTTTTACAAAGGTTTTATTAGCATGTAATCCAACATATCACAGCAGTTTTTACGTGGTTACATTGCGTGATAGGCAAACAAAGAGACAAGGCAGAAAATACATAATGGTATAAAGAGGCATGAGTAATAGAAACATACAGGTAACAAACTTAATGTGCCATGAAATTTAACGAAAAGATGTGTAGCACTAAGTCACGGTGGAGCTGCTGGTTTAAGCGGGCCTGTTACCTTCGCTTTGCTTCCCTCTGTTTCACCGACACCGGGTCTAGGGGTTCCGTTGAGTTCACTGCTAGATGACACACACACCAACACTGGAGTACGTTTTCAATGCTTTATTGAACAGTCAAACTTTAGGAAGTAGCAGGAAAGAGACGGAAAAGGAAACCTTCAGGAGAAACTCAAATATCTTCTTACAAGATCTTAGCGACAAATGTCCCGGTAGAATTCAGATAATTATGTGGAATCCGTTCCCCTCGTGGGACACACTCTTTGCTCGTCTGGATAGGCCTCTCTCACCGGTCTAGCAGCCAGTATGCAGCACGAATCTAAAGTCTCTGCCACAGACTTACTGGGGGGGGTAAATCTGCACAATCCTCTGCCACAGGATGTATCAGATCTTCTGTAGTGAACCGTCAGTCACAGTGCCTGAACCTTTAAGCCGAACCGGCAACACTATGCTGTATAATTACTTCTTTTGGATACGTCCTACAACCAAGTCACCAGGCCCCTCTATAGACCAGCGCGCTGCGTGATCTCTCCAGGACGGTTCCTCCCCTGGGATCTCCTCGGCTGTCCAGCTTCGTCACACAGGACCGACAACTCAGGACCATTCCTTGGCCGCGGTGGTAGGCCCCAGACAAGCCTCTGGACCCACCCCTGCGCCATTGCATCGTGGGCCTCCCAATCGGAGGACCACGAGGTAGCTCCTTAACGCATACCTATTGGCCAGGAGGGCCAGCAGGTGGCTGTAAAAAAACCTTAGAACATGGCGTCTGTCCCATAAATACCCCCTTCCCAGAATGCAACTCGGAGGACCACTTCCACCGAGCTTGTCTCCGAGACAGAGGAGCATCTATACACTTCGACTTGTTGCCCTTCCAACACTAACTAATGGTAACAGCGACACCCACCGGTCAGCACGGAAGCACACACAACGTCAGCCAGGCTGGAACAGAGGCGAACTTTTAACCTTCCTAACACACAATTTACTAAATTTACCTAATCTGTGGTAGATTCTAAATCTACCAGCGCTACAGATGGAAGACCAAAATTTGCCTTCTGAAGTGTCCCTGGGAGGATAGGGTGTCTATAATCAAAATGTCCACTTATATTGCCTGGACAGATGCCAACGAATTTTCATGGTCAAGAGTTTCCCTATCAGGCAGGATACATTGCTAAAAGTTGACATAAATGAAAAGCAACGTGGAAAACATAATGTTTCAATGATAACCGTCTCGGCCTGGTCTATACCTGGTGGCCTAATAAAGGTATGGATTGAATGCATAAAGCATAGCAAGGAGAAGAGAAGGAAACGGGGAAAAAGAAGGAAAGTCCAGTAGCAAAGAGGAGAGTGAGGAAAGGGGAAAGGAGGGAGGAGGAGAGTCCACGGGATGTGCGTCAGGGGAAGCATCAGATCAGGAAAAGTGTGCCGTCAAATCGAGAGGGTTGGGAGTACGTGATCTATGGTTGCCAAACTCTGAGGAATTTGTCAAGCGTGTCTAAAAGGATGGCAGTCAGCTTTTCGTTTACCGTGACCTCATTCATGCGATTTTTAACTGCTTCAAAACTGAGTTCAGGGGATTTCTAGGCTTTTGCGATGGTCAATTTAGTTGCACTAAAGAGATGTTGAGCTAGCTGCCGCACAGGGCGTAACAACTCTACAATTGGTTTACCAAGAAGAGCTTCATAGGGGTCCCTTTTAAGGTTTATGTGAAATAAGTTACGAAGAATGGTATAAACCCTGACCCATAACCTGCACGCCCTCGGGCATGACCACCATATATGTGCCGCCTTGTGAGCATCTTCGAAAACAAGAGGAGAGTAAATTGGAATGAAACAGGCCAATCTAGCTGGTGTGTAGGCATTCTCCAATATAAGGACATTTCTTGAGCACTTTTTTTTTTTTTTATATATAGTCACTTCCCCTTCCTTGCTCCCCTGCTTCCCATCTCCCTCTTTTCCCATTGAAGATGGTAGGGCCTGAACAGAGGCTTTTTTGTAGAAGTTATGGACGAGTATATTAATGATATCATGTCTGGGGAGTGGGGTCTGGCTCTTCATAGGCTCTCAAAAGGGCCCACTTTGGCTTTCTATGTCTTCAGCTAACTGCAGTAAACTTGCATGGCAATTTTCTTCAACCCTTATTATCATAAGACGCTCCTCTCGAGGTGTTAACTGTGGACGGCCAGGACATCTCTGTGAGATGGTTGCAGTTCCATCTTTGTAATATTTTTGTATCACTTTTACTACAGTATTCTGACTAACAAGTAAAGCTTTGCTGATCTTCTTGTAGCTTTCACCTTTCTTGTGTAAATAAATAATTTTCTTTCTCAGGCCTTGTGATGTTTCTCTTCTATGTGGTGCCATTGCTGCCAGCATGAAATGGGAAGGGGTTTTCTTTGTTAGGTAATGCGCTTTTGTAATCAACTGTCTGCTGGACACCTGTTTAATGGATAATTGCACTCACCTGTAGTTGAACTCTTGGTAATTAGGATATTGTTGTCTAAAATTTAGCTTTGCCCCTAAGACTTTCATTGGGGTATATTTATTTTTGCAACATGGTCTTGAATGAATTTGTTAGTAAAAATACTTTTTTGTGTGTGCAAATTAACAAATCTTACATGGTTTAGGAGATATTCAGCTTGCCGGAACGGAGGACTCCAGCATGCATGCGCGGGAGTGACGTCATCGCGGCTCCGGCCACTGACCGCGTCGGAGCCGCGAACCCCGAAGAAACACTGAGGGGGAAAGGTCAGCTCCCTCGTCGGGGTCCAGGATGCGATGCTGATGCTTCCTTCTAAGGTAAGTATTTCATGATGAGTTTGTATACAGTGCATACTAGCTCATTATGCCTTTGGCTCACAGTTTTTTTGTTTTTTTTTCGTTTGCTGGTATACAACCACTTTAAAATCTGAAGTGTTTTCAAAGTGTTCCTTTAATTTTTTTGAGCAGTGTATAATAGTATCAGTTGAATGTCTGTTGTTTTGCCCTGCATGAAGAAAGCTCAGGCTCATTTTAATGGGTTTAATCAGACCTATACATTTTCCACAACTTAATAGCTAAGGAGATTGCAATTAAACTCGGCCCCAGTGTCAGAAATGTGGTAATTTGCCCTTTATCATTGGGACTGGAGTGCATTCATTTCTCCCAGCTCTTGCATGAGCACTTTGGACATGCATTCCATAGGGTGCAATGATAAATGTCCCTTCAAGGTGAAGCCTTAATTCTCCTCCTAAGCTGCACTTTAAACATTGCCTTTTTAACCTCCTGGTCTTCTACTGAATGAAGCCTTTACTTCAGTTACCTCTCATTTCAGTCTGGCTAATAAAAGGAACACATTAGATTCTAGACATGTTGGAAAAATTGATGCTTTTAATTTTCTCTTATATTCTCTAGCATGTTTGTCCCAACCCATACAAACATACTTGAAGTTCAGAAAAAACACAGAAATATTGGATCCTAGTACAATGAATGCAAAGCACATGGCTTGTGTTAAGTTGGCTATACACTAGTAGTTTCCTAACAAACGTCCACACACAAATTCCCATGGAAATTCAAATCCGTACATTCGATGACTTTGTGAATTTAGTCTAAAAGTATATCAAAATTTCGTTTGCTTGTAACATTGAATTTTGGAGCAAATAGAAATTCCCAAACGAAAACTACATTTGTTTATTCAAGAAACATTTTCTATTCTGCTCCTTCGAATTTTCTCATCACTTGAAAATGAACATCTCTTTGACCCCACTAACGATTAGAAAATCGAATGTTCTGAAAATTTTAAATAATCTAGCAAAGTTCTAGTTTATAGCCAGCTTTAGTTTTGACAAGAGTTGGCCAAAAAACATCTGGAGTAGCTTGGTAATGTGAAAAGATTTGCAGGCCTAGGGGCGGGTACACTTGAGCAACAATTCATACATCATTCCTCAGGCTTCACCTCTATCAATTGGGAAGCTCAATTAGAGATGTATACAGATGAAGGGGGAACATGGGACATTTTTAAAGATGCTGATATCCTCACTCCAACATGGTCAGGCCTATAGCTAAGAGGAATATTTAATCGCATGCTGATAAAAACTGAGCTAACCAACACCTTTTCAACCCTGGGTGTAATGGAGCAGATGTAATGAACTCGAAGCAAGTTCCCCATGTGTTCAATTCCTTCAGCCACAATAAAGTCTATTAGAGCTTACAGTATGTAAATGTGTGGCCAGTGCTAAAGAATATTGTAGACTGAAAGAGATAAACAGCAGAAAAGACCACATTGTTCATGCTGAAGTAAGTGAGCAGATAGGGGGGGTCTAGGTCAGGTTAGGTGGGCTAGGGAGGGTGGACTAGTGCATGTTTTACTAAAAGTGGACATATATTTAAAGCGGAACTGAACTCTCTCAATCAACATTAACTATTTTAATCCTTATATGCTAGTGTTGGTAAATAGATAGTTAGCTGTAATCTATTTTCTTATTTTAACCATTTTTGGTACACCCTGCTCTGTAGTTTAGAACCTGAGGATTATCATCTTTCTGAAGGGTTTGGGGATGTGCTGTTATCTCACTTCACCTTATAAAGGAAAACAGGCAGACCCATGGCACTATTTTACATTCTGGAGATCTCTCTCTCTATAGACTTCTTTATTATCCTACAGCTCCACTGACATCAATCTTGTGATTGGGTCAACTCAATCACTCCCAACAGGCACCATTCCCTCCTCATTCCGAATTGCTACTGCTTCAGTAATGATTCATTAAAGGCAGAAACATAGGCAAGCAAATTTTGCCTAGTTATAAAAATAAAATATGGTAACTGAATTTAATAAACATTTTCTAGTCATGTATTAATAAAATGAGCCTTAAAAGACCACTAAATCTTTCCTTTTTTTAAAAGGAGCCAATAGATTAAAATGTTAATAAACCCTCTATGTAAAACAAGATATACAACTGCATGCATTTGTTTTTACACTGTTTGCGGTCTCCCATCTCTTTTCAATTTCCTTGCAAAATATCACTGTCCTTTGTTTTCACTTTAAGGGTGTCACCACTGCTTTGCAGAGGTCCCTTGGAGGAGCCCTGGACTACAGACTGACGTGCCAAAGCTTCCTGCATCTACACACACAGGAGCTTAGAAGTCCAGGGGAAATTTATGTCCTAACACTTTCCCCCATTTCAGCATGCAATGGATGTTTGGGGAAGGGACCCCCAGGAAGCACACTGAGTTGGTGGTATATATGCTCCCTGACTGGATGGACATCCAGTTGATAATATTCTTTATACTTATGTGTTCTGACCCTGATCTTTTTGGCAAACCTTTTGACATATATACTGTATGTGCTAAGTGCTATGTTTTTCCGCTTTGTGCCATTTATGTAGTCTGATCCTTCTGCGTGGTGTTCTGGGTGTCCAGACCTTTTTCTTTAATGGAAGCCTCACTAGGTTTCTACACCTACTCTGTTTGGGATGGCATGTTCTTTTCCTAGTAGTTATATAAAAGAAGGTTGTCTAGAGCTACTCCAATAGATGCCCCAAGACAAATGTGGGAATGGACTATCTCGGTACAGACGATTAAATATAAAAATTTAATTTTATTATACATAAACAGTTTCTACATATAGATACAAAAAGTGATTTGAAAACATTGACATACAAAGGCAGAAAAAATTATTTTATACAGACTTTACAAGAACCCCACAGTATAATGGAGCTTCTGAAGATGTAGGTCCAATGTGAGCTCCTCTACATGTTTCGCAAATAAATTTGCTTCCTCAGGAGGAATTGGCCTAATACATCTAGAGAAAAATACAATACTTTGTTGATATTTTCACAAGATATAAAAATTAATGATTATCAAAATGGTGGAAAAGAAGAAAATAGACATTCTCATATAATAATTACAAAATACTTGGAGTAATTTAATAAAGCTGGGTCTGGCTTACCAATCAAGACACGGGCGGGCTCACGGGTGGCAAAGTGTGAGGCACCCAAACACTAATCCCCCCGCGGCGGACACTGGGGACACTATATAGGGTGCCATGGCTGAAAAATATTATAGGCATGGGAGTTATCAGTCATAATGTGTGAAATGGTGACGTAATGAGTGCAAAGAATAATGGGGTGCAGAGGGGAGAAAAATAAAGTGGGAAAGGGAAGGGAATGGGTGAACAAGAGGTGAAAGAGAAAGGGAGAGTGACTGGGAAGGAGAGAAAACAGGGGCATGGGAAGAAGGAAGATGAAGGGGGGGAGGGGAAGGTGGGGGAGGGGGAGAAAAGTGAAAAAAAGGAGGGGTAGAAAAAAAGGGAGAAAAGGGGAAAAACAAAAAGGGAACAACAAGATAGGAAAAGGATAATCTATTATGAGAGAAAGGTGGGTAACCCTGGGGAGAGGTAAAAAGAAAAAAGTAAGGAAAGGAGGGAACGAAAGACAGGTGAATAATGAAAAGAAAATAAGGATGAATGAAATGTTGAAAAAAGGGAAAGTGAAAAAAAGGGTGGGGAAATGGTGAAAAGAGGGGAGGGAAGAGGAGGATCGATAATAAAAGGAGGGTGAGACTGAATAGAGTGTGGATGGAAAGGGGAATAAAAACAAAAAGTGAAAAATGTGAAGAAGGGGAGGACAAAAGAAAGGGAAAATGGTGATCAGGAAAGTGAAAAGGAGAGGGGGATGAGTGGAGAGAAAAGTAGTGTAAGTACTATAGACCACATAGACCAGTTCTTGCTGGAAAAATTTATTTTAGGCAACAGATAGCATGGATTCATGAAAGACAGAAGTTATAAGATTAATCTGATTTCTTTTTATGAGATAAGAGGTTGAGGTAAGTAAAACCTTGGATAGAGGGGTGGCTGTGGACGTAGTATACTAGGATTTTGCAAAAGCGTGTGACACAGTTCCCCACACATGGCTCATGTGTAAGGTAAAGTCTACAGGTCTGGAAAAATCAGTTTGTAAATGGATAGAAAACTTGCTAAAAGACAGAATTCAGAGTGTAGTGGTTAATGGTTCTTACTCTGAACTCTGAACGGTCTAAGGTCATCAGTGGTGTACCCCTAGGTTCAGTGTTGGGACCCTTACTTTTTAATATCTTTACGTAGCACTGTCCCCATAGGGTTTGCTGAGTGTTGACTTCATAGGTCTCTCTCTGGTTACCTGCAGCTGGTTGCTAATAGTTCCCACTTAGTTGCTGAGGGTTCCCACTTGGTTGCTGAGGGTTTCTCACTTGGTGGTTGGGGGTTCCCACTCGGTTGCTAGGGGTTCCCGCTTGTACCACCACTACTCCTGCTTGCTCAGTACTCAATGACCAGTCCAAGGTATTTGTGTTTTTGTGTTTTATTTGGAACTTGGATGGGAGAAGGGATGAGTGGGATACTCCAACTGGAACTATTCACAAAGGATAAGGACAACTCTCACTTGGCCTCACCGAATTGGTAGTAGAAGCAGTCACACTGCTTTGACCATACAGCCACATGTATGGAAGGGTTAAGTCTTCTTGCTCTCACTAGCAACAGACTTGATGCACTACTTTAGCTTCAGGACACTTTCTAGCATTCCCTTTACTGACACCTGTCCACTGACTCTTCTAGCTGAAGGAGGCGGCCCTCACTTGACAGCTTTGCACTCACAGTAGGCAGAATCAGATCCTAAAAATAAATGAAGAACTGTGCTAAGTGCAAAATGGTAGAAACATCAAATAAATATATCATAAATGACAGAATTTTGAAAAGTCCCGCTGCTAAACACTAAAACCTCGATATAAGGCAAAGACCAAGTAGACAATAATCAGTGCAGCGCTGGACACAAAGGAAAATTAATAGATGATAATGTGAAAAATAACTAAGAAGATATTGTGCAAAATCCCCAACGCTACCGGATAACCATTGAGTGAGATATCCTCAGCGAAGAAAAAATATGTTAAATAAATCCAAAGCAAACAGTGTAGCATTAAACTAATGATGCAATACAAAGATATATGATATAAACACACGTGGATTACTCATCTAAGGCTTATGCCCCCCCCCCCCTCCCTTCCTCCTTTCCCTTCTTTCCCAACCACCTTTTCAATTTCTCTCTTTTGCACACTGGGTTCTAAACTTAGAGCTATCTTATGGGTACCCCTCTACTCTACCACGCTATGTCTGTTTTGTGGTTTAGTGATCCACACTAAAATCAATTACTTAAATATTTTACCCACCAGAGGCTGTTCTGTTACCCCTGTGTTCGTCGCAGGGGGAATTGTTTGGGGCCCCACATACCCACAGAGAATACCTGAACGGGTGAGCCTGTCCTTTTTATATTCAACCTGTACTTTATTGTTTAATGTATTATTCAATGATCGCGCTGTAACCACCACAAAAACTCTATGCATCTGTGAATTGTTGTATATTCATTACTTGTCTCCTATGCTACATTATAGACTTTACTCTCCTGAGGAAGCGGTGAATACCGCGAAACCGGTCGAGAATCCAAGTCACTTTTGCAATCTCTGTTATCACTGGATGCAATTTATGTGGTTGTATACATTACTTTGTCCTGTATTACAACTGTATATGCTACTATTATTGTAATATTTAGATATATATATCTTCTTTTAAAAATGGCTTTCTATTAAAAACATAGTTTTTATCTTACTATTTTCCTTCCAATTCTTTGTAATAATATCCAACTACCTTCAGTACCGAAATAGTCCCCTGTGTTTTTTCCTGTGTGTGGGGGGTAGGGACAATTGCCGACAGAAGCAGCGAACTGCGGCTCTCCCCACTTCCTGCCTCCTTTTGTTAGTAGATTTTTGGGATGATGGTACTCTACACTCGGTAACCTAACTCTTTGACCATAGGCGCTTTCCCCTAAGTGGTATTTCTCATTAATGTGAGTCCATACCCAAAGTGGTATATACAGGAGAAAATATCATGTAAAAAAAAATTGTAAAAAAAATGAAAAAATAAAGAATTGTGAAATAAAAGTTCAAAATAGTCCCAAATGAAAGATATTGATTGCAAAGAAATCCAGAATAAGCTTATTACGTGGTTCAGCTTTGCTTGATCCACCCCTCGTTCAGCCCACCACCGGATGGTAAACTGAAAGGCTTACCGGAAAGCCTGCGACCGCCCTTACTCAGGGGGGTCAAAACAGGCTTAGTAGTGGAAAAAGGATGGAATCTCTGTAGTCCCTCTCTTTTCTCCAGATGAGTAGTCTGCAACAACGGGGATCCCAATGTAGAAGAAGGCTCCCTAGGATACGTTCGATATTCCTTCCCAAAAGGGCCTGATTATTTGTTAGGAATTATTCAGGCACTGTGATATCCACAATTAGATACACAGTGTCTATCTGTTCAGATTAAGAACATGCAAGCGCCAGGTCCAAGAGTCTGAGAAAATATGTCTGTGTGCTCACATCAGGGATCAGCTGATCCTTCCTGGTGTCTCCCTTCCAGTCAGCTCTGCATGACCTCTGGGTTCAGCTTCTCTCTCTCTAGGCCCCCTGGTCGACCACCCAGTGGCGCACAACTGCATCCGCAGAGGAGAAGGCAGCCGCCCCTCTCCCTCATGGGCTCTGTTCCCGGCTCAACTCAGTCTGAGCACATGTACTCTGGCCTTATATACAGTTTCCTGCAATGCACTTTCCATCTGCCAATTGCCAGGGCTGTAACAAAGCCTGTGTACTCACTTGTCAGGTCCCCTCCCACTGTCCAATATGCCTCCCTATTGGACCAGTGGGGGATAGTCAGAACAAGCTGAACTGTACAATTAGCAGACCTAACCAATAGCTCCTGCTCTCTGGTAGGCAGAGAGCACTCTAAGTTTTACCTGACAATCTTCCTGGTAAGCAAAAAGATCAAAAACTATACTCTCTTCTAGCACCTATCTAGGAGGGTGCTACTTCTAAATGATATTGGGTCTGGGATTAAAAGTACCGTTTCAGTCTTTGCAGATGACATCAAGCTATGCAGTGGAATAACGTCCTTATAGGATGTCTCCAACCTACAAGCAGACCTCAATGCACAGTTTAATAGTCCTCTTCCACTCCTCCATGATGACATCACGGAGCTGGTGGATGTTGGAGACCTTGCTCTCCTCCACCTTTCGTTTGAGGATGCCCCACAGATCCTCAATAGTGCTTAGGTCTGGAGACATGCTCGGTCAGTCCATCACCTTTACCTTCAGCTTCTTTAGCAAGGCAGTGGTCGTCTTGGAGGTGTGTTTGGGGTCGTTATGTTAGAATACTGCCCTGCGGCCCAGTCTCCAAAGGGAGGGGATCATGCTCTGCTTCAGTATGTCACAGTACATGTTGGCATTGATGGTTCCCTCAATGAACTATAGCTCCCCAATGTCGGTAGCCGTCATGCAGCCCCAGACCATAACACCCCCACCACCATGCTTGACTGTAGGCAAGACATAATTGTCTTTGTACTTCTCACCTGGTTGCCGCCACACACGCTTCACACCATCTGAACCAAATCATTTTATCTTGGTCTCATCAGACCACAGGACATGGTTCCAGTAATCCATTTCCTTAGTCTGCTTGTCTACAAAAAACTGTTTGTGGACTTTCTTGTGCATCATCTTTAGAAGAAACTCCCTTCTGGGATGACAGGTATGCAAACCAATTTGATGCAGTGTGCGGCGTATAGTCTGAGCACTGACAGGCTGATCCCCCACCCCTTCAACCTCTGCAGCAATGCTGGCAGCACTCATACGTCTGTTTACCAAAGACAACCTCTGGATATGACGCTGAGCATGTGCACTCAACCTCTTTGGTCAACCATCGTAAGGCCTGTTCTGAGTGAAACCTGTCCTGTTAAACCGCTGTATGGTCTTGGCCACCATGCTGCAGCTCAGTTTAAGGGTCTTGGCAATCTTCTTATAGCCTAGGCCATCTTTATGTAGAGCAACAATTCTCTTTTTAGATCCTCAGAGAGTTCTTTGCCATGAGGTGCCATGTTGAACTTCCAGTGACCAGTATGAGAGAGTGAGAGCAATAGCACCAAATTTAACACACCTGCTTCCCATTCACACCTGAGACTATGTAACACTAACAAGTTACATGACACCGGGGAGGGAAAATGGCTAATTGGACCCAATTTAGACCTTTTTACTTAGGGGTGTACTCACTTTTGTTGCCAGCAGTTTACACATTAATGGCTGTGTGTCGTTATTTTGAGGGGACAGCAAATATACACTGTTATACAAGCTGTATACTCACTACTTTACATTGTAGCAAAGTGTAATTTCTTCAGTGTTGTCACATGAAAAGAGAGAATAAAATATCTTAAAAAATGTGAGGGGTGTACTCACTTTTGTGAGACACTGTATATTTTAATAACGTACGGACCGCCCGCCGCAGTTTTACGTCGGCTGTTTGAAGGAGGATATCGTTTTTATGGCAGCTAGCTGCCATAACCCCAGTATCCTCTTCTTCAGCGGGCGGTCTGCTACAAGATAAAAGTGGTCTCTGTGGCGGATTTGCCGTGAGATCTTTTATCGGCGGAGCCACGATCGGGTGCCCTCCACCGCTTACCGGAGCCGTCGGCAGCGGTGGAGGCGATCGCGTTGTCTCCTGTTAGATATGGAGACGAGTGAGGGGAAGATGGCCCCCTCCATAACAGTGCAGGGCGGAAGCGACGTCAAAACGTCACTTCTGCCCACAGCTCTTAAAGGGCCATTTTTTTTAAATGACAAATTTTTTTTTTTTTTTTTTTGCATTTTAGTGTAAATATGAGATCTGAGGTCTTTTTGACCCCAGATCTCATATTTAAGAGGTCCTGTCATGCTTTTTTTATATTACAAGGGATGTTTACATCCCTTGTAATAGGAATAAAAGTGCCAACATTTTTTTTTTTTTTTAAAAACAGTGTAAAAATAAAAGGTAAAATAAATAAGAAAATATATATTTTTTAAAACGCGCCCCGTCCCGACAAGCTCACGTGCAGAAGTCAAAGCATACGTGAGTAGCGCCCGCATATGAAAACCGTGTTTGAACCACACATGTGAAGTATCGCCACGATCGGTAGAGCGAGAACAATAATTCTAGCCCTAGATCTCCTCTGTAACTCAAAACATGCAATCTGTAGAATTTTTTAAACGTCGCCTATGGAGATTTTTAAGGGTAAAAGTTTGTTGCCATTCCACGAGCGGGCGCAATTTTGAAGCGTGACATGTTGGGTATCAATTTACTCAGCGTAACATTATCTTTCACAATATAAAAAAAATGGGCTAACCTGTCTGTTATCTTATTTTTTATTTCAAATAAGTGTATTTCTTCCCAAAAAAGTGCGCTTGTAAGACCGCTGTGCAAATACGGTGTGACAGAAAGTATTGCAATGGCTGCCATTTTATTCTATAGGGTGTTAGAAAATAAATGTATAATGTTTGGGGGTTCTAAGTAATTTTCTAGCACAAAAAAACAGTTTTTAACTTGTAAACAACAAATCTCAGAAAGAGGCTCGGTCCTTAAGTGGTTAAAAACAGTGTAAACATTATACAAAAAAAAAGTACCACACACTAACTTTTGGTAGCCAGCAAACAAGATCCAAAACATACCTTTTACTTTTATTTAAGTAATGCAGATGTAACACCCTCCCAAATAGGCTGCTAAGATGTCAGGTACATCTAGCTCTTTTTGGCTCCTTTGTAATCATTGGAGCAACTATTGTTTGTTTATTTTGGTTTCTTCTAAATCTCAGAGGTTGCAGGTTTAACTGCTTCCCCCTGCATTCTGGAAGTTTCCAGGACATAGGACTGGGAGAGTCAAATGGGCAGCTTGAATATGAATTGTGCCTCAGCCAATCCCTGGGAAGGTGTGTCCAGTAGGTGGCTGGGAGAACGTAAATAGGCTGGGGTCTGGAGCACCAAGCTTCTTGTCCTGCTGGAGAAGTTCCACGGCCTTAGGGGTTTCTGCCCCTTTGGAGGCAATTCTACTGGAGTTTTGCTGATGATCGAGGCTCCAGCTTTGACATAGCTGTCATAGTAGCTATTCCAAAGTATCTTTAGAGCTAGCAAAGGGACTTCACCTAAGGATCTGGTCTGGAGCACTTAGTGAAGAGTGCCCAGTGGAAAATGGAAAGTGTATAGCTGTCCTTTGGCATTGTTTTAACCTCTCCTTCACTGAAGAATGTCCTGTAGAAGCTGGGAGTGAGTAGCTATCCTGCAGCTAGAGAGAGCCTGGAGGAACCTATGAACTGTGCAGTTACCCTGTGACATAGAGATATCTGGTGGGAACTGGGGAGTGTTCAGCTGACCTGTGAGTATTGACCTGAGCCCAAGATCCTGGTGATTGTGTGGTATTTTATCTTTGAGGTGATAAGTGCCAGTGGTAGCTCCCACTGAGGCAGCTTTTACAAGGTTTCAGTTCTGCCCATTTCCCTCTGTCCCTGGCATAGGATTCTTCAAAGAACCTAGCAGATTGAAGTGTGCCATCCTGTTACTACTCAGTGTTTTGGGAGTATCTCATAACACCTCAATCCCTCTCTTGTTGCAAGTTCTTCAAGCAGTACATTAAAAAAGGCAACCCCCTAGGCTGCTTATTGGAGCCAGGATGCAAGGATTGTTGCTTGGGTGACCGGGGGCCTCTGTGTTGTTTGGAAAAGAACCAGTTAATACCCTGTTTCCCCGAAAATAAGATCTAGCGTGATTGACGGTGATGGCTGCAATATAAGCCGCCCCCCCAAATAAGCCCTAGTTAAAGTCCTTGTAGGTCTTATTTTCACGGTAGGGCTTATTTTTGGGGAAACAGGGTAGGGCTTATTTGGGGGGTAGGGCTTATATTGCAGCCATCACCGACAATCACACTAGGTCTTATTTTCGGGGAAACAGGGTAACAGTTGGCCCTATGGGGGTAGCACTACACATATATTAGTAAATCTATGCCAAACAGTAAGCAGAGACCTTTTTCTAAAATATTTGACCTATGTTTCTTTTGTTGGTTTATAGAGAATAGACCCTTTTTTAATTGGTATATCAGCGAGTCCATGACCCCTCTGGGTTTTGAAGCTTTTCAGTAAATGAACACTCACCATTTTGTCTTTTTGGTGCATAGATTTGTAACCATTGAAAGTACCTTTAGCGAGTCTGGGATGTTATGTTGCTGCCTCTTTAAAGAGAGATGCAGTTAACCTCCAGGTATGTTTATTGTCAATATCTTTATTGCTATATGGTGTGTATTGCTAGTGCTAGTGCTCATGTAGAGCCGGCTCCATGCAGTAAAAAAGCTACTTAACATTGGCTTTCCCATTATAGTTGCAAATGTACACAACTTGAGACCGCTGTTTTTACTGAACTATTTGGAGCCATGCCTATAGTCCTATAGGGATTGATTTACTAAAGGAAGATAAGCTATTAAATTTACATGGGAAGTTGCACTTTGTAAGGAATTTCCCCCAGAGCTTAGTGAATCCGGTGAAGTGCAAGAATTTAAAAAAAAAAAAAAAAAGAACGGCATTTATGCTTCTTCACCTCATTCACTAAGGGCAAATCTCTTTTCAAAGTGCAACTTCACTTGCAAAGTGAATAGCCTACTTGCTTTTAATGAAGCAATCCTATAGTCTGAACTCAGCCTTTTTTTTTTTTTTTTACAGAAGCCTTATTAATATTTCATAGATGAAAGTTCCAAATGACTTACCCTTTCATTACACTTTAGGAGTTCTTCCTGCACCTGTCCATCTCATAACCAAATGCCAGCATTTGATCAGGTGATCTCTTCTAAAGGGGAAGATCAAAGTTTCCGATTGGCTGTTTTTTAATCTCAGTACCTTAAAACGAAACTCCGGCAATTAACCATTTACAATGGTCCGGCACAATGCAATAATCTATATCTTACATCTGGATGGCCACTGGGGATGCTGAAATTAACTAGCTTGATACAATGATAGCTGCAATCTTCCATGTTTTTCTTAAGTGTCTTCTGCTCTATACACGGAATGCAGGGGTCACTTGCTCAGCACTGCCATTTTTTGGATAATGCTCTATATTATTTTTTTTAAATAGTCTAAGGTGTTCATTGATTGAATAAGAGAAGATCATAATATCACCCGCCCCACCTGTTCACCTCGTTTCATCAGAGAAAACTTTTTATCCTATGAAAAAAACAAGTAGTTCTATGAATGAGTGAGTGACCCCCTATGTTCAGTGCGCAGAAGGGAAGCTGCTCAAGCAAGTCCTGGAAGATCGGGGCTCTCACTGTATATAGTATGGGCTAGTTCAGTGGTTTTAAGCATTCACAGTGCCCCTCTATATACACTCACCGGCTAGTTCTGGGTTGGACCCCCTTTTGCCTTCAGAACTCTCACCTCTGAAGACGGCCTATTGGCTGAAATGCATAAGGTGGTCTGCTGATGCCGTAAGCACGCTGTGAACTATGGTATTTTTGGATTTTTATCTGTGATTTTTATCAAGACAGCTGTATTTTGCATTGGATTTTAATAAATACCTTAATAGATACCTTGATGCTTGGCCGTGCAGTCGGATCATTCTGGTGGATTACTGGAGAAGGATTGAGGTCCCTGTGAGGCCTGACTTAATCAACTTTCTGGTAAGGGCATTTGATATCAGCACGTTGGTGTGGTGTGTGGGCTCACACGCTGAAGTCGGTGCAGGGGACCCTCCTTCTTCCTTCTTTTCCACTTGTCCTTTTGGGTTTCATGCATCCATATTAGTGCTGCATATGAACTTTCTACTATTGCCTTCAGAGCTGCCTTAATTCTTCATGGCATGGATTCAACAAGGTGTTGGAAACATTCCTCAGAGATTTTGATCCATATTGACATGATAGCATCTCACAGTTGCTGCAGGTTTGTCGGCTGCTCATCCATGATGCGAATTCCACCACATCCCAAAGGTGCTCTATTGGATGAGATGTGGTGAGTGTGGAGGCCATTGGAGTACAGGGACCTCATTGTCCAGTGGTGAGATGATTTGATCTTTGTGACATGGTGCATTATCCTGCTGGAAGGAGCCATCAGAAGATGGGGACACTGTAGTCATAAAGGGATGGACATGGTCAGCAACAATACTCAGGTAGGCCGTGACATTTAAACGAGGCTCAATTGGTACTAAGGGGCCCAAAGTGTGCCAAGAAAATATCCCCCACACCATTACACCACCATCAGCCTGACCAGTTGATACATGGCAGGAGGGATCCATGTTTTCATGTTGTTTACGCAAAATTCTGACCCTACCATCTGAATGTCGCAGCTGAAATCGAGACTCGTCAGATCAGGTAACGTTTTTTCCAATCTTCTATGGTCCAATTTTGGTGATCCTGTGCGAATTGTAGCCTCAGTTTCCTGTTCTTAGCTGACAGGAGTGGCACCTGGTGCGGTCTTCTGCTGTTGTAGCCCATCTGCTTCAAGGTTTGATGTGTTGTGCGTTCAGAGATGGTATTCTGCATACCTTAGTTGTAACGAGTTGTTATTTGAGTTACTGTTGCCTTTCTATCGTGTCGAACCGGTTTGCCCATTTTCTTCTGACATCAACAAGGCATTTTTCTCCACACAACTGCCACTCACTGGATATTTTCTCTTTTTCAGACCATTTTCTGTAAACCCTAGAGATGGTTGTGTGTGAAAATCCCAGTAGATCAGCAGTTTTTGAAATACCAGCACGTCTAGCACCAACAACCATGCCACGTTCAAAGTCACTTAAATCCCCTTTCTTCCCCATTCTGTTGCTTGGTTTGAACTTCAGCAAGTCGCCTTCACCATGTCTAAATGCCTAAATGCACTGAGTTGCTGCCAAGTGATTGGCTGATTAGCAATTTGTGTTACCAAGCAATTAATCAGGTATACCTAATAATGTGCCCAGTGATTGCATAAGATATGTTTTATGACATTGTGCCAAGCTGCACTAATGTACGTTGGCAAGAAAGATAATTCCTAGAGTTCCGCTTTAATTATTTTAGACTGAGATCAAATGCCAGCAATTGGGGTGAGCATTTGGTGGCGAGATGGGCTCTGGTAGAGATTATTCCTCTATATTACAGAGGGGGCTGTTGTTTATGCAGAAAATACACTATACATTTGCTTTAATAGGAATGCATAGTAATTTTATTTTTTTTTTTTTCCTAGACAGACATTTCAAATAAGCTTTCATATGCTAATTTATTAAAAAAAAGATGTATTTCTACATCTTAAACTAAAATAATACCTGGTGATCCTGTTTAGGCGCTTCCTGTTGTAGGACGGCAATGCTCTGTGCATGACTCTCAGTTGTGCTGCTATGTTGTCACGCTATCAATTGAGCTTCTTTTTTTTTTTTTTTTTTATAACTCCTTTATTTTTTGCTCAAGGAATTCAGCAATACAATACAGAACTGGATATGTTCATAACAGCACTGAATAACATTGTCCAGATTAACAGTCAGATGACAAAGGTAGGTATATATTATATACCAGCAGTGTAAAACGCTTAGATATAAGGAAAGCATGTGTCGTATCACAAAACATAGTCTGTGTGGTATGTCAGCAAGTTATCAACCATTCACAATGGATGTCGAAATCCAAGGTTCTTTATTCAATATTTAATAAAAGAGAAAGCATTTACAATAAATAAACAGTAGTGTGCTGCGCACAAAAAGCAATAGTAAGGGAAGGTCAGAACTAGAAGAAGCGGGGGGGGGGGGGGGGGGGCAAGAGGGGAGGAAGTATGAGGTGGGTAGGAGGAAGGGGAGGTAAGGGAATGGGTGGGAAGAGGATGGGCTGGGGGGGGGTGGTTTAATTAAGCCAGGGGTAGGCAACCTTCGAGAGATGGAGCTCTACTTGAACAACACTAATGAAGTCAATGATCACTGATTCCCTGACAGTAAGACCAACTTTTTTTTTTGGCTAAAATATTTATACTCGGAACAAAAATAAAATAATTATTACAAGAGAGTGCAGGGTTTAGGAGTGCATTACGCTCAGAATGCAGGGATCATGAGTGCGCTGCTCTCAGAATGCAGAGTTGTAAAGGTTTGTGTTTTTTCACCTAATGCATCCAATGCATTAAGGTGAAAAAACACCTGTCAGTGACGAGCCCCCAACCCCCCCGTTTTACTTACCTGAACCCTCTAACTTGTCCCACGGGGACGTGCCATCTCTCTGCTTGGGGGTTCTCGGCTGTTGATTGGATAAATTGATAGCAGAGCAGCCATTGGCTCCTGCTGCTGTCAATCAAATCCATTCATGTGCCAGCCGGGAGGGCGGGGCCGAGTCCTGCATTCGGCGTCTACGGATGCAGAATGCTGGACTGGGGAGTGTGCCCGCAAGGTAATCCCCCGGGAGAGTGCTTCTCCCAGGGGGTTATCTGATGCGGGGAGGAGCCGAAAGAGCCGCCGAGGGACCCCAGAAGAGCAGGTTCGGGGCAACTCTGTGCAAAACGAGCTGCACAGTGGAAAAAAATGAACCTTTCAGTTAAGTCTTTTTCGGCGTCGCTCTCTTTTTCGGCGGCGCTCGCTCTTTTTTAGCACACAGACAGTGGGGATCGGCGTATAACATGCACCCACGATTTTCCCCTGATTTTAAGGGGAAAAAAGTGCGTGTTATACACCGATAAATACGGTACTTAAAGAATTTCTTGGGATTTTTTTTGCTCTTCTCTGCTATGTGTCTTTCGTGTTCCATCTTAGCCACCCTTACATTTCCTGTTGCATTCCTTATAAAGTCTGAATGCTGATGATGATCTCTCAACCTTGAATTTTATTGAAGGCCTTCTCCTTTGCTTTATATGCATTTTAACTTTGGAGTTAAGCCATCCAGGACTTTTGTTCACTCTTATAAATTTATTACCCAATGGGATGCATTGGCTAATGCCCTTATTTAATATGCTCTTAAAGCAAAACCCATCTCTCCTCCGTGTTCTTTGTTTCTAAGATTTTATCCCAATTTATGCCTTCTAGCAAGGTTCGTAGTTTAGGGAAGTTGGCTCTTTTGAAATTCAGTGTCTTTGTATTCTTCTTATGTTTCCCATTTGTGTAATTTACACTGAAGCCAATTGACCTGTGATCGCTGTTTCCTAAATTGCCCCATATTTCCACATCAATGGTCAGGTCTATATTGTTGGTAATTAGTAGATCCAGTAACGCTTTATTTCTAGTTGGTGCGTCTACTATCTGACTCTCGAATAATTCCATTCACAAAGTCAAGGGCAATCAGATACTTGCCTAGAGGACAAATGAGGACTGAGAGGCAAGAGGAATCTGGTCCCTATAAAAGAAGTAAGAAGTCCAAATCTTCCAATACTTGTCCTGCTGTTCCTTCAAGGTCATGTTAAGGTTTTCCATTCCCTGGATTTCTGAAATCCTCGCCCGCCAATGAGCTGTGGTTGGAGGGCTTGTGCAATACATAACATCGAATACAGGCTTTGCCAATGTGAGCAAATGTTTGAGTAAGGAATTTCTAAATTTCTTGTTGGATAATGCAGTGTCATTCAGGAGGTACGCAGCTGAATTTTTAAGGGATTTTCCCTGTTCTTAATTGTAGTTTCTACTTCATTCCAGTAGAGGACCTGGGGAAATATGGTGCACTTTTGTTGGCGTTCTGTACTACTATGTGAAGCACCTGTAGCTTCCCTACTGGGATCTACTTGCTAGGGAGGCCTCGTGAGCGAAGCCAAGAATTCTTTCTTTATGGGCTTGTGAAAAGAAGGTATTGAGGTCACCCAAATCAATCAATAGGGCATAAAAGTGAGAATAAGGAAGTGACCTCCCATCTAAACAAACTTGTTCAAATGGGGTAGGCTGGTGTACCTTGTGGTGATCTGCTGGTAGGGACTGAAGATACGTAGTTAACTAAGCACATCAAAGGAAATCAAACACAGAGCAGAAATCAGAGTAGAAATCGTGGCTCAAAATAAGTCTGCAGTTAATGGAGAAATGGAGGAGCCTGAAGGAATTCTGATGGAGACCTCAGATGGCTGTTACAGAACACAGTATGCAGTCATGGTTCACTGTGCATCAGGAAACCCACCGTGAGAAATGCCATGCAAGGATTGTTGGGGTAAGTGTGCCGGATGGTGTTACAGGGGAGTATAGCCAGATGCTTGGCTAATAATGGAGGGTAAAAGAAACACTAGCTGCAGCTGCTTTCTGTAGCTGCTGCCCCACAGTGCTGAACTGGTTAACAGGTATTCCAGCAAAAATTGGGAGCTGCTGAGTGGGAGGAGTTCAATAGACTGGGTCAGACAGCACTGCACTGTGGGAACTGTAGTCCGGAAGAGAGACTCCACGGCAATCAGGAGCTTTAGAACTGCATTTCCCAGAGGGGGATTGCCAGGAGGAGAGGAAAGACCTGCATTTTCTCATGCTGTACTGGACTCCTTCCTTTTGCCATGATGGAGACTGGAAAGTGCATCGTTGTCTAGTGTGCGCCACTAATGCTGCATAATGGTGGCCTGCGCATGATCTGGAGTACTGAGTTCAGATGTGCCGACAGTCTGGGTGCAGAGCAGAGAGTGTTCTAATTGTTGTGTGTATCCGGATGGTGAGCTGCAATATCACTAAGACTGGGGGGCTGCTGGTGTTGGGATTTACTATCTGCTGCTAGAGATACTAAGCTCTTTAGGAACTGATCCTACATCCATCGAGTAGCCTTATTGCTCCCTGCAGGCTTGACTGGGACTGTTCTCATGTCCACCAATGGTACACTTGGGCCCCAACGCTAGCTGGCTGAAGAGTTAAGACTAAAGACTGTCCCATTTCAGCTGCTACACAGAGACATTTACCTATTGCTTATGCTAAGAAGTACCACTGGTGGGACATTGCACCATATCCTAGCCATTTTCCTAGAGTGGACTCTAAACTAGTTATAGTATTATTAGTCACATTGTAGGTAATGCCTATATGCACTGTTTATTGTTGACTTTGCTGTGTTATGAGTTAATCCCCATCCAGTGGTACAGAATCATTCTAAGTTACCTTAACATGGTGATTATACTGTCTAGCAGACTGTGTCTGAACCTACAGTGTTCATTTATGCTCAAGACACCATTTATTATAACCTGTACCAATACATTGAGTTAATTTACCACTAAACAGTCTTGTGTTTATTTCCTGGTGCTAATTCACAGCCAAATTTAAAGGTATCTATTCTCGTGTTCTTTTAAATGCTTGCAGTAACTTTCATTTAACCTGGTGTGTCAAAGGGGCTTAGGTTGTTATTGAAGTTGAGGCGCAGAACAGAGAACCCAAATTACCAAACGGCTCCTAGGGGTGTAACGCTACAGAAGATTAGTGTAAAGGTTAGTGTCAGGGCTACAGGAAAAGTAAGGGATAGTGTCAAGGCTACAATTAGAATTAATGTGAGGGTTAGTGTCGTTACTGGAAGACCTAATGTGCAAGTTAAGCTGTCCATATACCAGTGGAATTTTCTTTGAAAAAAATTTGTTTTCGTAAAATCCATTTGATTTTCTAATAGTTAATGCGGTCAAATCGACAATTGTTTTCATAGAGATGAACAAAATTGAAGCAGAAGAATGAAGATTTTTTCTCGAATAAACAAAATCGAACTGTAAATGTTTTTTTCATCCAGAAACAATTGTACTTATTGTAATGTGCATGTGCATCCCGAAATCAAGTGTGGAACTTGAAAAATTGTAATGGCAATTGAACACAATTTTTCTAGGTTTTCACTCGAAATTTGTGTTCATTATGGTTCTATCGGATGCTCTGAGGAACAATTTTTCTGAATTTTCATGTGAACGTTTGAACAGTGTTCTGTTGGTTTGTGGTCAGCTTTAGTGTTACAGGGTGCTTCAATTTAAGGTGTTTTAAGGAGAGTTTCAAGCCTGGGTGTGTTTGACCTGGGTTGGGAGCAGCTCAGGGTAGTGCTGGGTGACACACAGGTAGCATCACCAGGACCTCCCACTTTTTTGTTGAATGTTCTGGTGTTTTCTGGAAAGAGAGGGGAAGTGGAGCTGCCTGGGGTGTTCCGAGGAGCCCTGACCAATCCCCAATATGGATTGGCAGGGGGCGGGCCTCCTTAAATACCCAGGGTCAGCCTAGCAGTGAGGAGTTGATCAGGTGGAAGATGGAGATGGAGTGTTATGACTTTGACGGAGCACCCCAGTCTGGGGGGTGACCTTGGGCTCGGGTTCGGGTGCAGACGGGACCCTCTTACAACCCACATAGGTGTCCTGACCAGGAGGCACAGGTGAATGTTCACATAGTCAGGAGGACTGTGAGGCACGCCTGAGAGGACTGAGATGCAGTAGTCTGGGATGGGTGCAGAGCCAGTCTGGAAGATTTTGGTGGCACGGGCAGTGGAAAGGGGCAGTTGCAGCCAGGAGGGCTGCCAGTGCTTGAAGAGGTGGTGCTGGGAGCAGTAGCCACAGGGACAGCTATCACTGGAACTTTCTATTTTTTGCTACACTATAGGGGCCCAAGGTCCCTGCCTACAAAGGGCATCTGCTTTGTGTCAGGCCTACAGTGCTAGCTGGTCCGGAAAGTGATAGTCTGCAAGCAAGGAAGTGCAGGAGAAGAAGAGGAGATTGTATATACCGTGTTGTATAAAGTTGGTCCCAATTTTGACTGTCAATTATCTGAGCATCTCATAAGTTTCCTATCCCTATCCAAGTAAAATTCCCCTTAATAAAATACAAAAAAACAAGTGCAAGGACTGCTTTTATGTCTCTGGATGCTTGAAAAGTGTGTGCCTGGCTGGGCAGGGTGACAGACAGACTACTACACTCAGCAGCCCCTACGGGGGTACGCTACACAATGTTACTATGGTAACACTATATTGCTCTGCTCACAGTGTGTTAAAGAAAACTCTGATGAAGGCCCCTGATGTAAGGGGGCACTCAGATGAAGGCCCCTGATGTAAGGGGGCACTCAGATGAAGGCTCCTGATGTAAGGGGGCACTCAGATGAAGGCTCCTGATGTAAGGGGGCACTCTGATGAAGGCTCCTGATGTAAGGTTGCACTCTGATGAAGACTTTGATGGGGACCCTGATGTAGGGGGGCACTCTGATGAAGACTCCAGATGTAAGGTTGCACTCTGCTGAGGACTTTGATGGGGACCCTGATGTAAGGGGGCACTCTTTTGAAGGCTCCTGATGTAGGGGGGCACTCTGATGAAGGCTCTTGATGTAGCCGGGAACTCAGATGAAGGCTCCTGATGTAAAGAGGGCACTCTGTTGTAGGCTCCTGATGTAAGGGGGCACTCTGATGAAGGCTCCTGATGTAAGATTGCACTCTGATGAGGACTTTGATGGGGACCTCGATGTAAGGGGGGAAACTGATGAAGGCTCTTGATATAAGGGGGCACTCTGATGAAGGCGCCCGATGTAAAGGGGCAATCTGATGAGGACTTTGATGGGGACCCTGATGTAAGGGGGCACGCTGATGAAGATGTCCGATGTAAGTGTAGCACCCTGGTGTTTAGGCAGGGTTGCTAAATAAATTTAGTTTGCCAGGCAGTAGTTGCCTGGTTAATTATTAGTAGATCCACTGATTCCTCTCTAGTTCTGGACTTGCTGCACCTTCTCTCTTCTGTCGCTAGGTGGCGTTATGCTGGTTAAATTAGATAGACAAGGGCTTAGCAAGGTCGGGTTATGAATGGATGGGGTGTCTCAGCCAATTGGCAGGGGTTTCTTTAGTCCCTTGGCCTGCTGGGAGAGCCTATTTATTTGGGTGGAGTCAGGTGATCGGGGTTCTGTGTGACCTGGGTGGCTGTCTGAGTGGACATGTGTTATGCTGCCCCGGCTGCTAGGCCGGAAGCCTGAGGCCTATCCCAGGGACATCTGGCTGCTAGGCTGTCTGAGGCCTATCCAGAAACAGGAGAAGCAGCACAGGGTTGATACTGCAGAGGTAGTTGTCGCCACTAAGGGTCCATTCCCTTGTTACCGGAGACCACTGTGAGTAAGCTGGAGTCAGTACCAGAGCAGTCTTCTCACCAACCGGGGACGGTTGGTGAGCAGACTGCTGGACTGCTGGCCAAACCAGGGACCCAGCAGAGGTGACGCATGAGGAGCATCAGTGAGTGCCAAGCCGGGGATCCAGCAGGGAAGCGGGGCTGATGCTTGAGGAAGATACTGAGTAATGGAAGTGGAAGAGCTCAGGGGATCTAGTGGCGATTGGGTCTGAAAGTCTAGCGAGAGACCGGGAGCTCAGTGAGTGAAGACCTACAGTGAGAGACTGTAGTGTGCAAGGAGAACTATTCTGTTTTACCAATAGTTATGTACAATTACTGTTAGTGACTGTTACATGATTTGTTGCCATAGAAGATAATGTTTCTACCTATACAGAAGTGGTGTCCGGCTGGAGGCCTTCCACTGTATAGCTGTCTATCTATAGAAGTCTTGGAGTCTGCCAATTGTCATTGCATCTTTTTTACGGTGTCCTGGCCCTAACCCTCTCTCCCACAGTTCTTGTTCAAGAGACAATAAATCTCTTTGCATATAAAAAGTGTCTGGTGCCCATCACTTCAGCTTGCATTACACCCACCATGCCTTGTAACCCACTCTACACCGACGGATGTCAGCTCTCACTGACCTTGGAGGTAACCATTAGGCCTCTAGAGGTCCGCGACCTCGCTACATAAGGGAGCACTCTGATGAAGACTCCTGATGTAAGGGGCACTCTGTGTCAGGGCTGGGCCCAGCCCTTCCTTCTCAGAGCTGGCCGCTCAGCTGTCGGCTAATTGCCAGCTCCTATCTCTGCACAGTTACTCAGCTGTTGATGATATCCTGCTCGTCAGTCCTGTCTACTTAAGCCGTTCAGCCCAGTGGATCTCTGCCTTCGCCTTAGTCAACATCACAAGAGAATCTCCTGTGTTCCTGTTTAAAGACTTGCTTTGCTGACATCCCTTCTGGCTCCAGATCCTGCTTGCTGTTCCACTACATTAATCCCTGACTTCTGGCTTGGCTGACTATCTGTTCCGGTTACTGAACTTTGGCTATGTTTTGACTACTTTTGTTCTTTTTACTTTTATTACTAAGCAAGTGTGATTTAACTGTACTTCTGTCTCGGTCTGATTTCATGGTTTCTGCCACTCTGATAGGGAAATTTTGTATAAGGGGACAAAGGTTTTGTTTAATCATCCTAATGAGAGCCTGACACATACTTCTGTACCTTGAATCTTGACCTAGGAAACACAAGCGTGGCGAGTGAACAGGGAATACTGGTTCCCTGCATCTCGGTCATACTGTGTGACAGACTGTCAGTACCTAACATACAATGATAACATTATTCCCCCCCCCCCCCCGACTTTTTTTGTTTTTTACTGCACCCCCAGACGACATAGGCTAGATCCATCCCTGGGCCATTGATGTCTGTACTGAAAAATACTAGCACAGATCTGGAGCTGAACACTAATATGTCGATTGATAATACTCCTGAATTCCCCCCCCCCCCACCCAAATCACCCCTGTCTTTCCTCTTAAAGTCTTATGTTAGATTTTCTTCCCTGGTTCAAACTGCCTGCTCAGACAGCTCTATCTTCCACCCAGGGTGTATTCTGAACAAACAATGATCTGCAATTATGAATTGAAAAAGATGAAGCGAATTTCTGAGACTTTCTGTACAGTTGTGTCCTAACTAATCCTGAGCGGTACTTTTTCTTTTCTCTCTCTCTGCCCAGCGGGCGAAAGCATTTGAAGACAGATTTCACGACACTTATCCGGTGGAAGGATATTAGACATCATTCCAATACCTTCAATCTGTGGTCAAACATAGACTACGGAGCAGCTAATTCCTTGATTTTTCCAATCTTCTTTTGTAAGTCTGCCACCATCTGATAATTACCGCCCCCATCTATCCTGTCTGTTCTGTCCCCGGTGCTAAGATAGCATCTGCTCCGTTACCACTGTGCTGTAGAAATGACGCCCTCTTTAATACGACGGGGCTTATTTTACCCGGAGATGTGCTTATCTCTCCGCAGTGCCTTGCTCCAGCAGTCACTGGGCACTGCGAGGGATTGTCAGCGTCGCACGGCTGCGGGGTTAAACGCAGACACAAACAGCTGGAACCTGTCCAATGATCACTGCCTGCTCTGGCTCAGCTAGAACTTGCGATTTAGAAGGCAGCATACCTTGACATGTACTCATAACACCAGAGCGCTAATGGAAGCGAATGAGGGCGAGAAAGGAGGTGGTGGGGGGGGGGGGAGCCGGTGAAGAGAGGAGGGAATGAAGACACCAAAGATGAGGGGGGAGGGAATGCTGAACAAGGGACAGGGCAAATGACAGAAGCGATTTCTGTCTGTTATGCTTCGTCAACAACTGCTGACGGTGGAGATCACAGAAGGACAGGACAAGTCATGAGAGTTTGCAGGGTGGAGGGGAGAGGAGCATCGGTCCAGGAGGCCCCTCAAGGAACAGCTTTAGGCAGGGGTGCTAGACCATTGCTGGAGAGAATAGAGAAAAATCAACATCTCTCTAGACGGGTGATAGAATGAGAATTAGTTTTTAGATATGAAATTGCCCCGGGGGGATATAGACCTGTGGTGCATTACCATCCACCGCTTGTAAATTTCCTTTGCCGCCACAGGCACCTGCCACATATCGCTTAGCAAGAATACAACGAGAAAAGGATTTTTTTTTTTTTTTTTTCCTATGGTACTGCTGACGTAAGGTATCTCACTACATCTTCAAGACACAGTGTCGGGGCTTTGTTATTTATGTATTTTTTTTACAGGCAGTTTTATAGTGCCAAAAATAAAAAATTGTGCAAATATTAATCAAAAATAAAAATAATAAAATTAAATTTAAATTTTGATCTGCTGCAGTGAAGTCCTATACCGTAGATTAGGAAAACTTATATAATTGAAAATGTAACTGCGCTAATTCAAAAAGTGCTAGTGCAATATAATCACTGCAACGGTGTCCATAGTTTTTTATTGTTAAAGTTTTTATATAAGGTATAAACTGTAAAGTGCAACGTGTCGATAGGTCGGTATTCAGTGCAAATTATCATGTGCCAAATATCAAAACTCCAGAACATAGGTGTTTTTTTACAGGAAATGAAGTTGTGGAGTTGAACCCTAAAACAAACTGCTGGGCCGGTCTAAAGGCACTTCAATTGTGAGTGCACATTTCAGATATTCTGGATATTGATTTATTGGTAAAATAAATTTTATATAAGTATGTTGCGCAATGATGGATGTTTAATTTTCATGAGACACCAAGACTGGCTTGGAGATATAAGGAGTATCTAGTGGTAACCAAGTTGGAGGAGTGCCAGGATAATGGTTATCCCTATATGAACCAAAGGCAAAACTTTTTCTAGGTTCTGGTGAGTTCCCATTTCAGATGGTAGTGGTGGCACATGAGGTGGTGAAAAGTCCTTTTTATGGAGTACGGTTGTGATTTGGAGCACAGTATGTACATTGAAAATATATGACAAACGGAAGTGGACTTTGGGGATTACTGTAAAACACCTATGTTCTGGGGTTTTGATATTTGGCACATGATAATTTGCACTCCATACTGACCTATTAACACGTTGCATTTTACAGTTTATTGGTTTTTATTGTTAAGGTTTTTATATAAGGTACAGTGGGGATGGAAAGTACTCAGACCCCCTTAAATTTTTAACTCTTTGTTATATTCCAGCCATTTGCTAAAATCATTTAAGTTCATATTTTTTCCTCATTATTGTACACACAGCACCCAATACTGACAGAAAAACACAGAATTATTGACATTTTTGCAGATTTAACCACTTGACGACCGCCTCACGCCGATGTACGTCGGCAAGGTGGCACGGACAGGCAAAATCACGTACATGTACGTGATTTGCCTTCCGCGGGTGGGGGGTCCGATTAGACCCCCCCCCCGTTGCCCGAGGCGGTCCTCTTTTGTCCAGCAGCGATCAGAGGTGAGGGGGAGACCATCCGTTCGTGGCCCCTCCCTCGCGATCGCCGCCGTCCAATCGAATCATTCCTTTGCTGCTGTATGCTAAACAGCAGCAAAGGAAATGATGTCATCTCTCCTCGGCTCGGTAATTTCCGTTCCGGCCCGAGGAGAGACGACATGTGAGTGAGTGCACCAACACACACACACACAGTAGAACATGCCAGGCACACAAAACACCCCGATCCCCCCCCCCCGATCGCCCCCCGATCACCCCCCCTGTCACAAACTGACACCAGCGTTTTTTTTTTTTCTGATTACTGCATAGTGTCAGTTTGTGACAGTTACAGTGTTGGGACAGTTAGTATTACCCCCCTTTAGATCTAGGGTACCCCCCTAACCCCCCCTAATAAAGTTTTAACCCCTTGATCACCCCCTGTCACCAGTGTCGCTAAGCGATCATTTTTCTGATCGCTGTATTAGTGTTGCTGGTGACGCTAGTTAGGGAGGTAAATATTTAGGTTCGCCGTCAGCGTTTTATAGCGTCAGGGACCCCCATATACTACCTAATAAATGTTTTAACCCCTTGATGGCCCCCTAGTTAACCCCTTCACCACTGATCACCGTATAACCGTTACGGGTGACGCTGGTTAGTTCGTTTATTTTTTATAGTGTCAGGGCACCCGCCGTTTATTACCGAATAAAGGTTTGGCCCCCTGATCGCCCGGCGGTGATATGCGTCGCCCCAGGCAGCGTCAGATTAGCGCCAGTACCGCTAACACCCACGCACGCAGCATACGCCTCCCTTAGTGGTATAGTATCTGAACGGATCAATATCTGATCCGATCAGATCTATACTAGCGTCCCCAGCAGTTTAGGGTTCCCAAAAACGCAGTGTTAGCGGGATCAGCCCAGATACCCGCTAGCACCTGCGTTTTTCCCCTCCGCCCGGCCCAGCCCAGCCCACCCAAGTGGAGTATCGATCGATCACTGACACTTACAAAACACTAAACGCATAACTGCAGCGTTCGCAGAGTCAGGCCTGATCCCTGCGATCGCTAACAGTTTTTTTGGTAGCGTTTTGGGGAACTGGCAAGCACCAGCGGCCTAGTACACCCCAGTCGTAGTCAAACCAGCACTGCAGTAACACTTGGTGACGTGGCGAGTCCCATAAGTGCAGTTCAAGCTGGTGAGGTGGCAAGCACAAGTAGTGTCCCGCTGCCACCAAAAAGACAAACACAGGCCCGTCGTGCCCATAATGCCCTTCCTGCTGCATTCGCCAATCCTAATTGGGAACCCACCGCTTCTGCAGCGCCCGTACTTCCCCCATTCACATCCCCAACCAAATGCAGTCGGCTGCATGAGAGGCATTTTCTTTATGTCCTCCCAAGTACCCCTACCCAGCGAACCCCCCCAAAAAAGATGTCGTGTCTGCAGCAAGCGCGGATATAGGCGTGACACCCGCTATTATTGTCCCTCCTGTCCTGACAATCCTGGTCTTTGCATTGGTGAATGTTTTGAACGCTACAATTCACTAGTTGAGTATTAGCGTAGGGTACAGCATTGCACAGACTAGGCACACTTTCACAGGGTCTCCCAAGATGCCATCGCATTTTGAGAGACCCGAACCTGGAACCGGTTACAGTTATAAAAGTTAGTTACAAAAAAAGTGTAAAAAAAAAAAATATATATATATATATATAAAATAAAAAAAAATAGTTGTCGTTTTATTGTTCTCTCTCTCTCTATTCTCTCTATTGTTCTGCTCTTATTTACTGTATTCTATTCTGCAATGTTTTATTGTTATTATGTTTTATCATGTTTGCTTTTCAGGTATGCAATTTTTTATACTTTACCGTTTACTGTGCTTTATTGTTAACCATTTTTTTGTCTTCAGGTACGCCATTCACAACTTTGAGTGGTTATACCAGAATGATGCCTGCAGGTTTAGGTATCATCTTGGTATCATTCTTTTCAGCCAGCGGTCGGCTTTCATGTAAAAGCAATCCTAGCAGCTAATTAGCCTCTAGACTGCTTTTACAAGCCGTGGGAGGGAATGCCCCCCCCACCGTCTTCCGTGTTTTTCTCTGGCTCTCCTATCTCAACAGGGAACCTGAAAATGCAGCCGGTGATTCAGCCAGCTGACCATAGAGCTGATCAGAGACCAGAGTGGCTCCAAACATCTCTATGGCCTAAGAAACCGGAAGCTACGAGCATTTTATGACTTAGATTTTACCGGATGTAAATAGCACCATTGGGAAATTGGGAAAGCATTTTATCACACCGATCTTGGTGTGGTCAGATGCTTTGAGGGCAGAGGAGAGATCTAGGGTCTAATAGACCCCAATTTTTTCAAAAAAGAGTACCTGTCACTACCTATTGCTATCATAGGGGATATTTACATTCCCCGAGATAACAATAAAAATGATTAGAAAAAAAAATAAATGAAAGGAACAGTTTAAAAACAAAGCAAAAAAATAATAAAAAAAAAAAAGCACCCCTGTCGCCCCCTGCTCTCGAGCTAAGGCGAACGCAAGCGGCGGTCTGTCGTCAAATGTAAACAACAATTGCACCATGCATGTGAGGTATCACCGCGAAGGTCAGATCGAGGGCAGTAATTTTTGCAGTAGACCTCCTCTGTAAATCTAAAGTGGTAACCTGTAAAGGATTTTAAAGGCTTTTAAAAATGTATTGTAAAGCATGTCATGTTTGGTGTCCATGTACTCGGCCTAAGATCATCTTTTTTATTTCATCAAACATTTGGGCAATATAGTGTGTTTTAGTGCATTAAATTTTAAAAAAGTGTGTTTTTTCCCCAAAAAATGCGTTTGAAAAATCGCATAGGTGATCAAATACCATCAAAAGAAAACTCTATTTGTGGGAAGAAAAGGACGCAAATTTCGTTTGGGTACAGCATTGCATGACCGCGCAATTAGCAGTTAAAGCGACGCAGTGCCAAATTGGAAAAAGACCTCTGGTCCTTAGGCAGCATAATGGTCCGGGGCTCAAGTGGTTAAAAAAGAAAAACTGAAATATCACATGGTCCTAAGTATTCAGACCCTTTGCTCAGTATTTAGTAGAAGCTCATTTTGATCTAATACAGCCATGAGTCTTTTTGGGAAAGATGCAACAAGTTTTTCACACCTGGATTTGGGGATCCTCTGCCATTCCTCCTTGCAGATCCTCTCCAGTTCTGTCAGGTCGGATGGTAAACGTTGGTGGACAACCATTTTTAGGTCTCTCCAGAGATGCTCAATTGGGTTTAAGTCAGGGCTCTGGCTGGGCCATTCAAGAACAGTCACGAAGTTGTTGTGAAGCCACTCCTTCGTTATTTTAGCTGTGTGCTTAGGGTCATTTTCTTGTTGGAAGGTAAACCTTCGGGCCAGTCTGAGGTCCTGAGCACTCTGGAGAAGGTTTTCATCCAGGATATCCCTGTACTTGGCCGCATTCATCTTTCCCTCAATTGCAACCAGTCGTCCTGTCCCTGCAGCTGAAAAACACCCCCACAGCATGATGCTGCCACCACCATGCTTCAATGTTGGGATTGTATTGGACAGGTGATGAGCAGTGCCTGGTTTTCTCCACACATACCACTTAGAATTAAGGCCAAAAAGTTCTAGCTTGGTCTCATCAGACCAAAGAATCTTTTTTTCTCACCATCTTGGAGTCCTTCAGGTGTTTTTTCGCAAATTCCATGTGGGCTGCACCGAAGAAAGGCTTCCGTCGGGCCACTCTGCCATAAAGCCCCGATTGGTGGAGGGCCGCAGTGATGGTTGACTTTCCACAACTTTCTCCCATCTCCCGACTGCATCTCTGGAGCTCAGCCAGGGTGATCTTTGGGTTCTTCTTTACCTCTCTCACCAAGGCTCTTCTCCCCCGATAGCTCAGTTTGGCCGGACTGCCAGCTCTAGGAAGGGTTCTGGTCGTCCCAAACGTCTTCCATTTAAGGATTATGGAGGCCACTGTGCTCTTAGGAACCTTAAGTGCAGCAGAATTTTTTTGTAACCTTGGCCAGATCTGTGCCTTGCCACAATTCTGTCTCTGAGCTCTTCAGGCAGTTCCTTTGACCTCATGATTCTCATTTGCTCTGACATGCACTGTCTATCTATCTATCTATCTATCTATCTATCTATCTATCTATCTATCTATCTATCTATCTATCTATCTATCTATCTATCGATCGATCTATCGATCTATTACACTGCCAAACTTAATAACCTGCCTGCTTAATCTAACTCAAGCTATCTCTCTGTCCACGCCAACAACACTACACACGGCCTCTATCGTGCCTTATATAGTGTGGGACATGGACTTAGTCCCCCTGAGCCATGATCATGGCTCTCTCAGCAGAGTGCGCTGTGATTGGCCAAAGCATGCAGGTCAGGTGCATGCTTTGGCCAATCATCATACAGCAATGTGCTTACATGCTTATTGGCATTTTTTTTACCAAAAATATGTAGCAGAATACACATTGGCTTAGATTGAAGAAGAATTTTGATTTTTTACATTATTTTTTTATTGGATATGTTTTATTGCAGAAAGTAAAAAATATATATTTTTTTGTCAGTCTTTTTTTGTTTATAGCACAATAAATATGTTTGTTTATAACCAAAAAAAGCTCTATTTGTGGGGAAAAAGAGGACATCAATCTTATTTGTGTACAGTGTCGCACAACCGTGCAATTGTCAGTTAAAGTAACCCAGTGCCGTATCGCAAAAAATGGCCTGGTCAGGAAGGGGGGGGGGGGTAAGTCTTCCGGAGCTGAAGGGGTTAAGAAATGTTTCTTAAAGGGTTCATTTTAGTATTACACCAAATGGGTGAAGAGGTAAAAGATTTTGGCATACGTTTCTTATTTACAGTAGGTATTGCATACCTTGATTCTTGTTACACAAAAGGCTAAATTCTAAGCTTACATATATTTGTTATTTATTAACTCAATACAATTTTATCTGTTAAGTGGTAATTTGGGGGATTATGTTCTGTTTGTGCGCACATTAGTGTATTTCTATTAAAAATATTGTGTTGATAAACATTTGCCATGGGATGTACAAACCAGCAGTAACATTTTTTTACTTCTATAGGTCTGGTGCTTCCAGAAATTAGATAATAAGTGTGGGATCTTTCGCAAATTTAAAGTGACACTAAACACTATTCTTATTCTCTAAAAATCATCCATACACATCCACTAATTTCTGGCTCTGTCATCTATTTTTATTGAAATTGTTGTTTTTCTGCTTCCTTGTAAAGTCCTCCGTGAGCTCCCAAACTTGTTCTTTACCCCCTAACTTTGTTTGGAACAAGCAAGTTGTGGTCAAATATACTGCTCTATGCACACTACAAATCTCATAAATCAATAATAAAATCATAGTCATAACTCAGGAGTGAGCTAGAGAGGGTGACTACATTCCTACATATTGTACAGTAGGGCCATAGAGAATGAACACAGCGAATCACAGGAACATAAAAAAAAAGAAAAATGAATTTGGAGGAGGCTGAGAATAATAAGAGGTACACTATTTAGTTAAGAATACACATTTGAAAGGATTTTTTTTTTAAACCCAAGATTCATTTTTGACAAGGAATCTAGAATTGTTAAATGATTAAACTGTAAAATGGTCCAACTGTTCATCCACGCTTAACAATAACTATTACGTTAAGAGTACAAATATTTATCAGATGAATTGCACATACTGTATTTACCATTCTTCCAATATAAGAGTTGTTTGACACATTCTATATAATTTGTTGCTTGCAGGCCCGGATTTACTCCCTTTGCCGCCCCAAGGCCGGGTCCTTCAATGCCACCCCCCCCCCCACACACACACACACACACCACCATTCTCGTCCTTTATCGATAACTGCTACAATAGATCAATTAAAAACATATCTCCACACACGAGAACACTGAAAACAACTGGCTTTAATTGTACTTCAGGATAAGCGCGCGGGGTAACAATTTTTCGCGGGCAATTTTTCAGGGCAATTGCTGGTGTTAGTGCCTCAATCATCCCCGGCACCATGGTTGGTATGGTGTCAGGATGATTGAAACACATTATTTCTATCATTACATTGTAATGTAAAATGAAATAGTTCAACTCACCATAATGCAGAATCATTGGGAGCCCTGAGCGTGTCACTTGCCACCATCGCTTGTCACTTGACACTATGCCTGCCACCAGATGGAGATGTCACTTTCCATGCTGCCACCACATGGGGATGTCACTTGCCACACTGCCTGGCTGCCACCAGATGGAGATGTCACTTGCCACACTGCCTGCCACCAGATGGGGATGTCACTTGCCACACTGCCTGGCTGCCACCAGATGGAGATGTCACTTGCCACACTGCCTGCCACCAGATGGAGATGTCACTTGCCACACTGCCTGGCTGCCACCAGATGGAGATGTCACTTGCCACACTGCCTGGCTGCCACCAGATGGAGATGTCACTTGCCACACTGCCTGCCACCAGATGGGGATGTCACTTGCCACGCTGCCACCACATGGGGATGTCACTTGCCACACTGCCTGGCTGCCACCAGATGGAGATGTCACTTGCCACACTGCCTGCCACCAGATGGGGATGTCACTTGCCACGCTGCCACCAGATGGAGATGTCACTTGCCACACTGCCTGGCTGCCACCAGATGGAGATGTCACTTGCCATGCTGCCTGCCACCAGATGGGGATGTCACTTGCCACGCTGCCACCAGATGGAGATGTCACTTGCCACGCTGCCACCAGATGGAGATGTCACTTGCCACGCTGCCACCAGATGGGGATGTCACTTGCCACTCTGCCTGCCACCAGATGGGGATGTCACTTGCCACACTGCCTGGCTGCCACCAGATGGAGATGTCACTTGCCACTCTGCCTGCCACCAGATGGGGATGTCACTTGCCACACTGCCACCAGATGGAGATGTCACTTGCCACACTGCCACCAGATGGGGATGTCACTTGCCACGCTGCCACCAGATGGAGATGTCACTTGCCACACTGCCTGGCTGCCACCAGATGGGGATGTCACTTGCCACACTGCCTGGCTGCCACCAGATGGAGATGTCACTTGACACGCTGCCTGGCTGCCACCAGATGGAGATGTCACTTGCCACGCTGCCACCAGATGGGGATGTCACTTGCCACACTGCCTGGCTGCCACCAGATGGAGATGTCACTTGCCACGCTGCCACCAGATGGGGATGTCACTTGCCACACTGCCTGGCTGCCACCAGATGGAGATGTCACTTGCCATGCTGCCACCAGATGGGGATGTCACTTGCCATGCTGCCACCAGATGGGGATGTCACTTGCCACGCTGCCACCAGATGAGGATGTCACTTGCCATGCTGCCACCAGATGGAGACGTCACTTGCCACACTGCCACCAGATGGAGATGTCACTTGCCACGCTGCCACCAGATGAGGATGTCACTTGCCACGCTGCCACCAGATGGGGATGTCACTTGCCACGCTGCCACCAGATGGAGATGTCACTTGCCACACTGCCACCAGATGGGGATGTCACTTGCCATGCTGCCACCAGATGGGGATGTCACTTGCCACGCTGCCACCAGATGGGGATGTCACTTGCCATGCTGCCACCAGATCTATTGTTGCTGGGGGGATTAACTGTTGAGGGAGGGTTCTCTTGTTGCTGGGGGGATCTACTGTTGAGGGAGGTGTCTCTTGTTGCTGGGGGGGATCTACTGTTGAGAGAGGTGTCTATTGTTGCTGGTTGCTGAAGGGTCTATTGATGTTGGCTGTTAGGAGATATATTTTTGCTGGAGAGGGTCTATTGTTGCTGAAGTGGATCTATTGTTTTGGTGGGGGCATTTATTGTTTCTGGGGGATCTACTGTTGGTGGTGGGGTCTATAATTGCTGGAGGGATCTATTTTACTGCTTTTCTTTATACAAATTACTTAGCGCCCAAAAAAAAAAAACATACTTGGTTCTGTATTGTCTAAAAGGGAGCGGTACTGGAAGGTGGCTAGGAGTGGTACCAAGGGATGTACTTAAAGGTGGGTAGGGGGCGGAGACAAGGGGTGACCTGGAAACTTGGAAAGGGGGAGTACCTGCACCTATTCTCTGAGAAAAAAAGCTGTGAATAATATCTCCACTATAACCACTTGCCGACCGCTGTATGCCAATATACGTTCGCACAATGGCAGTGGTGGGCAAATGGGCGTACCTGTACATCCCATAAGAAGAGGGGTTAGCAGGCGCGCTCACACCACCGGTCTTGCGGTGATCGTGTCACAGAGGCGCAGAACGGGGAAGTGCCTATGTAAACAAGGCCTTTCCCCGTTCTGCCTTGTGTCATGACAGAGATCACTGCTCCCTGCCATCAGGAGCAGCGATCGCTGCCATGTGAGTTGTAGCCCATCCCCCCACAGTTAGAATCACTCCCTAGGACACACTTAACCCCTTCATCGCCCCCAAGTGGTTAACCCCTTCATTGGCAGTGTCCCATTTACACAGTAATCAGTGCATTTTTATAGCACTGATCGCTGTATAAATGACAATGGTCCCAAAATAGTGTCAAAAGTGTCCGATGTGTTCGCCATAATGTCGCAGTCCCGATAAAAATCGCAGATCGCCGCCATTACTAATTTAAAAAAAAAATTTAACTAAAAATGCCATAAAACTATCCCCTATTTTGTAGACGCTATAACTTTTGCGCAAACCAATCAATATACGCTCATTGCAATTTTTTTCAAAATTGTCGCTCTTTTTTTGTTTAGAGCGCAAAATATAAAAACCACAGAGGTGATCAAATATCACCAAAAGAAAGCTCTATTTGTGGGAAAATAAGGATGTCAATTTTGTTTGGGTGCAACGTCGCACGACTGTGCAATTGTCAGTTAAAACGACGCAGTGCCGAATCGCAAAAAGTGCTGTGGTCAGGAAGGGGGTAAAATCTTCCGGGGCTGAAGCGGTTAAAGATACACTAATCTCGGGGGGGTTCCATAATTTTTATTGTTTTCTGGATAATTTAAACAAGCAACCAGGGCCGGATTTGCCACAAGGCCACCGAGGCCAGGCCTCGGGGCGGCAGTGGTGCAGGGGCGGCGCCGCTCCTGAGGAGACTTCACAGCCGCCCCCCCCTTTCGGGCTGCTCGTTAAAGTTGATTAAGGGCACCGGTGCCCTTAGAAAAGATGGCCGTGAGCCGCCCACTACTGCGCATGCGCAGTTCTGACGCGGCCGGGCTCGGGAAAGCTCGTATGCGCTCGGCCGGGCGGCGCATGCGCAGTAGCGTGATTTCGCCGCCCGGTGCCATTTTTGAAAAGACTAAGAAGTAATGTCAGCGGTGCGGCGGCGGGGGGAGAGAGATGACATCTCTCATTGCCAGCACCGCTGTTCCGCCCTCCTTCATCTGGTGGCAGACAGGCAGTGTGGCAAGTGACATTAACATCTGGTGGCAGTGTGGCAAGTGACGTCTCCATCTGGTGGCAGCATGGCAAGTGACATCCCCATCTGGTGGCAGCGTGGCAAGTGACATCCCCATCTGGTGGCAGTGTGGCAAGTGACATCTCCATCTGGTGGCAGCGTGGCAAGTGACATCCCCATCTGGTGGCAGCGTGGCAAGTGACATCTCCATCTGGTGCAGCCTTACCAGTGCCCTTGAAATACAGCCTGATCACACAGAGCTCTGAAACGGATTTGAATATCGGCAACTGTAACAAATTACCGCCTCAGATGATACACGCCACACTGATTCAATGTATCACTGGATCAGTGTTACGTCTATCTAGAAGGCGGAACTTGGTTACAGTCCTCCACCTCACACAGATGGGGACGTCATCACATCCGCCCATGGCTTTTTTTCTCAGAGAATAGGTGCAGGAACTCAACCACACCCCCATCACATTGCAGCCTAACAGTGGGAGGGTCTTAAAGGGGCATTTTTAATACAAGTAGGGCGTTCTGCACAGGTTGCAGAGTTCAGGAGTATACTGCATACAGAGTGAAAAGCTCAGGCGTGCACTGGGTACAGAGTGCAGGGGTCAGAAGTGCACTGCCTACAGAGTGCAGGGTTCAGAAGTGCACTGCGTACAGAGTGCAGGGTTCAGAAGTGCACTGCGTGCAGAGTGCAGGGTTCAGAAGTGCACTGCGTGCAGGGTGCAGAAGTGCACTGCGTGCAGAGTGCAGGGTTCAGAAGTGCACTGCGTGCAGAGTGCAGGGTTCAGAAGTGCACTGCTTACAGAGTGCAGGGTTCAGAAGTGCACTGCGTACAGAGTTCAGGGTTCAGAAGTGCACTGCGTACAGAGTGCAGAGTTCAGAAGTGCACTGCGTGCAGAGTGCAAGGTTCAGAAGTGCACTGCGTGCAGAGTGCAGGGTTCAGAAGTGCACTGCGTGCAGGGTGCAGGGTTCAGAAGTGCACTGCGTGCAGGGTGCAGGGTTCAGAAGTGCACTGCGTGCAGAGTGCAGGGTTCAGAAGTGCACTGCGTGCAGAGTGCAGGGAGGGGCCTGGACGGAGCTGTCAGCAGAGAGGGAGAAGGAGAGTTTCGATACACACGCCGCATCGCACGCCACACCGCGAGATTGACTATTCCTTGTTTGTTAAGGATGGTGCACTCACGCACCCATAGTATGTGAGTACCCTATCAAGGGGAGAGAACTATTTTATTAAAATCTTTTTATTACACCTTGCAATATTGCGCTATGGAGTTTTTTTCTTTTGCATATATTATCTTCGTTTGAGTACATTGGAGGTCTGCACAGCTGGTTCCAAATGAGCACAGGAGTGGCTCCAAGGCTTTGTCTGACATAGTTTAATCGCTGTGTCACACACAGGAAGGTGAGCATATACACCTGTGGGGGTGGCTGGAACACACTACAGCATGTTTCCTGGTGATGCACTTTTTGAAGGAAGGATATGTGAATTTCACTAAATCTTTGGACTATGTTTCTTCTGGGCACTCTTATATTTTTGGATATATACGGTTTTGGACTTTATTTCATTTACCAGGAGTTATAACCTTTTACATTTCATCTGATTCATTATTTATGTGATATGTTTTTTGATTGATCACTCACATTGTGTGTTTTATATAGCACTGTGCACTTTATACTCTAGTATTTAGGGTTCAGAGGTGCCCTGCGTACAGAGTGCAGGGTTTAGCAGGGGACATTAGGAATCAGTGTGAAGAGAGGGGACATTAGGGATCAGTGTGGAGAGAAGGGACATTGGGGATCAGTGTGGAGAGAGGGGACATTGGGGATCAGTGTGGAGAGAGGGGACATTGGGGGTCAGTGTGGAGAGAGGGGACATTGGGGGTCAGTGTGGAGAGAGGGGACATTGGGGGTCAGTGTGGAGAGAGGGGACATTGGGGGTCAGTGTGGAGAGGGGACATTAGAGGTCAGTGTGGAGAGAGGGGACATTGGGGATCAGTGTGGAGAGAGGGGACATTGGGGGTCAGTGTGGAGAGAGAGGACATTGGGGATCAGTGTGGAGAGAGGGGATATTGGGGATCAGTGTAGAGAGAGGGGACATTGGGGATCAGTGTGGAGAGAGGGGACATTGGGGATCAGTGTGGAGAGAAGGGACATTGGGGATCAGTGTGGAGAGAAGGGACATTGGGGATCAGTGTGGAGAGAGGGGACATTGGGGATCAGTGTGGAGAGAGGGGACATTGGGGATCAGTGTGGAGAGAGGGGACATTGGGGATCAGTGTGGAGAGAGGGGACATTGGGGGTCAGTGTGGAGAGAGGGGACATTGGGGGTCAGTGTGGAGAGAGGGGACATTGGGGGTCAGTGTGGAGAGAGGGGACATTGGGGGTCAGTGTGGAGAGAGGGGACATTGGGGGTCAGTGTGGAGAGGGGACATTAGAGGTCAGTGTGGAGAGAGGGGACATTGGGGATCAGTGTGGAGAGAGGGGACATTGGGGGTCAGTGTGGAGAGAGAGGACATTGGGGATCAGTGTGGAGAGAGGGGATATTGGGGATCAGTGTAGAGAGAGGGGACATTGGGGATCAGTGTGGAGAGAAGGGACATTGGGGATCAGTGTGGAGAGAAGGGACATTGGGGATCAGTGTGGAGAGAGGGGACATTGGGGGTCAGTGTGGAGAGAGGGGACATTGGGGGTCAGTGTGGAGAGAGGGGACATTGGGGGTCAGTGTGGAGAGAGGGGACATTGGGGATCAGTGTTCAGAGAGAAGGGGACATTAGGGATCAGTGTGGAGAGAGGGTACATTAGGGATCAGTGCGGAGAGAGGGGACATTGGTGCTAAGTGTGTGTGTGGGGGGGGGGGTGATGATCTGTGTATGCATGCAGTGTACACTGTGTGAGTGCAGTTTGCTCTGTGTGACTGTTCTGTGCATGAGTACTTGGTCAGATTGAGAAGATTTCCAGACATGTCCATTACAGGTGGGGTAGCGCAGCACACCCATCCCTGGAACAGCAAAGGAACACAGCTCTGAGCAGCATGCTGCGTGAACTGGAGGCGGCACAGTGTTTCGGGACTGACAGCCAAAAGGAAGCCAGGGGGGGGTGTGCACTTTTTGTGTGATGTTCACATTGCAGAGGATGACTAGTGGCAGTAGATCACAGGGCAGGGCTGGCTGGAATAGGAGATTAAAAAGAGGATGTTTGCACATAGGAGACAGGAGTAGGTGTTCTCACTCATAACGGCAACCGCACTGAAGGATAACCAGAGCAGAGAGGGTTTTGTTCCGCCGGGAGAGGAGTACTGTCACTTGTGAACAAAGAAGCTTGGTTTTTCTATTTATAAAGGGACAGCAGTGAGCAGAGGAGCGAGGGATCAGCGCTGGAGGTGGCGGAACGCTGTTCTGCTGAGTTTCAGCTGAAAAAAAGCCCTGCATCCACCTGTCACTCAGCCACAGACAGAAGACAGAGCAACCCTGAGCAACCGCCTCAGCCGTACTCCATTCGGCCGCTCGGGCTGCTCTGTCTTCTGTCTGTGGCTGAGTGACAGGCCCAGCCAGGAGAACACCAGGCGCTCGCGGGTGTCCGTGAGCCCACAGCCAAATGCGGGAGACTCCTGCGACTCGCGGGAGACTTGGGATGTCTGTAACAGAGGCCAGAGTCAAGGAAAGACTAGATAAGCTTAACAAAACTAAATCACCGGGACCAGATGGCTTACACCCGAGAGTCCTCAGAGAACTCAATCAGGTTATAGCCAGACCGCGATTCCTAATCTTTATGGACAGCATATTGACAGGATTGTTAACATTCTACGAGGAAGTGAGCTGTCATCTTGATAAGTGAAGGCCTGTGGATGTGGTGTATCTGGATTTTGCAAAAGCATTCAATACAGTTTCCCACAAATGTTTAATCTACAAGCTGAGGTCTGTAGGCATGGACCATAGGGTTTGTTTATGTATAGAAAACTGGTTACAGGGGCGTGTCTGTCCAAAGAGTGGTGATAAATAACGTGTATTCAGAATGGTCTGGATTGTTAAGTAGGGTACCCCAAGGCTCTGTCTTGGGACAAGTTCTGTTTAATTCTGTTTAATTTATTCATAAATGATATAGAGGATGGGATAAATGGCTCAATCTCAGTGTTTGCTGACAACACAAAAATAAGTAGGGCAATAACTTCACATCAGGATATAGAAACTTTACAGGAAGACCTGAATAAAATAATGGAGTGGGCATTTTGGTCCTAAAAATATAAACGCAAACTACTCACTAGGGAGAGAACCTCTGGGGGGAATCAAGGATGGAGAAAGATCTGGGGGTCCTGGTAGAAAACTGAGCAATAGCAGGCAACATCAAGCTGCAACAAGCAAAGCCAGCAGACTATTAGCATGCATAAAAAAGGGAATTTACTCCAGAGATAAAACCCTAATCCTACCACTTTATAAAACTCTGGTTCGGCCACATCTGGAGTATTCCATCCAGTGCTGGTCACAAGTCCTCAGAAAGGATCTGCTGGAGGGAGTCCAGAGAAGGGCAAATAAATGAATTAGGGGACTGGAGGATCTCAATTACGAGAAATGATATACCCCAATTTTTTTATATAATGTGGAAGATGATGTTACGCAGAGTAAATAGATACCTAACATGTTACGCTTTAAAATTGTACACTCGTGAGATGGCGCCAAACTTTTGTACTTAAAAATCTCTATTTAAATTTTTTTACAGGTTACCACTTTAGAGGAGGTATTGTGGTAGGATTATTGTTCTAACGTTAACAGCGATATCTCACGTGTGTTTTGAACGGTGTTTACATATGCAGGCACGACCTACGTATGCGTTCGCTTCTCCGTGCAAGCTTGAGGGGATAGGGGCGCTTTAAAATTTTTTTATTTTTTATATTATTTTTTACACTGTCCCTTTTAATTTTTATTTTTTGATCACTTATATTCCTATTACAAGGAATGTAAACATCCCTTGTAATAGGAATAGTGCATGACAGGTCCTCTTTACAGAGAGATCTGGGGTCTATAAGTCCCCACATCTCTCCTCTATGCTGGAAAGCCTGAGATTAAAAAAAAAATAGATCTCAGGCTTTCCAGCTTCAAAAACGGAAGTGGTTACATCTGCCGGCACCGAATGTGACATCATGACGTCGATTCCTGCCTCCGAGGATCTTAGAGATGGCCAGGGACCATCTGGTCCACAGTCAGCTCTATGGTAAACCGATACCACTAGCGGATTCATTCTCCGGCTCCCCGATCGCACGCGCGAGCCGGGAGAAGCACTAAAGCACCAGAGGGGGGTCCCCTCCCGCCGCCTGTAAAAGCAATCAAGTGGCTAAACAGCCACTATGAATGCTTTTACATGTGAGGGAATCGCCGGGTGAAAAAACAAATATCTGAATGATCATTCAGATATGACCACATGAAGTCCAGGACGTCATATGAGGTCCACCAACTTCCATTTAGATCTTTTATTTAACCAATCCAAGCATGTAGCACTTGATCTTGTTCTGATACTTGAATGCCCTGTTCAATAAAGACCTATTTTCCTATGTTTGTGCTGGATGTAGCTCCACCCCAGTCTGAAATTTATGGTCATTCTTTAAGGGAAGCTAGTGCCAGCGCTGTGCCCCTACCTCCTCTCTTTGCTGCCTGATCTTTTATTGTTAGGAATGAATAATAAGCAATGGTTATTCAATATTATGAAAAATGTCAGTGCCCCGGGGCTGTGTGATCTATCTGCTGTGTGATCTATCTGCCGGCTACTTGCTACAGCCCCACGGTGCTGAATGGTCTCTGATGATCAGCAGTGACCCCTGCTGCTAGAGACCAGCCCGGTCATTCACAATTGCTGTATTTATTGGCGTATAACACTCACTTTTTCACCATGAAAATCGGGTGCAAATAGCGTGTGCGTGTTATACGCCTATACTTCAATTTCGGCTGCCTCGGGGGCGGGATGAGCGCCGTCAGATTACATACAGTGAGAATCTCCTGTTTACTTGGCGGTCTCTGTAATAGGAAGTCAATAGATGGCAATGGTGAGGCTGCTGCACTCATGGCAATGGTGAGGCTGCTGCATTGATGGCAATGGTGAGGCTGCATTGATGTGGACTAATAAGGCTGCATTGATGGCACTTGTGAGGCTGCAGGTGGGCATTGATAAGGCTGCATTGATGGCAATGGTGAGGCTGCAGATGGGCACTTTCCCTTATTTTGCTTCAAAGTTCCTTATTTAAAATTTAAGTTTTTTTTTCCTGAAACTACCCTCTTAAATTTAATGTGCGTGTTATACGCCTGTGCGTGTTATATGACAATAAATACGGTATATTTCACCTGGATACACTAAGTAGTGATGAAGATATGTGCAGCTTTACTAACACATGTCAAAGTTGCAAAATTGTGCTTAGTCATTAAGATTTGTTTTACCCTTATGCCCCGTACACATGAGCGGATTTTCCGTCGGAAAAAACTTGGATGGTTTTTCCGACAGAATTCCGCTCAAGCTTGCCTTGCATACACACGGTCACACAAAAGTTCTCTGAACTTTCGACCGTCGAGAACGCAGTGACGTACAACACTACGACGAGCCGAGAAAATGAAGTTCAATGCTTCCGAGCATGCGTTGAATTGTTTCCGAGCATGCGTAGGAATTTTGCGGGTCGTAATTTGTACAGACGATCACATTTTCGGATAGGAACTTTCCCCGACCGAAAAATAGAGAACATGCTCTCGATCTTTTGCTGGCTGGAATTCCGCCAGCAAAAGACCGATGGAGCATACACACGGTCGCATTTTCCGGCAAAAAGCTCTCATCGGAGTTTTGCTGGTGGAATTTCCGATCGTGTGTATGCGGCATTATGGCCTGTACACGTGATCCGGAAATCAGACACAAAATATCGCTTTCGTACAATAATCTGATTGTTAGTACATAGTAAGGATAGGCTCAGGCATGTTCGCAACTCTATGTGAGACATTTGCCCGAACCGCGGCTGCACAGATCGGCAAATGTCTCACTACCTGTGATTAGGGCTGCATAGTGTCAGCTTCCTGGCGGGCGAGGACATGTGGAGTTGCGAACACACCTGAGCCCATCCTTAGTACACAGCTTTCGAGAGCCGATCATGACAGTTCATCCAATATTATACGATCGGACAAGCATGAAAATTTTTCTCGTACGATACCAGATCTTTCCATATTTAATCAGTACATTTCAAACATACAATACAAATACACTATAACAAATTACATCACTTCCTATTTTTCTATTCTGTCATACGAGAATTTTCGTAACTTTAGTAAACTCTTCATTTTCGTTATGTGATCAGCATGCAAAGAAAAACGGATGATCTGTTGTCCGATTTTCGGATCACGTGCACACCTCCCAACTTTTTGAGATGGGAACAAGGGACACCTATTACCAAAAGTATGTAGGTATAGGACACACCCCTGCCACGCCCCTTTAAATTCTACAAAAAAATGATTAAACCCCCAAGTGCTTTTTTTTTACCAATACTATTCCTTTTCTACTGGCTTTTGAAATTTACGAATGCAGCAATTTAAAAATTGGATGAAAGGTTTAGCACTGGGAAACACTTTTTGAAAGATAAAAAGTGCATTTTATATACAACTATATAGATCAGACCAAAATGAGGGACAAATGAGGAGGAATGAGGGACAGAGGGACTTTGTTCCAAATCAGGGACAGCCCCTCGAAATCAGGGCCAGTTGGAAGCTATGATTGATCACGTGTACGGGCCATTAGGCATGAAGGGGTTAACAATTATGGATAGGTAGAAACAATAAACGTGTTCACTACATAAGGGTAGACCAGTCTTTTTCAACCAGGGTGCCTTGGCAAAATGCCTAAAATTTGCTCCAAATTGCCCAAAAATTGTCAAAAAGCCAGCAAGTGGATCAATCCTGCCTTTTGTTAAACAAACCACAGGTTTTTATTGTGCAGCATTACAACCTTGGGCACTGTGAGGACCAGCTGCTGGTATTCTAGCAATTGATGGCATCATCGATTGATCAGGAGGATTTTAGGCACCTGCAACCTTGTTTTCCCCTGTCCATCAGCACTGGGGTCACTTTAGCTTAGTGAAGGAGAAGTGGAGCTCAGGAATATTAGTTTGTACCACTGTGCAAAGGTGTATTGCCCCGTACACGCGGTCGGATTTTCAGAGGGAAAATGTGTGATAGGACCTTGTTGTTGGAAATTCCGACCGTGTGTAGGCTCCATCACACATTTCCCATCTGATTTTCCGACACACAAAGTTAGAGAGCAGGCTATAAAATTTTCCGACAACAAAATCCGTTGTCGGAAATTCCGATCGTGTGTACACAAATCCGACGCACAAAGTGCCACGCATGCTCAGAATAAATAAAGAGATGAAAGCTATTGGCTACTGCCCCGCTTATAGTCCCGACGTACGTGTTTTACGTCACCGCGTTCAGAATGATCGGATTTTCCGACAACTTTGTGTGACCGTGTGTATGCAAGACAAGTTTGAGCCAACATCCGTCGGAAAAAATCCATGGATTTTGTTGTCGGAATGTCCGATCAATGTCCGACCGTGTGTACGGGGCATAATAGCTTTGTAAGAACAAATCACCTCTGATGTTGGGTGTCCTGCGTATGTGGATTTCGATGCGTGATGTAAAACTTTTTGTTTAGTTCTTTACATTTTTACAATAGGGTGCCTCAAGATTGTGTGGAATTTTAAAGGGTGCCGCAAATAAGGTCTAGAAACAATGGGCTAGACATACATAGCCAATCTCTTACTAAGAGCACACACAAAGACCGGGACTTGTAGTCTCTCTCCAACGCTCTACTGAGGCCCATGCAGAGTCACGTTTTGTTGGTTTATTGAGTGATAAGTGATCATGGAGGTTTACAGTGCGTCAAACCTCGCTGAGAAACGACATCCAAGAGTACCTAAGGGAATTACTGTAGTGGCAGAGGCACAGAGTGGTCACACCAAATATTGATTGAAGTTACGTTCTTGTCTGCTGCATTTTTTTGCTGAAAGTTTCTTGATTAATAAAAACTATTATGCTTTTTAATCCTGCACTCCCACATACAGCATTTTTGTTTTGCAAGTGCCTAATACTTCTGTACAGCACTGCACATGTATTTGATTAACAGCAAGACTCATTGTTCCTTGTATAGATTTGAAATCCTAGCTTAATTTTTACTGTGTTTTTAAATGCTACTTGAGTACATCGTGTAGCATTATAATTTACTTCCTCAATTGCACTTGGCAGAGGCTTCCCGAAGACAACATGTCACACAATGATCATTTTTCTCTTTAAGAGATTCAACAGATTTCCTATGTCAAGAAAGCCTCATTTATGATCATTTATTATACATGCATGCGAAGGTTGTCATAATAAATGTTTGAATTGGTGTCACATAATGTGAAATATCAGTTCACCTAGCAGAGCACTGGGAACACAGCCAGATGCCTACAAACCACTGAAGACGCCCATAGACATGAGATGACAGATACCCAACCTGGTATTTTTTTTTTTATATGATCTTGTGTGTATGTTATCTACTGATCAATTGTTGTTGTAAACCCTTTGTAGTTACTGCTGCCCCCAACAATACATACACTATATTGTCAAAAGTATTGTGACACCTGCCTTTACAGGCACATGAACTTTAATGCATCCCAGTCTTCGTCCATAGAGTCCAATATTGAGTTGGCCCACCCTTTGCAGCTATCACAGCTTCAACTCTTTTGGGAAGGTTGTCCACAAGGTTTAGGATTTTTCCAGAAGCGCATTTGTGAGGTCAGGCACTCAGGGCCGTCTTTAATATTGATTTGACCCTGGGCAAAAAACTTTTCTCTCATGCAGTTTCGCTCTCCACCTGCTCTGAGATATACAATAAATAGCAGCTAGACTCAAAATCAGTTTACTGAATTAGATCAGGCAGCTATTGGGATTGGTTGCCAGAGGTTGCAGTGTATCATTACTGCTCACTGACTGGTTGCTAGAGGTTACAGCACACATTACGGCTCATTGATCAGTTGCTAGAAGTTACAGCACATGATTTCTGCTTATTGATTGGTTGCTAGAGATTAGTGTGGATATATGACCTCAGGGGGGCATGATATACATATCAATGCCGCCGCTATTTGCATGTGAATGCCGTTAATTTACATGTAAACCCAGGGACTGCAGGTGAGTCATCTGTACACAAAAATAGGGCAGAGCTGGGCAGCATTAGTAGCAGCACTTCACACTGAGATATTGGGATACAGCACAGGACTAAAACCTCAAGGGACAAGAGAATTTAAACCAGGATAGTTGGCAAGTATGAGGCAGCTGCTTTGGGTCCCACAACAATGACAGGGCCCAGGGCAGCTGCCCCCTTTCACCCTGCCTTAAAAACAGCCCTGCATGCGCTGATGTTGGACGAGAAGGCCTAGCTTGTAGTATTTGCTCTAACTCATTCCAAAGGTGTTATATTGGGTAGAGGTCAGGACTCTGCGCAAGCCAGTCAAGTTCCTCCACCCCAAACTCGCTCACCCATGTCTTTATGGACTTTGCTTTGTGTATTGTTGCGCAGTCATGTTGGATAAGGAAGGGGCCATCCCCAAACTGTTCCCACAAAGTTGGCAGCATGAAATGGTCCAAAATGTCTTGGTATTCTGACGCCTTAAGAGTTCCACAACCCCAAACCATAATCCTCCCTCTACCAAATGGTCTGGACCAGTGTACAAAGCAAGGTCCATAAAGACATGGATGAGCGAGTTTGGGGTGGAGGAGCTTGACTGGCCTGCACAACAGAGTCCTGACCTCAACCCGATAGAACACTTTTGGGATGAATTAGAGCGGAGACTGCGAGCCAGGCTTTCTCATCCAACATCAGTGCCTGACCTCACTAATGTGCTTCTGGAAGAATAGTCAAACAATCCCATAGACACACTTCTAAAAGTTGTGGACAACCTTCCCAGAAGAGTTGAAGCTGTTATAGCTGCAAAGGGTGGGCCAACTCAATATTGAACCCTACGGACTAAGACTGGGATGCCATTAAAGTGCATGTGCGTGTAAAGGCAGGCGTCCCAATACTTTTAATAATATAGTGTATTCCTGGGAATTTAGCCATTCTCCCTTTTCGTGTCTTAATAAGAATTATTAAAGCTGAACTCCAGTAGCTCTTAGAATTTATTACTTTGCAATGTATTTTGCAATGTAATCCATTATCTGGCTACCATACCATTTTACCCTTTAGACAATGTCACGTGACCAAGAGGTCTTTTCTATTCTGTCATGGAATGCTTGTGGTCGTAACTCAAAATGTAAAAGAGCATTGCTATTTAAATATTTGAAAAATGATTCTCCACATATAGTGCTACTTCAAGAAACTCATCTAATAGGGAGTAATCTTTAGGCCCTTAAAAAGCCTTGGGTACAGAAGGCATATCATGCTACATATTCCACGTTTTCTAGCGGGGTTTCAATATTAGTAGATCATTGCCATGTATGGTGGAGGATATATTTTCTGACCCCAAGGGTAAATATGTTTTGGCTGTGTTTCTTCTGTGAGGTCAGGGATATATACCGTATATACTCGAGTATAAGTTGAGTTTTTCAGCACATTTCCTTGTGCTGAAAGTGCCCCCCTCGACTTATACTCGAGTCAAGCACTTTTCTGCAGCAAAAAATGTCTTTTTCCGAACCGACTTTGGGGCCACTTTGTGCTAGGAACCCCAAATTTAGTGTACAAACCCAGTGGAACTGGTACCATAACATATCCAAAGCTGGGGTTCCTAGTACTAAGTGGCCCCGAGATACGGGGCCCCAAAGTCGGTTCGGAAAATGTCATTCTCTGCTGCAGAAAAGTGCTTGACATTTTCTGAACTGAATTTGGGGCCAGGTATCTCAGGGCCACTAGGTGCTAGGAACCCCAAATTTGATGTGCAAACCCAGTGGAACTGGTACCATAACATATCCAAAGCTGGGGTTCCTAGGACCAAGTGGCCCCGAGATACGGGGCCCCAAAGCCGGTTCAGAAAATGTCATTCTCTGCTGCAGAAAAGTGCTTAACATTTTCTGAACCGATACTTGGGGCCCTGTATCTCGGAGACACTTGGTGCTAGAAACCCATGCTTTGGATATTTTATGGTGCTAGTTTCACAGAGTTTGCACACCAAATTTGGGGTTCCTAGCACTAAGTAGCCCCGAGATACGGGGCCCCAAAATCGGTCAACTGTGTCCATCTGCAGCAATGTCATTTCTGGACCATTTGGGTTCAGAGACCCCAAATTTTGGCTGCAGCTAGGGGGCATCTATGAACCCATAATTACCGAGTGTGAAGTTCAGGGGACCTATGGCTGAAAATGGGCACAGTGAGGCATGCAAATGTGCACAGTGAGGCTGCAAATGGGCATTGTTGACCCTCTTTTCCACTTAAAGTAGCTGCGCATTTCTCACCCTCGTCTTATACTCGGGTCAATAAGTTTTTCCCATTTTTTTGTGGTAAAGTTGGGTGCCTCGACTTATACTCGGAACGACTTATACTCGAGTATATACGGTAGTTGTTAGTGTGTATATACCACCCCCCTTTGTGGGGACTCTTTTATATAGTCTCATAGAAAAGATCTCTTTGTATGGTCCAGCTAAGGTTTTGATAACGGGAGACTTTAATGCTATACTTGATCCTGTTCTGGATAGACCAACCCCTCCCAAATATTTTTCGGGAGAACTTATTAAATGAGCCAAGATGGTAGATCTGGTAGAAGCTTGGCGATAGAAAAATCCATCAACTAGAGCATACACCTGGTTTTTCAACTTCCTATAAAACAGCCTCTCGCATAGATCTAGCGATTGTTAATTTGGAGATATTGGCGGACATGGTAGATGTTAAATACTTGCCGAGTGGGTTATCTGACCATGCTCTGCTTATGCTTAAACTTCGCATGCGCCATTTTCGAGATGCAGCACAAAGGAGATTGCAAACTCACTGGATTTCACATCCAGATGTGGCTAATAAAATTCCGTCCCTTTTAACAGAGTATTGGAAATTTAATGCAGGGTTGTCTACTTCAGTAATAATATGGGATGCTTTTAAGGCCTATACAAGGGGACAGTATATATCCACTATTAAAGCAGTTAATAAGGCTCGGCAAATAAGGAGTGATGCTTTGAAACTTACAGTGGAAGAAAAAAACAAGCATATATGCTGTGGATCCTTGAGAGTTAAATTTTAGTGCTTAACTCCACGGCAAATGGGTGCTACATTTGCATATGGCGGAGGTTACAAGGTTGAATTTATACCAAAATAAACAGAAGTTTTTCAAGCAGGGAGATCGCAATGGTAGTTTTTTGGCCACGATTGCCAAACATGAACAACCTAGTATTCCAATCTGGGAAATACTCACTGCTTCTGGAGATATGGTTTCTACACAGCCTAAAATTCTGGAGACTTTGACAATTTTATCAGACACTGTATACATCTCAGTTGTGTCCTGATTTTCAGCCAACTGAATTGGCGGGTTGGCTGGATTTAGTTGCACTGGCCTGGTTAACAGACAATGAGAGGGAGATGCTAGTACACCCAATAACATCGGAGGAGGTCCTCTCGGTCATCGGTTCCTTTCCTTTGGGGAAATCACCAGGGCCGGTTGGCCTTCCTATTAAATTTTATAAGGCTCATGGAGAGCTTTTAGCCCCAGTACTGGCTTCAATTTACTCTGATTGTCTGAAGGAAGGAGCTTTACGGGAATTAATGAATCGAAGGAGCTTTACGGGAATTAATGAATCATGCTCATATAGTTTTATTGCATAAGCACCCAAGTGATCCATCTTCCTGTGCCTCATATAGGCCCATTGCTCTTTTGAATGTGGATTTTAAGATTTTGACAAAGCTAATTTCTAGGCGATTACAACCATTGTTGTCTAATATTATTGATTCAGATCAGATGGGGTTCATGTCTAGTAGGGCTACAGATGTGAATTTTTTTTTTTACAGATGTGAATTTGAGGAGATTATATACCAATATTCATGCCTCACATCTTAATGTAGGTTCTAGGGTTATTACCTCCCTAGATATAGAGAAGACCTTTGATACTTTGGGGTGGCCCTTTTTGTGTGAGGTACTCCGCAGAATGGACTTTCCAATGGTATTTATAAAATGGTTGCAGGTCTTATATAGAAATCCAACACCTGCAGTGAAGATTGGGGGGGGGGGGGGGGGATTACATGAAAAAAGGAAAACTGCTGGATTTTAAAGGTGTCAAAAAAGAAAGATGATATTTTTTAAAATTTTAAATATAAAAAATATGTTTTATTAGTAACAATAAAAACATTATCAAAAAAATCCCATATCAGGTTCATTTCATATACATATACAGACACTGCCGCTCTACATGTTTCGCTTGGAGCTTCTTCAGGAGGTCCTAGAGTGCTGTATGAAATGATTACTACAAGAAATAGTACAAAAAGAGATAACAACAAGATAGGGATTAATTACTTAAAAGAATTTTGTAAATTAAAACTAATTACAAATTATTAAAATATAGGTATACAAACATACACTTGTTTTTGTATTAGTAAAAAAAATTTTTTACAATCAAGAATTATTATTGAAGCATGGATGGACCTACCAGGTATGAAGGATTGCAAATAGGACGCCAAAGCGTTCAATGTCTGAATACTCCAAGCAGATACCCCCATGTAGGGAAAAAAATGACCACAGGGGGGCGATGTGAATATAAACTGAATAAATCCTATGAAGGAGACATATGTGTATAGGTAGATATACCGGACATATCCCCATTGCCCATAAATAGTATATATATATATCTATATTATTAAATTTAACACAGTTAACAGCAGCAAGAATAACCATTTATTAACCATTTATGCAATGCCAAGCTGCGGTTTCCAAAGCAAGCAAAGTCCTTTCTTGTATTGGGGGAGGTATGGACTCCGGAGAGAGAGAGATAATTTTGCCCCTGTTCAAATCATTAGTAAGACCTCATCTGGAATATGCAGTTCAGTTTTGGGCACCAGTTCACAAAAAGGATATCGGGGAACTGGAGAAAGTGCAGAGAAGGGCAACCAAACTGATAAGAGGCATGGAGGAGCTCAGCTATGAGGAAAGATTAAAGGAACTGAATTTATTCACTCTTGAGAAGAGGAGAATAAGGGGGGATATGATCAACATGTTCAAATATATAAGTAGTCCATATAGTGAACTTGGTGTTGAGTTATTCTCTTTACGGTCAACCCATAGGATACGGGGGCACTCTTTACGTCTAGCGGAAAAGAGATTTCATCTCCAAATATGCAAAGGTTTCTTCTTCTTTTCAGAGCTGTGAAAATGTGGAATAGACTCCCTCTGGAGTTGGTTCTTTAACCACTTCAATACCAGGCACTTAGACACTTTCCCGCCCAGGCCAATTTTCAGCTTTCAGCTCTGTCGCAATTTGAATGACAATTGCGCGGTCATGCTACACTGTACCCAAAAAATTTTTTTATGAATTTGTTCCCACAAAAAGAGCTTTCTTTTGGTGGTATTTGATCACCTCTGCGGTTTTTATTTTTTGCGCAACAAATGAAAAAAGACCGAAAATTTCAAAAAAAAAACAAGTTTTTCTTTGTTTCTGTTAACATTTTTTGTAAATAAGTACGTTTTCTTCAATGACGGGCACTGATACGGCGGCACTGATGGGCACCGATGAGGTGGCACTGATGATGGGCACTGATAGACAGAACTGATGGGCACTGATAGGTGGCACTGATGGGCACTGGTATGCGGCACTGATAGGTGGCACTGGTATGCGGCACCGATGGGCACTCGTAGGTGGCATTGATTGGTACATATGGGTGGCACTGATGGGTACTTATGGGTGGCACTGACAGGTGGCACCGATGGGCAAAGACAGGTGGCACTGAACACACTGATTGGTGGCACTGATAAAACTTATTGGTGGCATTGCTGGGTAGATCTGAAACATAATGGTGCCAATCAGTGCCCATTTGTGGGCACTGATTGGCACAGATTGGGCACATGTGGATGGCCATGGGGTACATACCTGGCCATCCACATGTTGCCCCTTCCCTGGTGGTCCTAGTGGCGATCCCCGGTGGGCCAGTGTGGTGATTTGAGGGGGGGCTGCGCTGATAAAAATCAGCGCAGACCCCCCTGTCAGGACAGACGCAAGTGAGGAAAAGCCGATCAACAGCTCTTCCTATTGACAGCGTGATCAGTCGTGATTGGACACGGCTGATCACGTGGTAAAAAGCCTCCGCCGGAGGATCTTTACCAAGATCGGTGTAGCGGTGTGTCAGCCTGACACACCGCTACACCGATCGCCGCGATGCGCGCCCCCATGTTATCCTGCTGGACGTCATAATAACTGAACCACCGCCCGGACGTCATCTGCTATGGGCCGGGCGGAAAGTGGTTAAGAAAGGCCTGGATACTTTCCTAAATGTACATAATATAACTGGGTACTAACATTTATAGGTAAAGTTGATCCAGGGAAAATCCGATTGCCTCTCGGGGGAATCAGGAAGGACATTTTTCCCCTGCTGTAGCAAATTGGAGCATGCTCTGCTGGAGTTTTTTGCCTTCCTCTGGATCAACTGAGGGTATAAAATTGGGTATATTGGATTGTACGATATTTTTTATTTTATTTATTTATTGTTTTTGAGGTTGAACTGGATGGACTTGTGTCTTTTTTCAACCTGACTAACTATGTAACCGTGATATTGATCAATTACCTTGTTGGAATTGAAGTAGATAGGATCCACAAAAAAAAGAATGTCGTTCAAGCAAACAATATATTGGCCTGAAAACAGGATTTGCCAAATGTGGGCTCAATAGTAGAGTAGAGTAGAGTCCAAGCCAATTTGGATATCACTCCACCAGAAATTCCCAGAAACAATTGGCTCCCTTGTATGGATATACATCTGAGGTAGATAAACTAGCCTATAAAACAATCCAAGTGATAAAAAGGCTCTGTTAGAAAATGTATCCATAGTGCAAAAAAGAGGGGGCTAAATAATCAATCATTCAATAGAATGAATAAGCATCACTAGGGCAGCATGTCAAACTTACCTTTCGGTGGAAAACAGGCAAAAAATCCAGAGGGAGAGGAGAGAGATGAACTCTCTCACTCTCAAACAAGCCCTCTGACAGAAAATGGCGGCGGGAAGCCACATGCATAACCCTCCCGTTCCGGAAGCGTCTGACATTGCTTACGGAACACGGACATCACTAAGGATGCTACTGCGCACATGCAGTATCCAAAAGGCGGAAGTGACATAACGCGGGCTGGGCTGGCAGCATATAGCAACGCAGCTGGGTACAAACGACCCAAATCAGCGCAACCCTCGCAAAGCAGTCTACACTGGGGAGAAAATGCTAGGAAGACCTAGCTGATGATTGGCTCAAAACCACCAGGGGGCAACAATAGACTTATAACCGTAGGGCTCTGGTCACAATTCACACTTGATCAAATGGAAAAGGAAGACCGGTGCCCGTGACAGCTGTGTGGTCACTAATAAGTCCAAACAATTGAAATGAAACCGCTGGGTTGTCTTCAGAAAAGATATAGATTAAATTAGAAAAATATAAATATATATTTTTTTATATTACATACCAGTAGAAAGGTCCATCTTAATGTTTCAGTACAAAGCTGCATAAAACAATATTGGTGAGAGAATTTACATATTGAGATTACTTCTTTATAATACATATTTATAAGAAAAACGCAAAAAAGATATGAAGAGGAGCAGTTGAAGGAATAAATTGAACATTAACCTTAGAAACCTAATGTTACAAAAAGACCAAGGATTGTGATGCCTTATACTCTTCTACAAGAAAGGTTTATAACTCAGTGCATCATTCAAGCCTGGAGATTTTAGGGCTGACAGACTGTGGATCCAGTGAGCCTCTCGCTGCAAAAGTATTTTATCATTATTCCCCCATCTCTCGTTTGGAAAAATATGTTCCAGTGCATAAAAATGCATCTGATAACAATCGAATCTGTGAAACAAGCCCATGTGCCGACGAATCGGTGTCTCCATTCTTTTTTTGGACACCAGAGAAACATGGTCACGGATTAGATAGAAGAAAGGTCTTTTAGTTTTACCCACATAGTATGCCCCATAATTACATTACATAATGTACACCATTCCTATTGATTAGCAGGTAACCAAAAATTGGGGTCTAAAAAGACTCCCATGCCACCAACCATGCTCCTCTCGGGATGTGTATCCCATCAAGGGCCCGAAGTAGATCGGATGTGAGGCCTTCTACATAAGGTTGAAGGTAATAGTTTATCAATTGGCTCACAGTTTCAGTGAGACAGCCATTTCCGGAGACTATCGGTCTTCCAGGGGGTTGCATTAAATTTTTTATGCATCTTCGGCCGGAGTAGGTGAGACAGCCATTGCCGGAGACTATCAGTCTTCCAGAGGGGTTGCATAAAATTTTTATATATCTTTGTTAGGGCATAAAGAGTAGGTGTCTTAGGGCATTTAACATTTAAAAACTCCCATGTTTTTTTGTTTATAAGGCCTTCATAATAGGCAGAGCCTATTATTTTGCGATAAAGTATCTCTGTGAGGCTGACATTGCTCACTGAAATTGTTTTACACCATTTGCGGTTTTTAAATAGGTTGCCAGTTAAAAATATGGCTGTGACGTTTGACCTAGACCATCCCAGTGTCTGCTACAGTGTGTTCAGGCAACGCCGGCGGGTCTGGCGGAGGCGATGCCTGAGCATGACATGTGATGTTATGGTGCAAGGGAACCAAGCGGAGCAGCTGGAGCCAAATGTGCGGAACAGAAGCAAGGTGTACCGGGAGCAGGACTGTCAGTGCTGTTTGGACTGGACCACGTGGTGTGGAGAGAAACAAAAAGGGGGCGTATTGTGTTGGTGGGGTGTCATCATCATCTGTGCTGCAGCACACTGCTGTCAGTGTCACTGTGAGAATCAGTGTCGTGTGTGTGCGCGCCTTTCCATTCTAATTTCTTGCCCTGAGCTACTTACTAGATCGAAAATAAAATAAGAAATGTTTTTTGCCTTAGTATCTTCCTTAAATCACTTTCTTAATTGCATATTGTACTTGTTTGTTGCCTAAATACTGAAATTTGCACTTAAAGCTGTAATTTTGTAAATGGAATTTGGAAATGCCAGTAAAAACTTGGTGCCGGTAAATTTGGGGTGTCGTGTCAGTAATTTTCAATCTGGTAGGCTGGCAACACTGGGGAACAACCCAACAACTGGTGAAGAGGAGCAGCTTTAGGAGGCTGGTCCTCCCTCCCAGAACTGGTGGGTAGAAAGCCTGCAGGAGTGAGGAATAGAGAAAGTATTCCTCTGCTTTACTACCAACCTAGACTAACCGACCCTTACTGTATCGGGAAGAAGTGAGTGGGAACCCAAAAATATATTTTTTTAAGGCTGACTGGTGTCACCATCTTACATACCTCACATTTATTCCCAGCAAAAACTTGGACTGAGTGAAAGAGAGAAGCTGCCATTGCTGACCACCTAAAATTCTAGTTTACTGGCTGTCCCTGGCCTCTTAAGTTTTTGAAGCACTAACCTGGAACAAGTGTAGCACCCTCTAGTGCAGGGGTCAGGAACCTTTTTGGCTGAGAGAGCCTTGAACGCCACATATTTTAAAATGTAATTCCGTGAGAGCCATACAATTTGTTTAAAACTAAATACAAGTAAATATGTGCATTTTATGTAAGACCAACACTTTTAAAGTACAATAAGTCTATGAATTCTTTTTAATAACGTTGTTATGCTGTTGCTAACAAATGATGAATAAGTACTTCTTACCATGAATGCGACTTCTGGTGCTGCATGGTTTTACTGATGGCTTTGTAGGTGAGGACATCTCTCCACTGTAATATCCACATCTACCCCCACTGTAATATCCACATCTCCCCCCCACTGTAATATCCACCCCCCCCCACTGTAATATCCACCCCCCCCCCCCACTGTAATAGCCACATCTCCCCCCCAACAATATCCACATCTCCCCCCTGTAATATCCACATCCCCCACCCTGTAATATCCACAACTCCCCCCCCCCCACTGTAGTAATACCCACATCCCCCCCACCATAGTAATATCCACATTTCTCCCCCACTGTAGTAATATCCACATCTCTCCCCCTCTGTTGTAATATCCACATCTCTCCCCCACTGTAGTAATATCCACATCTCTCCCCCACTGTAGTAATATGCACATCTCCCTTATGACTGTCTGCTTGTTTACCACACAAGCAGGCAGATCCACGAGTAGTTGAGGCGGGTGATGATGACGTCAGCGCGCCGCTCACCTAGGCCGCCGCCGGGTGTACCAAGATGGCCGCCGCTCCGGAGCTAGGCCGAACCCGCGGGCTTTCCTATGGGCTCAATCCGCGGATTGGCACACCACTTGATCCGCGGATTGAGAGGCGAGAGCCAGATGCGGCCCTCAAAAGAGCCACAGGTTCCCGACCCCTGCTCTAGTGTCTTCTAGTTGGTAGTGTAGGTTTATAGGTAGGTCTGTTAGGGTAAGAAAATTTGGTTTGGCTCCGGGCCAAGCCTGGGTAAATCTGGGTCAGGGTTCAGTGAGTCAGGGCTGGGTGACTTATCTTGACAGCTCCTTTGGTGCCTCCCCCTAGTCTAGAAAGTTGTAGAAACTTCTAGAGCTAGTGGGTGGAGGTTAGGGGGAGCTGTTTGAAATATTTATGAGGGCCTCAGCCAATCCCCAGCAGAGGGCTGGCAGGGGGCAAGGCTTACCTTATAAATAGGCATGAGCCATGCCAGCAGGGGCAGTCAGGTGGAAGATAGAGACTGTCAGCGGCCCCTTTGGGTACCTGCTAGTTTGCGGGGGGGAGGGGTGACCTTGGGCCAGGGCTCAGGTGCTCGAAGGATCCTGCCACAACACATGGAGGAAGCCCTTCCTGGAGGCACGGGAGCAAGTGTGAGTATAGCAGCACTACTGGGGCTTATAAGAGCGGAGACTGCATGTAGCCAGTTCTCCCTCAAGATTGCATTGTGCCAAGTCTTCATCCCTTCCCTGGGAGATCTCCTGCAGAGGCAGCTGTGTTGGCTGGTGAGAGAGTCAGTCTGGAGGACTGCTGTGTGAAGTTAGCCTGGAGGGCTAGTGAAAGGGGCAGCTGCAGCCTGGTGGGTTGGCAGTGCCTGAAGAGGTGGTGCTGGGACCAGTAGCCACAGGAGTGAGAATGTAAGCTGGTCACTGAGTTCCTGCCTGCAAAAGTGCCTGTCAGATCCTTGACATTGTATAACAGATGCCCTATACCATACTGCCAGACCCAATTATTACTCCACTAACCCATATCCTTGATCACCCCATAAACATGAGACCACACCAATTTTGGAGTAAAACATTGGCCGTAGCAGCTTCCTTTATTAACCAATAAAATTTAACTTTTAACATAATCGTAAAACATCTGTTATAAAGCAGATCCTTTGCCTAGCGTTGGTCTTTGCCGGACATCTCCACCTACCATCAGATTTAAACTGGCACTGGCACTGTGGTACCTTAAAATATGTTAACAGGCCTCTCGCCGATATGCTGGCTCTGAGACAACCCACTGACCGCAGTGCACCCATTAACCAACTTCCAGTTAAACCACTGTTACCTGGAATAGCACCATCAGGACCCACCGATGGGTCCCAAACTCATGCTTCCGGGGTGTCTTCCTTCTCCCGCAAAGACCAACACCCGCCACAGCACCCAATGAGGGAAAACCTTACCCTTGGGTGCCCCTCCACACTCTCAATGCTCTCTGGATGCCAAGAGCACACATATTGATCCCCACCTCATTCATGTGTACCCCGTCCCCTCTCAGGTATCTCCAGGTATCCACCTCCAATTCCCAATGCCGGATACCCAAACCGCCATTCCGAACAACAAATCTTATTAATTCTGTCCACTGATCTAGCTAATCGCCAATTAGTCCGAGCAATCATGTCTGACCACACGATCAGCATGTCAGGGAAGGCCATGCGGAGCCGCAAGAATTCAAACTTGATGTCTCTCGAGATGTCCAGCTTTGACCGTACCCCCAAGTCATTGCCACCTACGTGTAGGACTATAATGTCTGGCAGCCTGTCCCAACGCGCAAATTTGTGCACCTCTGGAACCACCCTACTCCATAAAATTCCTGACACCCCCAACCACCGGATACAGGCTTCAAGCCTGGAAATGCCCAACAACTGCCTCCGGCCTGACATAACCCCATTTTGCCCCCCCCCAAAAATATACGAATGACCAAGTATCCAGGCCAATCTTTGCCTTCCATCTGAAAGAGAAGAAAAGCAAAACCCCAAATAATCACAGTCTTATCACACTATTACAAGTCCCAGATGCCCCCACCCCCCAGTCTCAATGAACCAACAGATGGGGCCTAACAAAAAATCTGGAACCTCTGTGATTCCCACCTGCCGATGCGATTTACTGCATCATCCTCTAACCCACTTCTCGTCGCTTCCGTAGCCACCCCTATTCTGAATTAGTGGGATGAGAATTCCTTCTCCTCCAAGCCCAAGGCCCGTAAACATTTTTGGAACACCACAACAAATTAAAATTGCGACAGGGGGGACCCATTGGCATGCATAAGAAAGGACCCCACCACCCCCGGACATATAGACAAAAATTCCTTTACCGCCTCCACCGGACACAACGAGGACCCGGGCAAAGAAAAAATCTGCACCTTCTTACCCTTACCCCCTTGATCCGTTTTCAATCGCCTAATGATGAGGGACACCTCATCCTCATTTCAGCAGACCTCCTGATCCAACATACCCCCATGCACTGCTTTAGATGGGCTAACCAACTCCTCAATCCTAAACGCTCCAAAAAACACCAGTGTAAAAGCAGCTCTAAATAGCCCCACCTCGTAGGCCGAAGAACAGAAACTCACAAGTTGAACCAACAACTGCTGTAAAATCTCAAACGACACCAGGCGCCTGGTGTCCCTGCGTTTCTGATAGCGCCTATACCCCTTCAATGCTTGTTTCACCCAGAAATCTTTTGTGAAATCCTGACACCCCTTCAATTTGAATAAGCACGCCAATCCAGCCAATTTCTTATCCAGAACCGACACTGACACCCTGCTTTCCAGGTTTTGTGACACAAAATAGAGAACTGGTAGACGAACCTCTGGCCCATCCTGGTCCACATCCGATTGCTGAATCAGAGTTAGCCATTTATGCCATACCTTGTTGTAAGCCGCCCACATAGCCTCAGTCACTGACCGTCTATTCCGTCTAATCCATCCGAAGACAACCCCAAGGCAATCTGTCAAAGCCAGTCGGGACAAGGAATCCTGTGTTGCTCCACCCCGGCACCAACTCCCGGAACCTGTCCCACTGAAAGTGAGACAAGGCGTCAGCTATGGCGTTCTCCACTCCCGGAAGGTGCACCGCATAGATAAAAACATTGAGTTGCAAACACCGTAACACCAAGTGCTGTAACATGCGCACCACCGGTGGTGACGAGGCGGATACCCTGTTGATAACCTGCACCACCCTGAGATTATCCCCATGGAAACGCACTTTCAGGTGAAAGACTCCTCCCACAACTCCACAGCCAGCACCACTGGAAACAATTCCAGTAACACCAGGTTGCAAGTGAAACCAGCCTCCTTCCAAGTGTCCAGCCACGGGCCGGCACTCCATTTGCCTTGAAAAGATGCCCCGAATCCTGATGCCCCCGCCACATCAGTGTAAAGTTCCAGGTCAAAATTACTTACCGGCCCAGACATCCACAAAGCCGTCCAATAAAAGACTCCAAAAATGAGTGCCGCACTCTCAGGTCTTCCCGAACTAATCGCACTTAATGGGTAGGAACCTTAATCCCTGCTGTACTCGCAGACAGCTGTCTGCAAAATACTCTCCCCATCGGCAGAATGCGGCACGCAAAATTCAACTTCCCCAGCAGCGACTGTAACCTTCGCAGTTGAACCTTGCGCAACCCCAGCAAACTTCGAATCTCCTCCTTAAGGGCCAGCAACTTGTCCTCTGGCAGCCGGCATTCCATTGCTCCAGAGTCCAGGACAATGCCCAAAAAACTTAGCACCGTGGTCGGACCCTCTGTCTTTTCTGGTGCCAACGGGATTCCGAACTTGTCTGCAATGTGTTCCAACGTGGTCAATAGCACCACACAGATCTTTGAGGCGGCCGGGCCCACACACAGAAAGTCATCCAAATAATGAATGATCCCCCCTGACACATCCCTAACCACCCATTCTGCAAACGAGCTGAACCTTTTGAATAAAGCAAAGGGAATCGAACAGCCCATGGGCAGGCAGCAATCTATATATAATGCGTTCTCCCAGTAGCATCCCAGTAAATGAAAACTATCGGGGTGGACAGGCAGCAGCCGGAATGCCGACTCCACATCCACCTTCGCCATCAAGGCCCCTTGCCCGTAAAGACGTACCCAAAAAACTGCCGTGTCGAAGGAAGTATAACTGACGGTACATTCCTCCGGGTCGATAGCGTCATTAACCGACCCCCTTTTGGGAAAGAGAGATGGTGAATGAGCTGGGATTTATTGGGCTCTTTCTTAGGCATCACCCCCAACAGGGACATCACCAAGTTAGCTAATGGGACAGATGGGAAAGGGCCAACCATGCATCCGAGAGCTACTTCCTTCCATAGTTTCTCCAAAACCACCTCAGAATGTTGCATAGCCGAACGCAAGTTCTGGGACCTGGGAGGAGCCTTAGTCAATGTACACGGTATGTGAAACCCCTCCGAAAACCCCAGTCCCAACACCCGTGCTGACTCTCTGCCCGGATACCTATCGAGGAAAGGCTGTATCCTTTCCACCCTCACTGGCGTCTTCCCTCTTGTTACCAGCCTCACTGGAACGCCCTTTTCCTTGTTTAAAACGGCGGGACACAGGGTGGGCACCTCCGCACCCGGAGCACTCGTGTTTGTACCCAACCCCCCCCCCCCAAATTTGCAAGTACCCTCGTTGTACTGCCAACACACCCCTTTCTTCTCTCTGGCCAATTGTCTTGGGGTAGCAGTTCCTCACCCCCCACCCCCCGTAAAACTGATTCGGAGCCTGCGCCGATGTCATGAGCTTCATCCATAGACTTACGTCCTTGTGATCCCACCTTAGCGATGGACGTATTGCTTTGCCAGAACTGCTCATCATATTGCAGCCATGCAGTGCCCCCGTAGACTCGGTAGGCTTCACCCACGGCGTCCAGGTAGCAGAGCAGTGCCGAGCAGTACTCAGGGCTCTTTTCCCCAATTACACTGGCCATAATGGCGAATGCCTGCAACCAGTTGGCGAACGTCCGAGGTGTCAACCTGTACCGCCTCTTTTCTTCGTCCTCCTTCTTGGACTCCTCTGGCTTCACCCTATCCAGGTTGAACTTCTCTAGGGGCAGCAATGAAAAGATTTCCACATACTCACCTTTCCAAATCCGATGCCTCATCTCTGGCTTCAAATGCGCTCCTAGAGGGCCCTCAAAACGCACATAAACTTCGCACTTGGGCGAAACAGCCAAACTGATTGCTTCCTTTTTTCTAGCGGCCTCCCCCGCCACCCCAGCCTGAGATGGGAGCAAGTGGCGTCTTTTTTGACGTGTTTTTTGGTCAGGCAACGCACTGACACCTTTGCAGTCATTGTGCTATATGCTGGGTGTTCAGTGTGCCCTGTACCTTTAAGAAGGGGGGGTTTCCCTTCAGTCCACCTGCTCTCACCTATCCATAAGAATGCATCCGCCTCCACTGTGGGGACACTTATAAGTTAGTGTTAGGTACCACAGATATCAGGGTGCCTTGACGAGGCTTTGTGGCTTTTGCAAATGTGTGCAGACTAAACCCCTGCCTTTAATGCATACTGTTAGACAAGTTATTTGGTTGTCTGCGGGCTGGTCGGTAAGATAAGCTTGGTTTTTCCCTTGGATTTATCCTTAGCCTTGTTTGTACCTGTTAGCCTTCCAGTGCTTCTTACTGCAATAGCCAGCTATAGATGGGAGCAAGTGGCGTCTTTTTGTGTATCACTAAAGGCAATTGGTCCCGTCTACCTCTGACCACGGCAGGTTCTCTGGCCGGCAGGACCATCACTTTTGGTTGGATTGCAAGTCGCAGTCCCAACCCTGCACTGCCCTCTTACTCTGGATAGGCCTTCACACAGCCTGGCAGCCTGATGTCCCCGGGATAGGCCCAATCTCTGGCTTAGCAGCCCGGGCAGATGACACCTGTCCACCCAGTAGGCGGTCCGGGTGGCATACAAGCACCTGGATCACCTGACCTCACCCAAATATATAGGCTCTCCCAGCAGGCCAAGGGATTCAACAAAATCCCTGCCCATTGGCTAAGATACCCTATATATCCATAACCTGACCTTGAGTTGTCCTTCTCAATCGAATACCTCCAAGTGCCCGGTCATCTGGTAGTAGAAGAGGAAAGTACAACCAGGCCAAACTTAGGGAGAAGTCAATGGATCCCTAATAATTAACTACAGTAGCTACTTCTGACAAGGAATTTGGTGAGAAACTACCTGACTAAACCCCAGGGCACTACACTTTCCATCAAAGTGGGTCTTCACTGTTGGCGAATCAAATAATGACCCATCCGATCATGTTGTACTAATTCATATGAAGTGGGAGTTGTCCTTGCTATCTTCTATCTTCTAGCAAATGCTAGTTACTTAACTGTTATAGTGACCTTCCTGCTTTAGTACTTGGCCACTAACCCAGAACAACTATGCAGATAAGGACTTCTGATGTTTGGTGCCTGTATATTTGTTCTGGGTCATTGACACTACCACACAGTAGTAGTGAACTATTGAAGCCAGAGTTTCAGTATGACAGCCAAGCAACTAGCATCACCAACAATAGGCCCCGTATTTCTCTTGTGTAGCCCCTGTCCACTGCACCAGCCGAGGGGTGGCCAAACAGACCGAGCTGTCAGTGCCTCTGCAGTCGCCCACCCAAGCATTTCTTTGCATTCTCCGTTCCCAATGAGCAGCCACCTTAAAGAGGAACTGCAGTCTGCTCACAAAATTTGTAATAAAAAAATCTTTGCCATTCTGAAGCTTCCCTCCAACAACTTTGCATATTATTTTATATATACTGTGATTCTGTACATACCAAATTTGCTGCAAAAATCTGCCTCCACTAAGTTTGGCTGCAGCCATTTTAACTGGGGGCAGCTGAAGATGCTGCCTGTTCACTTCCTGGATTTACACAGACACACAGAGGCACACCTCCAGCTCTGCAGCTTTCATTGGCCCTCTTATGACTCATCCTCCCTCCCATCCTGGCAAACTCTCAGGGGATTGAAAGAGAGCTGTGCATGATGTCATAAGTCTAAGCTTTTTACCAGACAAGAAACAGGAAGTGAGCTGTATAAGGCATTTACTGGTAGAAAAAAAAATGTTTTACTATCCAAAGGCAAAGCAGAACTACAACAATTTTTTTTTATCTTTCCATTTATTAAATCTTCTGCCCTTGTTGTTTTAACTTTGGATAGTAAAACATTTTTTTTCTGCCAGTAAATACCTTATACAGCCCACTTCCTGTTTCTTGTCTGTTCATTAGCCTAGGCTTATAACATCATGCACAGCTCTAAGAAGAAAAATTGTGAGGACACCACTCCCATAAGGTGATGGGACTTTAACGGATATGTCACTGTCACTGATGTAAGCACATACAGTTTGTCATAAAAATTATGAGTTTATTACAAAAGCATAAAATATTTTTACACATTTAGCATCAGGCCGTATAGAACATTGGCCATGATTGATACTTAATCCATATATAAACTTGGAAGATGCTTGTGCATGCAGTAAGCTGACGTGTTTTGCAGAATCAAAGACTGCTTCTTCTGGGCACCACTACATGCATCAAATTACAGAATATTGATTATTTGCAATCCGCAGCATCACAAAAAAGGACCGTCATCTGGGGTTGATCAATGATGTCAGAGTCATCGATCTGGTCTGGTGGGCATCGATCGGATTACATCCCAGGCCATGCGGTCATGAAACAATGATTATCTGAATATGGCAAAGAATAACCCACTTAGTAGTACATGGATCTAGGGTGCAAATACCCCCCAAAAGGAAAGTCCCCGATGCCGTGCCTCTCCAACACCGTGGTATGGGTGCCGGGACAACATTGAGGACTTTCCCTTTGGGGGGGTATCTGCACCCTAGATCCATGCACTACTAGGCGGGTTATTCTTACCATATTTGGATAATCATTGGTTGATGACCGCATGGCCTGGGATGGGATCGGATGCCCACCAGACCAGATTGATGACTCTGACATCATTGATCAACACCGGATGATGGTCCGTCCTTTTTTATGATGCTGCAGGTTGCATCAATATTCTGTAATTTGATGCATGTAGAGCTGCCCAGAAGAAGCAGTCTTTGATTCTGCGAAATGCGTCGGCTTACTGCATGCACAACCATCTTCTAAGTTTTTATATAGATTAAGTATCAATCATGGCCAATCTTCCTGGTGCTAAATGTGTAAAAATATTTTATGCTTTTATAATAAATTCATATTTTTTTATGAAAAATTGTATGTGCTTACCTCAGTGACATATCCGTTCCAAAGTCCCATCACCTTATGGGAGAGTGGTGTCTTCCCATTTTTCTTCTTAAATATTCTCTAGGGATGTGGATATGACAAACTGTCTCTAGAACTGGTCCAACAACTATATATAGATATATAGATATATATATATATATATCTATATATATATATATATATATATATATATATATATATATATATATATATATATATATATATATCTATATATATATATATATATATATATATATATATATATCTATATAATCATGCACAGCTCTCTCACTCTCGTGAGAGTTTGCCAGGAAGAGAGGTTGAGTCATACAAGGGCCAATGAGAGTTGCAGAGCTGGAGGTATGCCTCTGTGTGTCTGTAAAAATCCAGGAAGTGAACAGGCAGCAGCTTCAGCTGCCCACATTTAAAATGGATGCAGTCAGACTCAGCGGAAGGAGATTTCTGCAGCATATTTGGCAAGTACAGAATCACATTATATATAGAATAATATGCAAAGTGGTTGGAGGGAAGCTTCAGAATGGCAAACATGTTTTTATTACAAATTTTGTGAGCAGACTGCAGTTCCTCTTTAAAGTGGCTGCTCACTGGCGACCGAGAATGCAAAGAAATGCTTGGGTGGGCGAAAAACAAATTATGTGTTGCAATAAATTTAACGCTCCACAGCAGAAAAGGCATATGCGTTTTTGAGGCATTTCAACAGAGCAGTGTAAAAGCAGCCTAAGAAAATTTCAGGGATCATAGATTACATGAAAAAAGTTTTTTTCAAACCTCTCTCTATGGTCCGTCTTGGGCTGCAATTTAGGAATCATTGTAGTTATACTGAAAGCCAACCTCTACGAATATATGCACATAAAAGGCTTACTGTGGACCAGCTTAGTTCAATGCAATACCTATGTAGCACTAACCCAGTGGGGAGTTGCTTAAAGTGGAGTTCCACCCACTTTTACAACTCTTCAGAATCCCTCACTAAACTGTTCACTGTAAACAAATTGGATATTTTTTTATTTTTTTTTCTCAGCACCTACTGTATATCTGCTGTATTCATTTTTCACTTCCTCCTCCCTGGCCGCGGCCCATCGCATCATTTCCTGTTTGCAATGCCTTCTGGGAAGAGGCGGCAACTTCCTCTGAAACTGTCCTTGCCATGGAAACCTGACCTGAAACCTATTACACTGCTTTTGCTACACTGAGCATGAGGGGCGGCAACTTCCTCTGAAACTGCTGTTGTTATGGAAACCTGACCTGAAACCTATTACACTGCTTGGGCTGCACTGAGCATGTGCTGCAAGGATGAGATGCAGGAAGAAATACAGTCTGGCTCCAGATGCCCACACTTAAGATGGCCACGGCCTGCTGTAAGTTTATAAAACAACAAACTACTGCTATAAACTAACAAAACAGACTTTAATTTACAGACTAACTTTACTAGAATACATTAAGCTTGTGTATTATAGGGGTATTTTTATTTAAAAAGTATAATTTTGGCCGGAACACCACTTTAAGTTGGGGTTCCCCACTGCTGCACAGCATTTCCTTCTTTCATTTGGACACACAAATCAATGTTTGGCTTGTATTTGTAGTTTGTCTTGCAGGAAGCCTGGAAAAGTCCTCTTCGGGTTTTATACATCTCCTTTCTTACACCTTTGAGTCCTTTGATTATGTGATCCACCTCAGGTTTCCTGTCTGGCAATTTAGTCTCACCTGAGACACTCAGTCAGTACTCTGCAACCTGGAGAGTAGACAGGTCCTGACTGCTGCAGCTAAAGGTTGGTTTTTCTTTTTGGAAGTTTTATTGATTTCCTCTGAAGCACTGTACTGCACACACAATGCCACCAATAAATTCACCGCTGTTTTCCAAGATATTACTGGACTTGTATCCCAGCATAAAAGGCTGCACACCCCAGGGAACTTTGCACCCACCACCAGGATTGCAGCCATCTATAGCAAATAACTGCAACTTAAAGGGCCAGTATCTGAAGTGAAGGAGGTTATGATAAAATATTGTCAAATGCAGCAAGCAAATGGCACATATCCGGTATCAGGACATGATTGGTGCTGTGCAGAGACAAACATTGGTGCTGATCAAACAGAATCAACAGCTGTACAAGAAAAACGCATGTGTTATTTGAAAAGTTGCATGAGGGGGTGTAGACACTGGCATGGAGGTCTACTGGGAAAGCTGCAGGTGTACCTGCAACTCTTCAACCATCCATAGTGGCTGCTTCTGTCCAAGATCACTCATGATGATGACCCAAAGGTAACATTTAAAAAAACAATTGAGAGAGAAGACTGATTTAAAACACAGTGGACAATGAGCCACAGCTTACTATGATTTGGAGTCTGCAGATGGTGTGAATTATGTCAAGGTCAAGTGGGAAATACTGGCATGGCTGATTGTTGGCTTCGTCCAAGCACCGCACGTCATCAGCTGATCATTCCATCCCTAGGAGACTCCACAGATATTCAACCTTTTCTACTTGACCCAAAAGTGGCTAGATCCAGTCCCTGTTTCTGCTGGGCCACAGACAATGGAACGGGTAGTTTTGGATTGCTACCTAAGGTCCTTACCTATCCTGCTGCAAAAAACAGGCGCTGCCAGGTATGAAGTTTTGTGTCTATATGTTGAAGTAGGGTTGCCACCTGTCCGGGATTCACCCGGACAGTTCGGGTTTGGAATCATGTGTCCGGGTTTCAGACTGCCTGAAACCCGGACACATTATTCAGACTGGACTATGGCTTCCCAGCAAAGTTGTTGGCTGCAGTTGGCTAAGCTGAGAGTTTCTGTTGCACTCTTTTTTACACCGCCCAAAGCCAAAACTAACAATTTTTTACACCGCCCAAAGCCAAAACTAACAATTCCCCCACCCCCACACTGACGGGAGAGGAGAGAGGGCTCAATCTGCACCTCTTTCTCCCACCCCTACCCCTCTGTGTCTGCCCACACTCCAATCCCCAGAGCTGTGCCTCAGAAAAGCAAAGCGGGGGGCAGAAATTGGAAGTCTAGCAGCCTCAGATACATCTGAATGAGAGGTGCTGACTGCCGAGGGGTGAGTGAGCTCACCATCCATCCCTGTCTGTGACTGAAGTCTCCCCCCTTCTCTCTCCTGCCTCTGAGCACACTAAGGAAAATCAGGGTTCTCAGAGCACCCCTTATATCACAGTTCCCCCTTACATCAAAATCCTCTCCGTACATCAGAGTTCTCAGTGTTGCCCCTTAAATCAGGGTTCCCAGAGCATCCCTTATGTCAGAGTCCCCAGAGTTCTCCCTTTACATCGGAGTCTGCAGAGTCCCCCCCTTACAGTGAAAGGGAACTCTGCGGGATTCAGGTGTAAAAGGGTAACTCTGTGGACTCTGATGTAAAAGGAGAACTCTTGTTATTAACGTCATATAATTAGAGATGTTATTTAATAGCAAAATACATGTATAGTTTATACTATTAAAAAAAAATTGCTGTGCCCCGCTAAAGTGTTCGGGTTTGATTTGAAGAAAAGGTGGCAACCCTATGTTGAAGGGAAAGGGAGTAATGCCTGGTTCACCCCATTGGAAATGCCGCCAGCAAAACTCTGATGAGAGCTTTTTGTCGGAAAATGCGACCGTGTGTATGCTCCATCGGTCTTTTGCTGGCGGAATTCCAGCCAGCAGAAGATTGAGAGCAGGTTCTCTATTTTTTGGTCGGGAAAAGTTCCTATTCGAAAATGTGTTCATCTGTATGCAATTCCGGATGCGCAAAAAATTACGCATGCTTGGAAGCATTGAACTTCATTTTCTTGACTCGTCGTAGTGTTGTACGTCACCGCGTTCTTGACAGTCGAAATGTCAGAGAACTTTTGTGTGACCGTGTGTATGCAAGGCAAGCTTGAGCGGAATTATGTCGGAAAAACCATCCAAGTTTTTTCCGACTGAAGTTCCGATCGTGTGTACGCGGCATTAGGGCTCCTTTTTAGAGCTTTGCATCAATTCTGTTTTTCTTGGCTCCTCAGATTAGGCAAGGTTATATATTTTAGGTTATAAGTTTTAATGTTTTACAATTATATGTAATTATATTTGTACAGTTTGAGTCATTTAATGACCTCTTACTGATATTTTTATGTGATATGAATTTCCTTATGAAGTACTAGTTCTTTTTAATGGTGTCATGCCAGCATTCCCAAGGTGATGAAACTTAAATTTAATAATTTCATAAAATCATCTTCCCTTTTTTTTTTCCTTCTTGTCTGCTATCCAAAATTTGGCACTATATCTAATGGGAGACATAAGGATGATGTTTAATGTGCTCATATTATACTATCATACTTTTTCAGCCCCCCCCCCCCCCCCTTTCATCAACATGCTAAGGATCCCTTTTAGGCTCCATTCACACTGCCACAGCCTGAAAGTCATGCAACTTATGGTGCAACTCTGCCAGGCGTCTTGCTGGCGACTTGAGTACTACTGGATGTGACTTTGAAGCGACTTTCAGGAAATGCCTTGGTAATCTTCCTGTAGTGTCGGATCCAAATCGCATCAATATAGCTGAGGATCCCACTTTGAGGCGACTTCCATTTAAAGTCTAGTCACATGTCAGAAGTCGCCTTTGAAATAGTACGGGAATGTTATTCTTTTTTCTTTTTTTTTTTTTTTTTAAGTCTGAACGACTTTTTAGTAGTGCTAATGAAGACAGCTCTCGTCATGTGACTTGGGGTCTCACAAGTTGGAACCCAAGTCGCAGCAAAGTAAACTGAGTCTGACTGCTTTTATTTACATACCTTATTTTAGACCCATTGATGTCATTGGTAGTCTCCATGCATCTCTCTGCAATTCAGACCAATCTTGGCTGGTGGGAGGGACCAGCACAGTGCCGTACATAGCTTCCTGAAAACACCACAGCACCTCCCTTGGTGCCCTCAGCCTTGATGCAAGCAGTGGGATTGCTCATGAGAGGAGTTCTGAAAATATAATGTCTTGATGAGTGGACGGTTCTAAGCAGGCTGCGTTTACATGCAGATCACCTTAGGTGATGCCAACGTGATAATGAGCATCCATGATTGATAGGACTGAAATCCAATTAATGAAACGGATAGGGACAGTCGGGCTGTGGAGGAAGATCTAAATGTGTAGCCCCCAACTGTTCCAGATTTAGAGGGACTGTCCCTGATTTGGAACAAAGTCTCTCCTTCTTCTTGTCCTTCTCCGCCTCTATTTTTGGTCTGATCTGTATATTTATATATAAAAATGTACTGCTTCTCATCAAAAAGTGTTTACCAGTGCTTTACCTTTTTATCCAATTTCTAAATTGCTGCATTTGTAAATTTCCAAACCCAATATAAAGGAATAATAGTGGTAAAAAAAAGCACTTGTGTGTTTAACTAATCTTCTTCTTCTTCCTTCTTCCTTCTTTCTTCTTTCTTCTTTCTTCTTCTTTCTTCTTCTCCTTCTTTCTTCTTTCTTCTTCTCCTTCTTTCTTCTTTCTTCTTCTCCTTCTTTCTTCTTTCTTCTTTCTTCTTCTCCTTCTTTCTTCTTTCTTCTTTCTTCTTCTCCTTCTTTCTTCTTTCTTCTTCTTCTTCTTCTTCTTCTTCTTCTTCTTCTTCTTCTTCTTCTTCTTCTTCTTCTTCTTCTTCTTTCTTCTTTCTTCTTCTCCTTCTTTCTTCTTTCTTCTTCTCCTTCTTTCTTCTTTCTTCTTCTCCTTCTTTCTTCTTTCTTCTTCTCCTTCTTCTCCTTCTTTCTTCTTCTCCTTCTTCTCCTTCTTTCTTCTTCTCCTTCTTTCTTCTTTCTTCTTCTCCTTCTTTCTTCTTTCTTCTTCTCCTTTCTTCTTCTCCTTCTTTCTTCTTTCTTCTTCTCCTTCTTCTCCTTCTTTCTTCTTCTCCTTCTTCTCCTTCTTTCTTCTTCTCCTTCTTTCTTCTTTCTTCTTCTCCTTCTTTCTTCTTTCTTCTTCTCCTTTCTTCTTCTCCTTCTTTCTTCTTTCTTCTTCTCCTTCTTTCTTCTTTCTTCTTCTCCTTCTTTCTTCTTTCTTCTTCTCCTTCTTTCTTCTTTCTTCTTCTCCTTCTTTCTTCTTTCTTCTTCTCCTTCTTCTCCTTCTTTCTTCTTTCTTCTTCTCCTTCTTTCTTCTTTCTTCTTCTCCTTCTTTCTTCTTTCTTCTTCTCCTTCTTTCTTCTTTCTTCTTCTCCTTCTTTCTTCTTTCTTCTTCTCCTTCTTTCTTCTTTCTTCTTCTCCTTCTTTCTTCTTTCTTCTTCTCCTTCTTTCTTCTTTCTTCTTCTCCTTCTTTCTTCTTTCTTCTTCTTCTTCTCCTCCTTCTTTCTTCTTTCTTCTTCTCCTCCTTCTTTCTTCTTTCTTCTTCTCCTCCTTCTTTCTTCTTTCTTCTTCTCCTCCTTCTTTCTTCTTTCTTCTTTCTTCTTCTCCTCCTTTCTTCTTTCTTCTTCTCCTCCTTCTTTCTTCTTTCTTCTTCTTCTCCTCCTTCTTTCTTCTTTCTTCTTCTCCTTCTTTCTTCTTCTCCTTCTTTCTTCTTCTCCTTCTTTCTTCTTCTCCTTCTTTCTTCTTCTCCTTCTTTCTTCTTCTCCTTCTTTCTTCTTCTCCTTCTTTCTTCTTCTCCTTCTTTCTTCTTTCTTCTCCTCCTTCTTTCTTCTTTCTTCTTCTCCTTCTTTCTTCTTCTCCTTCTTTCTTCTTTCTTCTTCTCCTTCTTTCTTCTCCTTCTTTCTTCTTCTCCTTCTTTCTTCTTTCTTCTTTCTTCTTTCTTCTTCTCCTTCTTTCTTCTTTCTTCTTCTTCTTTCTTCTTTCTTCTTCTCCTTCTTTCTTCTTCTTCTCCTTCTTTCTTCTTTCTTCTTTCTTCTTCTCCTCCTTCTTTCTTCTTTCTTCTTCTCCTCCTTCTTTCTTCTTCTCCTTCTTTCTTCTTCTTCTTCTCCTTCTTTCTTCTTTCTTCTTCTCCTCCTTCTTTCTTCTTCTCCTTCTTTCTTCTTTCTTCTTCTCCTTCTTTCTTCTTCTCCTTCTTTCTTCTTTCTTCTTCTCCTTCTTTCTTCTTTCTTCTTCTCCTTCTTTCTTCTTCTCCTTCTTTCTTCTTTCTTCTTCTCCTTCTTTCTTCTTTCTTCTTCTCCTTCTTTCTTCTTCTCCTTCTTTCTTCTTCTCCTTCTTTCTTTTTTCTTCTTCTCCTTCTTTCTTTTTTCTTCTTCTTCTTCTCCTTCTTTCTTCTTTCTTCTTTCTTCTTCTCCTTCTTTCTTCTTTCTTCTTCTCCTTCTTTCTTCTTTCTTCTTTCTTCTTCTCCTTCTTTCTTCTTTCTTCTTTCTTCTTCTCCTCCTTCTTTCTTCTTTCTTCTTTCTTCTTCTCCTCCTTCTTTCTTCTTTCTTCTTTCTTCTTCTCCTCCTTCTTTCTTCTTTCTTCTTCTCCTCCTTCTTTCTTCTTCTCCTCCTTCTTTCTTCTTTCTCCTTCTTTCTTCTTTCTTCTTCTTCTCCTTCTTTCTTCTTCTCCTTCTTCTTTCTTCTTTCTTCTTTCTTCTTCTCCTTCTTTCTTCTTTCTTCTTCTCCTCCTTCCTTCTTCTCCTCCTTCTTTCTTCTTCTCCTTCTTTCTTCTTCTCCTTCTTTCTTCTTCTCCTTCTTTCTTCTTCTCCTTCTTTCTTCTTCTCCTTCTTTCTTCTTCTTTCTTCTTCTTTCTTCTTCTTCTTCTTTCTTCTTTCTTCTTTCTTCTTCTCCTTCTTTCTTCTTCTCCTTCTTTCTTCTTCTCCTTCTTTCTTCTTCTCCTTCTTTCTTCTTCTCCTTCTTTCTTCTTCTCCTTCTTTCTTCTTCTCCTCCTTTCTTCTTCTCCTTCTTTCTTCTTTCTTCTTCTTCTTCTTCTTTCTTCTTTCTTCTTTCTTCTTTCTTCTTCTCCTTCTTTCTTCTTCTCCTTCTTTCTTCTTCTCCTCCTTTCTTCTTTCTTCTTTCTTCTTTCTTCTTTCTTCTTTCTTCTTCTCCTTCTTTCTTCTTTCTCCTTCTTTCTTCTTTCTTCTTCTCCTTCTTTCTTCTTCTCCTTCTTTCTTCTTTCTCCTTCTTTCTTCTTTCTTCTTTCTTCTTTCTTCTTTCTTCTTTCTCCTTCTCCTTCTTTCTTCTTTCTCCTTCTTTCTTCTTCTCCTTCTTTCTTCTTTTTCTTTTTTTCAAAAACTTTCAGGCTTTTTTTCCATTTGTTTATCAAAAACAAAAAACAATGTTGATTAAACACTGCCAAAAGAAAGCTCTATCTGTCTTAAAGAAAAAAAAAAAAAAAAAAAGATAAAAATTTTGTTTGTGTACAGCATTGCATGACCGTGCAATTCATTCAAAGTGTGCAGGGGGTGTGTTGAATGCCTATTCTTTCCCATCTCAAAAACTTGGGCGGTATGTAAATGATGATGGAATTTCTCCAAGAAATGAGGCAGACGCTATCTGTCTTGCTGCAGCTTCTAATGCACACTGTGAGAAGAAGTGAAGTCAGAGTAATCCATTTTCAGTAGAGGAGAGGAGCCGGTACAACTGTGCAGCATAACACAGAAATAGAAAATGCTGTATTTGTCAAAACTATTAAACCTTGTATGTTATTAAAGCTTTTCCTGATAACTGATACCTGTCACTCTCTGTCTATCAGAGCATTATGTCACCATGGCAACACATTTTAAGGTTCAGCGGGTCACATGGCCATTGAGGTGATTTAGGGGTTTATGTATGAAGTGTGCAAAAAGGAAAACCGTTTCTTGTGGTGCGTATCTACCAATCATCGTCTAACTGTCATTTTTGCAGAGATGAAAACGAGACATGAATTCTTATTGGCAGTCTATCAACCTTGATGCTCACATAAAATAATCTTTTTTAGGTTCTTTTCACAAAGCTAACCTACCAGGATAAAGAGTTATTTTCACAACAATCGACCAGTATTCTTATTAATATATAGCGCCAACAGTTTGCGCAACGCTTTACAAAACAAAGGCAGACATTACAGTTCTAATACAATTCAATACATGGGAATCGGAGGACCAAGCTATCTAAGAAGGATGAAATGATACAATAGGTAATAACTGTGGAGGATGAACTGATGGAGAAAATAAAAGTACAGTTGTTGGGTGGAGGCAGGATAGGCTTCTCTAAATAGAAGGTTTTTCAGGGATTGCCTAAAAGTAGATAGAGTAGGAGAAAGACACAGATTGGGGTAAGGACTTCCAAAGGATGGGAGAGGCTCAGGAGAAGTCCTGCAGTTAAAGATGAAAGGAGGTGACTAGCAGCTGGAGCTCAATTTTTTTGGGGGGGGCGCAGCAAACTGAAAAATACTGAACAACACCCCCCCATCAATTTCAGCCACATGTGCCCATCATATGCAGCCACTTGTGCCAAGTATATGCAGCCACTTGTGCCCATCATATGCACACCCTATTTTGAAGACTATTGGAGCCTCTGGTTCTAATCAGGTGCTTCAAAAAAGTACTACCCTCTCCTGCCCCCGCCATAGGAATCCATGTGTCCGGCATTCCTGAAAGAGGCCGGGCGCATGGAAGAGGGGGGGCGGCGCCCGTGCGCCCACAGTGCATGGGCCGCCACTGGTGACAAGTGAGCTAGAAAGCATAAAGTTCTTGGGAGGAATGATTTGGTTGGTGTATTCAGTTCCACTGAGATATGAAAATGACAGTCGCATGGCTTAAACAAAGACACTTGCACATCCCTGCGCTTTGTGAATTGAGCCCATTGATCTAGAATATTTTTTTTGCCGGGTAGGCAGACATGCAGCATCCCGCCGTGCTACCCGCAACCTTTTAAAATCTAAGGCAGGATGAAATACACTGCGGCTGGGCGCTGGATCAAGTGGTATTCCCATTTTGGGCCCTATGCATTCGGAGACAAAAGTTCTTAAACACTTGACTTCTGGAAGATTTACCCCCCCCCCCCTTTATGACCAGGCCATTTTTTTTTTTAGATATGGCACCGCATTACTTTAACCACTTCAATACAATACTTAGACACCTTCCTGCCCAGACCAATTTTCAGCTTTCAGTGCTGTCGCAGTTTGAATGACAATTGTGCTGTCATGCTGCACTGTACCCAAACTAGATTTTTATCATTTTTTTTCCCACAAATAGAGCTTTCTTTTGGTGGTATTTCATCACCTCTGCGGTTTTTATTTTTTGCTAAACAAATAAAAAAAAGACCGAAAATTTTGCTTTTGCTTCTGTTTAAAAATTTTGTAAATAAGTACATTTTTTCTTTCACTGATGGGCACTGATAAGGCGGCACTGACAGGCACTGAGAAGGCGGCACTGATGAGGGGGCACTGACGTGGCACTGATGGGCATTGATTGGCGGCACTGATGAGCGACACTGATGGGCACTGAAAGGCTGCAAAGATGGTTTCTTATGGGCGGCACTGCTGGGCACTGATAGGCGGCACTGATGGGGACGAATACGGGGCACTGATGGGCACTGATACGCGGCACTGACAGGCATCCCTGGTGGCACTGGCAGTGGTAGGCATTGGAGTGGGCACTGATTGACAGCTGCCTGGGCATTGATTGGCAGCTGTCTTTGCACTGGTTAGTATTTCCTTGGGGGTCTAGGGGGCATACCCGGTGGTCCAGTGTGGCTGGTTTCCCTGGTGGTCCTGGGCGGCTTCCCTGGTGGTCCTGGGTAGGATCCGAGGGGGGCTGTGCTGATAAACAGCACAGACCCCCCCCCCTGTCAGGAGAGCAGCCGATCGGCTCTCCTCTACTCGCGTTTGTCAGACGCGAGTGAGGAAAAGCCGATCACCGGCTCTTCCTATTTACATCGTGATCAGCCGTGATTGGACACGGCTGATCACGTGGTAAAGAGTCTCCGTCAGAGACTCTATACCTAGATCGGTGCTGCGGACTGACACCCCGCAGCCCAATATCCTGTGGACGTCATATGACGTCCAGTCAGGATATTGAAACCACTTTGCCGCCGTCTTTCTGCTATATGGCGGGCGGCAAGTGGTTAACTGACAATACCGTGGTCGTGTGACGCTGTACCCAAATAACATTTATGTCCTTTTATCCCACAAATAGCTTTGTTTTGCTTTGCACTAGAAGCAAAAAAATGACAATTTTGAAGAAAAAAAACTTTTTTTTTTTTTTTCTGCTATAAAACATATATTACATAATATGTATTCTGCTACATATTTTTGTTAAAAAAAATCCAATAAGTGTATATTTGGTTTGTGCAAAAGTTATAGCGTCTCCAAACTATGGTGTGATTTTTATTTGTTTTATTTTTTACTAGTAATGGTGGCGATCAGTGACTTATAGCCGGACTGTGACACTGACGCTTTTTTGGGGACCAGTGACATTACTGCAGTGATCAGTGGTCACTGTACTAATGACACTGGCAGGGAAGGGGTTAACAGGGGTGATCAAAGGGTTTAATGTGTGCCTAGGTTGCGTTTCTCTAAACGATGGGAGGTGCTTTTACTAGGGAAAGGCATGCTTACACATGGATCCATGCCTTCCCTACTGACAGAACGGCGTTCTGCCTCCCCGCTGAATCATCGGCGGGTGCCGACTGACATCACGCCCGGTGCCCACAGCTGGGCTCCCACTGTGCGTCATCACAGTCACATAGCGCGCATGCCCTACCTGGAAGAGCCAGATCACGTATATATACCTGAGCCAGAGAACAGGTGCTGCCCCATAGCAATAAAACTGCTGTAGGGCCGACCTGAAGAGTTTAAAGGATAAGTTCACCAGCCCAGCCCACCCAAGTGCAGTATCGATCGATCACTGTCACTTACAAAACACTTAACGCATAACTGCAGCGTTCGCAGAGTCAGGCCTGATCCCTGCGATCACTAACAGTTTTTTGGTAGCGTTTTGGTGAACTGGCAAGCACCAGCGGCCTAGTACACCCCGGTCGTAGTCAAACCAGCACTGCAGTAACACTTGGTGACGTGGCGAGTCCCATAAGTGCAGTTCAAGCTGGTGAGGTGGCAAGCACAAGTAGTGTCCCGCTGCCACCAAAAAGACAAACACAGGCCCGTCGTGCCCATAGTGCCCTTCCTGCTGCATTCGCCAATCCTAATTGGGAACCCACCGCTTCTGCAGCGCCCGTACTTCCCCCATTCACATCCCCAACCAAATGCAGTCGGCTGCATGAGAGGCATTTTCTTTATGTCCTCCCGAGTACCCCTACCCAACGAACCCCCCCAAAAAAGATGTGTCTGCAGCAAGCGCGGATATAGGCGTGACACCCACTATTATTGTCCCTCCTGTCCTGACAATCCTGGTCTTTGCATTGGTGAATGTTTTGAACGCTACCATTCACTAGTTGAGTATTAGCGTAGGGTACAGCATTCCACAGACTAGGCACACTTTCACAGGGTCTTCCAAGATGCCATCGCATTTTGAGAGACCCGAACCTGGAACCGGTTACAGTTACAAAAGTTAGTTACAAAAAAAAGTGTCAAAAAAAAAATAATATATAAAATAAAAAAAAATAGTTGTCGTTTTATTGTTCTCTCTCTCTATTCTCTCTCTATTGTTCTGCTCTTTTTTACTGTATTCTATTCTGCAATGTTTTATTGTTGTTATGTTTTATCATGTTTGCTTTTCAGGTATGCAATTTTTTATACTTTACCGTTTACTGTGCTTTATTGTTAACCATTTTTTTGTTTTCAGGTACGCCATTCACGACTTTGAGTGGTTATACCAGAATGATGCCTGCAGGTTTAGGTATCATCTTGGTATCATTCTTTTCAGCCAGCGGTCGGCTTTCATGTAAAAGCAATCCTAGCGGCTAATTAGCCTCTAGACTGCTTTTACAAGCCGTGGGAGGGAATGCCCCCCCCCCACACCGTCTTCCGTGTTTTTCTCTGGCTCTCCTGTCTCAACAGGGAACCTGAGAATGCAGCCGGTGATTCAGCCAGCTGACCATAGAGCTGATCAGAGACCAGAGTGGCTCCAAACATCTCTATGGCCTAAGAAACCGGAAGCTACGAGCATTTTATGACTTAGATTTCGCCGGATGTAAATAGCGCCATTGGGAAATTGGGGAAGCATTTTATCACACCGATCTTGGTGTGGTCAGATGCTTTGAGGGCAGAGGAGAAATCTAGGGTCTAATAGACCCCAATTTTTTCAAAAAAGAGTACCTGTCACTACCTATTGCTATCATAGGGGATATTTACATTCCCCGAGATAACAATAAAAATGATTAAAAAAAAAAAAATATGAAAGGAACAGTTTAAAAATAAGATAAAAAAAGAAAAAAAAATAATAAAGAAAAAAAAAAGCACCCCTGTCGCCCCCTGCTCTCGCGCTAAGGCGAACGCAAGCGGCGGTCTGTTGTCAAACGTAAACAGCAATTGCACCATGCATGTGAGGTATCACCGCAAAGGTCAGATCGAGGGCAGTAATTTTTGCAGTAGACCTCCTCTGTAAATCTAAAGTGGTAACCTGTAAAGGCTTTTAAAAATGTATTTATTTTGTTGCCACTGCACGTTTATGCGCAATTTTAAAGCATGTCATGTTTGGTATCCATGTACTCGGCCTAATATCATCTTTTTTATTTCATCAAACATTTGGGCAATATAGTGTGTTTTAGTGCATTAAAATTTAAAAAAGTGTGTTTTTTCCCCAAAAAATGCATTTGAAAAATCGCTGCGCAAATACTGTGTGAAAAAAAAAAATGAAACACCCACCATTTTAATCTGTAGGGCATTTGCTTTAAAAAAATATATAATGTTTGGGGTTTCAAAGTAATTTCTTTGCAAAAAAAAAATAAGTTTTTCATGTAAACAATAAGTGTCAGAAAGGGCTTTGTCTTCAAGTGGTTAGAAGAGTGGGTGATGCGTGACATAAGCTTCTAAATGTTGTGCATAAAATGCCAGGACAGTTCAAAACCCCCCCAAATGACCCCATTTTGGAAAGTAGACACCCCAAGCTATTTGCTGAGAGGCATGTCGAGTCCATGGAATATTTTATATTGCGACACAAGTTGCGGGAAAGAGACAAATTTTTTTTTTTTTTTTTTGCACAAAGTTGTCACTAAATGATATTGCTCAAACATGCCATAGAAATATGTGAAATTACACCCCAAAATACATTCTGCTGCTTCTCCTGAGTACGGGGATACCACATGTGTGAGACTTTTTGGGAGCCTAGCCGCGTACGGGACCCCGAAAACCAAGCACCGCCTTCAGGCTTTCTAAGGGCGTGAATTTTTGATTTCACTCTTCACTGCCTATCACAGTTTCGGAGGCCATGGAATGCCCAGGTGGCACAAAACCCCCCCAAATGACCCCATTTTGGAAAGTAGACACCCAAAGCTATTTGCTGAGAGGTATAGTGAGTATTTTGCAGACCTCACTTTTTGTCACAAAGTTTTAAAATTTGAAAAAAGAAAAAAAAAAAGTTTTTTCTTGTCTGTCTTCATTTTCAAAAACAAATGAGAGCTGCAAAATACTCACCATGCCTCTCAGCAAATGGCTTGGGGTGTCTACTTTCCAAAATGGGGTCATTTGGGGGGGTTTTGTGCCACCTGGGCATTCCATGGCCTCCGAAACTGTGATAGGCAGTGAAGAGTGAAATCAAAAATTTTCACCCTTAGAAATCCTGAAGGTGGTGATTGGATTTCGGGGCCCCGTACGCGGCTAGGCTCCCAAAAAGTCCCACACATGTGGTATCCCCATACTCAGGAGAAGCAGCTAAATGTATTTTGGGGTGCAATTCCACATATGCCCATGGCCTGTGTGAGCAATATATCATTTTTAGTGACAACTTTATGCAAAAAAAAAAAAAAAAAGTGTCACTTTCCCGCAACTTGTGTCAAAATATAAAATATTCCATGGACTCAATATGCATCTCAGCAAATAGCTTGGGGTGTCTACTTTCCAAAATGGGGTCATTTTGGGGGTTTTGTGCCACCTGGGCATTCCATGGCCTCTGAAACTGTGATAGGCAGTGAAGAGTGAAATCAAAAATTTACACCCTTAGAAATCCTGAAGGCGGTGATTGGTTTTCGGAGCCCCGTACGCGGCTAGGCTCCCAAAAAGTCCCACACATGTGGTATCCTCATACTCAGGAGAAGCAGCTGAATGTATTTTGGGGTGCAATTCCACATAAGCCCATGGCCTGTGTGAGTAATATATCATTTAGTGACAACTTTTTGTAAATATTTTTTTTTTTTGTCATTATTCAATCACTCGGGACAAAAAAAATAAATATTCAATGGGTTCAACATGCCTCTCAGCAATTTCCTTGGGGTGTCTACTTTCCAAAATAAGGTCATTTGGGGGGGTTTTGTACTGCCCTGCCATTTTAGCACCTCAAGAAATGACATAGGCAGTCATAAACTAAAAGCTGTGTAAATTACAGAAAATGTACCCTAGTTTGTAGACGCTATAACTTTTGCGCAAACCAATGAATATACGCTTATTGACATTTTTTTTTACCAAAGACATGTGGCCGAATACATTTTGGCCTAAATGTATGACTAAAATTGAGTTTATTGGATTTTTTTTATAACAAAAATTAGAAAATATCATTTTTTTTCAAAATTTTCAGTCTTTTTCCGCTTATAGCGCAAAAAATAAAAACCGCAGAGGTGATCAAATACCATCAAAAGAAAGCTCTATTTGTGGGAAGAAAAGGACGAAAATTTAGTTTGGGTACAGCATTGCATGACCGCGCAATTAGCAGTTAAAGCGACGCAGTGCCAAATTGGAAAAGACCTCTGGTCCTTAGGCAGCATAATGGTCCGGGGCTCAAGTGGTTAATGGCTGTGTGTGGAGTTTTTTTGAGGGGACAGCAAATTTACACTGTTATACAAGCTGTACACTCACTACTTTACATTGTAGCAAAGTGTAATTTCACTTTTCATGTGTTGTCACATGAAAAGATAATAAAATCTTTACAAAAATGTGAGGGGTGTAACTCACTTTTGTGAGATGCTGTATAACCAAACAGCTTACACATAGTCTGCAAGAGCCCTGCATTGCACCCGTGATCTTCTCATCACGGTTGCAATGCTTTCCAGGCTCCCAATAAAAAATTATACAGTTTTAAATATAGTTATACATTTTTTCACCTGCAAAAAGATGAGCATTTATATTAAAGGTGAACTTATCCTTTTAATGCTAGCCTTTTTCATTTGCCCTACAATTCACTTCAACATGCATCTCTGCATGCTAATGTGAAATCACCCTTACCCCCTTTTCTCTGGTGGCAGGTAGGGATGAGCTTCGTGTTCGAGTCGAACATCGTGTGTTCGGTCGTTCGCCGAATTGCGAAAGTTATGGGCCGTTCGCGCCAAATTCATTTTGCGACAATGGCACCAACCTCCTTTCCGCCCTCCGCCAGGGACAACTAACTTGTCAGGGTACCACTGGTGCCAGACCTGGGCGTTTGCATGCGCCTATGCGCCGGCGCGCTCCGGTACGAACCTTGCAGCAAGTTCCTGTTGTTTCCAGGCGTCAGCGCGGCGCTCGGGCGGGTACGCGGCGCTTGTGCGCACGTGCGCGTGTTCGCGCCGGTTTGGCGCCAAAGTGCACATAAAAGTTCCCCTGTGCCTCTGGCACATTGCTGCTTCGTCTCAGCTCTGTGATTCCTGTAAATCTGCACCTGATTGATCGTTACCTATCTGACCCGGCTTGTCTGACCATCCGTCCCGCTCCCATCAGACCCGGCCTGCCTGACTACTCTACTCCTACTGCCTGATACTGTTGCCGACCTCTGCCTGCCTACCGACTCTGCCTCTGCCTGCTGCTATTGCCTGTCTCATATCCCTGCTGACCCGGACCGTCTGACCCTGCTTGTGCCTGCTGTTGTTCTTGCTGTTGCACCTTCAGCTTCAGCTCCAGTGATCTCTGCACCTCCAGTGTTCCAGCTTGCTGCCTCCAGTCTCCACCTGATCTGCAGTCCAGCCATCCCTGTGGGATCTCTCATCACCTCGGCATCAGAGACTCTGCTCAACAGGCACTCCTACCCCACTGTGCTCAGGAGACCACTGTCCCCACTCCAGTGGCTCCTGAACCAGCGTTGTATGAGAGGTCTTCTCCTACAAGTCAGGCTCTACTACCAGGTACCTAACATAACCCATGTGCCCCGTTTGGCTCACATCCTTAACTTGGTGGTGCAGCGGTTCTTGGGCAGGTACCCGGGCTTACAGGATGTCCTGAGGCAGGCCAGGAAAGTCTGTGTGCATTTCCGCCGGTCATATAATGCCAGTGCTCGGCTGGCAGACCTCCAAAAGGAATTTATCCTGCCCAAGAGCCGCCTTATCTGTGACATGCCCACCAGGTGGAACTCAACGTTGGCCATGCTGCAGCGGCTGCACACGCAGCAGAGGGCCATCAATGAGTACCTGTGCGACTATGGCACCAGGACAGGGTCAGGAGAGCTTGTTTTTTTTTTCCCCACGCCAGTGGGCCATGATCAGGGATGCATGCACTGTCCTGTCACCATTTGAGGAGGCCACGAGGATGGTGACAGTGCATGCATCAGTGACACTGTCCCCCTTGTCCACCTGTTGGAGCACACGCTGCGTGGAATAATGGACAGGGACTTCCTTAGCTCTCAAGGCTCCCTTTATCCAGACAGTGTTCCTGCGTGCCCACCGATCACACAGGAGGATTGTGTCCGCATGGAGGTGGAGCCTGGCCCTCAGCATTAGCAGCGGTCTTTAAGGGATCATTTACAGTCCCAAGAAACCCATGGACTTGTACGTGGCTGGGAGGAGGTGGCTGCGGATTATGTCATCCTTAGTGACCCAGAGGACTCCGGACCGAATGCCTCAGCAAACCTACGCTGCATGGCCTCCCTGATCCTGCAAAGCCTGCGGAAGGCTCCTCGTATTCGTGGTATCAAGAAGGGGGATCGTTACTGGCTGGCAACCCTCCTTGATCCATGTTACATGGGTAAGGTTGCGGACCTTATCTTGCCATCGCAGACGGAGCAGAGGATGAAACCTCTTCGGGAGGTCTTGCAGAAAGGTCTATGCAACGCGTTCCCAGAGACGGGGTGGTTACAAACTCCTGTTCCTGGACAACATGTTGCTGAGGCTTCGGTCAGTCAAAGAAGGAGCGGTGGAGAAGGTGGCCATCTGACTGATGCGTTTATACAATTTTTTTTAGTCGGCAGCCCCAAGGTATGATCGGTTCTAGCAACCATCGCCAGCGTCTGTTTTACATGGTGCATGAATACCTAGGGGCAAGATCTGACTTGGACACCTTTCCCACCGAAAATCCTCTGGGTTACTGGGTCTTGAGGCTGGATCACTGGCCAGAGCTTGCACAGTATGCAATTGAGCTACTGGCCTGTCCTGCATCCAGCGTTCTTTCGGAACGCACATTCAGTGCTGCTGGAGGCATTGTAACCGATCACAGGGTGCGCCTGTCCACGACTCGGTCGATCGACTGATTTTCATAAAAATGAATCAGTCTTGGATCACCACCAGATACCCAACACCTGATGCTGATGTAACCGAATACATTTTTTTGAAATGTCAGATCCCTTCACGACTGCCTATGCTGATGCTGAGTGACTATCCTCTTCCTCAATGATCATGCTGATAGCTTGTAAGAATATTTTTGTTTCTGGGCGCCGCCACCAGTGGCTAAGGCCCAATTTCTCAGCCCCTGTTTAACAGGGGCGTGTAATTACAATTTTTGATGCAATTCTTTGCAGCAGGGCGCGTTCCTGCGCTACAACTAGAGTACTTGTGAGGGGTTGCAGTGTTGTGGCACCAGTGATTAGGCCCAATTTTTCTGTCCCTGTTCAACAGGGACATGTAATTACAATTCTTGATCTGATATTTCACAGCAGGGCCCGTTCCAGCGCCCACCAAGAGTAACTGTGAGGACTTAGTGTTGTGGCACCAGCACCATCACCATCACCAAAGGCCCAATTTTTCTGCCCCTGTTTAACAGGGGCATGTAATTACAATTCTTGATCTAATACTTCACAGCAGAGCCCTGTGAGGGCTTACAGTGTTGTGGCAACACCAACACCTAAGGCCACAATTACTGCAGAGTATATAGGGCAGGCCCTTACTTTCAAACATCCAACTTACAAACGACTCCTACTTGCAAACGGAAGGAGACAACAGGAAGTGAGATTAAATCTACCCCTAGGAAGGGAAATTCTCTCCTGTAAGAGTTAATATGGGAAAAACGTTTCTCATTTCTACTGATGCTTTATCACCAATCCTCGTTTCACTAAAAACCCCAAATTTTCTAAAAACATTTGTCATTGGGACAGAAAGTGAGGTGAAATCTTCTTGAAAAAAATCATCTGCTCTTTATGGGCTTCCTTCCTTTTTTTTTTTTTTTTTTTTTTAATCATTCTGTAGCACAACCACTGTAAGAGCCATTGGTATTTTGCCCAGGTCTTCCCCACTTTTTTGCCCCGCAGCCAGGCACAAAATAGATGCGCACACACAATTCCGCTCGTTGTCTTCATTGACCAGTCTAGGGGTTGTTGTTTATTATTTTTGGAGAACTTGGATAGAGAAGGGGCTTTAGTGGGGTATTCCAGCAATAGATATCTTCAGTTGTGAATAGTTCTAACTGATCTTTTGGTTAATCTCTGAAGTCCTTGATGAAAGCAGATGGGAGATTTCTCCTTGGCAGTAGTAACAAAGTAGTTTAGTTTAAGGACTGAGCAAAGTCCGTTAGTAGCAGTAGTAACTGGACATAGTTCTTCAGAATACACAGACAGTGTTCGCTTGTCTGGACCCTTAGCTGACTATATAACACACCAGAGGAGATTAGGAGCACAAGTCCATGGAACTTATTAGGTTGTCCCTACTCACAAAATGTCCAAGGATAGCTGGATACCTCCTTCCAACTTCCAAGTGACGTGATACCAGACTAGACCTTCAATAGGAACAATGAAATGGATCGCTCACTCCAGGTGAGTATGATAGTCCACCAGAAAGGAAGGGCTGTGTGCTAGCTCTGGCTCGCAAACGTGAACATGTAGACCAAGTAGAAAAAAGAGCTGCACACCAACATCCATCCAACAGGTATATTGAAAGACTGCCACCAGGACTATAACAACGGACCAAAAGACCTCTTGTTCAGTGAGGTTGATTTACTTAAACTGGATAGTGCAAAATCTAGTGTAGCTGTGCATCGTAGCCAATCAGCTTCTACCTTTTTAGCTTGTTCAATTAAGCGTTGACAAAAAAAAACTGGAAGCGGATTGGTTACTATGCAGAGCTGTGCCAGATTTTGCACTCTTCAGTTTTAACAAATCAACCTCAGTGTGTCCTAAAAAATAAATACTCTTTCACAGCATCCTTCAGGACCACCTTCCCTAGGATTGGCTGGAGTGGCATTAATAGCCACTTTGTAGCCATGTGACTGCATCAAAGAAACTTTTGTATGTATTTAAATGTTATTTGTGTTGGAAGTGCAACAGCATGGCACAAACTAGTGTGTTTGCCGACTTCTGAGAAAATCAGTGCGGCAATTATGCAAGAAGGAAATGACGTTTGAACGTTGGTAAAAATTACCTTTCCTTCCTTTCCCTTTATATGTTGCAGTGCTACACGATCACCTGAATCATAATCTCTAGTCTCATCAAACCGATAGTGTGGCACACACAGTTTCCCCTCAGAGAAAACTCATTTAGCACAGCAATAAAAGCCCTAGCTTATTTGTAATAGGTGGACGCCACTCGTTAAGTGGATAGTGGTGCTCACCTACCCTTAATAAGTCAGGTTAGACGATATAGCTATACAGGCTTGTATATCAAACTAAATCAATCGAAGCTCACAAATTGTCTAAACCATCAGACGATATGTTACCAGTGTGACGAACGCGGGTGTCAGATCCCTGCCCTCCTCGCTAACTTGCAACGAAGGACCGGCCAACCTCACACCACGCTGTCACTTACGTAACAATGCCACTCTCGGCTGCGCCCAGCACAAAGATTTTCCAGCTTGCGGGACCACAATCTAGGTGCGAGCAGCCTGAGAGTGATTGTCACTGGGCTAATTACACAATTAACCCTTTAACTGCCACCACCCCCGTTTAAAAGACCGAGCCGGGGGAGACTCGTAATTTTGCAATACCAATTATAATTTTAGAATAAGCGTCTGCCACACACACTGCCACCACAGACAGGTCTGCTCAGAGTCTTACTCTACAACAGTAGCGCCCTTCAAGAGGCAGGTTTGTTTATAGCTTGCATTAAGAGCTTTAGAGACAAGGTTAACACTTTTCAACATAAGGGTTTATTATGAAAAGGTAAAAGTTGATGTAAATAAATGCAATTAATGTCCGAGGGTTGGTCAGAGTTCGATCGATGAGCTAGGTAATCGGTTCTCGACTTGGCAGATGTTTCTTCTTGGATGGTAAAAGGAGAACTGCCCATTGTCTTGGCATCTCCTCTTTTCTGTCAAATCAAAGGGGGTGTTGACAGCGACCAGTAACCAATCATCTGGTCATCCTGTTTTAGGGGTTGGTTGCTGGGAGGTGTCTACACTCATGACCACGTCCCAGGTAGATTTTGTAATACATACTCATATATCTTCATCTATAGTGTTTACAGACTCCAAATATCCATATTATTATTCAACTTGAGATTTCCTTCAAAACAAGTCTAAACATGCCATATCTATAACGTATAGCCTGCTTTGGAGGAATAAGTGGTCCCAGGGGTTTCCCATATGACCTGACATAGGGGTGTCTGGACTTGAAACGTTCCATATTATCTGAGGAAGCTAAATATGTCCAGATTATGGCTGTGCTATTACTAAGTCAGAAGTTATGAAACATGCTGAAATTTCATACTTATTCTCCTGAGGTGTATTCAGACAAATTTACAACCGAGGCCTGTTAGGTCTCTGAATGGGGAGGGTGACAGTTTTACGACAGGCCTGAACACTGCCCTTACAACAAATGTTTTCTACTGACCTAACCTGGTTCTGTTTTCTCTGTTGAGATAACCTTTTCTGTTGAACTTAAAAAGCTTTGAATTCCTAAGGTGGGGAAGGAGGGAGTTCAGAGTTCTCTGTGAGGTTACATGGTTAGCCAAACTGTCATGGCTACTTCCACACAAGATGGCAGCTAGCTACAGCTTTTCATGTCCCGTACGTGATATCGTTACAACCAGTATTGCAATGATGTCTATTTCTATTTTTGTGTTATTGACTGACCTGTCTACTGTACATTCTTCCTTTCTCAATAAAATTGAATTTAAATTACCATCCCTTTTTCAATCTGCTATTCTGTGCAATATGGCTACCTGGAGACATCCCGTACACCATTGGTGTATGGAGTACCCACCTAAATGTAATTTCCCCAGTTGTCTTCCAGGACAGCCCTTGTCTTCCAGGACAGCCCTTGAGAGATGGAGTCCCTCCCATCGACCCAGGAAACACATTGCCAAAACAGTTCAAAAGGCGGTCCCTCAGGTCCCTGGTCAGTCATTTGTGTTTTCTCCATCGGAGGAACATGTTGCCAGGAACCAGAGAAGGACTCTATCTCTCAGGGGCTGCCTGAGGGGAGCGGAGCCGCACAGGGGGACCGGGTCCTATCCAGCGGCTCCAATCTAGTCCTACCTTCTTAAATTGGGGCTCGGGTACCGTCCAGCTGACAGGAGCAGACCCGTTACCCCCCTCCTTCTAGTGCCGAGGTGTGCCAGGGACAGGTCGGCGAAGGTTCCCCCCAGGAGCAGTGCAGATGGTTCCTTCCATCACAAGCTCCTTGCTATATGCAATAGCGGTGGGGGTCGGAGACGCCGAGCGTCATTTCCGATGGAACCGCGTCATCCTGTGTGCCGAGACTTCCGGTTCCGGGTCTCTACAGGCACAAGGAGGAGGGGAAGGCCCACGCTGAGGCCTGCAAGTCCCGACCAGCGTCCAGCTATACCGGACTAGCGGCGGGACCTGGAGCGTGAGGGGGACCATGGAGGCTACTTCCCAGGACACTCCGGTGGAGACAGGCACCAGCCAAACCCAGGTAGGCTGCTGGGCAAGCCCTTACTGTGGTTTTTTCTGGGGTTTTTGTTGTAAGGCTGGGATTTGTAGTACCCCATGGTGGTGGTTACCTCACAGTCCCGGGTGGATACAGTGGTGGTTGCAGCACAGGTGTTTTGAGAGTTAAGAGGTTTCCTGATGCTAAAAAAGTCTATTCTTTATTTTAGGGGAAGGAAGCTCCAAGGGAAGACAAGACAAAAAATGCCCTAACTGTGGAAATAAGTTGTCCTCAGGCTCTAACAAAGCCTTATGCAAGCAGTGTATTGCAGGCTTACTCAAAACAGAGGCAGACTCTCCTTTGGCAAAATTCCTTGGCTCCTTTAAAGATGAGATGGCATCAACCTTTAAATCTCTCCGCGAGTTAATCGCAGATGTAGGCACGTCTGCTTCCACCAGTAAAGCTGTGATTCCCTCCTCACCATGCCTTACAACACCCAGTTCAGGGGAGCCCCGTACAGTCAGGGAGCATAGCCCCGTGTTAGTTAGCCCTGAACCCTCTGACGCAGATTCAGATGAGGATCAGGCTGTGGCTAACAAAGTCGCAAAATACAAGCTGTCTCTGGAGGATGTAGACGAGCTGTTGAGCGCCATTTATGATACGCTGGAAATTGATGAAGAAGAAACTCAATTAACCAGACATGATAAAATGTATGAGGCTCTGGGGAAAAAGAAAGCTAAGGTATTCCCTATACATAATGTGCTTTCTGACCTTGTCCGCAAGGAATGGGCCGAGCCAGATAAAAAAGTCTTCTTCCCAAATTCCCTAAAAAGGAGATTCCCCTTTGATGAGAGCCCAGAGGCGGTCTGGAATAAAAATCCTAAACTAGACGCCCCTCTGTCCAAAGTCTCAAAGCAGTCTGACCTTGCTTTTGAGGATATGGGTCATTTAAAGGACCCAATGGACAGGAAAACAGACATAGTCTTAAAGAGGGCCTGGGATGCTTCTATGGCAAGTTTAAAACCAGCTCTGGCCACTTCTTGTGTAGCCAGGAATCTAGAGTTCTGGTTAGCCCAACTAGAAGAACATCTAAAGGCAGGCACGCCTAGGGGGGAGATCTTAAAAACCTTTCCTATGCTTTTTAAGGCGACAAGTTTCATCTCTGACGCCTCCACTGATGCCATTAAATTTACGGCTAAAACAGCAGCGCTTTCGGTCCCAGCTAGGAGGTCAGTCTGGATGAAAACTTGGGGGGGAGACACGGCATCTAAAACACGCTTGTGCAGTGTCCCCTTTACAGGAGACTTAGTCTTCGGGCCTGAACTAGATACCGCCTTGGAAAGAACGGCGGATAAAAAGAAAACATTTCCCATTAAAAAGAAAAATTTTCAAAGAAAATTTTTTCGTCCCTCAAAGGAACCCTCTAAGTCAGAGAAGGAGTTCAAGCCCAAAAAGCATTGGACAGGACAAAAAGGGAAAGGAAAAGGGGGCATACTTTTTAACCGCCCCAATTCAAACCCCAAACCCCAGTGACATCAGGGTCACGGTGGGAGGAAGATTAATGAACTTTCTCCCACAGTGGGAAAAGACAACCTCAAAAGAGTTTGTCTTGAACATTATAAAAAGAGGGTATGCGCTGGAGTTTCACAGCGACCCACCCTCAAAGTTTCTTGTGACAAACCTTCCAAGACACTCAGAAAAGGCCAAGGCCTTGCCTCTGTTAATAGGGGAAATGGTGGATCAAGAGGTATTGACACCAGTCCCTATTCAGGAACAGGGGGACCTCTGAACCGCTCCATCCGATACAAAAAATTCCGGATGGAGTCTATCTACTCAATAAGGAATCTACTCCAAAAAGAGGTGTTCATGGCTACCCTGGATTTAAGGGACGCCTATCTGCATATCCCAATAAGGAAGGAATACCAGAAATTTCTTCGGATGGCGATTCAGATGGACACAAAGGTTTATCATTTCCAGTGCAGAGCACTCCCTTTCGGACTGTCGTCCTCCCCGAGAATCTTTACCAAGGTTCTCGGGGAGGCATTAGTTCCGTTAAGACTACAGTCAGTCACGATTATTCCTTATCTAGACGACTTACTCCTCACGGCCCATTTGGAGAAACAACTTCGTCGGGACCTAGAGTTGACACAACTCAACCTGAGGCAGTTGGGGTGGATAGTCAGTCTGGAAAAGTCCAAGACTACCCCAACACAGGAAATTTTGTATTTGGGGTACAAGATCCTGTCAGTAGAGCAGAGGATAGTCCTGCTAGAAGAGAAGATATTGAATTTACGCCACAGAATGTCTTTTCTTCAAAGCAGCGCCAAGTGTACAGTGAGGGAGGTGATGTCGGTCTTAGGACTGATGACAGCAGCCATTCCAGCTGTACAATGGGCCAGGTTCCACCAAAGAGACCTTCAGAGTTTTCTGTTGGAAAAATTAAAAGACAGGGATCTGGAAGAAGAGGTTTCAATCCCCACCAGAGTAAAACGCTCCCTCTGGTGGTGGAAAGACTCAGAGAATTTGAACAAAGGGGTTCTCTGGATCTCTCCCATCACATCCATACTAACTACGGATGCGAGCAGCTGGGGGTGGGGAGCCCACCTCAACTCAGATTGGGCACAAGGCAGGTGGACGGCAGAGGAGAAGCTCCTCTCGTCCAATTGAAAAGAGCTAACAGCGGTCCTCAGGGCTCTGTTATTCTTTCAGAATGCAATACAAGGTCATCATCTACAGGTCCGTTCAGACAATATGACGGCTGTAGCGTATATAAACAAGCAAGGGGGCACCAGAAGTCGTCGACTAATGCTGGTGGCCAATCGCATGTTTCTATGGGCAGAATCCAACCTGACTTCCATCTCTGCAGTTCACCTGAAAGGGGAGCTCAACAACACGGCAGATTTCTTGAGTCGACAGCGAGTGTCGAATCAAGAATGGTCTCTACACCCAGAGGTGTTCAAATATATAGCAGCTTACTGGGGAAATCCAGTAATGGACCTGTTTGCAAGCAAGGAGAATGCAAAAGTTCCAAATTTTTGCTCGCTACACCCAGGAGATCAGCCCTGGGCAGTAGACGCCTTACAGACCCCATGGACCTTCAGTTTAGCGTATGCGTTTCCTCCGCTTCACCTTATCCCGAGGGTTTTGGCGAAGTTTCTAGTAGAGGAAACGTATCTAATCTTAGTGGCACCGTTTTGGCCCAAGAGACCATGGTTCACAACGTTGCTACGGTTGACAGACCAACCTCCTCTGAGGCTTCCCTGCAGACCAGACCTGCTGTCGCAGGAACCTCTCTTTCATCCACAAGTGTCCATGCTGAACCTCTCAGCGTGGTTACTGAGGAGGAAATTTTGAGGAGCAAGGGCCTGTCTGACAGAGTGATTCAGACCCTGCTACAAAGTAGAAAACCTGTCACTCAGGCCATTTACAGGAAAGTCTGGAGAAAATTTAACAGCTGGTTGAACAGCCGAGGGGAGGTAAATTTGGATACAGCAAATATCCTGCAGTTTCTCCAGGAGGGGATAGACAAAGGGCTAACTCCTAGTACTATTAAGGTCCAAATAGTGGCCTTAAGTGTGTACTTAGAGAAAAGATTGCAGGAAGACCTCTTTATTGCTAGGTTCTGTAAAGCAATCTCCAGACGCAAACCGGTTAGACTTAACATCGCCCCATCCTGGGATCTATCAGTTGTTCTAAGGGCATTTTTGGGGTCACCTTTTGAACCTATCTCAGAGGCCTCTCTAAGACTGGTCACTTTCAAGACAGTACTACTTGTGGCAATCACTTCAGCACGCAGAGTTAGTGAGATCTAAGCTCTCTCTGTCAGAGAGCCATTCCTCCAAATTCTGGAAGACAGAGTCTTCCTAAAGACAGACCCTGGGTTCTTACCAAAGGTGGCATCTAATTTCCATAGGTCACAAGATATTGTCCTCCCTTCTTTCTGTCAAAAGGCTTCAAACAAGAAAGAAAGGCGTTTTCATTTACTAGATATGAGGAGGTGTATCCTAGAGTATCTTAGGGTAACCAATCCATTTAGAATCTCAGATTCACTTTTTGTTCTTTTTTCTGGACAACGTAAGGGGCAAAAAGCTTCTAAAGTCACCATAGCTAGATGGATTAGGCTAGCTATAGCAGAGGGCTATAAGACAGAAAACAAAGATCCTCCTGGGGGTATTAAAGCCCACTCCACAAGGGCATTATCAGCATCCTGGGCAGAAAGAGCTGGTGCCACCCCGGAGCAAATATGTAAAGCAGCCACGTGGTCAAGCTTTTCCACCTTTACAAGGCATTATCGACTAGACTTAATGTCCAGTCAGGATCAGGCTTTTGGGAGAAAAGTTCTCCAAGCCGTGGTCCCCCCCTAATCTGGTGAGTACTTGGGGATCCTCTCAAGGGCTGTCCTGGAAGACAACTGGGGAAAACTGGAGTTAGACTTACCGGTAACTCCTTTTCCAGTGGTCTTCCAGGACAGCACGATCCCACCCTTTTTTTGATTATGTGAATGTACTAACATTATTACCTGTTATGGTTATGTTTTTTGCAGTTCCATCCTTCGGTTCTTGGTGAATGACTGACCAGGGACCTGAGGGACCGCCTTTTGAACTGTTTTGGCAATGTGTTTCCTGGGTCGATGGGAGGGACTCCATCTCTCAAGGGCTGTCCTGGAAGACAAGGGCTGTCCTGGAAGACCACTGGAAAAGGAGTTACCGGTAAGTCTAACTCCAGTTTTCCTGCTTGTGTGATTGGCTCACTGATTTTCCCAGAAGTCTGCAAGATTTTAGGCATCCTCTGCAATCAAAATGTCACTTCTGGTGAGATACTCCCAAATACTCCTAAATAGTTGCAGACACTGCATGTTCCTCATTTGAACTCTGCAAGTGCATTAGCTGACTAATAATGAAAAAGCCAATCCCATTCAGATTAACTCTGCAGACAACAAACAGTTTTTTCTTCAGAGCAGAAACAGGTAAGCATCCACTACAAAGTTTGTTTAAATACTTGTTATATATTGATCTCCAAGTGGGGATTGTTTTTTTCCCAACAAAAGTAGAGTTACTCTTGTCATCTTTAACCCTGACACTAACCTTCCCTGTAACACCAACCCCCCCGTAACCATAACACTACCCCCCTCTAACCATAACACTAAACCTGTAACCCCAACATTAACTCATCTTGTGACACTAATGATCCCTGTCTACTTAAAGCGGTAGTAAACACCGCTTGGTGAATTGTGCCTACAGGTAAGCTTATAATAAAGCTTACCTGTAGGTACAAGGAATATCTCCTAAACGTGCACCATTTAGGAGACATTCACTGTTTTTGCAGCCAGTGACATCACTGGCGCTTGCACACTGCCTCCTGAAGGGACGGCATATGGAGTATGCTGTTCCTTCAGAGCTTTGTGCCACATGGGAGTGATGTCATCATGGCTCGACCATTCAAATGGCTAGCCCGTAACCCGGAAGGTTGACCAGGTGAAAATGAAAGCCCTGTCAGCGGTTGCCACTGGAGGGCTTCGTTTTAAGATTCTTTCAGCACATTATGCTCTTAACTTGCAGGGAAAGTTTGTTTGTTTTTTGTTTTTTTGGTTTTTGTTTTTTGTGGGGGGGGGGGGGTTCTATCTCAGAGTTTACTACCACTTTAACATGAATCATCCCTATAATCCTAACACTAACCCTCCTTGTAAAATTCACACTAAACCTCCCTGAAATTTTTGGGGGAGTGGGTACCTAGTTTTGACAGGTACCCGCTTCCACTTCTGCTCGGACCACCTAGACCAGTGGTTCTCAATCGTCCTAGTGCCTTGACCCCTTGATAAAATTTCCCAAGTTGTGGGGACCCCTAACAGTAAAGAGATTTTCGTAGCGTGGGTTGTCAGCACCCAAGGCAAGACAAGTAATTTGTGCCCCTAACCCACGGACATTTAGCGCTCCCTGAGTCCCTTCCACTAGTACAGAATTAAAACCCCTTATGGTACATTTTAGTATGAACCACCCTCTCTCTTCTCTTTTCTTTCCCTTTTATCCCTCTCTATCCTTTTATCTCTTTCCCCATCCCTCTCTCTAGCCATATTTATCGTTCCTTTTCTTTCTCTCCCTTTTTTCTTTGTTCCTCCCCCTGTTTTCCTCTCCCTTCCATGTATTCTCTATTTTTATTCCTTCTCTTACTCGGTGGGGGGAATGGGATGAGTGGCAGGGAGTTGGGATGAGTCGCAGTGCTGGCGGGGAGTTGGGATGAGTGGCAGTGCTGGTGGGGGGGTGGGGTGGGGGTGGGATCAGTGGCAATGTTGGGGGGGAATTCTGATCAGCCAACTTGAGTGCTCTTGATCAAGGTCATCTGCTGATCTGAGAACTGTAGTGGGGACTTTTAATGACAACTATAATCGCAGGTAGTGTTACTCACTGTGTCTCTGACTTTGTGGTGTCTTGTAGCAGTGACACCTATGCTGAAATCAGGAGATGGGTGTAACGACACCCCGAGTATGAAAGGGGTTAAAGCCGTTTAGGACATTCCATACCCAAACACAAAGGCAGCTACCGAGCACTTCAATCAGCCGAACAAGGAACCCATACAAATAATTCTCCCCCAAATATGAGACAAGACTCTTTCTTGACGTTCAAGCAGGAATGAATCTTTATTCAAACACGTTATACAGATAAGACCTTCAAAACACTTCCCCCCACCCTTGAAAACCAGGGCGGGTTAAACTGTCCAATGACAATGGACACACAGGTCAGGTGTGCTTAACTTCTCATCAGTAAACAGGGGGGCTGCTGTAGGAATCCCCCCTCCCTCAGCAAGACACTTGGGCATCCCATAATAGTTGAGGCAGACAGCCACAATAGAATACAGTCACACCCCAACCATCACAGCAAAGAGTCCACAACAGGAAGAGAAAGCACACATTATATATATATATATATATATATATATATATATATATATATATATATATATATATATATATATATATATATATATATATATATATATATATATATATATATATGTATGTGTGTGTGTATATGTATATATATATATATATATATATATATATATATACAGCATTGAGTCTGACTAGCACAGATCATAGTGGGGTTCTCATTCACCTTGTGCCCCTATTAGTGACTCCCGTCACAATGGCATATCCAGGGTCCCCAGAGTCTGTGTCTTGGGGCACAAGGACCTGAATCTAAAGCAACACCACCTCCAGGGCCCCCAGGCATACAGCTCACAACGAGCACCAGTCCTCCAAATGCCAGGGCCCATAATCGGTAGGCAAGAGGCTGGCATTCAGTCCCCTCTAAAAGCCGGAGCCCAGACGGGTTGACTCCGAAGTTGGTCAGTAGTTCCAGTCCTCTAACGCTGGTATCCACACAGTACCCCAAACAAATTGTTCCAAACACAGTATTACTCACCCAGCCAACCTTTGCCTCTCTCAGAGAACATGCCCGCCGCTGGGGAGAGGCCTGGACTGGCCCTTCTCCCTGGAGTCCTTTCAGCCGCTGGAGGGAAGACAGGGTGACTGGGCTCACTCCGTCTTGCTGTTGGGGATCTGGTCTGACTGCCCAGCATCCCTGGGGTATACAGGTGGGGACTGAAGCCCCATCCACCTTTACAGGAAATTCGCCCTCTGTTAGTTGAGGACAGAGGCCAGCAGCACTCTGCCCTGTTGCCAGCCCTTCTGCCGGAAACCCCACACCATCTGCTCCAGCTAACTGTTGGGGAGGGAGGCCGACTGCCCCGACTCCCTGGAACTCTGTAGTTTGTTGCCAGTGCTGGGCAGAGGTTGGTAGCACTCTGCCCGGTTGCCAGCGCTTCAACTGGGTTGGTGTCATCATTCTGGGGTGACGTCTGCTGTTGGCACTCCCTTTCACTGGTATTGTCTCTCAGGTGCACAAACCCTTGTTGGGGAGGGAAATGGCTGCTTCTCCTCCCTGCATCTCTGAAATCCACTGGGAGAGAGGAACCATCACCTTCTCACCTCGGGCCTCTGAAACTGCCACGGGTGTAAAGCAGGAGTCTGCAGTACTCTGTCCTGCTGCCAGTACAGCAGGTGATGCATAATCTATAACATCCTCTGAACAGTCCATTAAGTCCATATATTCTGTAATATGTGGCTGGAGAGAAGAGCCGACTGCCCCAGCTCCCTGGAATTCCACAGTTGTTGCCATTGCTGGGCAGAGTTTAGTAGCACTCTGCCTTGTTGCCAGCACTTCTGCTGGAGACTCCACATGATCTGCTTCGGCTAACCGTTGGGGCAGGAGGCTGAATTCCTCCCCTCCCAAACTGTGCAGCTGCCATTGGGGAGGTGAGCTGGCTGCTGGGAAGCGATTGCCACCTTCTTACCATGAGCCTCCGGAACTGCCACAGGTGTGGGGCAGAGGTCTTGGACCCTCTGTCCGGTGACCAGCGCCTTAGCTGGGGAAGTTCCTTGCAACTCCACAGATAATGTTGTTGGTGTTGGGCAGAGCACACTGAAATTTGGCCCTGATATCAGCTCTTCTGCTGGAGGCTCATCAGGTTGTTCTTCCTCAGCAGAAAAGTCTCTCAAATCCCCTGTCTCTGCAACTGATGTCTGGGGATAGAGGTTCACCATCTCCTGTCCGTGGAACCCAGAGGATGCTATCAGTGCTGGGCAAAGGTTAGCAGAACTCTGCCCTGTTGCCAGCACTTCAGCTTTGGAAATGGCAATCTTCAGATTTTCCACTGCCGATTTTTCAACCAGGATTTCAGAGTTGTCAACTGGTATTTCCTGATAGTCCCAGGCAAAGGGAGACCCACCCTGCTGCTGAGCAGCGTCTAGCAACTGTCTGTAGGCGATCTCCAGCTCCCATTCCCAAACGGCCAGAAACTCCAAATCTTTCTGTGCCCTTCCAGGATATTTTAGTCTTCGCTCTTTGCGCTCCATTATTTCCTCCAAATGCCACTCCCGATCACTCCCAAAGTCAGGGTCCTTGGACAGCCTCCAATACAACAATCCCAGGCCATCATAGTCAAAGCCTTCCATGGGGCTGTCATCCACTTACCATGGGAACTCTTGGGCTACATACCACCGGAGGGCTCTGTAGCTCTCGTCCAACCACATCTCTGCCCGGATCAGCCTGCTTAACCACTTGCCGACCGCCGCACGACGATGTACGTCGACAGAGCGGCACGGGCAGGCAAAAGGGCTTACCTGTACGTCCCTGCCTGCCCGCGGGTGGGGGGTCCGATCGGACCCCCCCCCCGGTGCCTGCGGCGGTCGGCAAATGTCCCCCGGCGATCGGTGGTGAGGGGGAGGCCATCCATTCGTGGCCCCCCCCTCGCGATCGCTCCCAGCCAATGGGATCATTTCCCTGCCTCTGTATTGTACACAGAGGCAGAGGAAATGATGTCATCTCTCCTCGGCTCGGTATTTTCCGTTCCGGGCCGAGGAGAGAAGACTGAACTGTGAGTGCACAACACACACACACACAGTAGAACATGCCAGGCACACATTACACCCCGATCGCCCCCCCGATCCCCCCCCCCGATCACCCCCCCCCCTGTCACAAACTGACACCAAGCAGGTTTTTATTTTTTTTTTTATTTTTTTTTTTTTCTGATTACTGCATAGTGTCAGTTTGTGACAGTTAGTGTGTTAGGGTAGTGAGTGTTAGGCCCCCTTTAGGTCTAGGATACCCCCCTAACCCCCCTAATAAAGTTTTAACCCCTTGATCACCCCCCGTCACCAGTGTTGCTAAGCGATCATTTTTCTGATTGCTGTATTGGTGTCGCTGGTGACGCTAGTTAGGGACGTAAATATTTACAGTGGCGTTGTTAGGTGGGTGCGGGGGGTGCGGGCCGCACCGGGTGACACCCGCCAGAGGGGTGACACCCGTAGGTAGCGGCACACACCGCTACACTGCCCGCTGCGGCTTGTGCTGTGTCCCGCAGCACAGCGGACTGAAGCCGCCTCCCCCTCCTCTCTGTTTACTTCACACAGGAGGAGGAGCCTGAGGGACACACACGGCTGTGTGTATCTTCCGGTCCGCGCTGTTCTGAGGTCTGTAAACTTTATGCTTACTGCACTGGGGGGATTCTATACTAATGGGGGGTGCTGCACTGGGGGGATTCTATACTAATGGGGGGTGCTGCACTGGGGGGATTCTATACTAATAGGGGCTCTGCACTGGGGGGATTCTATACTAATGGGGGGTGCTGCACTGGGGGGATGCTATACTAATGGGGGGTGCTGCACTGGGGGGATGCTATACTAATGGGGGGTGCTGCACTGGGGGGATTCTATACTAATGGGGGGTGCTGCACTGGGGGGATTCTATACTAATGGGGGGTGCTGCACTTAGGGGAATCTATACTAATGGGGGGTGCTGCACTGGGGGGATTCTATACTAATGGGGGGCTCTGCACTGGGGGGATTCTATACTAATGGGGGTGCTGCACTGAGGGGGATTCTATACTAATGGGGGCTCTGCACTGAGGGGGATTCTATACTAATGGGGGCTCTGCACTGGGGGGATTCTATACTAATGGGGGGCGCTGCACTGGGGGGATTCTATACTAATGGGGGGCGCTGCACTGGTGGGATTCTATACTAATGGGCGGTGCTGCACTGGGGGGATTCTATACTAATGGGGGGTGCTGCACTGGGGGGATTCTATACTAATGGGGGGTGCTGCACTGGGGGGATTCTATACTAATGGGGGGTGCTGCACTGGGGGGATTCTATACTAATGGGGGGTGCTGCACTTAGGGGAATCTATACTAATGGAGGGTGCTGCACTGGGGGGATTCTATACTAATGGGGGGCTCTGCACTGGGGGGATTCTATACTAATGGGGGGTGCTGCACTGGGGGGATGCTATACTAATGGGGGGTGCTGCACTGGGGGGATTCTATACTAATGGGGGTGCTGCACTGGGGGGATTCTATACTAATAGGGGCTCTGCACTGGGGGGATTCTATACTAATGGGGGGTGCTGCACTGGGGGGATGCTATACTAATGGGGGGTGCTGCACTGGGGGGATTCTATACTAATGGGGGGTGCTGCACTGGGGGGATTCTATACTAATGGGGGGTGCTGCACTTAGGGGAATCTATACTAATGGGGGGTGCTGCACTGGGGGGATTCTATACTAATGGGGGGCTCTGCACTGGGGGGATTCTATACTAATGGGGGTGCTGCACTGAGGGGGATTCTATACTAATGGGGGCTCTGCACTGAGGGGGATTCTATACTAATGGGGGCTCTGCACTGGGGGGATTCTATACTAATGGGGGGCGCTGCACTGGGGGGATTCTATACTAATGGGGGGCGCTGCACTGGGGGGATTCTATACTAATGGGGGGTGCTGCACTGGGGGGATTCTATACTAATGGGGGGTGCTGCACTGGGGGGATTCTATACTAATGGGGGGTGCTGCACTGGGGGGATTCTATACTAATGGGGGGTGCTGCACTTAGGGGAATCTATACTAATGGGGGGTGCTGCACTGGGGGGATTCTATACTAATGGGGGGCTCTGCACTGGGGGGATTCTATACTAATGGGGGGTGCTGCACTGGGGGGATGCTATACTAATGGGGGGTGCTGCACTGGGGGGATTCTATACTAATGGGGGTGCTGCACTGAGGGGGATTCTATACTAATGGGGGCTCTGCACTGAGGGGGATTCTATACTAATGGGGGCTCTGCACTGAGGGGGGATTCTATACTAATGGGGGCTCTGCACTGAGGGGGGATTCTATACTAATGGGGGCTCTGCACTGAGGGGGGATTCTATACTAATGGGGGCTCTGCACTGAGGGGGATTCTATACTAATGGGGGCTCTGCACTGAGGGGGGATTCTATACTAATGGGGGCTCTGCACTGAGGGGGATTCTATACTAATGGGGGCTCTGCACTAAAGGGGGATTCTATACTAATGGGGGGTGCTGCACTGAGGGGGATTCTATACTAATGGGGGCTCTGCACTGAGGGGGATCTATACTAATGGGGGCTCTGCACTGGGGGGATTCTATACTAATGGGGGCTCTGCACTGAGGGGGATTCTATACTAATGGGGGCTCTGCACTGGGGGGATTCTATACTAATGGGGGGTGCTGCACTGGGGGGATTCTATACTAATGGGGGCTCTGCACTGAGGGGGATTCTATACTAATGGGGGGCTCTGCACTGAGGGGGATTCTATACTAATAGGGGGCTCTGCACTGAGGGGGATTCTATACTAATGGGGGCTCTGTACTGAGGGGGATTCTATACTAATAGGGGGATTCTATACTAATAGGGGGCTCTGCACCGACGGGGGATTCTATACTGATGGGGGTCAGCACTGGGGGGGGTGTATGTACTGATGGGGTGGTCTGCACTGAGGTGGGAGGTTGATACTGATGGAGGGGGGTCTGCAGACTCTGTACTGATGGGAGGGCTGTACTGAGGGAGGGGGTCAGTACTTAGTGGGGGGTCTATACTGAGGAAAGGGGGTCTGCACTGAGCGGGGGTCTGTACTGAGGGAGGGGAGTCTGTACTTAGTGGGGGGGTCTATATTGATGGAAGGGGGTCTGTACTGAGGGAGGGGGGCTATATTGATGGAGTGGGGTCTGTAGTTAGTGGAGGGGGGTCTGTACTGAGGTAGTTGGTGGAGGGGGGTGACACCAATTTTTTTGGCACCGGGTGACACCAACCCTAGTGACGCCACTGAATATTTAGGTTCGCCGTCAGCGTTTTATAGCGTCAGGGACCCCCATATACTATCTAATAAATGTTTTAACCCCTTGATTGCCCCCTAGTTAACCCTTTCACCACTGATCACCGTATAACCGTTACGGGTGACGCTGGTTAGTTTGTTTATTTTTTATAGTGTCAGGGCACCCGCCGTTTATTACCGAATAAAGGTTTAGCCCCCTGATCGCCCGGCGGTGATATGCGTCGCCCCAGGCAGCGTCAGATTAGCGCCAGTACCGCTAACGCCCACGCACGCAGCATACGCCTCCCTTAGTGGTATAGTATCTGTATGGATCAATATCTGATCCAATCAGATCTATACTAGCGTCCCCAGCAGTTTAGGGTTCCCGAAAACGCAGTGTTAGCGGGATCAGCCCAGATACCCGCTAGCACCTGCGTTTTGCCCCTCCGCCCGGCCCAGCCCAGCCCACCCAAGTGCAGTATCGATCGATCACTGTCACTTACAAAACACTAAACGCATAACTGCAGCGTTCGCATAGTCAGGCCTGATCCCTGCGATCGCTAACAGTTTTTTTGGTAGCGTTTTGGTGAACTGGCAAGCACCAGCCCCAGGCAGCGTCAGATTAGCGCCAGTACCGCTAACACCCACGCACGCACCGTACACCTCCCTTAGTGGTATAGTATCTGAACGGATCAATATCTGATCCGATCAGATCTATACTAGCCTCCCCAGCAGTTTAGGGTTCCCAAACACGCAGAGTTAGCGGGATCAGCCCAGATACCTGCTAGCACCTGCGTTTTGCCCCTCCGCCCGACCCAGCCCAGCCCACCCAAGTGCAGTATCGATCGATCACTGTCACTTACAAAACACTAAACGCATAACTGCAGCGTTCGCAGAGTCAGGCCTGATCCCTGCGATCGCTAACAGTTTTTTTGGTAGTGTTTTGGTGAACTGGCAAGCACCAGCGGCGTAGTACACCCCGGTCGTAGTCAAACCAGCACTGCAGTAACACTTGGTGACGTGGCGAGTCCCATAAGTGCAGTTCAAGATGGTGAGGTGGCAAGCACAAGTAGTGTCCCGCTGCCACCAAAAAGACAAACACAGGCCCGTCGTGCCCATAGTGCCCTTCCTGCTGCATTCGCCAATCCTAATTGGGAACCCACCGCTTCTGCAGCGCCCGTACTTCCCCCATTCACATCCCCAACCAAATGCAGTCGGCTGCATGAGAGGCATTTTTATGTCCTCCCGAGTACCCCTACCCAACGAACCCCCCCAAAAAAAGATGTCGTGTCTGCAGCAAGCGCGGATATAGACGTGACACCCGCTATTATTGTCCCTCCTGTCCTGACAATCCTGGTCTTTGCATTGGTGAATGTTTTGAACGCTACCATGCACTAGTTGACTATTAGCGTAGGGTACAGCATTGCACAGACTAGGCACACTTTCACAGGGTCTCCCAAGATGCCATCGCATTTTGAGAGACCCGAACCTGGAACCGGTTACAGTTATAAAAGTTAGTTACAAAAAAAAGTGTAAAAAAAAAAAAAAAAAAAAAAACATAAAAAATATAAAATAAAAAAAAAATAGTTGTCGTTTTATTGTTCTTTCTCTCTCTCTATTCTCTCTCTCTATTGTTCTGCTCTTTTTTACTGTATTCTATTCTGCAATGTTTTATTGTTATTATGTTTTATCATGTTTGCTTTTCAGGTATGCAATTTTTTATACCTTACCGTTTACTGTGCTTTATTTTTAACCATTTTTTTGTCTTCAGGTACGCCATTCACGACTTTGAGTGGTTATACCAGAATGATGCCTGCAGGTTTAGGTATCATCTTGGTATCATTCTTTTCAGCCAGCGGTCAGCTTTCATGTAAAAGCAATACTAGCGGCTAATTAGCCTCTAGACTGCTTTTACAAGCAGTGGGAGGGAATGCCCCCCCCCCAACGTCTTCCGTGTTTTTCTCTGGCTCTCCTGTCTCAACAGGGAACCTGAGAATGCAGCCGGTGATTCAGCCAGCTGACCATAGAGCTGATCAGAGACCAGAGTGGCTCCAAACATCTCTATGGCCTAAGAAACCGGAAGCTACGAGCATTTTATGACTTAGATTTCGCCGGATGTAAACAGCGCCATTGGGAAATTGGGAAAGCATTTTATCACACCGATCTTGGTGTGGTCAGATGCTTTGAGGGCAGAGGAGAAATCTAGGGTCTAATAGACCCCAATTTTTGCAAAAAAGAGTACCTGTCACTACCTATTGCTATGATAGGGGATATTTACATTCCCTGAGATAACAATAAAAATGATTTAAAAAAAAAAAATGAAAGGAACAGTTTAAAAATAAGATAAAAAAATAATAATAATAAAGAAAAAAAAAAAAAAAAAAAAAAAAAAAGCACCCCTTTCCCCCCTGCTCTCGCGCTAAGGCGAACGCAAGCGTCGGTCTGGCGTCAAATGTAAACAGCAATTGCACCATGCATGTGAGGTATCGCCACGAAGGTCAGATCGAGGGCAGTAAGTTTAGCAGTAGACCTCCTCTGTAAATCTAAAGTGGTAACCTGTAAAGGCTTTTAAAAATGTATTTAGTTTGTCGCCACTGCACGTTTGTGCGCAATTTTAAAGCATGTCATGTTTGGTATCCATGTACTCGGCCTAAGATCATCTTTTTTATTTCATCAAACATTTGGGCAATATAGTGTGTTTTAGTGCATTAAAATGTAAAAAAGTGTGTTTTTTTCCCCAAAAAATGCGTTTGAAAAATCGCTGCGCAAATACTGTGTGAAAAAAAAAAATGAAACACCCACCATTTTAATCTGTAGGGCATTTGCTTTAAAAAAAAATATATAATGTTTGGGGGTTCAAAGTAATTTTCTTGCAAAAAAAAATTATTTTTTTATGTAAACAATAAGTGTCAGAAAGGGCTTTGTCTTCAAGTGGTTAGAAGAGTGGGTGATGTGTGACATAAGCTTCTAGATGTTGTGCATAAAATGCCAGGACAGTTCAAACCCCCCCCAAATGACCCCATTTTGGAAAGTAGACACCCCAAGCTATTTGCTGAGAGTCATGTTGAGTCCATGGAATAATTTATATTGTGACACAAGTTGCGGGAAAGAGACAATTTTTTATTTTTTTTATTTTTTTTTGCGCAAAGTTGTCACTAAATGATATATTGCTCAAACATGCCATGGGAATATGTGAAATTACACCCCAAAATACATTCTGTTGCTTCTCCTGAGTACGGGGATACCACATGTGTGAGACTTTTTGGGAGCCTAGCCGCGTACGGGACCCCGAAAACCAAGCACCGCCTTCAGGCTTTCTAAGGCCGTAAATTTTTGATTTCACTCTTCACCGCCTATCACAGTTTCGGAGGCCATGGAATGCCCAGGTGGCAAAAAAAAACCCCAAATGACCCCATTTTGGAAAGTAGACACCCCAAACTATTTGATGAGAGGTATAGTGAGTATTTTGCAGACCTCACTTTTTGTCACAAAGTTTTGAAAATTGAAAAAAGAAAAAAAAAATTATTTTTTCTCGTCTTTCTTTATTTTCAAAAACAAATGAGAGCTGCAAAATACTCACCATGCCTCTCAGAAAATAGCTTGGGGTGTCTACTTTCCAAAATGGGGTCATTTGGGGGGGGTTTGTGCCACCTGGGCATTCCATGGCCTCCGAAACTGTGATAGGCAGTGAGGAGTAAAATCAAAAATGTACGCCCTTAGAAATCCTGAAGGCAGTGATTGGTTTTCGGGATCCCGTACACGGCTAGGCTCCCAAAAAGTCCCACACATGTGGTATCCCCATACTCAGGAGAAGCAGCTAAATGTATTTTGGGGTGCAATTCCACATATGCCCGTGGCCTGTGTGAGCAATATATCATTTAGTGACAACTTTGTGCAAAAAAAAAAAAAAAAAATTTGTCACTTTCCCACAACTTGTGTCAAAATATAAAACATTCCATGGACTCAACATGCCTCAAAGCAAATAGCTTGGGGTGTCTACTTTCCAAAATGGGGTAATTTGGGGGGGTTTTATGTCATCTGGGCATTTTATGGCCTTCAAAACTGTGATAGGTAGTGAGGAGTAAAATCAAAAATGTACGCCCTTAGAAATCCTGAAGGCAGTGATTGGTTTTCGGGGCCCCGTACGCGGCTAGGCTCCCAAAAAGTCCCACACATGTGGTATCCCCGTACTCAGGAGAAGCAGCTAAATGTATTTTGGGGTGCAATTCCACATATGCCCATGGCCTGTGTGAGCAATATATTATTTAGGGACAACTTTTTGTAATTTTTTTTTTTTTTTTTGTCATTATTCAATCACTTGGGACAAAAAAAATGAATATTCAATGGGCTCAACATGCCTCTCAGCAAATTCCTTGGGGTGTCTACTTTCCAAAATGGGGTCATTTGTGGGGGTTTTGTACTGCCCTGCCATTTTAGCACCTCAAGAAACGACATAGGCAGTCATAAATTAAAGGCTGTGTAAATTCCAGAAAATGTACCCTAGTTTGTAGACGCTATAACTTTTGCGCAAACCAATAAATATACACTTATTGACATTTTTTTTACCAAAGACATGTGGCCGAATACATTTTGGCCTAAATGTATGACTAAAATTGAGTTTATTGGATTTTTTTTAAAACAAAAAGTAGAAAATATCATTTTTTTTTCAAAATTTTCGGTCTTTTTCCGTGTATAGCGCAAAAAATAAAAACGGCAGAGGTGATCAAATACCATCAAAAGAAAGCTCTATTTGTGGGAAGAAAAGGACGCAAATTTCGTTTGGGTACAGCATTGCATGACCGCGCAATTAGCAGTTAAAGCGACGCAGTGCCGAATTGTAAAAAGTGCTCTGGTCAGGAAGGGGGTAAATCCTTCCGGGGCTGAAGTGGTTAACTCAGCTGTCCACTCCTGCTTTGGTTGTTCCCCCAATAACAGCATTCATACTTCATACTGCGACCAGTACCTTACATGGATGGAGGGGAGAACTTTTCCCTGGTTTTGCTGCTCGAGAGCTAGCGCTTTCTTCCAGAGTTCGCAGCGGATAGAATCAGACCATCCCAGCAGGACCTGCTCTGATACTGGTCCTCTATGCTGTATCTGCATCTCTTGCAACCTCCTTCTTCTGAATTCCTCTTCCACGGTGGCTGGTATCTGTACCTCTCCTCTCCTTTCAGTTGGTGCTGATGTGACTTCTGCTGCTGCAGCACCTCTTTGCTGTAGCCAATTTGCATCCACAGCCGCTATAACTAGGTCTATGCTCGCCGCTGTAGGGTTAGGACCATAATGTGCCAGTTCTATTTTAACAGCCCGATCAAAACTTGCCTCTTCAGGTGTCCTGTCTGTTATGCTGGGCCTTTGGGTTATGTTGGATTTTTTGGCTCTATCCATTTCGACTAGTTCTGCGGTATTGTCCCTCTTCTTACGGTTGCTGGCCCCGGTTCTTCAGTAAGTCCTTGAGGGTAGAGCACTTTAGCTGTTCATACTGTGCTTCCATTGGCCTGTGTCCTCTTGTAGCTGTCCTGGCTGTTGCCACCAGTTGTAACGACACCCAGAGTATGGAAGGGGTTAAAGCCGTTTAGGACATTCCATACCCAAACAAAAAGGCAGCTGCGGAGCACTTCAATCAGCCTAACAAGGAACCCATACAATTAATTCTCCTCCCAAACACGAGACAAGACTCCGTCTTGAGGTTCAAGCAGGGATGAATGTTTATTCAAACACATGTTATACAGATCCCACTTCAAAACACTCCCCCCCCCCCCTTGGAAAACAGGGCGGGTTAAACTGTGACAAACAATGACAATGGACACGCAGGTCAGTTGTGCTTAACTTCTCATCAGTAAACAGTCTTAACAGGGGGGCTGCTGGAGGAATACACTTAGACATCCCATAATAGTTGAGGCAGACAGCCACAATAGACAATAGAATACAGTCACACCCCAGCCAGCACAGAAAAGAGTCCGCAACAGGATGAGACAGCACACATTATATATACATATATACAGCATTGAGTCTGACCAGCACAGATCATAGTGGGGTTCTCATTCACCTTGTGCCCCTATTAGTGACTCCCGTCACAATGGCATATCCAGGGTCCCCAGAGTCTGTGTGTCTTGGGGGATGTGGACCTAAATCTAAAGTAACACTACCTCCAGGATCCCCAGGCATACAGCTCACAATGAGCACCGTTTCCCCAAATGCCAGGGCCCATAATCGGTAGGCAAGAGGCTGGCATTCAGTCCCCTCCAAAAGCCTCTGTCCCAGCTAGGTCTGTCACAATGGGGTCTCCTCCAGCCCCTCCCACCTGGCATTCCTCACCAGTCAGCTGAGCTCTAGTCTCTGCCCCCCCAGCCATGCTGTGAACTGAATGGGCGTCTGCAAAGAGGCTGAGTGGGCGTCCGCGGGCTCCAGGAAAACAGCCCAGCTGGGGCGGCCACAGGCTCCAGGGACAGCCCTGCTGGGCGGCCGCAAAAAGGCAGGGAGAGTGATGCGGGCTTCAGGAACAACCCAGGATTCGATGACCCCTGGCAAATCCATAATTCAACCCCCAGGTTGAGAACCACTGACTTAGACGATCTGAATAAATTTCTCCTGCCCGCAAACCTTCGGGGACGTGTCGCACATCCCTGAAGGCTGCCGGACCATTCCCAAAGTGTAGCACAGCTCGCACATACACAGTGGACAGTCGGCTGTGAAGCTGCAAGGAGTCATAGCCGTCTGCCCACAATTAACATGCTGGCACCAGGGACCAAAGGCCGATGAAGAAACTGCCTCGGGTGAGGATGCCACTGCATCCTTGTTTATTAAAAGTCAGCAGCTACAGTTTTTGTAGCTGCTGACTTGTAATTTTCACACATCTGATTTAAGAACCACTTTAAGTCTATCTCTCCTAAACACTAAAACATGTTCATAAGTAAACCCAATCCATTATTTGCCCGCTTCTCCTCTTTCAAATATATTGCATTGAAGATCCTGTGCTAGTACCTCCAAATCCCATGTCTCTGTAATGGAGCTACCATCATCATCATCATCCCATCATCCATCGTCCATCATCGTCCATCATCGTTCTATCTAGTGACTCAGTGCTCAAGAACAAGCAAGCCACCACCGAAGTCTGAAAACAGTGTGAAGTCCCCACCTCCAAGGTTTTTCCAGGTCAGTAAACCACATTTAGTAATTAAGTCAGCAACAGCAGCTCCCATATGTCCATCCTGCAATGTTCCTTTTAAAGCCAACCTAAACCTTGAATATGTGCAGTTATTTTTCAAAGACAAAAAAACAAAAAAGTAGTTGTTGTGGTTATAGGTAGTTAAGCAAGTGCGGTCTTCTTCCCATGGTTGAAAAAAACTATTAATATAACAACAGGAGGTTCTATTTCTGGGGGCTTGGATTAACTGCTGGACCTATCTCATCAAAAGACATCCCTGTGACGACTTTTACAATTTTCTTTTATAGATGCCACCTACAGATTTTATTTAAAGAATACATTTTTATGTTTCTTGTCTACAAAACGGTCTCCAAAGATGTGTAATATAATGCATATGTCTTACAGGAATTTCATGTTTTTGGAGTGTCGGTCCATTTTAAAATTGTTATTTCAGTGTTTGGTAGATTTTGGAGAATTAAACTAGCTGACGGTTTCTTATATCTCTTGGGGACTCTATTAGTGAGATCTCTGCACGCCTGCTGTGACCATTATGAGAAGTTCCTACTCTCTGCTGGATTTTTTATTTCTTCTGATGGAGAATGCAGCAGGAAGAGCCAGAACACATAAAGGTGGACAGGAATATCCACAACTCTAAAAGAACAGAATAAAAGTTGGGATTTATTTCAGAGAGATCTTACCATATACAAAATTTATTAGGAGGGGCTGTTTATAACATCCACATCCAAAATAGCATATCATTAATATCAAAAATAAGCTACGTAGTGGACATTCAACCACTTCAGCCACGGAAGATTTTACCCCCTTCCTGACCAGAGCATTTTTTGCAACACGGCACTACGTCGCTTTAGCTGACAATTGCACGGTCGTGCGACATTGTACCCAAACAAAATTGACGTCCTTTTTTTTTTTTCCCACAAATAGAGCTTTCTTTTAGTGGTATTTGATCACCTCTGCGTTTTTTTATTTTTTGCGCTATAAACAAAGAGTGACAATTTTGAAAAAAAAAGCAATATTTTTTTACTTTTTGCTATAATAAATAATATCCCCCCCAAAATTTTTATATATATATATATATATATATATATATATATATATATATATATATATTTAAAAAAATGTATTTCTCAGTTTAGGCCAATATGTATTCTTATACATATTTTTGGTAAACAAAATCGCAATAAGCGTATATTGATTGGTTTGCGCAAAAGTTATAGCATCTGGAAAATAGGGGTTAGATTTATGGCATTTTTATTACTTTTTTTTTTATTAGTAATTGCGACGATCTGTGTTTTTTATTGTGAATGCGACATTATGGTGGACACTTTTGACACTATTTTGGGACCATTGTCATTTATACAGAGATCAGTGCTATAAAAATGCACTGATAACTGTGTAAATGACACTGGCAGGGAAGGGGTTAACCACTAGGGGGCGTTCAAGGGGTTAAGTGTGTCCTAGGGAGGTGTTCTAACTGTAGGGGAGGTGGGCTAGCACTAACATGACAGCGATCACTGTTCCCGATGACTGAGCAGTGATCTCTGTCATGTCACAAGGCAGAACGGGGAAATGCCTTGTTTACATAGGCATCTCCCCGTTCTGCCTCTCCACACCACAATCGCGGGCTGCCGGTGAACATGGCGGGAGCGTGCACCCGCTATGCGGCAATTTCATTTTGTCTGCCTGTGCCATTCTGCTGACCTACATCTGTGTGCGGTGGTCGGCAAGTGGTTTAGATATCCACATATTACAACCTGTAAAATCAAAGTGTGAATTTTATTAATATTCCATTTAAAAATGTAACCACTCGGTGACATTTTCTATAACCCTCCAAGTGCCTACTAGCTATCTGATATTCATAGTTGATCCTATGACTCTGATTCTATGACCCCATCCATTAAAGTAAAAGTATAGGCAAAATTTATAATCCATGTCAGAATTTTTTTTGCTATCTCTGTCCCACTGCAGAGATTTCCCTTCACTTCCTGTCCCATAGCCAAACAGGAAGTGAGAGAAAATCCCTGCAAATTAAGGGAATTCCTTGGGTGTCCCCATTGAAAGATTTCCCCTCTATCACTTTACTGGGGACAACCCAAAATTTGGGATTTTCTTCTACTTTTACTTTCAATGATAGTGGTAAACAGGACAAATAGAGAGGGTGAATCTCTCGAACGGGGACACAGACAGCAATCAAAACTGACAAGCATTCCAATCCCTCTCCACTCCATCCAAAAATAAAAAAATAAAAGTTTGCCTTTAGTTATACTTTAATATATTGTTAGATATTCTAGTGTGGCAGTAGAATGGAGATTTGCTCCTTCTTGGAAGTGGAATAATATCCAAGAAACTTGAAGAAACTTGTTGAGAGAATCTCCATTCCAGATCATGCTTTGATTTTTACATTGTGATTTTACATTGTGTGTGTACCTTTAACCACTAAAGCCCAGGAAGGTTTTACCCACTTCCTGACTAGGCCATTTTTTTTTGCGATACGACAGTTGCGCGGTTGTGCGATGCTGTACCCAAATAAAATTGATGTCTTTTTTTTTTTTTCCCCACAAATAGAGCTTTCTTTTGGTGGTATTTGATCACCTCTGCGGATTTTATTTTTTGCGCTATAAACAAACAAAAAAAAAAAGCTACAATTTTGAAAGAAAAAACTATATTTTTACTTTCGGCTATAATATATATCCAAAAAAAAGTAAAATATCAAATTTCTTCAATTTAGGCCAATATGTATTCTGCTACATATTTTTTGTAAAGAAATCCCAATAAGCGTATATTGGTTTGCGCAAAATTTATAGCGTCGAAACTACGGGATAGATTTTAGGGACTTTTTATTTTTTTACTAGCCATTTTTGGCTGGGACTGCGACATTGCAGTGAGCAAATCTGACCCTAAGTGACACTTTTTGGTGACCAGTAACACCAATAGAGTGATCAGTGCTTTAAAAAATGCACAGATCGCTGTATAAATGGCACTGGCAGGGAAGGGGTTAAAACTAGGGGGCGATCAAGGGCTTAAATGTGTTACCTGGGAGGTGTTTCCAACTGTGGGATGAGTGGATTCACTGGATTAAAAAGTATCGTGTTTCAGCTTAGCTGAAACACGATCTCTCACTTTTCCTACCTGACAGATCAGCGTGTGCTTTGTTTACATCGGCACACCACTGATCCGTGTCTCCTGTGAACGATCGGCGCATGCCGATTGGACACAGTGGGAGCGGCGCGTGCCCCCACAACAGCGTGCTCAAAATCACGTACAGGTACGGGAATTTGCGCACCCGGGCTGCCCTGCTGCAGTAAATGTACGTGGGGCGGTCCGGATACGGTTAAAGTCTATGTCAATTATTTTTGATACCGGTGCTGGTGTATCCAAGGTATAGAGGACACCAGGGGCACTTTGTTTTAGAGTTAGATTTATTGCTAGGGTTTGGGTAAGGGTTAAAGTAGAATGGTGGGCAAACCCATTTCAGTTTTGGATAGGCTGGAGAAAGGTTAGAAACTCTGAGATTTTTGTTGCTGTCTGCAGACCATCAGGAAGATTCTTTCACTTTCTGTACCAGTGACAGAGTTGGCCAAGTTTATTGCTGCGTTGCCATCTGTATACTTTTGGTATATTATTATAATAAGGTACAACTCGACATAGAAAACATAACATAATGGCATCATTCCAATGTACTATTTGGGTGGCGTCAAAGAACGCGGCAACAAAAAATGCGATGTATGTATATCACTGTGTCTACACTTCTATTTTACACTGCGGAAAGAGAGCCATACTGGCTGGCTGCCAAGCTCTCCATGAGGCACAGATTGCAGTGAGACTGAAAAGACAGTTTGAAGCGACGCCTTTCCATTTCATCGTTCCGCACCTAAACACGTTGAGAGCCATTTCCTGCCAGCTGGTTTAGAACAGAAAGGTATGCAGAGGGAGGCTGAATGATAAGCAGTACAGGGCAGACCATAGGTGAAAGCACTTGGGGGTAATTGCTATTCGGTTACTCCCTTGAGCTATATCAAAAAGTAGTTTTTTTTTTTTTATGTAAAAGGTATCCTGGGAAGGAGGGAGTGAACCAATATGGAGCTAGTAAAGGCAAGCAATACTTTTACGGAACATGCTTCAGATTGGTGGTGTTTTGGATTGAATTTGCCTCCCTCTTTTCCTACATGTGGCCTAGAGACCGTTGTTTAGAAGGTCAGTGCACCCAAGGGTGATATTTTATTTATAGGTAGAGTCTGGTCAGCCTGTAGGCAGGTGCAGTCTACTGTCTCCACTGAAGGCGGTGCTCATTTCCAGCGGCAGTGCAGTTGGAGAGGAAGTCAAGGGGAACATGTTAACTTTATGGTTTCCTGGGTCATCTGGTTGGATACTGCTGCTCCATATGACTCCAGCAGCCATCTTGGGTCAGGAAAAGTCTATTTAAGGCCCTGGTTCGCAGGCTTGGTGCGCATTTGCGAGTGGGTAGAGTAGGGACAGGTACCTCATCTGGTAGGGACAGAACTAGCAGCAGGGAAAGGTTCCTGACGAGGAGGGAAAGCGTAGAGCCCACAACTTCCCTGGATGTCTCGCTTGGGTGCGAGATGGCCAGGTCACATTTTGCCCCTCCTAACAAGCGCTGTTAGTTTGGCTGTAACCCGCTCTCTACATGCAGTTGGGCCCATGAATGTTCCCGGTTGGACTGTCTTCCCACCGGGTTTATTGTGAACGGTCTTTGCATTATTTCATTACCAGTTCCTACATTGCACTTGAACAGTGTGTGTTATTGCCGCTGCACCCCACCCACAAGCCCCTGGCCTCTTGCTTGAGTTGGACACAGATCACCCTACCATAATTTTCAGATCTATTCCAGTCTGCTGGGAGGTCTCGGTGTTCTTGCCCACTTTTGTGTGCTCCAGCTCTTTCTTAATATAAATAATAATTCTGACAGAGAGAAAGGGACCCAATATAAATAGTTGTTGCTGCCGCATAAGGAATATTAACTACCTCCTGTTCTGGGATTGGTGCTGACCTTTAGCGTATCCAAACCCAAAACCAAAAATGTTATATATTGCAGCTTACCAGTTCTTGGATCTGGCTGCTCCCATTTTTTTTTCAGTCTTTTTGCACTTTTTATTTTCACCTGCTCATCCTGCAAATCATGCATTAAATCGTACAATCTTGCACATCATGTCCTTTCAAAATAGGGCTTGTGTTTTTTCTTTTCAGCTCACCAGAAGTGGCAAGGACACAGCATAAAGTGACTATTCTTTGCCCATGTGAGCAAAATAAGAAGAATCAATTAACTTCCTTCCTCGGCAGTATATACTTTCCTCACTCCCCTACTGTTCTGTTCAGCTCCTGAAGGCAAAGCAAAAATTCGGACACTTTTTTTCAGTTTAGAGTGAACATGTGACTTATTCCCCCTCTATGACGACACTGGTGACTTGGCCCAGTGATGTCACATAGGGAGGAGGAAGGAGTTCATAGCCCTGTGTAAGCTCCAAAAAGTTTGTTTGGCAAGCAAAGTAAGTATAAGCTGATGAGAAAAGGGGGTTAGGGAGTTCACTGACCCTTTTATTTACACTGCATGAGCAAAATAATGGGTTACTTTAAAACTTGCTGAGTTCACGGGCACATCATCAAAGATTAGACATTCACATATGAGCCCCAGATTATATATTTTATTCAGAGCCAAACCCAAAGACCTGTTTTGGAGTATATGATCATGTTTGGTAGGACATTATGAAGTCTGCATACTTCTGATTTTGTTGACCTATCCTCTTGCATGCACATTTTATGTGCATTTGCTCCTTTGTTTGGACCTAGATATTGGGTGCCTGGGGAATTACAATGACCGTATTGTCAGAATTATTTGTATGAGAGCTCTGCTAACATTTGGGGTTATTGTGGTGTGTGTGGGTTTTATGGCAGTTGTCATGCCTTGACTTTTTAGGTTTTCTGTACAATAAATTATTTTAAATGGGCACAACTTTTGTAGTGCTTATGCTTGGCTTCTTCAACTTGATTCGGTATCCATTTGATACTACTTTTGTGTTGCAGTCTAGTAATGGTGTTTTGTGGTCTTGAGTGACATTAGCACAAGGTGGCTGATCATCCAATCAATAGTCTTCTTAGGGCCTTTATCAATGTTTGTTTTTTTTTTTTGTTTTTTTACAGCAGAACTGCTCCTCTCCTAATTATCTCTCCGGGATTGTAAAAGCAGCTTAAAAGCACATCCAATGTAAGTCAGAACAGGGTCAACTGAAAGATCTCAGGAGCAAAAAGAAAGCTAATTGACACAGCCCAAAGCCTATCAACACAGACCCTAAAGCCTAGTATACAAGGACCTAATGTTGGGCGGCATCGGCTGGCTTAATAGAAACCAGTATACAAGAAAAAGAACCGCTACTCCAGGTGTATAAAGATAAGGCTGATTGGAGTATCTTGCAGAGTGCTAGCCCCGGTCCGCCTCCGTGGAAAACTTGGAAAGAAGAAAAAAATGGCTGCACATCCAGAACTTCTGATTGGCTTTTATTTTGCTTCACAAAGATAATACCAGAGACACCAAACTTTGGTCACTTTTCACACATGCATCTTGTGCTTAATTATTGGTAATGATGTGGTAATATTGGTAATGATGTGCAGCCCTTTCTTTCTTTCTTTCTTTCTTTCTTTCTTTCTTTCTTTCTTTCTTTCTTTCTTTCTTTCTTTCTTTCTTTCTTTCTTTCTTTCTTTCTTTCTTTCTTTCTTTCTTTCTTTCTTTCTTTCTTTCTTTCTTTCTTTCTTTCTTTCTTTCTTTCTTTCTTTCTTTCTTTCTTTCTTTCTTTCTTTCTTTCTTTCTTTCTTTCTTTCTTTCTTTCTTTCTTTCTTTCTTTCTTTCTTTCTTTCTTTCTCCTGAGTGTACTGGAGTCGGTCCGACAGAAGTCGGCTGTTTGGCTGCCTTCTGTCGAAGGGGTATGACCAAAAATGGTTTGCTGATGGCTAAGAGCGATGACCACAGTGTTTGGGGGAGTTACGCTGTCAGGTTGTGTGTTTTTTTTTTTTTTTTTTTTTTTTTTTTCAACCCTTCTGGGTTGAAAGAAAAAAAAACTACTAGTATGTACTAGGCTTTAGGGAGAGTGGGACCCCTCGGATTGTCTACAAGAATGTCGGTTAGCCAAATTGGATTCTTCCCAGCCAATCACTACTGTTCTTTTCCAGGTTAGCCTGGCACTCCTCGTCCCCTTTCCATAGGCAAAAGCAAGCACAATTGCACAGGCAGCTGGATCCTGAGTGTTGCAATATGGCCAGACATCTATGTGAAATGACCTGCCTGTACTTCCTTCAGGACTCACAATGGCACAGGTAATTGTGCACTGTTGGCAGGGCTTTATTTCTGTATAGCTAATAAACCCAATGGCCAAGGGTGATAAGGCTGCATGGGTTGGCTTACAGACATTCACACATTGTGTTGCTCACTAGATCTGTACACATTAATCCTAGATGCAGAATAGGGCTAAAGTTTGTCTTACTATTTTAGTTCCAGGTGTTCTAACGGAGAATGTGCATGCCATGTGGCTAAATAAGCCAAGTAAGAAGATCTGAAAATTCTGAGAAATGTCATTAACTAATTTTCTGTTTTTGGGGCCATTGATTCAAAATTTAACTAAGAGGGTGGTCTTGATGGTCGGGAAACTAGCATTTAAAGAGTGAAAAGTTATCAATATACTTTACTTTCAAGAAGGATTTTTTGAATAGAGTAAGGGAGGGTAAGCCTTTTTTATTTTATTTTTTTTGCCACCTGTGTCCCATAGGGGAGATTTCCCTTAGCTAGAACAAGTAGTGGAAGGAAATCCTTCCACTTTGGAAATCATCCATTATTGGATGATTTCTCCTCTATTAAGGCCTGATCACACCAGAATCTCACAGGAACACGGTCCTGTGTGCTCCCCTGCAGTGGGATTTGGCACTGCAATGCACAAAAAGTGCGTGCACTACTTTTGAAAAACACAGCACACCAAGTCACAGGGTACTGCAGTAGCATGCTATCTGGTTCCCAGAAATGCACTGCATTTGGGGTGCCATTATCAATGAATTGGCACCTGCAGCAGATTGCAAAGGCAGTGCATTTTGAATGGGGGAAATATGCACAGAACATGCCTTTCTTGACTGCGTTCTGATGTCAGCCCAAAATGTGGGATTTTCTTTTATTTTTGATATTGGTAAAGAGGACAAATAGAGGGGGTGATCCTCCCTGGGTGGGTACAAACAGCAATAAAAACCTGACAGGTCTTTTAATTCCTCTCCACTTTATCCAAATCGAATAAAAATGTTCTGCCTTTAGTTACACTTTAAATAAAAATTGTTATCATTACATTTCAGCACAAGTAAAACAACCAGAATTAAAATCTGGATATTGCACCTGTGTGCGCCCTTTTACAGATGGCGTACATTGGCGGCATACACAGTTCCATTACACCTGCCTAAATCACAATAATTTAGCACAGCTTCCGGTAATAGATCACAAAATAACATACGCTAGTTACAAGCTCAGCAGAGCAGAGAAATTCAATTTCCCAGCAATTCTTAAGTATTTCTCCTTATTATAAGACAACCAGTTGATGATTTTTTTTTTTTTTTATTTCTCCCCCCCTGAAAAGCAAAACTCAATTGGCGTGAAATTGAGGACGTGCGTCAGGCGAGACCAGCTTGCCTGCGCGAACTAAGGAAGGGTTAAGCGTTTAATTGAATTGTAAGCACGCATTGTAGTGCCTTATCACTCTATTCTGGTGACATGCTCTCTTTCCGACAAATGGTAAAGGACTGAAAGGGAAAGTAAATACTGAAAGGCGTTACGGCAAAACTGTTCTGAAATTACAGTCGCATGCGGCTGAACGAGGCTCCTGAATGGTCTTGAGAGTGTGCATTTTAAACCTCAAGCCAATAAATATATCATTTTCAGCTAACATTTCTTTTACAAACCGTAATTATACACGACGCCTTCGGCATCACACTGAGTCGTGTTTTTTTTTTTGTTTTTTTTTTCTTCTTTTCTCAGCACAACTGTATTTTATTTTTTAAAGCTTCGATGGCAAGGAAACCATATTTAAAAAAAAAAATATATCAAAACAATATTTCTTCAAATCTTTGCCTGCCAGAGGGTTAAAGCGGCAGCGTTTCTGGCAGGTATTGATGTGTATTAAAGACCATCAAAGTCTCAATGAGAAATGTTTCCTTCCATATCTCTCACTAGACAGTCAAAATGTGGACCGGTAGAGGTTCTATCCTCATTGTTCTATAGGCTGTCTGGAGCGAGCCTCAGAATTTTATGGCATTTCCCAACAAAATTCAACCACATAAATCGCGTAGCATACAGCAAATCCAAGAAAACAAAATCCTGGGCACTCATGGCGTGTCACTTTTTTGTTTATTTAATCGTAAATTCGTAATGCTAAAAGGAATTAAAACTCATCCATCCGACAAACATTTCTCATGCAATGCAAACACTTTTTCCAGGCAGTTAGTTCTAACTTTATAATATCCCACACCAATGCGTGTGGGAGTAGCGCTGCCTGTGTTAAAAAAAGGTAACGACAAATATAAATAATCCTAAAAATATAACAAATGTATAAAGTGCATCATGCATTAAAATGAACAATCTGTAAAGGTGGTGGTAAAGTGTTCAGTGTCACTGCAAACAGTGCCCACTCAAGTGCAAAAGAAAAAGTGCATCAAATAAAGCACTCTGCAATGGCAATTCTTCAGAAACTGCCTGGTGTGCCCCACAATATGCTGGGGCACTGACCGAATTAAATTGACCCCTTGTTTTACCAAGCGAGTCAACATGCGCACAAGTTGGTCCAAAGTGGTACAAGCCATTATAGCTCGTAATTGGTGTAAACGGCTTTTTCCTTCTATGGCAGAATGGGTGTGTGTGATGAACGAGATTCAATCCATGGAAAAGATGATCCATGACGAAGATAAACTGCTGGAACAGTCACCAATCCCACTACCTTTTGAAGTTAGGGGGTCAGATCTCATTCTTCCCTCCTCTACTCCCCTGGCTTCTTCTTTTCTGAACCCGCTGGGTCTTGGGTGTAAGTTCTGCAGATTTGCCCCTGTCCCCTCTATTCCTTTTACTTGCTTCTTTTCCCACCTCCTTTTTTTATTTTTTTTTTTTTGTCCTTTTCTTTTCCCCCTTTCGACCTTAATTGTGCAACAGACCAAATGTGTTCATGAGTCTATGCCCCTTCTTGCTGGTTAATGACAGTGCATGTCCTTGGACCGTCCTGTTGGTCTTCTTTTTTTTTTCTTCTTTTTTTTCTTCTATGTTTTCGTTCTCTTTTCATGGCTCTGTGAAGCTATACAACAACTCATGCGACTGCTGTTTTGGTTTATGTGGGAACTAGTCTTGAGTATTCTTTTCTCTCTTTGATGTTTTTTTTCTTGCCTTTTTTATTATCAATCAGTACTCAAGCCACGTGCCTTTATGGATTCACTTACCTTACTAGATTGTAGTACTATGACCTGACTTGTTTGCCTCTAACCATCTGATACCATTATCAAAATTTCTTCTGTCTTATGGCATGTATCATTACAGGTTGTTTTACACCAATATGTTGTATTTTGAAAATCTAGGAAATATGGTGAATCTTCTGTATTTCCACTATGGGCTCTGTTGACCTCATTGTTTTGTTGTTGTGTTTTTTTTTTTTTTTAATTTGTTTTACTTTTTCCTGACTTTTGTGAAATTTGTTAATTGCAATAAACAAAGGTTATACACAAAGTGGTATGAGCTCAGCCCCTGAAGATCATCCAGCTTCTAAGGGTCTTCTGCAATTCCACTTATGAGCCCCATAGAAGCAGTGCATCAGATAGTACCATGAAGGTAGGGAGGAGAGCCTCATATAGTGTAATATTTAAAAAAAAAAATCCATCAAAGTACTGCACTTACATGTTAAGACATCAAAACCGCCATACAGATTAAAGCCAGAAAGCGCTGGACCCTGTATGGCCACTGTGCATTCCAAATGGCGGAAATGATATAACCCTAAAGTCCCGCCCTATGCGCTTCATCATCAGACTGCGACGTCTTAAGATAAGTTGGGTCCAACTACTTTTGCATTTTGCATAAAAAAGTTTGTTGGGATGTGTTTTAACTGTTTCTAGCTTTTGGAATTTGACTATATAAAGAGAAGTGAAATGCCGTGAGTGCCCAGGATTATGTTTTGTTGGATTGCTGTATTTGGAGAGTTACTAACCAGGAGCACCGAGACCTGATGTTCTGATTTCACAGAGGTCAGAAGTACAGGATCTCTCATGGCGGCCATGCACACTTTGATTAATCAATTTATTTTCCATTTGATCTCTTCTGATCTGAATAATTGATCTATAGTTGACATTGACAACCTATTCAATCAGTATGCCACATTACAGGGAAGCGGATGGTAAAATATGTTCTCGACTTACAATTGTAAGTTATCAGTCGTTTCCACCATGTAATCTCATAAACTGATCAATCAATATACAATCATATTCATGAATTAAATATCTCAGTGCCTGCCGATTTGATGCAGAATGATTGATAATTTTCCTCCCTTGCCAATCAGTTTGACCGAATCCAATCCAAATTGCATCTAAATCGATCAGAAGGGAAGTTGTGGCTATTCAGTTTTTTGCAGATTTGATTCGTTTGACTGGATTTTCAGATTAATTTATTAAAAAAAATGTAAATGTTTATGGCTACCATAAGGACAATCTCTTCAATATGTACTAGTCCTAATTCCCTCCAGAGTTATTTTAGTGAGTGCCACATATCTGTTTTACTTGTAAAAATCATAACATTCAGGGGTATGGGACTATAGAGAGATTACATAGTATGGGACTTCAATTTGGCCTTAAGTCATGGGCATTAGAAAATGGTTGGACGTGCATGAACAATCTGCCTCTTTGACAATATCTTTAGGCCTGACCTAGCCTGGAATTTTGAGAGGTGTAAAATGTGTGGCGAATGTCTCATGTCCTCTTGAGGGATACAGTAACAATTAGGTTTTTCCAATCTGTCTGCCTTGTCCCCCCAAGGACAGTCATTTTAGGGCTCTTGGGGGGTGGGTGGGGGGGGGACTACTCTTTCGACATTAGAGTTTTGTAGAGTTTTGCCCAGTCCAACCACAAATAGGAGATTTGGGAGGCTGACACCTTATGTCAATGGGGACATTCAGGTGTAGGATCAGCTTGTGGGGGTAATTTATTTGCTCTAGTGGGGTAACTGCCCTTAGATGAGGATGGTGAAAGTATATTGAAGGTGTTGTATAATATACCTAAAAATGTCACCAATACACTTTTTAACCTGTTTGAGCTTCTATACATTTCCATGCTAAACGTGTTCTGCACACAACCTTACACTCTCCTTAATGCTAGGCATCACTTCTCACATTAATACTTCTTAAAATGGTCTTCCATTCTCTTGAATTCCCTTTCATTAGCTGTTATACTCCCTCTAACCCTTGAATAGGTAATGTCACTTTGTCCACACGGGGCAAAGACAGTGTGTCCAGAAAGTGCCCCATCCCCTGACCCCTTATACCCCTCTTACCAGCTTTCTCCTGCCACCTCTCCCTCCTGTGCAGCTGTCCCAGTTTTGTCAAAATACATCCTTGTATGGAGGCGCATACACTCCTCCACTTTGGTGGTGCTTTAATCTAGCAGCCTAAAGCTAGTTTGGAGCACCTTCATATGACCAAGAAAGTGATATTATCACTCCTCTGGGTCATTGACACTACCCCATTCTAATGATGGTTTAGCAGGAGGAAGGAGGGGTGAGTTAACACTAGTAAGATGAGAATAGGGGAGTCAGGAGACCCTTCCTGTCACGGTCCCTACCGTGCTATGCAGACGACCAGGCGTGGTCATTCCCCAAGTGGCTCAAAGAGGTATTGAACCTATGACTGCCTGTTTAGTGCTCCTGTTACTTTGCCTCTGAGCCACACCTCAGTTCCTTTCAGCTTGATTCCACCTTTTGCCTAGTTCTGCATGAAATACTTGTTGCAATTAGTACCTGTCACTCCTGGTTCAGCTGAGGCAGTTTATCCAATCAGCTGGGTATAAAACACTGCCTCACTCTGAGGGCTTTGTCAGTAAATTGTCTCCTGTTTTGCCTAAGGTTCCAGTATTCTAGTGTTCCAGTTACAGCGTTCCAAGACTAACTCCGGCTTCTGACCCTGGCTCTGCTTATCGTTTATTCTGTCTTCTGGAATCCCTGACTACGGCTTTACTTCGACTATCCTTTGGCAAATTCCTGTCAAGCCCCCGTGCACAGATTCACAGCCCAGGTAGCTTTTCTCATTGTTACCGTGGGCTGTGTGTATTTGCAAGGGTGAGCGTACATCTCTGCGCAATGGACTCCAACCTAGGTAAGCCCTTACACTTCCAAAGACATTGCTAGTTAAAGTTAAAAATAATGAGATGAATACAAAGAGCACAGCCTACCTGCTGGGTAGTTCAGTTTTTCAACCAAACATTTCTGTGCTATACCAGTCCATCCTACTCTTTTGTTGGTATCTTAGTGATCCTAGGACAAATTTGCAGATAAAAGAGAGAGTACTCCTTTTAGGCAGTCCATAGATGGTGTGACTTTCTTTTCTGCAACCCATGAAGAAAATCGCTCAATTCCCCCATCAACATTGACTGCGAATTCCTACCTTGGAGCTATTGTGTTCTACCAATGTGGTAGTCCATTATTTGTAGCAGCTATAGCCGCTGGCAGTAATCGTATGCTGAAAATCCAACATGCTAGTTGTAACCAAGTCAATCCATGCATCAACTTCAGTACATTCAGCCTGCCTTTTAGATGGTTCGAATCACGGCCGGTCCCTGCTGAACGGGACGAGATTCAAACCATTCATAGCCGGCTTAAAGTGGTTATATATGGTGAAGGATTTTTACTGGCATGAGTTCTATGCATACCGCTAAAAAAAAAACTTTAGTGTGCAGCCCCCATAATACTTACCTGATCCCAATCCAGCATTCTGCATGAGAGTGGCGGCTCTCCTAGGTATCTATCTCCTCATTGGCTGAGACACAGCAGCGGAAACCATTGGCGCTCTCTGTTGTCAATAACAGCCAGTGAGATGGAAGATATTTGGGAATGCCACTGCTCTCATACACATCGCTGGATCAGGCTCGGGTAAACTTTAGGGGGTTCTGCGGGGAATATTAGACACACAGAGGTGGCTCGGAAGCGAGCATGGATGAGTACCCCTAGAGCAAGCGGCTTGCTCTGAGGGCACTCTGCAAGGGGGAGGGGCCAGAAGCGCCTGCAGGGGGACCCGAGAAGAGGAGGATCGGGGCTGCTGTATGCAAAACCATTGCACAGAGCAGGTATGATATGTTTATTATTTAAAAAAAAAAAAAAAACCTTTAAAGGCTGGCCATTAGATTATGAAATTCTCTTTCCTTCAACCCTCCCGCTGTGCTATTGAATTCTCACAGTGGGAGGTTTCCCCACTGTTAGAACACAATAATCACTGCTGGTGGCTTTAAAAAAAAAAAAGACAGACAGGCTTGTTCTGCTGAAGTCGATCAATAGATTGACTTTAGTACAGCCAGCCTGCCCATAGATGATTAAAATGTGTCCGATTCCTGCTTCCCAGACGCATTTCCATCCATCTCTGGCTGACTTTAGACAGTTGTAACCAAAACGGGTCTCTCTATTGGATGAATTCTACGTACCTCCTGTTTTAGTGACAACGGTAAAATTCTGAATTTCTCATCTCTTACTCACTAGGATTGGTGATCACCAGGACAAATAGTGAGGGTGGATCTCCGCAGGGAAGCAGACAGCACTACATATCACAAACATAAAAACATAAAAATATATGTTTTGGGCTTTAGATACACTTTAACAAATACATGTCATGCCTGGTGTATTTAATCCTTAGGTCCAGTGTAGTTGTTCCAGGCATCCACGAGGCCCACGGGTCACAGAATGTTTGGGGGTGCTCTCTATTTTTATCCATAAGGTTAAAATTGGAACACTATCACCCATCTAATTCCAGGCCAATAACATTGCAAGCTTCACAAAATATCTCTCCAGGGGACTTTTTTCATGGTGCTGCTATCACTCCTCATGTAATTCATCTTCTATCTTGCTGTAGCTTAATTTAGTAAGCAGCATATATAATGCAATATGGTGCTTCTGGCACTTTTGTGTTGCTTGAAACACGGTATATTATGGGTTTGCCCTCAGCGTTGCAAAATTGCAATGTTGAATGATTATGAGTACCGTATTTAAATAAAATGGAGATATTGTTAAAGGATAAGTGTGCTTATACAGAATATACTTGGTAGGTCTCAATCCCTTCTCCAGCAGTTCTAGAAGACAAAAATACTTACCTGCCCCACCACCCCCAAGGTCTTTGCTGTGTGGCATTTTTCTCAAAATCAGATCTTGTGCTTCCCGTGTGTGTGCGGCTGTATACCGCCTGCTTTTCTTTTATCTGCGTTGATCAATAACGGGATTCCGCAGTTAATCCCGAGTGATATATTTTTTTTTTTTCACATATAAAACGGCATGTTTGTCATAAAGCCATCTGTGTAGCGTAGCCCTAATTTTGCATGAAGCTCATTGCTGCTTATTTATATACTGTCAACATATTGTAGTAGAGTGAAAAAAGGTGTTTCTAGCAGAGGAGTGGTTCTTAAAGCACCAATACCCATTATATTATCATGATTGGCACATGAAGCATAGGACATATAATTCCTATAGGTCAGAGCATTGGTAACCAAACTGTGGTCCATTTGCATGTGTTTATCTGGTGCTTTGAGCTGTATAACCCCTCCACTGATACCAGGTGCTCTTTCTTCTACTAACACTGACCTCATCAGCATAGCTCCCAACTGTCTCTGATTTCGAGGGACTGTCCCTGATTTGGAGCACAGTCCCTCATTCCTCCTCATTTGTCCCTCATTTTGGTCTGATCCTCATAGTTGTATATACATACGTTTTGTTATTAGGTGTCCCTCATTCTCATCTCAAAATGTTGGGAGGTATGCTCAACAGTGAGGCATAATTCCTCTCACTAACACCCAAAGTTGGGGCACTATTCCTTACACTAACATCCAATGTTGGGGCACTATTCTTCCCACTGACATCTAATGGTAGGGCACTATTCCTTACACTAACATCCAATGTTGGGGCACTATTCTTCCCACTGACATCTAATGGTAGGGCACTATTCCTTACACTAACATCCAATGATGGGGCACTATTCTTCCCAGTGACATCTAATGGTAGGGCACTATTCCTTACACTAACATCCAATGATGGGGCACTATTCTTCCCACTGACATCTAATGGTAGGGCACTATTCCTTACACTAACATCCAATGATGGGGCACTATTCTTCCCAGTGACATCTAATGGTAGGGCACTATTCCTTACACTAACATCCAATGATATGGCACTATTCTTCCCACTGACATCTAATGGTAGGGCACTATTCCTCCCACTGATACCAGAGATGAGGCATCATTCCTCTTGCTGATACGAAAGATGGAACCTTATTCCTTCCACTGACACCAGTGATGGGGCATAAATAATATTTTGTTTTACTCTGACTGACCACCAATTCTCAGGCATTGTTCACTGAGGCATTTTTTCACAGTCTAAAGGACAGTACACTGGCCCTTTCTTTAGAAAATGTGGAGACCCCTGGGCAGTGGCGATGCGTCCATAAAGGGCGCAGGTGCGTCGCTCCCCTCTCCTGTCGCTCTCTAATCACCTATCTATGGTCGCTGCTGACACCCCCTATTCAGGTGCCCGGCCCATTTTCGGGTGCCGGGCATCTGAATTACACTGGCGGGGGTGATTTTTGGAAGCACCTGATTAGAGCCATAGGCTCTAATAGACGCCCAAAAACGTGAGAAGTGGGCGCAACGCTGTGCGTTCACTTCTCGCTCAGCTGTATGTTAGCAAAGCGAAGGAATTCACTTTGCTAACATTGAACCGCCTCTCAGCCAATCAGATTGCCGGGTCTGTGTTACCGGTCACCTGATTGGTTGAAATAGCAGAGGACGAGAGGGCGGGAGAAGACATGGGGGTCAGGGAAGAAATGGAGGACACCGCTTGCCGACTACCACTGTCACCTGCTGCCCACCCGAGACAAGGTAAGTGCCGGGCAGACAGCGGGGGGCATAGTGGCAGCATTTGATGGGCACAGTGAGGCTGCAATTAATTGGGGTTTTTTTCATAATTTTTCAGTTTGTTTGCGCCCCCCCCCCCCCCCGCCACTGCCCCTTGGTTAGAGAATAATTCCTTTTTTCCCATTTGATTCCTAACTTTCACTTGCTTTGATACAATAGGATTGTTTTACTAAAGACAGACTGTTCCTTTTGCAAAGAAATTTACACTTTGCAAGGGAGCTTTCCCAGAGTTTAGTGAATTTGGTGATGTTCTGCTGGCTTCCGTCATCTGACCATGTGCAAGCATAAATGCTGTGTGTTTTTGTTTTTTTTTTCCTTGCACGTGATTGGGTTTTCTTTCTGTAGCAAGGTCTCCGGCATCCTTCTGTCTAATGATAACCTCCAGGGCCAAAGATAGCTGACATCCTTCAATATGTGGTGGGTTGTGAGGCATAGTGGGTGCAAGGTGGAAGTTATTGGGAGCCAGACCCTTCTTGAATGCAAAAGAGATTTTTTTTTTCTCTTACAAACTTTTATGGGAGAAAGAGGGTTAGAGCCAGGACACCCTTGAGTAGTTGCAAGTTCATTTAGCAGACTCCGAGACTTAAATAAGAGGACAGCCATGCAGGGAAAGACCTTCAGCGAGAAGCCACATCTGCACTTGCAGGAATGCTGTCTCTTTTGGCAACAGTCTTTAACAGTTCCTAACACCAAACGTAACAGTTCCTTCACTTTCACTACAACTTCTCCTCGTAGTTAATCAGCACACTAAATTCCCCGTCTCTCACTAGACCCTCTGATTCACTGCCACTTGAGCTCCTCCAATCTCTACGGTGGTATCTTCCTCAAACATCACCCTCTCTTCTCTGCTGGGTCCCCTAGCTTTGCACTCCCGATACTTCTCAAGCTTCACCCCTGCTGGCCTGCTCAGTCCCTGACTTGGCACACAAGGCTGCTCTGCAAGCGTCGCCTCCGCTGGGTCCTTGACTTGATCACCAACTGAAGTTTTCCCAGTTCTCCACTGTACCCGTTCGGTGAGAATACTGCTCCTGTACTTGTGTCAGCTACTCACTGTGGTCCCTGGTAATAAGACGGATGGTCCCTTTTGTGGCGACAGCTTCCCCTCTACCTCCGATCACTGACAGGTTCTCCGGCCGGCAGTACCAACACTTCTGGTTGGACTGCAAGTCGCAGTCCCAACCCTGCGCTGTTCTCTCTCTTGTTTCTGAATGGGCCTCAGACAGCCTAGCAGCCAGATGCCCCCGGTATAGGCTCAATCTCTGGCCTAGCACCCCGGGGCACACGACACACGTCCACCCAGACAGCCGTCCAGGTGGTACAGAACATAAATCGCCTGACTCCACCCGAATATATAGGCTCTCCCAGCAGGCCAAGGGATTCAAGAAAACCCCTGCTCATTGGCTAAAATGCCCCATATAACCATAACCTGACCTTGAGTTGCCCTTCTCATATCAAATACCTGGCCACCTAGTGATAGAAGAGAAAAGTGCAACAAGGCCAAACTTGGGGAGAAATCAATGGATCTCTAGCAATCAACCAGGATAACCACTCCTGGCAAGTAAATTTGTGAGGAGCAACCCTGCCTAAACTCCAGGGTGCTACATCTGCAAAGTGAGTTTTCACCACAGAATTCTCTTGCAATGTACAAATACCTTTGCAAAGTGAACAGCCTATCTACCTTTTCGAAAATTAACCCCTATATGATCAAAAATTCATGGACACCTGACCATCACATCTACCCAAAAATGTGGATTGCCCTCCAGATTAAAGCTGAGTTCCACCCAAAAGTGAAAGCTCCACTTATCTGCTAAAAGGTACAGATGAGTGGTGGTGTTCCACAAAATGCGTCGAGCAACTAGATGGTAATTATGTGTTTTATACCGTTGAACATCTTATAACTCATATAATTGTATTATGCAGATAATATGATGTATGGCTTTACTTTTTATTCACATGGATCAAATGAGTCTGTTATTATCATGCATTACTATTTATTATTATTATTATTTATGTTACGTATTAAAAAAACTCAGATTCCCATGTACTAACTAGTCCACTCCTTCAACACACTGGGGCCCTTGCAGGAACACAGGGTTAAAAAAAATCCTGCTTGAGAGTGGCACATGATTTCATATGAATATTTATAATGCTTTACTTCCCAGCTACTATTAGTCCAAAAGAAAAAAAAAAAAAAAACTCTCTTCCCTGACAACTACACTACACTGACAGTTGCCCCATCAAAAATAAGTGTGATCAATACAAAAAAAAAAAAATAACCAAGTCAACACAAATAGAAAATAAAACAATTAGACTGTGCAGCACCTCATTTAGAACAATATGAGTTATTACAGAGTATGGCTCTTCCCTGGATTCAGCAATCTCTTTTCTAATGAAGGCAATTTTTGTTATAGGGCCCATTCATGTCATTGTGTCACAGTAACGTGTTAGTGTGATTTATTTTTTTTGTTTTGTTTTCGTGTTCAATGAAGGTGCTACTTAATGCAATACTTGTTATGCATGTTTAAAGTAATACTAAAGCTTTTTTTTTTTTTCTTAACCACTTGCTGACCAGCCGCCCTCATTATGCATGTGGCATAGAATGCATGAAGGTAAAGAAAAACTTCCGCCTTTGTAACAACCACTTAAGGAACAAGCCTCGTTTTGAGATTTTGGTGTTTACAAGTTTAAAACAGTTTTTTTTGCTAGAAAATTACTTAGAAAAAAAAAACAATATAAAATGTTTGGGGGTTCTAACACCCTAGAGCATAAAATGGCGGTCATTGCAATACTTCTTTTTTTCACACCGTAATTGCGCAGCGGTCTTACAAGCGTACTTTTTTTTTGGAAAAAAATCACTTTTTTGAAAAAAAAAAATAGGACAACCGTAAAGTTAGCCCAATTTTTTTTTTTTTTTTTTATACTGTGAAAGATAATGTTGCACCAAATAAATTGATACTCAACATGTCATGCTTCATAATTATGCCTGCTCGTGGAATGGCGTCTAACTTTTAGCCCCAAAAAATCTCCATAGGCGACGTTTAAAAAATTCTACAGGTTGCATGTTTTGAGTTTCAGAGGAGGTCTAGGGCTAGACTTATTGCTCTCGCACTATCGATCGCGGCAATACCTCATATGTGTGGTTTGACCACCATTTTCATATGCGGGCGCTACTCATGTATGCATTCACTTCTGCGCGCGAGCTCGTCAGGACAGGGCGCTTTAAAAAAAAAATATTTTGAGATCTGGGGTCAAAAAGTCCTCAGATCTTATATTTGAACTAAAATGCAATAAAAAAAATTGTTGGCGATTGAAAAAAATGACATTAAAAAAATGGCCCTTTTAAGCCGTATGGGCGGAAGTGACATAATGACGTCGCTTCCGCCCTGCTATGGTATGGAAACGGGTAGGGGCTATTTTAGCCTCACTCGTCTCCATACCCAGCCCCAACAAGGACCCGATCGCCTCCGCCGCTGCCGACGGCTCTGGTAAGCAGCGGAGGGCGCGGAAGAGCGGCAGGGGGGGGCTCTCCTGCCTCCGATAACGGTGATCTTGTGGCGAATCCGCCGCAGAGACCACTATTTCTCGTAAACGCGACCGGCTCCTGAAGAGATGGATACCTCGGTTGTGGCAGCAGCAGCTGCCATTACCGAGATATCCATCTTCAAAGTGCCGACGTATATGTACAGGAGCTGGTCGGCAAATGGTTAACATGCTGCAGTCGTGTGAATGGGCCTTAAAGTTAACTTGTACTGAGAGAAACATGGAAGCTGCCAGTGCTGACATAGGTGTTGCTAGGCACAGGGAGCAATGGGCCCTTGGCATTCTATGAAGTGCCTCAGGTCCTGCACTTTTCTTCATAAAGGACACCTTAAAGGAGAGCACCAATAAAATTACCTAAAGCATATGTAGCACTGGTAGATTTCTAATCTGCTGATAGGTAAATTTAGTGGGTTACTTGTTAGGTGAAGTTAGATTTGCCTCTGTTCCAGCTTGGCTGAGTTGCATGTAGTTTTACACTGCACCGGTGGGTGTCGTTGTCACCATGGGCCAGTGTTGGAAAGGCAACGTGTTGAAGCGTATGAGTGCTCTTCTGTCCCGGAGACAACTCAGTGGAGGTGGTCCTTTGAGTTGCATTCTGGGAGAGGGTATTTATGGGACAGACGCTAGGTTTAGGCGTTCGTTTTTCAGCCACCTGCTGGCCCTCTTGGCCGACAGGTATGCGTTTAGGAGTATCACCTCGTGGTCCTCCAGGTCGGAGGCCCACCTCGCTGCAGTGTCTGGATGGGCCCAGAAGCCTGTCTGGGGCCTACCACAGCAGCAGAGGAACGGTCCTGGGCTGTCTGTCCTGAGTGAAGAAGCTGGACAACTGAGAAGATCCCAGGGGAGGATCCATCATGGAAGGATCATGCAGAGTGCTGGTCTGGAGAGGGGCCTGGTAACTCAGTTGGAGGACGTATCCTGAAGTAATCTTACTGCATAGTACTGCCGGGTTGGCTTAAAGGTTCAAGTGCGTGCTGTGTCTGACATTCATCGTAAACCATTACATCCTGTGGCAGAGGATTGTACGGGTTTTGCTCCAAACAAGTCTGTGGCAGAGACTTTTGTTCGTGCTGCGTACTGGCTGCTAGGCAAATGAGAGAGGCCTATCCCGGGGGGCAAAGATTGAATCCCAAAAGTGGAATACATTCAGCAACAAGTGTTCAATTCCTAATGATGTACTAAAGAATACTAAGAAAAGGTATTTGAGCTTCCCTGCAATTTTCCCTTCTACCTCTTTCCTGCTACCTGTTATTACCTGTTCATTAAAGCATTGGAAAAGATACTCAAGTGTCTGGTGCCTACATTGTCTGGAGGTAAACTCAACGGGACCCCAGACCCGGTGCCGGTGAAATAGAGGTGGCGAGAGTGAAGGTAACAGCCCGCTTTAAACCAGCAGCTCCACCAAGAGTTATTGCTACACATATGTAAACGCAACCGTAAAAATCTCATACAATCGTTGACATGTTAATGATTTCAAATGTCATTCCCAATATTTGCAAATCTGCAACTTTAATTAAAATAATATCTCTTAATCCTGCCATGCAGATCCTTGTTCAGCACTTCCTATATGGGTGGCCATGCTCTATCCTTATCTTCCAATTGTGCTCCAGTGTTGTTACAGCGTTTCTGATGGAGGGAGTTTGTTTGGTTGCTGCTGAGTGCACCACTGACAGCAGCCCAAAGTAATGGTCATCTTATATACTGGTGCCAGCAACATATCTGGACATCACGTTCACCAATCGTCGTAAGCCTGATGAGGGGGTCCTGAGTGGCATATATATATATATATATATATATATATATATATATATATATATATATATATATATATATATATATATATATATATATATATATATATATATATATTATACCGTATTTATCGGCGTATAACACGCACATTCATTTTAAGAGGGAAGTTTCAGGAAAAAAAAACTTACATTTTAAATAAGGAACTTTGAAGCAAAAAAAGGGTCAGTGCCCATCTGCAGCCTCATCAGTCCACATCAATGCAGCCTCACTCATCAGTCCACATCAATGCAGCAGCCTTTACCATTGCCATCAACGCAGCAGCCTCACCATTTCCATCAGTGCAGCCTGATTGATGCCCATCTGCAGCCTAGAGGGAACAGGGAGGGATGAGCGTTGACAGATTACATACAGTGAGAATCTCCTATGATAGACAGAACAATGGTCCAATGGCGGCCCAGGAGACAGGACTTCCTATTACAGAGGCCGCCAAGTAAAAAGGAGATTCTCACTGTATGTAATGTGATGGCGCTCATCCTGCTCCCCTCCCTGTCCCCTCCGAGGCAGCTAAAATTGAAGTATTGGCGTATAACGCGCACATGGTATTTGCACCTGATTTTCATGGTGAAAAAGTGAGTGTTATACGCCAATAAATACAGTATATACGGTGTATATATATATATATATATATATATATATATATATATATATATATATATATACTTGGGATTGTTAGACAAGTTCTAGGGGCAGACTATCATATCCAAATCCCTAAGAAATCGATTGAAACAAAATTTGAGAGAGCACCACTCTCCCATAAGGTGATGGGACTTTCACGGATATGTCACTGTCTCTGAGGTACGCACATACACAGTGCATAATAATAAAATATACATTTCTTATAAAATATACAGAGCATAAAAACTTTGACCGTAACATTAGTTCATATAAAGCATTGACCAAGAATGATACTCAATTCATAACTTGAAAGATGCTTGTGTGTACAGTAAACCGACGCGTTTCGCAGAATCCTTATCTGTTTCTTCTGGGCAGCTCAACATGCATCTAGATCATTATTCAAACCGACAAAAACATCATAAAGATAACATTAGTATAACTTCTAATGAATTTATTCATTATATACATATGGAACTTGGTAACATTAATATAAGTGCTCACCAAATTCTATGACATTGACTCTGTGCAAACTGCAGCATCAAAAAGAACGACGAACGGAACTTCATCCGGTAATTGATCAGTGATGTCAGAGTCACCGAACTGGGCTGGTGGGCATCGGATCATATCCAGGGCAAAATGGTTACAAACCAGTAGTTATCTACAATACCAGACGTATATTCAGATGCAAAATCCTTTACATCATCATATATGCAGAGGCATCAAAACGGACTACATCTACACTAAATGCTATGTGGGAAGCGGGGGGAGGGCAGAGAGAGGAAAAGGAAGGAGGAGGGGGAGGGGAAGAAAGGGAAAAGAGGAAGGAAAAAGAGAAAAGTTTAACAAAAATGACAGGTAAACAGCTGACAAAAAATAACAACGCTTTACCATCATTTTTGCGGCACTTTTCGGCTGCTAGTGTGTGCTAGCGCTTTTAACCCCTGCTAACGACCGTAAAGGGTTAAATGCGCTCGCAAAGCTCCGCTGCATAGGCGCTTTGCCGGCTCTTCGACAGCGCTGCCCATTGATTTCAATGGGCAAGGGTGCTGTAGGTGTATACACACCGCTCCTTCAGCGCCCTTAAAGATGCTGCTTGCAGGACTTTTTTTGGCTTCCTGCCAGCGCACCGCCCCAGTGTGAAAGCACTGGGGCTTTCACACCGGTGTGAGAGGAGAGGCTCTTTGCAGGCGCTATTTTTAGCGCTATAGCGCCTGTAAAGCATCTCAGTGTAGATGTAGTCTGTTTTGATGCTTATACATATACAGTGCCTTGCAAAAGTATTCACCCCCTTGGCATTTTTCGTGTTTTGTTGCCTCACAACCTGGAATTAACATGGATTGTTTGAGGATTTGCATCATTTTATTTACTGAACATGCCCACAACTTTGAAGATGATTTTTTTTTTTTTTTTTTTTTTATTATTGTGAAGCAAACAACAAATAGGACAAAATAACAGAAAAAGTCAATGTGCAAAACTATTCACCCCCCTAAAGTCAATACTTTGTAGAGCCACCTTTTGCGGCTATCGCAGCTCCAAGTCGCTTTGGATAAGTTTCTATGAGCTTGCCACATATTACCACTGGGATTTTTGCCCATTCCTCTTTGAAAAACTGCTCCAGCTCCTTCAAGTTGAATGGTTTGCGCTTGTGAACAGCAATCTTTAGTCTGACCACAGATTTTCTGTTGGATTGAGGTCTGGGCTTTGACTAGGCCATTCCAACACATTTACATGTTTCCCCTGAAACCACTCAAGTGTTGCTTTAGCAGAGTGTTTGGGGTCATTGTCCTGCTGGAGGGTGAACCTCCGTCCTAGCCTCAAATCACACACAGAATGGTACAGGTTTTGCTCAAGAATATCCCTGTATTTAGCACCATCCATCTTTCCCTCAACTCTGACCAGTTTCCCAGTCCCAACTGCTGAAAAACATCCCCACAGTATGATGCTGCCACCACCATGTTTCACTGTGGGGATGTGTTCTTTGGGTGATGTGATGTGTTGGGTTTGCACCAGACATAGCGTTTTCTTTGGCCAAAAAGTTCAATTTTAGTCTCATCAGACCAGAGCACCTTCCTCCATACATTTTGGGAGTCTCCCACATGCCATTTTGCAAACTCAAAACGTCCCATTTTGTTTTTTTGCTAAAAGTAATGGCTTTATTCTGGCCACTCTGCCATAAAGCCCAACTCTATGGAGCATACGGCTTATTGACGTCCTATGTACAGATACTCCAGTCTCTGCTGTGGAACTCTGCAGCTCCTCCAGGGTTACCTTAGGTCTCTGTGCTGCCTCTCTGATTAATGCCCTCCTTGCCCGGTCCGTGAGTTTTGGTGTGTGCCCGCCTCTTGGCAGGTTTGCTGTTGTGCCATTTTTATTTCCATTTGGTTATGATAGATTTGATGGTGCTTCTAGGGATCTTCAAAGATTTGTATTTTTTTTATAACCTAACCCTGACTTGTACTTCTCAGCAACATTGTCCCTTAGACCCCTTTCACACCGAGCCGCCTATAGCGTCTGCGGTAAAACGCCGCTATTTATAGCAGCGTTTTACCGTCAGATTTGCAGCGCATTTCGGCCGCTAGCGGGGTGCTTTTACCCCCCACTAGCGGCCGAGAAAGAGGTAAAACCGCCTGCAATGCGCCGCAATAGCGGCGTTTTGCCGGTGGTATCCCAACGCTGCCGCATTGATTTCAATGGGGAGCAGCAGTGGAGGAGCAGTAAACATACCTTGGGCTTTCACACTGGAGACAATGCTGCAGCTGTTTGAGGGTGGATTGCAGGCGCTATTTTTAACGCTATAGCGCCTGCAAAACGCCCTCGGTGTGAAAGGGGTCTTGCTTGTTTGGAGAGTTCCTTGGTCTTCATGGCAGTGTTTGGTTAGTGGTGCCTCTTGCTTAGGTGTTGCAGCCTCTGGGGCATTTCAAAAAGGTGTGTATATGTAATGACAGATCATGTGACACTTAGATTGCACACAGGTGGACATCATTTCACTAATTATGTGACTTCTGAAGGTAATTGGTTGCACCAGAGCTTTTTATGGGCTTCATAACAAAGGGGGTGAATACATAGGCATATGCCAATTATTATCAGTTTTTTATTTCTGAAAAAGTTTTTTTGTATATATTTTTCTAATTTTATGTCACCAACTTAGACTATTTTGTTCTGATCCATCACATATAATTCAGATTAAAAAAAACATTGAACTAAAGGCTGTAATGTAACAGAATGGGTAAAAAGCCAAGGGGGTGAATACTTTTGCAAGGCACTGTATGATGTAAAGGATTTTGCATCTGAATATATGTCTGGTATTGTAGATAACTACTGGTTTATAACCATTTTGCCCTGGTTATGATCCGATGCCCACCAGCCCAGTTCGGTGACTCTGACATCACTGATCAATTACCAGATGAGGGTCCGTTCGTTCTTTTTGATGCTGCAGTTTGCACTGTGTCAATGTCATAGAATTTGGGCAATTACATTAATGTTACGAAGTTCCATATGTATATGATGAATACATTAATTGTAAATGATACTGTTATCTTTTTTATGATGTTTTTGCAATGTGTATAATGATCTAGATGCATGTTGAGCTGCCCACGAGAAGCAGATAAGGATTCTGCGAAACGCGTCGGCTTACTGTACACACAAGCATCTTTCAAGTTTTTATTGGTTTATCATTCTTGGTCAATGGTTTATATGGCCTAATGTTCCTGTCAAATAATTTTTATGCTCTGTATATTTTGTAAGAAATGTATATTTTATCATTCACTGTGTGTGTGCTTGCCTCAGAGACCGTGACATATCCGTGAAAGTCCCATCAACTTATGTGAGAGTGGTGCTCTCTCAAATTTTGTTTCGAAGCCTGAGTGGCTCTGAAACCTTACTACCCTTTGCTGTGATGTGGTTGTTCAATAACATGTTGGACCTTTTTTTTAAAGAGCTCTTATGTGCTGGAAACATTGTCCTTGTTCTGTTGCAACACACATTAAATATTGATATAGGGCGAGGCATCCCTAAATGCTTTTGGGCAAGGGAGCTGATATCTGCATAGAAGGGGTGCTGGGATACCAGCCTGCATGGCTGGGGATCCAGGTTGGTCTATTTAGTGCAGAGTCACTGTGTCCCAGCACAGAGTACTGCTAAACAGAGGTCAATCTGCCCATAAAGCATGTAGAAGTAAAGTCCCACATACAAGCTGAGGGAGAGTCAATGGGAGGGTGTAATCAGGTAAGGGGATTGGAGAGATTTGTTATCGCCACCATTGAAAAGGGGGGGGGGGGGGCATTATTCCTGCCACTGATCACCAATGACAGTGGAGAGTTTGTTTCCAATAAAAAAAGGGGGGTGAGTCATAAATGGCACTGACTACCAATGAAAGGGGGTCACTGTCACTAACCACTGATAAAAGGGTGGCGTTCATTATTATTATCACTAAGCAACCATGTAGGAGGGGGTTATTATAACTGCCTACCACCAATGAAAAGTGGGGGGGGGGGGGGCGGCGGCATTATTACTACCATTGACCAAAAATGAAATGGTAGGGTCTTTATTACAGCCACTGACCACCAATGAAAGGGGGTCATTATTACTGCCACTGAACACCAGTAAAAATGGGAGTTAATAACACTGACTGCTAATTACAAGAAGGGCTTTAATTTTACTGCCACACCTACTTTCAGTTGGCGGGGGTGCCTTCCATTTGCTGCATTGTCATCCTCAATCCTTTCAAGGCATCCCTCCTAATTGTTTTCAGATGTTGGCAACTATGGATGTACAAGTAGTGAAAGTGACAGATGTTTACCATGCATTTGTCAGGTTTTTTTTTTCTTCTTTGACAATTTGTAAAAAGAAAAAATGACAGCTTTAGATTTCAACACATCCATTTATTTTATTGAAGCAAATAACCTGTCTTCCCTGCTCTACCAAATTGCCCGCTAATGCACTGGGCTGCATCCCTCAGCAGCAGCAACACAGAGGCTGCGCCCAAAGACACAACTCTTTATACTCTCCCTAAACTCAATTTTACAGTACCTGTTTCTTCCTCTTAAATCTTAATTGACTGTTCCAACATTCCAAGCGACAAGGATTTTTTTTTTTTTAAAGGAAACCTGTCAAAAGAACAACATGGATGCTTCCTCGTGTTTTGCCCCTTGTTGCGTTCTTCTTCCTGGCTCGTTGTCTGGCTTTTTTTATTAGGCTTCTGCATTTAACACTTTGGAGTCACGGACCGGAAACAAGCATGTATAGCATACCTCCCAACTTTTTTGAGATGGGAATGATGGACACCTATCGGCAAAAGTATGCAGGCATAGGACACACCCCTGGCCACGCCCCCTTAAAGGAGAATTGTACAAAAAAACAAGACTGGTTAAACCCACAAGTGCTTTTTTTTTTTTTACCACTACTATTCCTTTTATATTGGCTTTTGGAATATACAAATGCAGCAATTTAGAAATCAGATGAAAGGTTTAGTGCTGAAAAAAACACTTTTTGATAGATAAAAAGTGCATTTTATATGCATCTATATAAATCAGATCAAAATGAGGGACAAACGAGGAGTTATGAGGGACAGAGGGACATTGCTCCAAATCAGGGACAGTCCCTCGAAATCAGGGACAGTTGGGAGCTATGGTATAAAACATAAAGACTTCTGACTCCTCTTATATGTATTCTTGTTTCTTGTCAGTGACTCAGGAAATATTGAAGCCAGAAGATAGGCATGATAGCCAAGCAAGTGGGATTTTTAGGAGGTCAGCAATGGCTATGTCCATATTTGGTCCATAATAGGTTTGCATTAAGCCTTCAGAATACTGCAAGAAACTTAAACTAAAACAACCCAGTCTATTAATAGAGTAACTGAGCTGTGCCCAAAAACAGTAGGCGGAGAACAAGTACAAGTCACCAGTATTGCCAGTGATCTCCCCATTACTGATTTGCTGTATTTCTGTATGGAGGTGCCCATCTTGGTAGAGGCAGGGTCTTACTTCCTCAGATCAGCCTCCAGCAAGTAGAACAGTGAGCAGAGCCGTAGTGACCAAATTTCACTCCAAATCTCCTGAGACTAGCAGTCAGAGGCAGCAGTGCCTTACATCTCCCACTGAACTACTACTTTTCAGGTAGGGTTGCCACCCATCCAGGATTCACCTGGAAAGTCCAGGTTTTGAATCATATGTCCGAGTTTCAGACCGCCTAAAACTTGGACACACACAGGCGTTTGCACGGGGTGTGTTGGATGTGCCTGGACCCACCCTAACCACCCCGTGTATCACAGATTCCCCCTGCTGACACCTGAAAGACACAAGTCCATCTAGTTAAACCATAAAAATAAAAAAAAATGCGATTGGCTGCATCCAATCGCAACTGTAAACACTAGCGCAGTTATGAGTTACGGCTTCTTCTCCTCACACACCGATCGTGTGAGGAGAAGAGTTGTTGGAACAGTGAGTGATTGCCATTTTACTTTGCTTTAACTAAATACTGTGCAAATCCCCCAAATAAAGAGAATCTGTTATCAGCAGATCTGTCGCACAGCCCTTCTGCGGATCTGTCGCACAGCCCTTCTGCGGATCTGTCGCACAGCCCTTCTGCGGATCTGTCGCACAGCCCTTCTGCGGATCTGTCGCACAGCCCTTCTGCGGATCTGTCGCACAGCCCTTCTGCGGATCTGTCGCACAGCCCTTCTGCGGATCTGTCGCACAGCCCTTCTGCGGATCTGTCGCACAGCCCTTCAGCGGATCTGTCGCACAGCCCTTCAGCGGATCTGTCGCACAGCCCTTCAACGGATCTATCGCACAGCCCTTCAGCGGATCTGTCGCACAGGTGGGGGAGTTAAAATTGTTTTTGGGCCTTACATTCAATATGGGGCTTACAAAGAAAAATTAATTGCATGCCTACTGGTCCACCCACCCCATCCACCACATGCTGATTTATTCTGCTGTTCTGTCCAGGACACGCTATGACATGATCATGCGCTTTCTATATTTAAATGACAACTCAGTTCCCTCCCTGAGATCATCCCAACCATGATAAATTATATAAAATACACCCCCCTAATAAACTGTTTTTCCAAGCGATTGGCTGAAATGTACAGTGGGGCAAAAAAGTATTTAGTCAGCCACCAATTGTGCAAATTCTCCTACTTAAAAAGATGAGAGAGGCCTGTAATTGTCATCATAGGTATACCTCAACTATGAGAGACAAAATGTGGAAACAAATCCAGACAATCACATTGTCTGATTTGGAAAGAATTTACTTGCAAATTATGGTGGAAAATAAGTATTTTGTCAATATCAAAAGTTCATCTCAATACTTTGTTATCCTTTGTTGGCAATGACAGAGGTCAAACGTTTTCTGTAAGTCTTCACAAGGTTGTCACACACTGTTGCTGGTATGTTGGCCCATTCCTCCATGCAGATCTCCTCTAGAGTAGTGATGTTTTGGGGCTGTCGCTGGACAACATGGACTTTCAACTCCCTCTAAAGGTTTTTTATGGGGTTGAGATCTGGAGACTGGCTAGGCCACTTCAGGACCTTGAAATGCTTCTTACGAAGCCACTCCTTCATTGCCCGGGCGGTGTGTTTGGATCATTGTCATGCTGAATGACCCAGCCACTTTTTATCTTCAATGCCCTTGATGATGGGAGGAGGTTTGCACTCAAAATCTCACAATAAATGGCCCTGTTCATTCTTTCATGTACACGGATGAGTCGTCCTTTCGCCCTTTGCAGAGAAACAGCCCCAAAGCATGATGTTGCCACCCCCATGCTTCACAGTAGGTATGGTGTTCTTTGTTTGCAACTCAGCATTGAATGAATGAGCGACTTGTAAAGTGCTACCTATGCGAACTGAATCGCCTCAGGGCGCTTTGCCGCCGGTGTCCATCGGTGGTATAGCACGGTCCTTTACCCCATAGGGTCCCGCCGCGCTTACAAACACCTACACATATTTTGGCCAATTTTTAGATGGGGTCTAATTAACCTACCAGCATGTCTTTGGAGTGTGGAAGGAAACCGGAGTGCCCAAAGGAAACCCACGCAGGCACAGGGAGAACATGCAAACTCCAGGCAGATGGTGTCGTGGTTGGGATTGGACTCTATTGCTGCTAAGTGAAAGTGCTAACCACTACACCACTGTGCTGCCCATTGTCTCTCCTCCAAACACGACGAGTTGTGTTTTTACCAAACAGTTCTACTTTGGTTTCATCTGACCATATGACATTCTCCCAATCCTCTTCTGGATCATCCAAATGCTCTCCAGCAAACCTCAGACAGGCCCCGACATTTACTGGCTTAAGCAGGGGGACACATCTGGCACTGCAGGCTCTGAGTCCCTGGCGGTGTAATGTGTTACTGATGGTAGCCTTTGTTACGTTGGTCCCAGCTCTCTTCAGGTTATTCACTAGGTCCCCCCGTGTGGTTCTGGGATTTTTGCTCACCATTCTCGTGATCATTTTGACCCCATGGGGTGAGATCTTGCGTGGAGCCCCAGATCGAGGGAGATTATCAGTGGTCTTGTATGTCTTTCATTTTCTAATTATTGCTCCCACAGTTGATTTCTTCACACCAAGCTGCTTGCCTATTGCAGATTCAGTCTTCCCAGCCTGGTGCAGGTCTAAAATTTTGTTTCTGGTGTCCTTCGACAGCTCTTTGGTCTTCACCATAGTGGAGTTTGGAGTGTGACTGTTTGAGGTGGTGGACAGATGTTTTTTATACTGATAACAAGTTCAAACAGGTGCCATTAGTACAGGTAATGAGTGGAGGACAGAGGAGCCTCCTAAAGAAGAAGATACAGGTCTGTGGGAGCCAGAAATCTTGCTTGTTTGTAGGTGACCAAATACTTATTTTCCACCATAATTTGCAAATAATTTCTTTCAAAAGTCAGACAATGTGATTGTCTGGATTTGTTTCCACATTTTGTCTCTCATAGTTGAGGTATACCTATGACGACAATTACAGGCCTCTCTCATCTTTAAGTGGGGGAACTTGCACAATTGGTGGCTGACTAAATACTTTTTTGCCCCACTGTATTTTTCAGACCAAAACATTTGTGTGGACGAATCCCTTATCCACTTCACTGGCTGGCTGCACTTCAAGCAATATATTCACAGTAAGAGGGCCAAGTACAGGTTGAAACTAAAAAAACTTTGTGAAAGAGCCACAGGATGTGTATGCCTTCCGCATGTATAAAGGCAAAGACTCCCAACTTCAGCCCCCTGAGTGCCCAACATGTATCGGAACCAGCCGAAAAATTATCTGGGACCTGGCATTACCCCCTGCTCAAAAAGGCCATCATAAACACAGTGGACCAACACCAGCAGATGACATGGCTCCCCAAATGATCGCTGACTGTGAAAAATGATTGCATTTCATTTGGAAATCAAGGTCCCAGAGTCTGGAGGAAGAGTGGAGAGACACAGAATCCAAGTTGCATGAGGTACAGTGTGAAGTTTCCACAGTCTGATGGTTTGGGGAGCCATGTCATCTGTTGGTTTAAGTCCACTGTGTTTTATCCAAAGTCAGTGCAGCCCTTTAACAGGGGATTCTAGAGCACTTCATTCTTCCCTCTGCTGACCAGCTTTATGGAGATGCTGATTTCATTTTCCAACAGGACTTGGCACCTGCCCACAGTGCCAAAATACCAATACCTGGTTTAATGATTATAGTATCATTGTGCTTGATCGACCCGCAAACTCTCCTGACCTAAACCCCATTGAGAATCTGTGGGGTATTGTCAAGAGGAAGATGACAATGCAAATGACTAGAAGCCCAGGTTATCAAAGCAACCTAGGCTTCCATAACACCTCAGCAGTGCCACAGGCTGATCACCTCCACGCCGTGCCGCATTGATGCATTAATTCATGCAAAAGGAGCCCCAAACAAATATTAAATGCATTCTATACTGTACATGGACATACTTTTCAGTAAGCCATCATTTCTGTATCACATTTTTTTTCTTATTGGTCTTATGTAAAATGTTTATTTCTGAGATACCAAATTTGGGGTTTTCACTAGCTGTAAGCCATAATCGTCAAAAGAAAGAAATGCTTGAAAGATATCACTCTGTGTGTAACACATCTATATAAAATAAAAATAAAGAATGGAATGCTCTAGCTCCACCCAAATTACTAATGTGGCCATATGTGCATGTGTATCTTAATTCAGATATATATTGTGACTTATAAACAATATTAAATGCATACATAGATATATCAATGTGCAAAGAATTTATAGAAGAAGATGCAAAAAAATGACAAATAAGTGCTATAAAGTGACAATAGTGCAATTGAATGCCTATTTAAGTGCACAAAGTGCTATAGTGCTCTGTGTCCCATCCGTGTCCTTGCTTCCACCTCTTGGGGGTAATGGTAACAGGTCTGCGCTCACCAGATAGGTTGGACTCCCTTGCCTTATGTCTTAGGCCTCATTCACACGAGGCGGATCCACTCAGCGGAGTCCACCAGCTCAGCAGGAGATCTCTCCGTTGATATCTGCTGAGCCGGCGGATGACAGGTTCATCTCTGCTCACTGAGCGGGGAGGGGCCTGTCAGCGTGTCCGTTTTTCAATAGATCTCATCTGATCCGCCCAGACTTATAGCCAACTAACCGCCATACGTCTGATTTTAGCGGATCGGAGGGCAGACGGGTGTAAGTGGATACAACTCCGCTGACATCCATCTCCCAATAGGAGTCCATGGATGGCCCGCTCGGATCCGCCTGAAAAACTGACAGGCGGATCAGAGTGGGCTTGCCGTGTGAAAGGGGGACCTATCCCAATGCGATCTCCTCCAGGTTAATCCTCTCTCGCAGTACGATCCCAACAGTCTCCTCCAGGTGTGGTCTCTATGATGGATCTCCTCCGATGATGCCCTCCGATTCTCAAATGCAGATAGTGTGTAGCTGGCAAATAATGAAAAAAAGGCTTCTCATAGAGTAAAATCGCTTGGTTTATTTAAAACCTGCAAAACTAAACAAATAATAATAAATAGATATTCAATTGCACTGTTGTCACTTTATAGCACCTATCATTTGTCACTTTATAGTACCTTCTTCTATGCATTGTTTGCACATTGACATATCTATGTATGCATTTAATATTGCATATGTGTGTGTGTGTATGTATGTGTATGTTTGTATATATCCAAAAACAAGGGATTGCTGCACAAACCGTATTTATTTTGAATTCTTCAAAAGGACATCACCACGACATCCATAAAATCAGGCATCCATAATAAACGTTTTCGGGCTATTGTAGATAACGCCCTTCATCAGAAGATCATGCCTCAAGGGCGTTATCTACAATAGCCCAAAAATGTTTATTATGGATGTCGTGGTGATGTCCTTTTTGAAGATTTCAAAATAAATACGGTTTGTGCAGCAATCCCTTGTTTTTGGATTTTTTCTATGTCGAAGCCTGTGGGAGGGCTTGATTGCTAAGCACGGCCATCTGAGACTGTAGTGCACCTCACCCTTCTGATTATATTTATATATATATATATATATATATATATATATATATATATATATATATATATATATATCACTCTGAATTAAGATACACATGCACATAGGGCCACATTAGTAATTTGGGTGGAGCTAATGCAGTCCATTCTTCAGTTTCATTTGCCCCCGTAGGGGAAAATACTAGACAGCATCAGCTCTAATTGTAGACCAATAATATCAAGGCGCGAGTGTTCCACATCATTTATATAAAGTATGAGTTTCACTTTTTGAATTGAATTACTGAAATTAACTTTTTGTTGATATTCTAATTTTTTTAGATGCACCTGTAAATGTGGACAATTATTACAGTTTACCCCTTTTCCGTCTCCTGTACTGTGAAAAAAACAAGGCCTACAGTACCACCAGAAATAACAGGAAGGGCTTCCCACAAAATTTACTAACAACAAGGCTACAAAGGGGGGAATCCGCAAGTATGTGGAAGTGTCGGCCGCAAAGTGGAGGGACAAAAAAGATGTTTACGCCCTGTCCACCATCCACAATGACACCTTGGTGGAGATTCACTGAAGATGCGGTCCCATTGTAAAGCCTGAATGTGTTCACGATTATAATCCGTTCATGGGGGAGGTGGATTTACCAACCAGATGCTACAACCATACAACATGAAAGTCCCGTTTCTCGTATAAAAAAATTTGCATTTTATCTCTTCTATTTGACCATGTATAATATGTATATCTGCTATTAAGAGTCAACAGGAAGACCCAGCACCTACCTCAAATATATTGATGATATTGTCACTGCCCTGATCTACCAGCAAGGACCCCCCCCCAGGAAGCATTCACTCGGATTGTTGACTCTGAGCAACATTTTCCTAAAAACATCCCCCCACAGAATCGGGAAGAAGATGCCAAAAGAGATGTGTATACAGCAGAGGAGGAGTTAAAGAGACACTAGTTACCATTGTCACCAATGTCCCTCCCAACCTGGCCTATGCATCAGGGAATTCTTCAGACGTTATCAAGCATCCTTAAGATATTAATTCCTCTTATTTTTAACAGACTGCCATTAACCCATTTCAAATACCTGTGTGGATTATTTGCCTGCTTCCATGTTAACTGACGCTGGCCTGTTTACCGACGATGCCTGTTAATGGACCATGTTTTTTTGCCTGCTACTTGGACTGATCTTTTGCCCTTCTACTTTAGTAAACAGGGGTCTCGCATATGTGAGGGGCTTCAAAATAGTGTTCTGAGTAGAGAAACAGTTTTTTGTATTTCCCAAAACAGGGTCTGGTAAACGGAGGCTTCAAAGAGATTTGGGTGGGGGAAGCCTCTACCCTTGTCCCCATTCTTTCCTAACTGAGGCTCTAAGCTTGATGGTCCTTCCTGCTGCCTGGACCAATACTGTGGCTGTGCTGACCATATTGCTGCCTGTAATGACCTAGGACTTTATGGACCATGTTCCTTCCTGCTCCCTGCACCAATACTTTGTATTGACCATATCTCTGCCTGCTGCCACTACTGACCTTGGACAGTATTGCTGCCTGGACCATTCCTTTTGCTGCTGCTGACCACATCTCTGCCTGCTACCTGGACCAATGCTTTGGCTGTACTGACAGCATCTCTGCCTGCTACGTGTACTTACCATGAACAGTATTCTTGCCTGCTGCCTGGATGATTCCTTTTGCTGTCGCTGACCACATCCTTGCCTGTTGCCTGGACCAATGCTCTCCTTTTGTAGACTACTGCACTACTAAAACCACAGGTAATCATTTGTTTACCCTTTGCTCAGCAGAATGTATTTTGGGGTGTAATTGGTATGTACATGCCATGTGTTAGAAATATGAAGGGCCTACAAAATTGCGATAGGTTGTCAGGAAATGAAATGTGTGATTTATGTTCCTAGAACACCTAAAGGTGGCTGCTTGGATGTTGGGCCTCTATATGTGGCCAGGTTGTGTAAAAGTCTCACATATGTGGTATCACCATACTCAGTGGGAGTAGAATGTATTTTGGGGTGCAATTCTTGCTATGTAAATGGTGTGTGTTAGAAATATCATATAAACTGACAACTTTGTGTAAAAAAAAAAAAAAAAATAGTTTTTCAAAAACGTGTGGAAGAAAAATATGTTCAAAAGACTAATAATGCTTCATAGAATATATGTTGGGGTGTTTACTTTCCAAAATAGTGTCATTTTGTAGGCGTTTCCATCGTGCTGGTGCTCCAGGGCCTTCAGAAGTGTGATGGGTAGTCAGGAAATTAGATGTGTAATTTATGCTCCTAGAACTCCTGAGGGTGCTACTTGGATGGTGGGCCTCTCTATGTGGCTAGGCTGTGTAAGAGTCTCACACGTGGTATCGCCATATTCAGGGGGTGTAGCAGAAAGTCGTTTTGGGTGTAATTTTTTGTACATGCTAGGTGTTAGAAATTGTTAGCAATTGTCAACTTTGTGTAGAAAAATTCATTTTCTTTCCACGCTTGTGGAAAAAAACGACATGTTCAAAAGACTCACACTGCTTCATAGAATATACGTTGAGGTGTTTGCTTTCCAAAATGGGGTCATTTTGGTGATAACTCCATTTGTCCTGGTGCTCCAGGGCCTTCAAAAATGTGATAAAAAACAGGGAGGGGGAGGCGCCGACCTGAGTGTAGTATTAAACTGATGACTTTAGTCGAATAAGATTAAAAAACACTTACAAGATGATAGAAGGATTGAGCAGCTGGCTGGAATGGATCACAGTGTTTCTTCAGGAGAAAAGGAACAAAGCAGCTCCACACAGACCAGCATGGACCGTGGAACAGGAAGTGATGTCACTGGTGTCTGATTGGACCTAGGCAGGGCTGGAATCTTGTCAATCAGGGCTACAGTGATGATAGGCTACGCGCTCGGAGCTGACTGCTCTTTCTATTCAGTCAGCCCCGAGCGCGTAGCCTTTCATCACTGCAGCCCTGATTGGACCTAGGCAGGTCAATCAGACACTGGTGACATCACTCCCTGTTCCACAGTCCATGCTGGTCTGTGTGGAGCTGCTTGGTTCCTTTGCTCCTGGAGAAACACTGTGATCCATTCCAGCCAGCTGCTCAATCCTTTCCAGCTATCCGGAACAGCGGTGGGACCCACAGAGCCATATGGAATGCCAGGACTGCACTTTACTTTAATGAGCATGCATCTTCTATCATCTTGTAAGTGTTTTTAATCTTATCCTAATAAAGTCATCATTTTAATACTACACTCAGGTCGGCGCCTCCCCCTCCCTGTTCTTTCCTTACATGTCTTGCAGAGTTCTGGACACACTCTGAAGGATGGCTGCCTTCTTTTTTAAACCTTAATACCCCTTTCCAAAACCTCTTTCAGGACAGCACCCGAGAGATCATGGCTCCTCCTCCCACAGGAAACACCTCATCAATTAAGTCTTTAAATTGGAATCCTCCACGTTGCCTCATCAGTTTTTTGTGTTTCCTCCAGCTGGAGGAACACCTCTGGTGGGAGCCATGATCTCTCAGGTTTATCCTGGGAGACACAGGTTCTCACCTGTTAGGTCTTTTTTAGGCCAGAAGAGTGAGCCTCCCACTTGCCTCTTATATGGACGGTCCCGTGGGCTCCCTCTTCCGTGCTCGGGGAGAGCTTGTACGCCGGGGGTGCTGCCTCAAAATTTTTGGCCTGACGGGTGGCCGTCCTCCGTTCCCTTCTTGGGAGCGAGCGGTGGCGGCCGCCATGTTGCTAGTGGCAGAAGAGCGATTCAGCCACGTCCAGGCAGCACTTCCGGGTCGGCGCGTACGTCATTTCCGGCGCAAAGCGCAGTGGGAGAGGGCAGGGTCACCTGGCGCCTTATTTCCGGTTCCAGGTCAGCGCAGCTGCGTTTTCGAATCTGGAACCGGTCGTTTTACCACACACCGCAGACAGCTATGGATAGCGATGCAGCGGATAAGGGGGCAAGCCAAGGCGCCAGCAAGGCTAAGGTAAGGGACTGTGTCCTCTATTACCCTGGGCCCTTTTCTCCTGTGGGGGGGTTACTCACCCTTTTCCCCCCCTTCCCCCACCACCCCCCCCCCTCCCTCCCCTCACAGAAGGTATGTTGCAGTGGCTAGATTTAGTATATCTGCCCTACAACAGGGGATTAGGTGGTGGTGGCTTGCAAGGGCACATGGAAAATGAGATGTTTCTTCCTTAGTGCACCTGGGTGTATTGTTTACGCTGTATTACAGCCTTTTAAGCGTGGTTCCATGCCTCTTTTCTGTTTGTCCAGGCCAAAGGTTCTGCCCAACCAGTCAAGAAAAGGTGCCCTGTCTGCAAAGAAAAATTAAGCGATGCTTGGACCATAACGCTTTGTGCAGAGTGCATTACAACTTTGGTCAGAGAGGAGACTCCATCCGTTTGTGGCGACTTAGTGTCAACAATAAAGGATGAGCTCCGGGCCACCTTTCAGGCTTTTAGGTCAAACCTAAGAGAGGAGCCAGGTCCCTCTAGGGATCCTCTGGTTCCGCAGCCATCTTCAGAACCCCAGAGTGGTTCTCAAATAATTTTTGGGGGTCTGATATCCCAGGACGCTTCTCAAGGGTCCGTTTCCCTCGCTCCAGATGATACAGATTCTGAGGAGGAGGAAAATGAATCAGATACCACTTCTAAATACAAATTGTCACTAGAAGAGGTGGGAGGACTCCTGAAGGTAATCCATGCCACTTTGGGGATAGAAGAGGAAAAGAAGGAACTCTCACTGCATGACCGCATGTATGCTGGTTTAGAAGATTCAAAAGGCCGTTCTTTTCCAGTCCATTCAGTTATCACTGATATGATTAAAAAAGAGTGGCTGGAACCTGAGAAAAAGCCTTTCTTTTCCCGGGCTCACAAGAAAAGATTTCCATTTGAAGAAAATCCAGATTCTATATGGAATAAGGTTCCAAAATTGGACTCTGCCTTTTCTCAGGTCTCTAAGTCTACGGACCTAGCCTTTGAGGATATGGGCACTCTGAAGGAGCCCATGGACAAAAGGATGGACCTGCTTCTTAAAAGAACCTGGCAATCAGTAATGCACAATCTGAAACCAGCAATGGCAACAACCTGTGTTGCAAGGAACTTGGATCACTGGGTTAACCAGTTGAAAGCCCATGTCATAGCAGATTCCTCAAAACAGGAGATTCTAGACTCTTTTTCAACCCTGTCGGCAGCAATATCATATATTGCGGATGCGTCTGCGGAGTCTATCCGCATGTCAGCAAGGTCAGCAGCTTTAACAAATTCTGCCAGAAGGGCCTTATGGCTGAAGACGTGGCCAGGGGATGCTGCATCTAAAAATAGATTATGTGGTATTCCGTTCGCAGGTGATCTGCTATTCGGTTCAGAGCTAGAGTCCATTCTTGACCGCACGGCAGACAAGAAAAAGTCGTTTCCGGTTAGGAAGAAACAGGTGCAAACCCGTAAGCGTTTCTTTCGGCCCCAAAAAGGTCAACAGGAAGCAAAAACGCAGGGCAAGAGGAAGGCATGGTCTTCTCAGAAGCCCAAAGGTAGGGGTGGAGTGCTCTTCAATCCTCCTGCGGCCTCCACAAAACCGCAATGACTCTGTCAAGGTCGGGGGAAGACTTCAGGAGTTTCTTCCTCAGTGGAGAGCCATTTCCTCGAATCAATTCGTTGTAAAGATGCTCTCCCAAGGGTATGTGATAGAATTTACGGAAGAACCTCCAAGAAGATTCCTGGTGACAAACGTCCCAAGGGACGCAGTCAAGGCTCTCGCCATGAAGTCCCTAATTCAGGAACTGAAAAATCAGAGAGTCATTGTTCCGGTCCCAGCAGGGGAGTTCTTCCAGGGGTTCTACTCACATGTCTTTCTGGTTCAGAAACCTTCAGGAAAGTTCCGTCTTATCCTGAATCTCAAAATGCTGAACAAATCAGTAGAATACAGAAGGTTTCGGATGGATTCAATATTTTCAGTAAGAAACCTCCTGTATCAAGGGTGCTATATGGCATCAATAGATTTACAAGATGCCTACCTCCACATTCCTATTGCCACCAGGTCGCAGAAATATCTGAGGTTAGCACTGAAAGAAGGGAAGAAGGTGGTACATCTGCAATTCAGAGCACTCCCGTTTGGTCTGTCATCGTCCCCAAGGGTCTTCACAAAAATAATGGCCGAAGCTCTGGCGCCTCTGCGTCTAGAGGGGATCTCAGTTATTCCTTATCTGGACGACCTGCTGTTTTTTGCCCAGACCAGAGAAGGTCTTCAAGAAAACTTGCTCAGAGCCCGGGTTCATCTAGAATCCATGGGGTGGATTTTAAACCTTCAAAAATCAAATCTGATTCCCTCACAGGAAGTGTTATTCCTGGGTTTCCGTATCAACTCTTTAGAACAAAAAATTTTTCTTCCAGAGGAAAAACAGAAAAAGTTGGTACAAGTGGTGTCATTGCTACAGTCCAATCAAGTTCTGTCCATCAGGAAGGTTATGTCAGCATTGGGAACCCTGACCTCTTCCATTCCGGCCATCCAGTGGGCAAAGCTCCATTTCAGACCTCTGCAAAGTTTCCTGTTAAAAACCTGGAATCACCAGCAGGATTCACTAGATTCATTAGTGAAGATCCCTACTTCAGTAAAAAGAAGTCTGTGGTGGTGGAAGAACCAGACAAGGTACTCAGAGGGGCTGTTATGGTCCTTCCCAACTCAGGTGAGGTTGACAACAGATGCCAGTTCCTGGGGTTGGGGGGCTCATATGAGCGGCCGGTGGGCCCAGGGCTCGTGGGACACAAGAGATGCCCTAAGGTCCTCAAATTGGAGGGAACTAAAAGCTATAGAAATGGCCTTACTGACCTTTGCGAAAGAAGTCCAGGGGCAACATACTCAGATCCTGTCAGACAACGCCACGGCGGTGGCTTACATAAACAGACAGGGGGGAACCAGAAGCAAAGTTCTGCAGAGCTTGGCAAAAGGCATTCTGAGTTGGGCAGAGCTCCATACTCTATCCTTATCCGCGGTCCATTTAAAAGGGACCTTAAACAGAGTAGCGGACTTCCTAAGCAGGAACCAGATTTTAGAGGCAGAATGGCAATTGAATCCAGAAGTCTTCCAGTTAATAGTGCAGAAATGGGGGCGTCCAAGAGTGGATCTCTTTGCCACCCAGGAAAACTCGCAGATGTCTCGCTTCTTCTCCCTGAACAGGAACGAGGCATCGCTGGGAGTGGATGCTCTAGCACAAGATTGGAAGTTTCACCTCTGTTACGCATTCCCTCCGTTTCAGCTTATCCCTCAGGTCATAGCAAAAATCAGGAAGGAGGAGACAATAGTGATCCTCATCACTCCTTTCTGGCCAAAAAGGCCTTGGTTTTCATCCCTTCTTCAGATGCAACAAGAACCTTACTGGCACCTTCCGTTAAGAAAAGACCTTCTGTTACAAGGTCCTCTGTTTCACCAGGAAGTAGCAAAACTAAAGCTCACGGCCTGGCTACTGAGGAGCAGCTCTTGAAGAGGAAAGGTTTCTCGGATAGGTTGGTAGCTACCCTCCTATCCAGTAGAAAGAAGGTTACAAGAGCAATCTATTCCAAGGTCTGGAAAATCTTCAACTCCTGGTGCACAGCATCTGACAGATCTACAAAACAAATTTCTTCTGTGCTTGAGTTTCTCCAAGAAGGGGCGGACAAGGGCTTAGCGGTCAGCACCCTCAAAGTTCAAGTTGCTGCGCTGGGGGTATTCCTGGAAAAATCCATTTCATCAGAACCTCTAGTAATAAGATTCTTCAAAGCTCTTACCCGGTCTAGACCAGTGGTAATCAAAAGCTGTCCAGCATGGAACTTATCGGTTGTTCTACAGGCCCTGACCAAGGAACCTTTTGAACCCATTAATTTAGCCTCCCTGAAATTGATTACTTTGAAAACAGTGTTTTTAGTGGCTGTTACAACAGCCCGAAGAGTCAGTGAGCTGCAAGCCTTATCAATCAGGGAGCCTTTCTTTTCCATTTTTTCAGACCGAATTGTTCTGAAAACGGATCCTAATTTTTTGCCGAAGGTAGCTTCGATCCAGAATCGAACTCAGGAAATAATACTTCCTACCTTTTGTTCTAATCCATCGGGTAAGAAGGAAGAAGAATTCCATACCCTGGATGTTAAAAGAGCAGTCTTGAGTTACTTGGAAAACACTAAAGACTTTAGATGTTCAGATGCTCTGTTTGTTTTATTTTCCGGTAATAAAAAAGGAAGACAAGCTTCTAGAGGAACCATTGCCAGATGGTTGAGAATGGCTATCTCAGAAGCCTATTCCCTTACAGGTCTGGAGAGTCCATTAAATGTCCGGGCTCATTCTACAAGAGCTTCCGCGGTGAGTTGGGCAGAAAAAGCTGGCGCCACCCCCGAACAAATCTGTAAGGCAGCTACTTGGACAAGTCTGACAACCTTTGCCCGTCATTATAGGTTAGACCTCATGACGGCTGGGGACCAGGCTTTTGGAAGGAAAGTCTTACAGGCTGTTGTCCCACCCTAAATGGAGTAAGTCTCGATTATCCTCTCGGGTGCTGTCCTGAAAGACGTTTTGGAAAATTGCAAGTTAGACTTACCGGTAACTTGTTTTCCAATAGGCTTTCAGGACAGCAGTAACCCGCCCTTTGTTTATGCTAATGCTGTAATACTATGATATAACTGTCGCTTATGTGTTGCAGCTCGGGCTGGAGTTCTCTACAAACAACTGATGAGGCAACGTGGAGGATTCCAATTTAAAGACTTAATTGATGAGGTGTTTCCTGTGGGAGGAGGAGCCATGATCTCTCGGGTGCTGTCCTGAAAGCCTATTGGAAAACAAGTTACCGGTAAGTCTAACTTGCAATTTTCTATGGATACATCACCATCCAGCTATTACAGCCGCAGACTATACCCCTAAGGATTACTCCATCTGGAGCGCCAGATAAACACTCACTATACTGCTTTAAAAATGTGATAGGTAGTCAGGAGATGTGTAATTTATGTCCCTTGAATGCCTGGGCCTCTGTATGCATGTTGGGCGTCTGTATGTGGCCAGAATGCGAAAGTCTCACACATGTGGTATCGCCATACTCCGGGTGAGTAGCAAAATATGTTTTGGGGTGTAATTGCAAGTATGTATAAGTTGAGTGTGAGAAATAACTTGTTAATATAACAATTTTGTGTGTAGTAAAAAAACAATTCTTAATTTTTCCAAGAATTGTGGGAAAATATTACAACTTTAAACAACTCGCCTTGCCTTACTAAATCCCTTGGAATGCCTACTTTCCAAAAAGGGGTAATTTGGGGGTATTTGTATTGTCCTGGCTTGTTAGTGTCTCAAGAATTGAGATAGGCAAGTCAGTACATCAGGTGTGATCAATTTTCAATGATTGCCACCATAGCTTGTTGACAATATAACTTTCACACAGACTAAATAATATCCACTAATTTGGGTTATTTTTACCAAAGATATGTAGCAGTATAAATTTTGGCCCAAATTTCTGAAAAGAAAAATTACTTATTTGCAAAATTTTATAATCGAAAAACAAAATTTTTTTTTTTTTCACAATTTTCGCTCTTTTTTTGCTTATGTCACAAAAACAAAACCCAGTGGTGATTAAATACCATCAAAAGAAAGCTCTATTTGTGTGAAAAAATGATAAAAATGTTGTTTGGGTACAGTGTAGCATGATTGAGTAATTGTCATTTAGAGTATGAAAGCTGAAAATTGGTCTGAGCAAGAAGGGGGTAAAAGTAATAGCACCTTTGCAAATCTACCTAGAAAAATGGCGACGTGTTCAATACTTATTTTACCTGCTGTATGTACACACACACGCGCATGTATGTTTGAGTTTGGGAGTGCATAACTATACTGGACATTATTCAGACCGAACTATGGCTACCCAAGGAACCAAGTACTACAACTGCTGATTTACATGCCCTATGGCATCATTATGGATGCTAACCATCTGGAGGGCCAGCTGCAGTTGTCTAAGCTGAGTGACTCTGACACATTCTCTCATACTGCCGGGTCCAACACAGTCCAACCCCCTCTGCACAGACTGGAGAGGAGAGAGGGCTCCACTATCCATATAGGACAGTTTGTCCTGCTCCTCAGCTATTCCATACCACTCTGTTTACCCGGTGCACCGGTTGTGTGGTTGGGAGAGGAGAGATGAGAAACAGCCTGGCAACTTAGTGGCAGGGAGGAAGCAAGAAAGCCACACAGCCGGCTGGTGCCCGGTTACACACGATAATCACTATTATTGCTATTAAAACTCTTGTTTTTTTTTTGCTAACTTAAATGTACTATGTCGACAGTTGTCCTTGGTTTAGACCTACTTTAACGCTGATCTCTAAGCAAAAAAGAAAAAAAAAGCCATTTAATGCAGCTCTGTAACCATTATTATATCATTAAATGTATTTGTAAATGCAAGCCGTATAAGTACCTGAATTTGACCTTGTATGAGTCTCCTGCCATTCCTGTATCGTGGGGCTGGAGTGCGAGAGGAAGAAACGGTAGAAGTTCGTATGCTGATGAGAAGCATGTCAATAGGAGGAGAGAAGAGAGTAACAGAGATGAGCTCTTCACTGTGCTGCTTCTCTTCTCACTTTCCAGTCACAGGCTGGGGTAAGTGCATAACAACCTGGGCTCAGAGAAAGGAGTTTAAATGATGCTGGCCGTCAGAGTGAGGACATCCAGTGGCAAAGAAAGTACTGCAGGGGAAATCTCTAGATGGAAGGTGAATAATACAGCAAAATCCAGGTTTATTCATTTATCTTTCTAAAAGGTTTTCATTTTTTATTTCTTTATTTTGCTGGTGTCCTGCTTCATTGATAGTAGGGAGGCTGCTTTTATTGAAAATCCAGCTAGATCATTCAAAAGCCAGCCTTCCCTAGTCTTCCTGGTTTTTGCCTTTTCCGTGGCTTTGAGTGCATGAATTTGTGTCCACTTGGGGCGTAATAAATGCTAATTATTATTATTATTATTATTATTATTATACGAGATTTATATAGCGCCAACAGTTTACGCAGCGCTTTACAATGTATAAGGGGGACAACACAATTACAGTACAGTTCAATACAAAAGGTACAGGAGGGCCCTGCTCGTAGAGCTTACATTCTAAAGGGAGGGGGTGGTGGTACAAAAGGTAATAGCTGCAAAGAATGATTTGATGGGGGTGGCAATTATTTGATGGGGGTGGGGGTAATTACAATCAAATGTACTTAGTGCATGTGTGTTATATCCACATCGATGCCTTTGCTATGATGTGTATAAGCCCCTAGTGTAATATTGGATTGTATGAAAAGTTAACTATATATATATATATATATATATATTGTGACACACATAAAAGTGACATATAAACTGGGATGAATGTGCAGATTCCCTGAGAGAAATCCAGCTGGTCAGCGATGTCAGGCTTTCAGTCTTTCAGCCTATATAAAACACACTCAGTCACCTGAAATGTTGCAGTTTCTACAGGCAAATAAGATGGAAACTGGATCGTTGCCAATTAGATAAATGCTTGAGGATAGAGGACATCATATTCCACCCAAAAAATAAAGGAAGAAGATATGGTGAAGTACCGTAGGATAAATACTCAGGCGTGCATAGCAGCGCTACTCAGAAGATAGAAGCTGCAAACAGGCATTCAGAATACTTCTGCGATCGCCGCTGTGATAGCGTGCATTCCACAGAAGACAGGAAACAGCGTCACTGGTTAGAACGTGAGTCGGATATTGCGTCAACGCGTTTCGCCCCTCCTCCATGGCCTCATCAAAGACATAACATCCAGCCCACAGATAAAATTTATATGCAACGTCAGACTCCTCCCAAGGAGAAAAAAGTGACAGCCAATCAAGCCCAGTGGGTGTGAATTACCCATTATTCCTGATTCATCGTATCCTGTTGCAACTACAATAAGCTTTATTAACAAAACGTCAAGAGCACAACATTCTTGTCGTAAATACAAAAAATATTTAAAAACATGTAAGTTTGATTAAAAAAATATATATTAGACAGATTCAAAATAGGTCTCAAAATTGATTGCCTAGAAAAAAATAAATAAAAATGAAATAAAAATAAAAATAAAATAAATCAAATATAAAAAGATATACTATAAAAACTCTACAAGAGAATGGATGAGTTACCAATTGGATAAAAAAACAATTGAGATCTAGCTCAATATTGAGGCCATAGGGGCTCAAAGTGCGGAGCCTATGGATCCATTGGGTCTCGTTCTGGGAAATGGCTCTTTTGAGATTAGAGCCTCGCCAGTGTTCCTCAACCCTGTAAATTCCACAGAACGTGAGCACACTCGGATCCCTATTTGAAACAGCCTGAAGTGGTTAGAAAGACCATGATGTTTATACCCTTTCCTAATCCTGTTAACATGTTCTCTAAGTCTGACCCCTAACTGTCTAGTGGTCCTCCCCACATACTGTAGGTTGCAGGGACAGGACAGGAGGTATGTGACATGGGTCATACTGCATGTAATGAACTTTTTAATCTCGAAAGATCTCCCTTCAGAGAGAGAACTAAAATGGGTGATTTTTCTTACGGAATCTGGAGGTCCTACACATCATACATCTGCCACAGCTGTAAAACCCAGTTCTAGCCAAAAAAGTACATAACTTCTTCGGGAGGGTTTACAACGTTATGTGCCAGTTAGAGCCTAAGCGTGGGGGGCTTGGTATAAATGAATTTGGGCTGAGTTGGTAGGATCTTCTTCAAATCACTGTCTTCCCATAGTAAAGGCCAATGTTCTTTGATAATTTTCTCAAGATCTCGATACTGCTATGCGCGCCTGAATATTTATCCTACGGTACTTCACCATATCTTCTTCCTTTATTTTTTGGGTGGAATATGATGTCCTCTATCCTCAAGCATTGGCAATGATCCAGTTTCCACCTTATTTGCCCCTAGAAACTGCAACATTTCAGGTGACTGAGTGTGTTCTATATAGGCTGAAAGACTGAAAGCCTGCCATCGCTGACCAGCGGGATTTCTCTCAAGTAATCTGCGCATTCATCCCAGTTTATATGTCACTTTTATGTGTGTCACAATATATATTATATTTTTTTAGTCAGTCACTTTTTGCTAATGCTGGCACTATGTTTCTATAGATTTTTCTAGTTGCTAGCGTTGTTTTATTTCATGTCACATGTTCCAGTTTAGCACTTTATGCAACAGTTGCTATTTTCTCTTTTGTTCATATATAATATAATTCCAATGACTGCATTTGTATTCTCCACTTTCATATATTTTTTCACAGATATACATTCATTTTCTGAAGTGTAGTTGCCAGCGCTGCATTCATTCGTTTAACATATGTGAAGTCTTAGCACTTTTTCATGCAGCAGCAGATATTAATTATCATTCATCTGCACTTATTTATATCAATTTTGTAGTGTGTTTAGTTGCCAGCGTTGCATTTATTTATTCATTGTACACTATTATATAGTTTGCAAATGAGATCATGTCAGAGCAGGGATGTAACAATGATGATGTCAAAAGGCCTCTCACCACTCCCGAAGGTCATCTCAGTTTCCTCCCTCTTCTGAGGCATCTGGAAGATTGGATACATGGGTAAGCTAACTCTTATGGTCTTTGAGGGTGATGGCAGTAGTCCTGAATACAGTAACAGTGACCATAAACCTTTTAGCAGATGTTTTGGGTACCGATGTTCTCTCTCACAACGCGCTGGTCCTATAGCAAAGTAGATCTAGACACCACAACTTCAGTAAGGTCCCACCTGGGTAAGGAAAATGGGAAACAGTCTCTCACAAACATTGGTGTACAGTTATGCACCCGCAGGCTTATGAGCCCCTCCGATCCAGAAGTGGTCTATGAGCAGGTGCAGCTTTTCTGACCCAGCAACACAGCATAGCACCACCGTTCAGTAGTAGGGATGGGCCGAATGGATCCCTGTTCAGTTCGCACCAGAACTTTAGAACACCGCAAAAGTTTAGACCCAAATAACGAACCCCTATTAAAGTCAATGGGACCCGAACGTCAAAAGATCAAAAGTGCCCATTTTGAAGGTTTAAATGCAAGTACCGTAATTGGGCATACAATGGTTATAGGGGTCCGGGTCCTGCCCTGGGGGACATGTATCAATTAAAAAAAAAAGTTTGCTTTTAGATTTTTAAAGTGAAAGCATAAAAATGAAAAATTCCGTCCAATATTGTGCCTGGGGGGTCCCCTTGGTCTACCTGTAAAGTGGCAGATCTGAACCAATAATTGCATTTATAAAGTATAAAAAAAAAAAACATCTTCCCTGCAAGCTGCCTTTATTTTGCTCAGCAATAGCTGAGGAGCCAGTGTGTATGATGAGGCCACAATGTAGTGAACTTCAAGAACAAGATTAGAGATTTTTTGGATACATTCTGGTGTTACTTTGACTTTGGATAGATTTAACGGGTGCGTAAAAATTGGTCTTTGGGTGTTGGTACCTTTCCACCGTAACCCTATAGAGGTAATCTTGATGAAAGCAAGAATTGGCCTTGCTGTAAAAAATTGCAATGATATGCACCTGTCAAACAGGTGCAGAAAAATTGGTCATTGGGTGTTAATTGTGCCCATGAAACCTATACCAAAAATATTCTTCCAGATGAAATGGTTGAACAGCCTCAAAGCTAGGCAGTCTCGAAGCCCTGCAGAGATTCCACCTCCCAAAAAGACTTAATCAGTGACATCGGCATCAGGGGCTTCATAGCTGGTAATCCAGGACTGATTGGAGAAAATCCATTGTAGCACCAATATTTAAACAGGGCCCAAAATACATCCCTGGGAATTACAGACCAGTTAGCCTAACATCAATAGTATGTAAACTCTTAGAGGGGATAATAAGGGACTAAATACAAGATTTTAGTAATGAGAACGGTATCATCAGCAGTAATCGGCATGGATTCATGAAGAATCGTTCTTGCTAAACCAATCTATTAACCTTCTATGAGGAGGTGAGTTGCCATCTAGATAAAGGAAGTCCCGTAGATGTGGTGTATCTGGATTTTGCAAAAGCATTTGACACAGTTCCCCATAAACGTTTACTGTACAAAATAAGGTCCGTTGGCATGGACCATAGGGTGAGTACATGGATTGAAAACAGGCTACAAGGGCGAGTTCAGAGGGTGGTGATAAATGGGGAGTACTCGGAATGGTCAGAGTTGGATAGTGGGGTCCCTCAGGTTTCTGTGCTGCGACCAATCCTATTTAATTTGTTTATAAACGACCTGGAGGATGGGGTAAACAGTTCAATCTCTGTATTTGCGGACGATACTAAGCTAAGCAGGGCAATAACTTCTCCGCAGGATGTGGAAACCTTGCAAAAAGATCTGAACAAATTAATGGGGTGGGCAACTACATGGCAAATGAGGTTCAATGTAGAAAAATGTAAAATAATGCATTTGAGTGGCAAAAATTTGAATGCAATCTATATACTGGGGGGAGAATCTCTGGGGGAATCTAGAATGCCAAAGGACCTGGGGGTCCTAGTAGATGATAGGCTCAGCAATGGCATGTAATGCCAAGCTGCTGCTAACAAAGCAAACAGAATATTGGCATTCAAAAAAATGGGGATCAACTCCAGAGATAAAACAATAATTCTCCCGCTCGACAAGACTCTGGTCCGGCCGCACCTAGAGTATGCTGTCCAGTTCTGGGCACCAGTCCTCAAGAAGGATGTACTGGAAATGGAGCGAGTACAAAGAAGGGCAACAGAGGTAATAAAGGGTCTGCAGGATATTAGTTCTAAGTAAAGGTTGCGAGCACTGAACTTATTCTCTCTGGAGAAGAGACGCTTGAGAGGGGGTATGATTTCAATATACAAATGCCATACTGGTGACCCCACAATAGGGACAAAACTTTTTCGCAGAAGGGAGTTTAACAAGACTCATGGCCACTTATTAAAATTAGAACAAAAGAGGTTTAACCTTAAACTACGTAGAGGGTTCTTTACTGTAAGAACAGCAAGGATGTGGAATTCCCTTCCACAGGCGGTGGTCTCAGCGGGGGGGCATTGATAGCTTCAAGAAACTATTAGATAAGTACCTGAACGACCGCAACATACAGGGATATACAATGTAATACTGACATAAAATCACACACATAGTTTGGACTTGATGGACTTGTGTCTTTTGTCAACCTCACCTACTATATAACTATGATTCATTTTTTATAAAAGTCAAACGGTCCACGGAGTCTGTGGACAGACGCGTTTTATGATCAGTAGAGAAACATCCTGCAGCACTGAATGCCCGTTCTGAAAGCACGCTGGATGCAGGGCAGCCCAACAACTCAATAGCATACTGGGCATGTTCTGGCCAGTGGTCTATTCTCATGACCCAGTAAGTCAGTGGATCGTCAGCTAGAAAGCTCTCCATCTCTGTATTGGCCCTGAGGTAATTGTCCACCATGTGATGCAGACGCTGCCGATGGGATGTGGAAGCTGACTCGCTCTGGGCGGCGATGACTAAAAAAATTCCGAAATGCATAACTTAGGCGGGTGCCTTCTCCAATGCTCCTCTCTTGACCAACAGAAGACTCCAAACAAAATTTTCCATGACACTGTAACCTACTTGAGTCCAGAAAAACGTTCAATAAAATCCTCTTTAACGTGTACTTAAGAGATTTTATCTTCTGCATTCTATGTGGGGACGGGATGAGTTCTGAGACCTTCCCCTAATAACGGTGGTCAAAGAGGATTGCCAACCAGTAATCATCCTTCTCCTTTATGCCACATATTCTTGGGTCCTTTCGCAGGCTTTGAAGCATGAGGTTGCCCATGCGCCTCAAATTTGTAGAGGCTTGAGAAGCAGACTTCTCGGGGTCACAGCAGGATGACAGCATCTTGAACTTCCTCCTCCCAGCCACATACAACTTCCAAGGGTCCTGGGGATGGAAAGCCATCGCTTACAGATTGACTCATGTCTTCCTCTTCTTCGAAGCCTATGAAAGTGCCAGAATCCTCATCCTCATCTGCTCTCTCCTCCTGTCTGTTCTGTAGCATAGGAATGATGGTGTCCGGATAAAGTGGGCCTTGAGAGGAAAGGGAGTTGTCCTCTTCCTCATGCTGTTCTGCCTCCAGTGCCCTGTCCATAAAGCTACTCAGAGTCTGCTCCAGCAGGAACACAACAGGGATTGTGTCACTGATGCATGCACTGTCACGGCTCACCATAATTTTGGCCTCCTCAAATGGTGACAATACAGTGCATGCATCCTTATTGATCAGCCATTGGCGTGGGGAAAAAAAGCCGAGGCGGCCTGAGCCTGTTGTTGTGCGGTACTGGCACAGGTACTAGTTGACGGCCCTCTGCTGCATTTATAGCCGCTGCAGCATTCCCAAAGTTGAGTTCCATCTGGTGGGCATACCACAAATCAGGTGGTTTATGGGCAGGTGGAATTCCCACTTAATTTCAGCCAACTGAGCGCTGGCTGTGTATGACTGCCTGAAATGGCTACAGACTCTTCTGGCCTGCTTTAGTACATCTTGCAACCCTGGGTATGTACTTTTGAAACGCTGCCCCCCAAATTGAGGACATGTGTCAACTTTCCCTGTCTAAGGGCGGACAGGTTTGAGCCATTATAGGACACCACCATTCATGGCTCCAGCTGTCATGGTGTGAACCACCTCTGGGCCTGTCCCTGCAGAGCTGCAAGAATCTCTGCTCCCTTTGTGGTTCCTGTCCCTTTTTTAACCTGACTCAGAGACAGGCATCAGCAGAGACAGGACTTGGCTGCACTAACACTTGTCTCCTCCATGTGTGCACAGAGGGCTCCTCTTCCTTCAGGAAGGCACACAGATATGGATAAGCCACTGGCATGGGCCTATATTGAGGGAGGGGCCTGGAGCTGCAGCTCCACCAGCCCCTATGGTAATCCCGCCCTGCTTGTCAGTGTAGCCTTGCCCCAGTGTCATTTGCAGACTTGTCAGTGTAGCCTTGCTCCAGTGTAATTGCTGCCTTGTCATTGCAGCCTTTCAGTTTAAAAATGAAGCCACCAAGATACAGAGCCAGATGTCCTGTGTATCTCGGCGGCTATCGGCCGCTCTCGCTGGCTTTCGGCCGTTCTCGGTGGCTTTCGACGGCTTTTGGCCGCTCTCTGCGGCTTTCGAAATGGGCGGGGCTGGCGGGGCCCCCTATTGGCCAGCGCCCATGGGTTTCATCCCAGTCAAGCCCAATGGTAAGTCCGGCCCTGCATCTGTGAGCAATATATGATTTAGTGACAACTTTGTGTAATTTCTTTGTTTTTGTAATTTTTTTAATCACTTGTGACAAAAAAATAAAATATTCACTGGGTTCAACATGCCTCTCAGCAATTTCCTTGGGGTGTCTACTTTCCAAAATGGGGTCATTGGGGGGGGGGGGGGGGGTTGTACTGCCCTGCCATTTTAGCACCTCAAGAAATGAGATAGACATTCATAAGCTAAAAGCTGTGTAAATTCCAGAAAATATACCCTAGATTGTAGACGCTAGAACTTTTGCACAAACCAATAAATATACACTTATTGACTTTTTTTTTTTTTTTTTTTTTACCAAAGTAATGTGGCTGAATACATTTTGGCCTAAATGTATGACTAAAATTGAGTTTGTTGGATTTTTTATTAGAACAAAAAGTAGAAAATATCTTTTTTTTTTTTCAAAATTTTCGGTCTTTTTCCGTTTATATCGCAAAAAATAAAAATCACATAGGCAATCAAATTCCATCAAAAGAAAGCTCTATTTGTGGGAAAGAAGGATGTAAATTTCATCTGGGTACAGCAGTGCATGACCATGCAATTACCAGTTAAAGCAGTGCCAAATTGTAAACCGTGCTCTGGTCATTGAGCAGCCAAATCCTCTGGGGCTGAAGAGGTTAAATTCTCACCCTGTGATACTGCACTTAGTGGTGCTTCCCTTTCCTCTTCCTTCTTGAATATAAGTGAACTGTTGGTGAAATACAACAGGTAGATTCTTTCTTTTCTTTCTTCACATATATGAATTTGATGCTGGATCCACAAGGGGATTGACACAAGTTTATAAAGATGTTTGTTGAAGCATTATTTGTTTGTATGCACATAGAGGACATTTTAACTGTGGCACTGGATAACGTTGGGTTGTCCTAAAAACAGCAAATACACTCCACCCAAAATTGTGATCCACTCCTTTCACTGTATAGTAAAATTGCGCACTCACCCAAACTATCTGCTTCAAGATTATAAACATCAAACCGGCATAGAAAGCATTGCAGGCAAGCTCTGGATTTGATTCTCCAATTCTCCTCTTCTCTACTGGAGGTGACCATCAAAATACACTTGTCCACGTGAAATAAAAGCAACCAATCCAAGCAAAAGATGCAATATCAGCGGCTGCCACGGTGAGGCCCCTGATGATGTGCGGTTGCACGAAACATGTTGGGTGGAGCTTGTATGTGTAAAATAGAAGTTCCTTGAGTGGATTTGTATACTTGGACTGTCCTATTTCTATTTTTATGCACATTGGTGTGATATATATATATATATATATTTAGCAATGTATTCGTTGCATTTATTTAAGTTATGTAGCGCTGCACATTACTTCATTACGATTGGGTTTTGGTATCACCGCAGCCTGTAGCAGCCCTCCTCCTTACCCAGTGCCTGAGCCATGTGCCTACTGAGACATGGAAGCCACTGACTGAGCTACACAAACATTTTTACTACTACTAGTGAATCTGGCCAGATCAACACAGGAAGAGAAGTACTCTCTTAAATAAAATAACAATTGTTTTCCTTGTCCGCACCCTAACTGGGACGATATCTTTGCAGTTTACAAATAGAGGAAGTTTCTCTGTGGGTTTTAAGCTGTCATAAAATCAATTCAAAAATAATTCCATAATATTTCTAGAGGTGCCTTCCACTTAAATAACTAAAAATGTTCCATCAATCCAATAAGACATGATTGACAAAGATTTGAAATGGAAGGCGGTCATGGTTCATATAAATGCATACATAAGCTCTAGCAGGGGTCAGCAACCTTTTCTACATTAAATGTCAATTTGCAAGCATTAGACAACTTGCGTGCCAGTGAACAATAGCGTGCCTTAGCCGTATAGTTTATTTTCACTGTTTGCACTCATAGTTCTGCTGCTAATGTCAGGGTAAACTCTATTATTGTTTTTATGTTAACAGGTGCATGCCGAATACATGTTCATATTTAGCATTACCATGTACTAAACAGTAACTGGAATTAGTGTGAAAAAAATCTGTTTGCACATATGCGTAGCACCAAATGAGAAGATATTAATCTATGCATTTTGATTCACATATATGCGCTAACAAATTTTTTCAGACTAGTTCCAATTCACTGAAGCACATTCTGCATGCACCTGTTAATCCCTAATCCCCTGGCGAGCTAGACCATATTTAACGAACACTACTACAGATATAATCAGTGGTGGCCCGTAATGCAGGGCACCCGGGCGCTGGCCCTCCTATCCATGTGTCCCGCCCCATAGTCTAGATGCAGGGCGCCGGACACAAGGATTCCGATCGGTTTTGTTTTTGTTGTTTATTTTTAAGTACGGGAGGCTCTAATTAGCTTCAAAAAAAGGGTGGGCTCGGGGTGCAGAGCACTGCGCCCTGAGCCCACCCAGTTGTGTGACAATGGCGAATTAATATTCACTACTGTAACTCTGATTCCCCTCCCGGAGACCTGTTTCCCGATTTGGCTGAAAGGAGAAGCATTCCAATTTGCCTAGGAGGAAGGAGGAGACGCACTGCGGAAGCTGTCGCCCGGAGGGAAACACTACCTGCGCCATAGATGGGGTAAGTGTCGGGCTCGTAACCAACTGGGGGGGCTGTGGTTGCACTGTTTGCTGCCCCCCCCCAAAAAAAAAAATTGCCACCAACTGCCACTGGATATAATATGAAAGAAATTTTGTAGCCATGTGATTTTCGATCTTCCAAGTGCCACTAATAATGTTATGTTGCTGACCCCTGTTTATACCTTACTTTTCACAAACAGATGTGGGGTGACCCCATTCTAATTGGATATGTTAAAACAACTTCTTTTAATACTATAGGGGCGTTCATAAAGAATTTTGTGGGGCTGCCGCACCAAGTTGTTCATGGCTTACTTCTGATTCATGTATCGGTCACCGATACTGGACCCTCTTTCCGCAGTGCAATATTAGAAGAAAGCCAGCACCCAGATGTGTATCTATTATTGAGAGTCAATTTATTGAGAAGGAACAATATACAATCACATAGAAAGTCTCTGCATTTTGGGCCAATTGGGCCTTCACAGTGGCTGTGTCTGAAACACGTTGGATTTCTATCTCACTGTATATTGTTCCTTCACAATAAATGAACACTCTATAATAGATCTTCACCCGAGTGCCATCTTTCGTCTTAGATTACTTCTGTGTGCAGCTTCTGCATCAGAGGCTTTCTTTGGCTGGATTGGGGAGAGGAGGCAACAGCATTGCACACTTGGTTTTCTATTCTTTCCTCAGTTGGCGCCCTCCCTGGCCACTGCACCCCTTACAATGACATGCGCATGACCATTTTTGTAGTACAGTGTAGTACAGTGGACCGAGCCTGATGGGGGGACTAGTTCTCCATCAGGTCCACCTCGCTGTTGATTGACAGGAATGGTAGTGGCATAGCTCCCAATTGTCTGATTTCAAGGGAATTTCCCTGATTTGCAATAAAGTCCCTCTTTCCTCCTTGTTTGTCCCTCATTTTGGTCGATTTTTAATAAATAGTTATATATAAAATGCACTATTTTTTTTCAAAAAGTGTTTCCCAGTGCTAAACCTTTCATCCAATTTCTAAATTGCTGCATTTGTACAGTTGTGCTCAAAAGTTTGCGAACCCAGAAATTGTGAAATTTTGGCATTTATATTGAAAATATGACTAATCATGCCAAAAAAGTTTTTTTATTCAAGGATAGTGATCACATGTAGCCATTTATTATCACATAGTTTTTTGGCTCCTTTTAAAATCATAATAACAGAAATTACCCAAATGGCCGTGATCAAATTTTTACATGTTATGTTTGGCCTTGGTACAGGCACAGAAGGTGGCACATACAAGTTAAAATGGCTATTAAAGGTTCATTTCCCACATTTAAATCGCAATTAGTGTCTAATCAATGAGTTTGTTGGCTCTCACATAGATGCACAAAGCAGGCTAGATACTAAGCCTTGGGGAGCAGAAAAGAACAGTCAAAGGACCTGCATAACAAGGTAATGAAACTTTACAAAGATGGAATAGGAAAAGTGGAAAATTTGGGGATCTCTTACCAAGCCAAGGTCAGGGAGATCAAGAAAGATTTCAGCCACAACTACTACGGGAATTGTTTGGGATACAAAGAAAACCCCACAGGTAACCTCAGGAGAAATACAGGCTTCTCTGAAAAAGATGGTGTGGTTGTTTTTAATGAGCACAATACGATGATATTTGAACAAAAAACAGCTGCATGATCAAGTTGCTAGAAAGAAGCCTTTACTGCACAAGTTCCACAAAAAGCCTGGCTAGAATATGCCCAACAACACCTTGACATGGCTCATTAGGCTTTTTTGTGGCATTGGCACAGTAAAGATTTCCTTCTGGCAGCTCAACCATGCAGCTCTTTTTTGTTCAAGTATCGTTGAATTGTGCTCCTTAAAAACAACCACACCATCTTTTTGGAGAGCAGCCTGTATTTCTTCTGAGGTTACCTGTGGGTTTCTCTTTGTATCCTGGGCAATTCTAACGCCAGTTGTGGCTGCAATTTTTTTTGGTCTAACTGACTTGACTTGGTATCAAAAGAGCCTCGAATTTTCCACTTCTTAATAAGGGATTAAACAGTACTGACTGGCATATTCAAGGCTTTGGGTATCTCTTTATATCCTTTTCCATCTTTATAAAGTTTCAAGACTTTGTTACGCAGGTCTTTTGACTGTTCTTTTCTACCTTCTTATGTCTCAGTGTCTAGCCTGCTTAGGGCATCCAAGTGAGAGCTAACAAACTCATTGACTATTTATACACAGACACCAATTGTGATTTAAAAGCCACAAATATGGGAAATTAACCTTTTAATAGTAATTTTAACCTGTGTGTGCCACCTTCTGTGTTTGTACCAAGGCCAAACATTCCAGGGTATGTAAACTTTTGATCAGGGCCATTTGGGTTATTTCTGTTATTATGATTTTAAAAAGATCCAACAAACTATGTTGTCATAAATGGCTTCATGTGATTCACTATCCTTGAATAAAAGACAGTTTTTTGACACGATTAGTCATAGTTTCAATATAAATGCCCACATTTTCACAATTTCTGCCAGGGTATGCAAACTTTTGAGCACAACTGTATATTTCAAAAGCCAGTAGAAAGGAATAGTAGTGGGGGGAAAAAAGAACATATGGGTTTAACCAAACATATTTTTTTGGGTGTAATTCTCCTTACAGGGGGTGTGTCCTATGCAGTCGCGGCTGGTGTTTTTTCTTTTCTTTTGAAGGGAGGGGGGCTAACAACCCCCCCCCCCCCAGCACTACCCCCCTCCACTGTCTGCCAGTTAGTCAGCACTTACCCCCTCTAGGTGGCGGGCTTTGGTGTCCTCTTCTCCAGCATGGCGGACCTGATCTAGGTCTCCAGCATGGCGGCTTTCGCTGTGCGTCTCCTCTCTCCTCGGCGCTCAATGGGATCGCCTGGTATTTTGGCCAATCGGAAAATGGATTTTAAGATCCGCTTCCTGATTGGCAGGGAGTAGATTTAGTGTGAAAATAGCGATTATTTATTCCCTATTGTCACACAACTGGGTGACCCCACCCCTTTTTTAAGCCTATTAGAGCCTCTGGCTCTAATCGCGTGCTTCAAACCCCCCCCCCAGTGGAAATCCATAGTCCGGCACCCTGTATGTAGATCAGGGAGCTGGACCCATGGATAAGGGGGAGAGGGGGTTGCGACTAGGCACCCCTAATGGACAGGCTGCCACTGGTCCTATGCCTACATACAGTGGGGATGTAAAGTATTCAGACCCCCTTACATTTTTCACTCTTTGTTATATTGCAGCCATTTGCTAAAATCATTTAAGTTAATTATTTCCTCATTGATGTACACAGCACCCCATATTGACAGAAAAACACAGAATTGTTGACATTTTTGCAGATTTATTAAAAAAGAAAAACTGAAATATCACATGTTCCTAAGTATTCAGACCCTTTGCTGTGACACTCATATATTTAACTCAGGTGCTGTCCATTTCTTCTGATCATCCTTGAGATGGTTCTACACCTTCATTTGAGTCCAGCTGTGTTTGATTATACTGATTGGACTTGATTAGGAAAGCCACACACCTGTCTATATAAGACATTACAGCTCACAGTGCATGTCAGAGCAAATTTATTTTATTTATTTCAGGTACTTCTATAGCGCCGTCAATTTACGCAGTGCTTTAAATATACATTGTACATTCACATCAGTCCCTACCCTCAAGGAGCTTACAATCTAAGGTCCCTAACTCACATTCATACATACTAGGGACAATTTAGACAGGATCCAATTACCTACCAGCATGTCTTTGGAGTGTGGGAGGAAACCGGAGTACCCGGAGGAAACCCACGCAGGCACAGGGAGAACATGCAAACTCCAGGCAGGTAGTGACTGCTAGGCGAGAGTGCTCCCACTACACCACTGTGCCACCTATGAGAATCATGAGGTCAAAGGAACTGCCTGAAGAGCTCAGAGACAGAATTGTGGCAAGGCACAGATCTGGCCACGGTACAAAAAAATTTCTGCTGCACTTAGTGTTCCTAAGAGCACAGTGGCCTCCATAATCCTTAAATGGAAGACGTTTGGGACCCTTCCTAGAGCTGGCCGTCCGGCCAAACTAAGCTATCGGGGGAGAAGAGCCTTGGTGAAAGAGGTAAAGAAGAACCCAAAGATCACTGTGGCTGAGCTCCAGAGATGCAGTCGGGAGATGGGAGAAAGTTGTGGAAAGTCAACCATCACTGCAGCCCTCCACCAGTCGGGGCGTTATGGCAGAGTGGCCCGACGGAAGCCTCTCCTCAGTGCAAGACACATGAAAGCCTGCATGGAGTTTGCTAAAAAAACACCTGAAGGACTCCAAGATGGTGAGAAATAAGATTCTCTGGTCTGATGAGACCAAGATAGAACTTTTTGGCCTTAATTCTAAGCGGTATGTGTGGAGAAAACCAGGCACTGCTCATCACCTGTCCAATACAGTCCCAACATTGAAGCGTGGTGGTGGCAGCATCATGCTGTGGGGGTGTTTGTCAGCTGCAGGGACAGGATGACTGGTTGCAATCGAGGGAAAGATGAATGCGGCCAAGTACAGGGATATCCTGGATGAAAACCTTCTCCAGAGTGCTCAGGACCTCAGACTGGGCCGAAGGTTTACCTTCCAACAAGACAATGACCCTAAGCACACAGCTAAAATAACGAAGGAGTGGCTTCACAACAACTCCGTGACTGTTCTTGAATGGCCCGGCCAGAGCCCTGACTTAAACCCCATTGAGCATCTCTGGAGAGACCTAAAAAAGGCTGTCCACCAACGTTTACCATCCAACCTGACAACTGGAGAGGATCTGCAAGGAGGAATAGCAGAGGATCCCCTCAGTCCAGGTGTGAAAAACTTGTTGCATCTTTCCCAAAAAGACTCATGGCTGTATTAGATCAAAAGGGTGCTTCTACTAAATACTGAGCAAAGGGTCTGAATACTTAGGACCATGTGATATTTCAGTTTTTCTTTTTTAATAAAATTGCAAAAATGTCAACAATTCTGTGTTTTTCTGTCAATATGGGGTGCTGTGTTTACATTAATGAGAAAATAAAATGAACTTAAACGATTTTATCAAAAATTTAAGGGGGTCTGAATACTTTCCGTCCCCACTGTACTTTAGGTGTCCCTTGTTCCCATCTCAAAAAGTGAGGAGGTATGGTAGTGGGCAGATTCATAGTTGCTATTTAGCAGCTTTCGAATCCACCAATTGCCATCTGCTGTTACTTATAAGTAAGGCAGACCTGATTTAGAAACTAGCCTCCCAGTTCCACATCAGGCTCCACCTACCTAAAAGTAACTTCCCAAATATGGGCATCTTTCCTAAATATGGGCATCACCAGGGGCATTGCAAGGTGGCAAAAAGACCAGGGGCTTCAGCTCGAAGTCCAAGGCCGGCACGGTGGGGGGGCCTCTAGTGGCGCTGGTTTTTTTTGGGTGGGCGGAGGGGTTGTGTGGCGGGGGGTAGGCCGACTTGCTGGTTGCTGCCTGGCTTACCAGTGCCCATCAATGCTGACCACTAAACTGACCTACCTACCTGACATACACTGACCTACCTGACATACACACACTGACCTACTTGACATACACACACTGACCTACCTGACATACACACACTGACCTACCTGACATACACACACTGACCTACCTGACATACACACACTGACCTACCTGACATACACACACTGACCTACCTGACATACACACACTGACCTACCTGACATACACACACTGACCTACCTGACATGCACTGACCTACCTGACATACACTGACCGACATACACTGACCTACCTGACATACACTGACCTACATGCACTGACCTACCTGACATGCACTGACCTACCGCACATACACTGACCTACCTGATGCACACTGACCTACACACACCGACCTACCTGATGCACACTGACCTACACACACCGACCTACCTGATGCACACTGACCTACACACACCGACCTACCTGACACACACTGACCTTCCTGACACACACTGACCTACACTGACCTACATACACTGACCCACTCACACTGACCTACCGGACCTACACTGACCTACCTGACCCACACGACCCACACTGACCTACCTGACCCACACGACCCACACTGACCTACCTGACCTACACTGACCTACACTGACCTACACTGACCTACCTGACCTACACTGACCTACCTGCCATACACTGACCTATCTGACATACACTGACCTACATACACTGACCTACCTGCCATACACACACTGACTGACCTACCTGACCAGAAGGAGACAGACTTGATGTGTCCCGGTCCTGCAGCAGCAGCTCAGCCGTGGTGCTGGTGTGTGAGGCAGCCAGAGGAGTGGAGGAGAGCCGATCGATGTCGCACGGCGACCGAATTGTAATTCCCGCCTTCTTCCTCTTCCAGTCACAGCGCGCTGGGAGAGGACTGATAGGTGGAGTTCAGGCTCTGAGAGGCGCTGGGGATGCTGCTCAGGATGGCGGTGTCTTCTCTCTCTCCCCCTCCTGGGCTCTTCCCTGCTGCCCAGGTATCCCCATCCCTGCTGCTCTGCACTCCACCGGAGGGACGCTCCAGTCCAGATATGGCAGGCCCCATGAGCACTAGCGCGGAGGAGGAGGAAGTGCAATCTTCCTCCGCTTTAAATGCTGGGCAGTGTGGGCACAGTGGGCAGTGACGTCACTGGTTGCTAGCCGCTAGGAGGCTATAGCAACCAGTGACCAAGAGTAGAGTCAGACGGGGGCGAATCTGGAGCTGGAGCCAGAGCCAGCGCTACCATGGCTCAGTCTGCCCCTGTCCCCTGCATTCTAGGACCGGGACAAGAGACTCGGGGCTATTAGCCCCAGGCTCGGGGCTGTAGCCTCAATAGCCACCCCCTGACGATGCCTCTGGGCATCACCATACTTGGCTATTGACAACGCTATTTCTGGCCTCTCCTGGCCAACAGGTGAATAGGTATAGAGCCTTGCATGGGAATTTGTCACATTCATAAATGTTTCCCAGCAGCTCAGAATTGGTTGTTATTAAACCCAAAATGTTCAAATCAGTCTGTATATGCAGTAAAGCATGCTTATTATACTCACTGTGGAACCTACGGGGTTAGTCCTCCACATTGTGTAAAAAAGACTGTTTGATCCTGTCTTCTCAGATCCTCCCTCTCCTCCTTCTTTTATTGTCCCCAATCCATCTGCTTATAGTACAGAGCTTTGGGGGCACTCTGCACATGCTCCATTTGGTATGTATTGCTAGACCTTTTTTTTTTTTTCTTGCAGGGTGCATGTAATCAGCAATGGGCCAATCAGCACTGTCCAGACAGTGTGAGGGGTCATGCAGCCTCGTAGGATAGTCAGAGCAGAATGAAAACTCCTCCTACAAGCTTTAACCAGTGCCCGGCCGGACACTGATTGAAGTCACAAGACTACTATATACTGCTGATGAGAAAAAGTATTTTAGCAGTTTATATTTAATAAAATAATTGCAATTCCATGTTCTGTGTACTGTGGGAGACAAGATATAGTGAATGCAGGCTCCTGGGTTTAATTATCGCCAGGTTCCTAATTTGTGAACTGGCGATAATTTTTTAAGAATCGGTCGCTGCCATAGCAAGGACCTACCACCTCAAAAGTGTTAATTTTTTTGTTGTTTTTTTTATTCTCCTATATTTGTTTTTCGCCCCACGCTTAAGAAAATTGCTGATCATGGGCTACATCTTGCTGACAGATTCAAGAAATGTTTTTTGTGTTTTCACAAGTTGCCTGCTGTTTTGAGAGCTGCTAGTAGCACTTTTCAGTATTTTTATTTTGTGGCCCAAAATACATATTTTCTTTCTTGACGTATTGCATTGTTGATGACATTATGAAGTGCCGTTGAGCAGATAGTTATTTCTGGGCCCAAAACCATAAAAGTCAAAAAACAGTTAAGCCCTCTATCTGTTTTTTTTTTTGTCTGTGTCCCAGTGGGAGAGATTTTCCATTCTTTCTGTCCCGGTGATGAGTGTCGTCCAAAGTGAGAAGAAAAATCTATCCTATTGAAGCCCAGACAGCAATAAAAATGTATGAAACCAATCAATAATTGCGCTATTACAAAATTATATAAGTGGTAGCTGCCGGCATGAAACAATGTGATGAGCAATGTGCAGAATAGGAAAAATAGAAAACACATGCAGCGCTAGAATTATGCGTTTACACATTTAACACGTATTAATGGAAAAGTGCTGAAAATATAAAAGATATATATTAGGTGATATGTGTGTTTGTTAAACACGTAAACAAATTAAAATAAAATAAAATAAAAGTCCATAAATATGTGATAAATCATATGTTAATTGACAACACATGGGGGTTCCAAGGCGTAGATGGTGCCACAACTTCACATGGGGTGGAGACTGGAACCAACTCTGTATGGGGACACCTCACACTTGAATCATCTGCGTGCTCAAAGAGGACTGCGAATGGTAAAAATGGGTAACCTTACCAGAACAGGTGGACACAGTCACCGTACGGTGGAGTGTCATACAGACTTGAGGGATCCAATGGTCCCAAGGATATCTGGCTTTAGAGGTCCTGGTAAGGAATCACGTCCAAGTCGACCGTCACTGTTCATGGGTGTGGAAGTTCTTGATCGGGATGTCGGTCAGGATACCTCTCTCAGATAGACAAAGTGTGTGAAGAAAAAATAGCTAGGGCTCAGCAGGGTCCCATTCATGAAAGGAGACAAGGATAAAAAATCTCCACATAGGGCATGAATCAATTAAATAAGAGGCTTTTATTGAAGAGCTAAAAACAGTGCTGCAACGCACTCCAAAGTATACAACGTGATCACAAAGAGAATAAAAAATGGAGTAAAATCACGTGGTAACAAGGCATTTACAGGCATTAGCAACCCGACATGTTTCGGACCACCGTCCTTCTACTGGGGCAATAAAAATGTATATAACAAAAGATGTTCTACACTTTCCCCCCCCCACTATTTACAATATTTATAAAAATGTTTTTACTGCAATTGGCCTTTAAAAGTGTTATTACTGTGTCTATACAACAATCATATATTATCTCTCTTTATAAATTTCTTAATAGTGAAAAAATAAAAGTTTAAGCCCAGGTTCACACTATAGCGATCTCGCACGGACTGCATGTGTTGATCACATGCGATGTCTCTGCGATGCGAGTTCAGTCATACAGTTGTATGGCTGAACTCGCATTGGATTTGCAGAAAAAAGGTGCAGGGACTTTTTTTTTTTCTCCCCGCACTGGAAGCAGATTGCGTGGGTGTTCTCACCCATGCGATCCAATTCCTATCCGAATCCAGTTTGCACTACGATCTGCGAATCGATCCGGGGATGTCATTAACATTGTATTGACACCCACAGCGGTTCGCAGACGGCAGTGTGAACTGCCTGCGGGAGAGATGCAATGCGGGAACCATCGCTACAGTGTGAACCTAGGCTAAGTCTGTACATTCTGGCTCTGGCACTTTAGCACTGGTATCTTTTCGTGCAAATAGGATCAGTCTTCAGAGCAGAGGATCCAGCCAAAAGACAGATGTATGCAAATAAAGAGTTACATTTACACAGGGCTTTTTTTCTCAGAGAATAGGTGCAGAAACTCAACCATGCTCGCCACACACACATACTTGCCAAATGGCATCAAATAGTAGCTCTTCCCTCTGCATACAACCCCCTCCCTCCACTGGTCTCATTTTCTCCTCCCTCCTTAAAAGCTCCACCATCTGTCATATTTTTTACCTTTGTTCCAATATTAAGCTGAAACACCTATCTGGCTGTAGTACCTCCCAGCATACTATACTACAGTCACTTGCAAGGGAGATTATGCAGTAGGAGCATCAACAATTGGTCACCAGGGAACAAAATGGAGACCACAGAGGGTGCAGCCTACCACACACCCTCTCCTGCCCCATGACTGCACTGAACTCTGGGCACCTGTTCTGTATCTCCCTTGTCCCTGTCCGGCACTCAGTGGGATCTGCGCAGGAGATCTGACCTGTGGGAGCTACTGGGAGATAAGCTATCACTTGTAAACGCAGAAGCTGGACTTCAGTCCAGGTGATAGTGGTGAGCAGAGAGCAGAAGACCTGAGCCAGAGGTGGTGGAACTGAGTTCCCCCTAGTTCCTGTTGAAAAAAAGCCCTGCATTTACATAAGGAAGGGTACATTTTAGGGTAACTAGGGTTTGTAGTTGTGTTAAAGGGATGGATAGTTTTGGGGTTATATTAGAGTTTAGGTTACAAGGAAAATTAGTGGGAGGGTTACTGTTAGGGTTTCAGGGAAGCTTAGGGTTTGGCATGGGGTTATTGGAAGGACAAGTACCATGGATGGGCTACAGCAGGGATGCCAAACTGGTGGCCCTCCAGCTGTTCCAGAACTACAAGCCCCATCATGCCTCTGCCTGTGGGTGTCATGCTTGTAACTTTCAGCCTAGCAATGCCTCATTGGACTTGCAGTTCCGCCACAGCTGGGGGGCCGTCATTTTGACACCTATGGGCTACAGGTAGGGTTAATACAAGGGTTAGTGATAGGATACGTTTAAGAATAAAGTTAGTTCTTAGTTGGAGGGAAAGTGTTTGGGTTAGAGCAGACTTTCTCAACCTTTTCAACATGGATGAAACAACCTTTCGGTCTCAGGAAACCCCTGTTTAAAGGAAGGAAGAGTGCTCCATACATCTGTGGTTTTGGGGAAGAATTTCTCCCCTACAGATAGCTAAAAAGATCACTGGTGTAAGTAGGAACTTATCTGAGAGGCAAAAATTGGCCATTGCTCAAGGAACCCCTAGCAACCATTGGAGGAACCCTAGTCGAAAAACCCTGGGTTAGAGGGAGGACTAGTGTGGGGATGGGAGGGGGGTTTGGGCAAATCAGTGGATGGTGGTTCAGTAGGCTCCACAGCTGAAGCATAGATGTGAACTGGGTAACCATTTCGAGTAAAATCTTCAGGATCCATGGCGTTTTCTTGCAAGAGAGGTGTTTTTTTGGGGGGGGGGGATTTGTGCTAGGAGGGGAGAGGTTTTGAGGTTGAAAGGGTGTTTTGGGGGGAACGATTTGTTCTAGAAAGGGGGATTGGGGGGGGGTCGAATTTGTGCTAAGAGGGGTGTCTTTTAGGAGGGAGATTTCGGGAAGGAGAGAATTTGTGTAAAGTGGCATTTGGGGCTGGGGGGGATTTGTGCAAGAGCTGTGTTTTTTTTGAGGGGGGCATTTGTGCTAGGAGCAGTATGTTTTCGGGATGAAGGAATTGTGCTAGGAGGAGGGATTTGGGGAGGGGAGAGGATTTGTGCTAGGAGGGGTGGGTTTTTTTGGGGGGGGAGGTTAGAGGGGATTGAGTTATGAGAAGGAGAAATGTTTGCATTTTTATTTGGGGAGAATATTGACTTGCAGGGGTAATTTATTCTTGGGGGTGGTGAATTTTGCAAAGACATGTTGCTCACACATTGTGGGGGGTGGGTGCAAGTTGTCATCTTTGCCCTGAGCACACGATGACCTTGTCCCGTTACTGGACAGAAAAGTAAGAGACAGATATTATTGAACTCTGGTGACAGACAGAGATAGTAGTAGTTCCCAAACTTAAACAGGTTCTTTGAAACCCCCCTTATGGGTATCTCTGTGGGTCTCAATGGGTTTGAGGAGGTTGTGGTGTTGGCATCTCAGGTTTTTTTCTTGAGTTCCTTCTCTTTAAATATTGTAGACTGGCACAACTGGAATGAGCTATTGTACCTTAAGGAACTTCTTCCCACTGTGTTTGTAATTTGCCTTGCTGGTTTTTGCCTTTAGGTGGTACTAGCACTCTGTCCTTAGGTTGACATTCAAACTCTATCCAGTCTTCAACCATCTCAATACAGGACACATTCACTCCCTTCCTGCCCAGGCCAACTTTCAGCACGGTCACATTTTGAATGGCAATTACTCATGCAACACTGTACCCAAATAAAATTGTTATCAGAGATATTGCTTTCTTTGGGTGGTCTTTAAAGGGGAAGTCCAGCCTGAGTTTTTTAGGCTGGGCTTCTCCTAAGGGTCACAGGAGTGCAATATGTTTGGCACTCCTGTGACCTGTTTTTGGCGGAGAGTGGTCTGAAGTTCGCTCTCCGCTGATGTCACCAAGTTCAGTCCAGGCAGCGCGTCATCCCAACTTAGGAAGTCTGGATCTGCCAGCTGCCTGGACTGATGGCAGTCTCAGCCTCTCAGCGAGCCGCTGAGACAGCTGCTTCACAGCTTAGCTCTCCAATGAGCATGGAGGGGCAGAGCAGGAGAAATGGTGATTGACAGGCAGCAGCTCTCTGCTCGGGAAGTTGAGAGAACCGAGCCATCGGTGATGTTCGGTGGTTCGGTACTCATTGCAGAGACGCCGGGGGACAGATGCAGCATCGGCCTGATGCTGCATCCACCTAGGTAAGTATGAACAGGGGAAAAAAAAACATGCTTCTTTTTTAATCACCACTGGGGTTTTTTTTTTTTGCTACATAAACAAAAAAAATACCAAACATTTCTGTTTATAAAATTGCAATTAAAAGTTCATGAATTTAGGCCAAAATGTATTTTGCTACATTTCTTTGTTAAAGATTACCCAAATCAATGTACATTATTTAGTCTGTGAAAAATTTATAGAGTAGAGGTAGGCAACCTTTTGAGCACAGCACAGTTTGCCGAAAAATGTTTTCAAAGAATTAAGTGTCGGTTTTATATAAAACGTCAACTTCATGCTCAATCATGAAAAGGAATTTTTGTAAAGCAAATGCTGTAAACTACTTGAGTGATAATGAGAAATGAACATCCTGCACTTTCACGCCTCAGATCAACCCCAATTCATGCACCCTCACACCTCAGGTCACTGTACCCCCCTGAAAATCTGTTCCACCCCTGTGCCCCCCTGCTCATTTGTCCCGCCACTGTACCCCCTGCTCATTTGTCCTGCCACTGTACCGCCCTGCTCGTTTGTCCTGCCACTGTACCGCCCTGCTCATTTGTCCTGCCACTGTACCCCCCCGCTCATTTGTCCTGCCACTGTACCCCCCTGCTCATTTGTCCTGCCACTGTACCCCCATGCACATCTTCCCCGCCACTGTACCCCCCATGCTCATCTGTCCCAACATTTTTACCCCTGCTCATCTGTCCCGCCACTGTACCCCCCTGCTCATCTGTCCCGCCACTGTACCCCCTTGCTCATCTGTACTGCCACTGTACCCCCCTGCTTATCTGTACCACCACTGTACCCCCTACTCATCTGTCCCACTGTACCCCCCCTGCTCATTTGTCCCACTGTACCCCCCCTGCTCATTTGTCCTACCACTGTACCCCCATGCACATCTGCCCCGCCACTGTACCCCGCCACTGTACCGCTTGCTCATCTGCCCCGCCACTGTACCCCCATGCTCTTCTGTCCCACCACTATACCCCCTGCTCATCTGTCCCACTGTACCCCCCTGATCATCTGTCCCACCACTGTACCCCCCTGATCATCTGTCCCACCACTGTACCCCCCTGCTCTTCTGTCCCACCACTGTACCCCCTGCTCATCTGTCCCACCACCATAGGTGTGCGCACCTCAAAGCTCCAACACATATGCATTTGACATATTTACCAGCCTCTTCCCCGCTCTCCATCCTGAAACAATGGGAGGAAGGGGGAGCAAGAGAGCACATGGGAGACCCGGGCAACAGAAGGAAGAGGATCAGGGAAATGAGGGGTGGCGGGGGTGGCATATATTGGTACCAATCCCCTATATTTTCCTCCTGTGGCAGCTAAATGTTGACAAAAGCGAGAGGAGAAGCCTACTTTCAGCTGCTGCAGGAGGAAAATACAGATCGGTTCCACTAAATTCCACCCACGCCACCTCTCCTGTCCAGGTTCTGAGGGTCGGCAAGAAAGGGTTGTGGTTTACCTGTCACCTGCCCACCATTGACAGGTTGCCAACCGCAGGATTAGGGTGTGCCCAGGCACACCCCTTGCGCACGCCTATGCCCACCACTGTACCCCCCTGCACATCAGCCAGCCCCATCACTGTACCCCCCTGCACATCAGCCAGCCCCATCACTGTACCCCCCTGCACATCAGCCAGCCCCATCACTGTACCCCCCTGCACATCAGCCAGCCCCATCACTGTACCCCCCTGCACATCAGCCAGCCCCATCACTGTACTCCCTGCACATCCACCCCACTGCTGTACCCCCTTCACATCTGCCCCCATCGCTGTACCCCCTTCACATCTGCCCCACCCCTGTACCTCCCGCACATCTGCCCCACCGCTGTACCTCCCGCACATCTGCCCCACCGATGTACCTCCCGCACATCTGCCCCACCGCTGTACCTCCCGCACATCTGCCCCACCACTGTACCTGCCGCACATCTGCCCCACCGCTGCTGTACCTGCCGCACATCTGCCCCACCGCTGCTGTACCTGCCGCACATCTGCCCCACCGCTGCAGTACCTGCCGCACATCTGCCCCACCGCTGCAGTACCTGCCGCACATCTGCCCCACCGCTGCAGTACCTGCCGCACATCTGCCCCACCGCTGCTGTACCTGCCGCACATCTGCCCCAGCGCTGCTGTACCTGCCGCACATCTGCCCCACCGCTGCTGTACCTGCCGCACATCTGCCCCACCGCTGCTGTACCTGCCGCACATCTGCCCCACCGCTGCTGTACCTGCCGCACATCTGCCCCACCTCTGCTGTACCCTTCTCATCTGTCCCAACACTGAACTCCCTTCTCATCTGTCCCAACATCTGCCCCACCGCTGCTGTACCCTCCCGTACATCTGCCCCACCGCTGCTGTACCCTCCCGTACATCTGCCCCACTGCTGCTGTATCCTCCCGCACATCTGCCCCAGCGCTGCTGTACCCTCCCGCACATCTGCCCCAGCGCTGCTGTACCCTCCCGCACATCTGCCCCAGCGCTGCTGTACCCTCCCGCACATCTGCCCCAGCGCTGCTGTACCCTCCCGCACATCTGCCCCAGCGCTGCTGTACCCTCCCGCACATCTGCCCCAGCGCTGCTGTACCCTCCCGCACATCTGCCCCACCACTGTACCCCCTGCTCATCTGTCCCACCACCATAGGTGTGCGCACCTCAAAGCTCCAACACATATGCATTTGACATATTTACCAGCCTCTTCCCTGCTCTCCATCCTGAAACAATGGGAGGAAGGGGGAGCAAGAGAGCACATGGGAGACCCGGGCAACAGAAGGAAGAGGATCAGGGAAATGAGGGGTGGCGGGGGTGGCATATATTGGTACCAATCCCCTATATTTTCCTCCTGTGGCAGCTAAATGTTGACAAAAGCGAGAGGAGAAGCCTACTTTCAGCTGCTGCAGGAGGAAAATACAGATCGGTTCCACTAAATTCCACCCACGCCACCTCTCCTGTCCAGGTTCTGAGGGTCGGCAAGGAAGGGTTGTGGTTTACCTGTCACCTGCCCACCATTGACAGGTTGCCAACCGCAGGATTAGGGTGTGCCCAGGCACACCCCTTGCGCACGCCTATGCCCACCACTGTACCCCCCTGCACATCAGCCAGCCCCATCACTGTACCCCCCTGCACATCAGCCAGCCCCATCACTGTACCCCCCTGCACATCAGCCAGCCCCATCACTGTACTCCCTGCACATCAACCCCACTGCTGTACCCCCTTCACATCTGCCCCCATCGCTGTACCCCCTTCACATCTGCCCCACCGCTGTACCTCCCGCACATCTGCCCCACCGCTGTACCTCCCGCACATCTGCCCCACCCCTGTACCTCCCGCACATCTGCCCCACCGCTGTACCTCCCGCACATCTGCCCCACCGCTGTACCTCCCGCACATCTGCCCCACCGCTGCTGTACCTGCCGCACATCTGCCCCACATCTGCCCCACCGCTGCTGTACCTGCCGCACATCTGCCCCACCGCTGCTGTACCTGCCGCACATCTGCCCCACCGCTGCTGTACCTGCCGCACATCTGCCCCACTGCTGCTGTACCTCCCGCACATCTGCCCCACCGCTGCTGTACCCTTCTCATCTGTCCCAACACTGAACTCCCTTCTCATCTGTCCCAACATCTGCCCCACCGCTGCTGTACCCTCCCATACATCTGACCCACCGCTGCTGTACCCTCCCGCACATCTGCCCCACTGCTGCTGTACCCTCCCGCACATCTGCCCCAGCGCTGCTGTACCCTCCCGCACATCTGCCCCAGCTCTGCTGTACCCTCCCGCACATCTGCCCCATCACTACTGTACCCTCCCGCACATCTGCCCCAGCGCTGCTGTACCCTCCCGCACATCTGCCCCAGCGCTGCTGTGCCCTCCCGCACATCTGCCCCAGCGCTGCTGTGCCCTCCCGCACCTCTGCCCCAGCGCTGCTGTGCCCTCCCGCACCTCTGCCCCAGCGCTGCTGTGCCCTCCCGCACCTCTGCCCCAGCGCTGCTGTGCCCTCCCGCACCTCTGCCCCAGCGCTGCTGTGCCCTCCCGCACCTCTGCCCCAGCGCTGCTGTGCCCTCCCGCACCTCTGCCCCAGCGCTGCTGTGCCCTCCCGCACCTCTGCCCCAGCGTTGCTGTGCCCTCCCGCACCTCTGCCCCAGCGTTGCTGTGCCCTCCCGCACCTCTGCCCCAGCGCTGCTGTGCCCTCCCGCACCTCTGCCCCAGCGCTGCTGTGCCCTCCCGCACCTCTGCCCCAGCGCTGCTGTGCCCTCCCGCACCTCTGCCCCAGCGCTGCTGTGCCCTCCCGCACCTCTGCCCCAGCGCTGCTGTGCCCTCCCGCACCTCTGCCCCAACACTGATCTCCCTTCTCATCTGTCCCAACACTGAACTCCCTTCTCATCTGTCCCAACACTGAACTCCCTTCTCATCTGTCCCAACACTGAACTCCCTTCTCATCTGTCCCAACACTGAACTCCCTTCTCATCTGTCCCAACACTGAACTCGTCTGCCCCACAGCTGCACCCCCTTGCTCATTTCCCCTACTGCTGTACCCTCCTCTCATCTGTGATATGTGCAATATGCAGAGCAGGGAAGCAGAGATGAGACCTAGCTATCTGTCCTGGCACACTCATCCCTGCTGACCCACCTCTCGCTTCCAGCCCAGATGCTTGTATGTATGCTTGTAAAGAGACGCAGAGTGCCGGGGTTCAGTAATAAGTGACGCAAAGGTTCAGGAGTAAGGGAGGCCGAGTTCAGGGTTAGTAGATGACGCAAAGCCGAGATGTCAGTAGTGAATGACACACACACATACTCTCTCTCTCTCTCTCTCTCTCTCTCTCTCTCTCTCTCTCTCTCTCTCTCTCTCTCTCTCTCTCTCTCTCTCTCTCTCTCTCTCTCTCTCTCTCTCTATATATATATATATATATATATATATATATATATATATATATATATATTAGTGGGGACGGAAAGTATTCAGACCCCCTTAAATTTTTCACTCTTTGTTATATTGCAGCCATTTAAGTTCAATTTTTTCCTCATTAATGTACACACAGCACCACAAATTGACAGAAAAACACAGAATTGTTGACATTTTTGCAGATTTATTAAAAAAAGAAAAACTGAAATATCACATGGTCCTAAGTATTCAGACCCTTTGCTCAGTATTTAGTAGAAGCACCCTTTTGATCTAATACAGCCATTAGTCTTTTTTGGGAAAGATGCAACAAGTTTTTCACACCTGGATTTGGGGATCCTCTGCCATTTCTCCTTGCAGATCCTCTCCAGTTCTGTCAGGTTGGATGGTAAACGTTGGTGGACAGCCTTTTTAAGTCTCTCCAGAGATGCTCAATTGGGTTTAAGTCAGGGCTCTGGCTGGTCCATTCAAGAACAGTCACGGAGTTGTTGTGAAGCCACTCCTTCGTTATTTTAGCTGTGTGTTTAGGGTCATTGTCTTGTTGGAAGGTAAGCCTTTGGCCCAGTCTGAGGTCCTGAGCACTCTGGAGAAGGTTTTCGTCCAGGATATCCCTGTGCTTGGTCGCATTCATCTTTCCTTTGATTGCAACCAGTCATCCTGTCCCTGCAGTTGAAAAACACCCCCACAGCATGATGCTGCCACCACCATGCTTCACTGTTGGGACTGTATTGGACAGGTGATGAGCAGTGCCTGGTTTTCTCCACACATGCAGCTTAGAATTAAGGCCAGAAAGTTCTACCTTGGTCTCATCAGACCAGAGAATCTTATTTCTCACCATCTTGGAGTCCTTCAGGTGTCTTTTTTAGCAAGCTCCATGCGGGCCTTCATTTGTCTTGCACTGAGGAGAAGCTTCCGTCAGGCCACTCTGCCATAAAACCCCAACTGGTGGAGGGCTGCAGTGATGGTTGACTTTTTACAATTTCCTCCCATCTCCTGACTGCATCTCTGGAGCTCAGCCACAGTGATCTTTTGGGTTTTTCTTTACCTCTCTCACCAAGGCTCTTCTCCCCTGATAGCTCAGTTTGGCCGGACGGCCAGCTCTAGGAAGGGTTCTGGTTGTTCCAAACGTCTTACATTTAAGGATTATGGAGGCCACTGTGCTCTTAGAAACCTTAAATGCAGCAGAAATTTTTTTGTAACCTTGGCCCGATCTGTGCCTTGCCACAGTTCTGTCTCTGAGCTCTTCAGGCAGTTCCTTTTGACCTCATGATTCTCATTTGCTCTGACATGCACTGTGAGCTGTAAGGTCTTATATAGACAGGTGTGTGGCTTTTCTAATCAAGTCCAATCAGTATAATCAAACACAGCTGGACTCAAATGAAGGTATAGAACCATCTCAAGGATGATCAGAAGAAATGGACAGCACCTGAGTTAAATATGAGTGTCACAGCAAAGGGTCTGGATACTTAGGACCATGTGATATTTCAGTTTTTTTCTTTTTTAATAAATCTGCAAAAATGTCAACAATTCTGTGTTTTTCTGTCAATATGAGGTGCTGTGTGTACATTAATGAGGGAAAAATGAACATAAGTGATTTTAGCAAATGGCTGCAATATAATAGAGTGAAAAATGTAAGGGGGTCTGAATACTTTCCATCCCCACTGTATGTGTGTGTGTATGTGTGTGTGTGTATATATATATATATATATAATCGATCACACAGTGCCTTGAAAAAGCATTCATAACCCTTGAAATTTTCCACATTTTTTCATGTTACAACGAAAAAAGTAAGTGTATTTTATTGGGATTTTATGTAATAGCCCAACACATAAGTGGTATGTAATTGTGAAGTGAAAGGAAAATGATAAAAGGTTTTCAACATTTTTTACAAATATGTGAAAAGTGGTGTGGCATGGTATTCAGACCCCTTTACTCTGATACCCCGAACTAAAATCTAGTGGAGCCAATTGCCTTCAGAAGTCACCTAATTAGTAAATGGAGTCCACCTGTGTGTAATTTAATCTCAGTATAAATACAGCTGTTCTGTGAAGCCCTCAGAGGTTTGTTAGAAACCCTTAGTCAACAAACAGCATCATGAAGGCAAATTAACACATCAGACAGGTCAGGGATAAAGTTATGGAGAACTTTAAAGCGGGCTTAGGTAATAAAAAATATCCCAAGCTTTGAACATCTCACAGAGCACTGTTCAATCCATCATTGTGTAGCAAATGAAAGTTCTGATGCTACTGCTCCAAATCAGTCCTCTTCAGGCCCTGCCAATCCTCCTTGCCACAGCTGCCTGCTTCCACTGCCCATGACACCACAGCTCTTACTGGCTGTACGTCATCTCAGATTGCATCCTCCCAATCTGCTTCGGCATGCCTCCCCAGCGTTCCTAGCTATGTGTCACTCACCAACACCTGGTGGATCCCTCCTGGAGACTTGCCCGACAGTTTTCCCCGCTGTCCTCTTATGTTCCTGTTCAGGACACCCCTTGGGTTGTGTGGGGTTTCTGTTCAGCTCCGAGCCCCTGGCCTAAAGCCACACCCCCTACAGGGGAGCTTTCTCAAAGGCCTCGACAGCCTAATACTCCATCTCAAGTTCTTCCACCGGAACAACTGCTCCCCAGCTGGGCTGACTCTAGGTATTTAAGGAGGCCTGCCCTCTGCCAATCCAGGCTGGGGATTGGTCAGGGCTCCTTAGAACAACCCAGACAGCTCCACCCTTCTTCTCCACCTTTCTTCTAGAAGCAGAAGGGAGGTAACCGGAAGGTAAAACTAGCTGTGAGTCACCAGCCTATTCTAGGCCACTCCCAGCCCACAGATCAAAACAAATAGGCCTAGCTTTTGGCTAGGCCTGCTTAAATTTACCTGCACTACAAAGAAAAAACCTTAGTCTAGCACCTACCTAAGGTGAAGGGTGCTACACTCACCCTCCACCAGAAATCAGCTGGCCCTTCAGCTGAGGAATTTAGAAAAATATGGCTCCTGGGCCCAGGAGCAAGGGTATACCATAAAATAAATTGGAAGGGGAAAGGGAAATAACTTTGGCCGGTGCTGTAGAACAAATACAGTGGGGTAAAAAAGTATTTAGTCAGCCACCAATTGTGCAAGTTCTCCAACTTAAAAAGATGAGAGAGGCCTGTAATTGTCATAGGTATATATCAACTATGAGAGACAAAATATGGAAACAAATCCAGACAATCACATTGTCTGATTTTTGAAAGCATTTATTTGCAAATTATGATGGAAAATAAGTATTTGGTCACCTACAAACAAGCAAGATTTCTGGCTCTCACGGATCTGTATCTTCTTCTTTAAGAGTCTCCTCTGTCCTCCACTCATTACCTGTATTAATGGCACTTGTTTGAACTTGTTATCAGTATAAAAGACACTTGTCCACAACCTCAAACAGTCACACTCCAAACTCCACTATGGTGAAGACCAAAGAGCTGTCGAAGGACACCAGAAACAAAATTGTAGACCTGCACCAAGCTGGGAAGACTGAATCTGCAATAGGCAAGCAGCTTGGTGTGAAGAAATCAACTGTGGGAGCAATAATTAGAAAATGGAAGACATACAAGACCACTGATAATCTCCCTCGATCTGGGGCTCCGTGCAAGATCTTACCCCGTGGGGTCAAAATGATCACAAGAACAATGAGCAAAAATCCCAGAACCTAACGGGGGGACCTAGTGAATGACCTGCAGAGAGCTGGGACCAACATAACAAAGGCTACCATCAGTAACACACTACGCCACCAGGGACTCAGATTCTGCAGAGCCAGACGTGTCCCCCTGCTTAAGCCAGTACATGTCCGGGCCCGTCTGAGGTTTGCTAGAGAGCATTTGGATGATCCAGAAGAGGATTAGGAGAATGTCATTAGGTCAGATGAAACCAAAGTAGAACTGTTTGGTAGAAACACAACTGGTCCTGTTTGGAGGAGAAAGAATGCTGAGTTGCAACCAAAGAACACCATACCTACTGTGAAGCATGGGGGTGGCAACATCATGCTTTGGGGCCGTTTCTCTGCAAAGGGAACAGGATCACTGATCTGTGTACATGAAAGAATGAATGGGGCCATGTATCATGAGATTTTGAGTGCAAACCTCCTCCCATCAGCAAGGGCATTGAAGATGAAACGTGGCTGGGTCTTTCAGCATGACAATGATCCCAAACACACCACCCTGGCAATGAAGGAGTGGCTTCGTAAGAAGCATTTTAAGGTCCTGGAGTGGCCTAGCCAGTCTCCAGATCTCAACCCCATAGAAAACCTTTGGAGGGAGTTGTAAGTCCATTTTGCCCAGCGACAGCCCCAAAACATCACTGCTCTAGAGGAGATCTGCATGGAAGAATGGGCCAACATACCAGCAACAGTGTGTGACAACCTAGTGAAGACTTACAGAAAATGTTTGACCTCTGTCATTGCCAACAAAGGATATATAACAAAGTATTGAGATGAACTTTTGATATTGACCAAATACTTATTTTCCACCATAATTTGCAAATAAATTCTTTCAAAAATCAGACAATGTGATTGTCTGGATTTGTTTCCACATTTTGTCTCTTATAGTTGAGGTATACCTATGATGACAATTACAGGCCTCTCTCATCTCTCTCATTCTCAAGTGGGGGAACTTGCACAATTGGTGGCTGACTAAATACTTTTTTGCCCCACTGTAAATACATACAAAAATACATTTGAATTATTTGGTAAGTACTTACAAATGTACAATATTACACTCCTAACAAGCAGAGGCTTGGGATCATGCAGAGAATCCCAAACCATGTCATGCTCCCAGTCTCCCCGGGAGTTTTCAATGATGTCCATGATCTGGGGAGGGACATAGGGGTAGTCCAGGTCCCACTCCAAGGCAACCGTTCTCTGTACCTCTCGCTGGAAGCGGGAAAACCTGGGCAGCTCCTTAGGTTTCCCTTACCCCTGGGAGGATGCAGGTATTTGGAGATCTCCCAACCCACTGGCAATATGTGGGTGCCCTGGTCTGGGAGTTTTTGCATTGAAGTCAATGGAAGGGGGGCGTTTTTGCACTGGAGTCAATGGAGGGGTTGCACTGGAGTCGGGGGGGGGGGGGTGGTTTTGCACTGGAGTCGATGGGGGGGCTGTTTTTGCACTGGAGTCAATGGGGGAGGGCTGTTTTTGCACTGGAGTCGATGGGGGGGCTGTTTTTGCACTGGAGTCAATGGGGGAGGGGGGCTGTTTTTGCACTGGAGTCAATGGGGGGACGTTTTTGCACTGGAGTCATTGGGGGGGGGCCGTTTTTGCACTGGACTCAATGGGGGGGTTTGCATTGAAGTTAATAGGGGACATTTTGGTCCCCTGCTCATTGGGTACATGTTTCTCCTGCCTCCTCCTCTCCTCCCATCCTGAGCTGGCTTACCCTCCTGTAAGGCTCAGTTCCGAGCCACATTCCTGTCTGAATAATGTCCGGGTTTCAGGCAGGCTGAAACCTGGACACATGGTCCAAAACTGGGACTGCCTGGGTAAATTCCAGACAGGTGGCAACCCTAAATATATAATGTAGCTACATAGCATAGATCTCTATAACAGAGATCCTAGTTGAGACTTACTATTTAAACAAATCATTTAGAAAACAAACTGCTACTTGTAATTATCACCATAAAGAGTGTCCCTCAGTGAAGTCCTGGGTAGCTCTGGTATTACAGGTGAGCTGCTGGAGGGATTCAAGGGCAAAGAATGAAGTACCACCCCACAGAAACTGGAGTACAATGGTAACAATAGGGTATGGGCTCGATACAGTATCTAGAGTCCTCTAGAGAAGCTGCATACTATTGGGCTCTGGCCTGGTTGCCTGCATGCCGGTTCTGATAGTGGAGAGCCTCTCACCTGGTTGCAGATCACTTGCCCAACTACCTCCTGTCTCATCTGTTGAGGTCTCTCTGAGCTGTGCCCTGTATCTTAGCATTGTAAGTAAATGGACACGCCACTGCATATGAACAGTGTTAGGCTGGCTAAGGCATTGGTAGCTTACAAGCACATTACTGTTTGCAGTCACTCTGTCAGGCTGATTGAAGCTTTCATTATTGTTTGAGAAAAACATTGCTGTTTTCAACAAAGCCTATTTCCACGGTGAAGTTATTAAAAATGTTCTTCATTGTTTGATTTAAAAAAATATATATACTTTAGGCCTTCTTTGAAAATACCTTGCTGTTAAAGTCCTTGCAGCTGACAATTTATTTCCAGACCCAGCGTACTTAAAGTAGAGGTTTGTATTAACAAAATGCTCCTAATCCTAGAAACGAACAACTTATTATTCAAACATATTTAAAGGCAGAGCAAGATCAGAGCAAAATAAAAGTTTACATAGTACATTTCTGCAATACATATTGACTCATGTTTTATATCTTTGTTGGAAAGCTGCTGCAGACTCTTGCCAGTCATGATTGTGCTGAACATATCTAAGCCCCTGTTTTATTGGAATACTACAGAGACAAATTACTTAACACCCTCACATCACTAGGACATAGAATCCATTCTATAGGAACACTACCACCTAGTTTCACAACTAGTACTACACAGTATAATATGTGAGAATTGTTGTTGCATCTACTGTAAGTCTGTATAAACAGCATGCTAACACTGCCACTCAACAACTACTTCTCATTGAAGTCCTATCCTCTTTCACTGTTCTAGGTCGCCCTTTGCAGATAACTTTAGATTTGTGTCTTGAGTATGTTTTGGGTACTGTATGACTCTTTTAATTGCATTCCAGTGCCTATGCCAGGGTTCATATCTGCAGAGAAGTGCCATGGCAGCTCCTTTATCTGGACCTGTAGTAGTTGCAATGCATAAAAAAGCCCCCTACTACTTGTTTGTATTGTTCATTGGTATACCTAGTACACGCAATCAGAAAATCAGACGAAAAATGCAGCTTGTGAAACGATCGTATGATAAAATCATCTTTAGTACACAGCTTTCGGGAACCGATCAGGACAGTTGATCCGAAATTATCCGAAGGGTCAAACATGACATTTTGTTTCTCATGCGATATCAAGTTTTACGATTTCCATTTAGTCAGCACAGTATTCAAAAAGAAATCGGGAGAGCAAGACCAGGCATGCTCGGAAACGAAAGAATACATTACAATACAATACAACACATCATTTTCGATATGAGCCTAGAATGCAAAAAAAAAATAATTTTTTCGATATTATCATTGTGTGTATGAGGCTTTAGTTCGATCTTCTCCTTTTTAACTTTAGATGAGTGGTTTACATTGTTATGCTTACACCTTTTGCATTCTAGCTTGGAGCTGGTTGAGAAATATTATCTCTTCATCTACAGCTTTAGTCCACAAGTGCTTCTCATGAGAAGATAGTTTTTGCATGTCTTCCCATGACACTTGCTCAGGCTGTAGCGCTGTACAAACGATATACGACAAGGGTCTTACTGGAAAGAAAGGACCGTAGCTGAGCAGGAACGCAGGGACATGACAGGGTGTTAAGGCCAGGAGAGCAACTAAGGGGTTAAGGGAGTTATTTGTATGTAAGGTTGAGGAGGGCACCCTATTGGCCGGGGGAAGGTGCATGGGGGGAGCTAATGAGGTATTAGCTGCAGAAGGGGGGTGGGGCTTTAACAGTGTCTCAAGGAGCTGGGGAAGAACATCCGACATCCCTGGGGCTTAGTGTTCTCCCTTTTCAAATTGCTGATCATGAGCTAGTTGGAATGCCTATTGTCCCAGCTTCGGACTGAGGCCAAATTGCATGGTGCAGCGTAGGTGCAGAGCCAAGTTGTGGCTTCCTTGCAAGGGGTCCAGAAGAGTCCCCCCCCAGCCGGAACCTGCACCACCACGTGCTTGGAAGTCTAGGCCTCTGGAGCGCTTCAGCCCTGATAGGAGTCCTCAGACTTAGTGCCGCAACCAGAGCCTGCCACTGGACCCTTCAGACCCCCCTGCTAAGTGCACTCTGGCTTCAGCAAGGGGTGTGCCTGGAAGGAATCCACAGCTCAGGGGGAGCCTGTGGGGGATGGATTCTCCCCAGGGTGTGGCGCCAGCCCCATCCTCCATCGTCAGGATTCCAGAGCGGGCGGCTGGCATGCCTGGTGACGCTTCGGTAGCAATGCCAGCCCAGCGTGGAAGAGTGCTGTGGGCTGCAGGCTCCGGCCTGTCTTGTGGGGAGGCCAGCGGCTCTTCCCAGAAGAAGGTGGAGCGGCTTGTGAGGAAGGGCACTTCTACCCAAGGAGGATCCGAGATGGTGGCGCACACCTCCACGTCACGGGCGGTGGCTGGGAGTCCGGGTCGGGCCAGAGCACTCTTCGATGACGTGCGCAGTGGCGGGAAGATGAGACCGGTGTGGGAGAGGCCGGCCAGCTTGTCGGCTGATCGGAGCTCGCCTGCGGCAGGCGGGAGGAGGGGATGGCCTGCAGAGCAGAGGTCGGTGGAACCCCTGGTGCCAGTGAACCGGTCTGAAGCGGAGTACAGCAGCACGGAGGAAGGGGAGCTGAAAGAGGATGTCAGGGAGGCAGCGAGGGATGTCAGTCCGGCGGCTGGGGGGGTCCCCGGCCCCACACAGCCTGGTGAGTGTGACTCCGCTCTTTTGCCTTTCCTTTCTTCCTCTATGCTGTCTGGGGCGGGAGGCTTAGAAAGGGTCTAGGGCCCAGGGATCGGATACGCTCACCCGTGAGGTACTGGTGAGTTTGAGGGAGCATTTGCACAAATTGGAAGGGGGTGCGGTACAGGGGGGGCCTCAGGTATGCCGAGGGACATCCCAGGGACACGGGAGGAGTCTGCGCCTGGAACCCCTGCTTTTTCCACGGTTATGAAGGGGCCAGAGGTACCGCAGGGGTCGGGCGGTGCAGCCACAGCGGAGAAGCCCAAGGAGGACAAGGAGACAGATAAGGTGAGATTGGCTGACTCTGCGAAATGTGAGGTATATGTCTGCTTTGAGGGGCCCCTCGGTGCTCACCACAAGCCAGAGGTAAGGGACAATATTTGTAAGGGGGAGTATGTGGAAATTTTTTCCCTACTCCCTCTTGAAAAGTTTAATCTTGATCACGTAAAACCGGAGGAGAGCGAGAAGGAAGAGGAGGAGAAGCGTAGGTATCGCCTTATTTCTCGCACATTTGCCAACTGTTTGCAATCCTTTGCAATATTGGCAAGTGTGATCAGCGAGAAGGAGCCGCAGAGTTGTCCGGCCCAGTTTTGCTATTTGGATGCTATTGGGGAGGCTAATAGGGTTTATGGGGGCGTGGCGTGACTTCGCTACGACGAACAGTTTAGGCAGCCTAAGGCCGTGCGGGCGGCTATTAGCTGGGACCACAAGGACATTGGTCTTTGGATGAAGCTGATGACCCTGGCCAGAAGTGGGGGCCAGTCCTTTCCAGGGGGGGCTGGCGGTGCCTCCACGTCGGGTTCGTTGGCCGCCAGGAAAAAGGGGGCATGCTGGCAATTTAACGACAGCTCCTGCCGATTCAGGGGGTCCTGTCATTTTAAGCATGAGTGTTCCGGGTGTGAGGGCGGACATTCACCTGCCTCATGTTTCAAGGCGGGAAAAAGTCTGGCAGGGGATGTGTCTGGAAAAAGGGAAGACTCCGGTGAGGGTGGGAAGGATGTTTCCTTTCCTAAGTAGGTACCCAGATCGGGAGTCTGCACAACTCCTTGGGGAAGGATTTACGGTGGGTTTTCATATCCCGTGCTAGTTACCAGGGTTCCCCTGGTGTCACCGAATTTACAGTCAGCTCTCCAGTTCCTGGAGGCTGTGTCAGAGAAACTTTCAAAGAAAATTTCCCTGGGAAGGATGAGCGGACCTTTTTTCCTCTCCTCCGTTTCTGGGACTGGTCGTTTCTCCCCTGGGGGTGGTCCCCAAAAAGGAACCTGGCAAGTATTGTTTAATTCATGATCTTTCCTACCCAAAAGGGGGCTCGGTCAACGATGGTATTGACCCACAGACCTGTGCGGTCACCTATACATCATTTGACGCGGCAGTAACCTGGGTGCGTAGGTACGGCCGCAGGTCTCTGTTGGCCAAGACGGATGTGGAGACGGTGTTTTGCCTGCTCCCGGTTCATCCGGACAGTGCTCCCCCTTTTTGGTTGTTGGTGGCAAGGTTCGTATTTTGTCGATCGTCTTCTACCGATGGAGTGTTCCATTTCCTGTTCAAGGCATTTAGTTCTTTTGTTGAATGGGTAGTGCGTGATGTATCCGGCTTGAATTCCATCATCCACTACCTGGATGATTTCCTGTGTATTGGGCCACCGGATTCTATCGCTTGCGTGGTCTTGTTGGGGACGCTACAACACATAGCAGACTGTTTCGGCATTCCTTTGGCACCAGAAAAAACGGAAGGCCCAAAGACGGAGCTGGTTTTTCTGGGCATAATGATTGGATAAACAACCGCCGCTTGCGTTCCACCGGTCGAGTTTCCAGAACCACTATACACGGAAGTGACGTTGTGCATACCAAGATAGTCCCGCCTTACGCCGGGACTATCTTGGCACGCACAACGTCACTTCCGTGTATCGTGGTTCCGGAAACCCCGACCGGTGGAACGCAAGCGGTGGTTTACAATAGTCCTGTGTCCCCGGATCGCGTGGAGAATGTACGAGCCTGCGAGCTCCCTCTCCTCTTTGAGAACACTATTTTTAAAGCATTTTTAAAGCATTTTTATCTGTCCGTGTGGATTCAGTCTCAAATAACTGGACTGTTTAACACAAATTAATTATAAACAGTCACGCTATGTGGAATTTTTTATTTTTTATTTAAAACATTAAAGTGGATGTCCAGCTGGGACCTGTATTACAACAAGGGACAGTGAGTCCCCACCTCCTCCCTCTCTGCGAGTGGTTGATCTGGATTGGGCCATGTGGAAGGATACCGGCACCTGTAGAATCGGAGAGATCAACAGGATTAACATCATACGCTCATACCCCTGCAGGGGTAGAGTGCTCCGGTGAGTGCAACCACATTGGGGGGGAGATTGCCAATAACTACTGCACGGCTCTTCACCACCAAAGGAGAATCTTTTGGGAAACACATTATATGATTTCCATGGGAATTTGTTGCACTGCACATTGTATAACTGCTATGAACATTTTTCACTAAATGGCATATGGGACTTTTTTGATATATAGTTGAGGATTTTATACATAAATGATGATTTACAATTTTTAATGTTTTTTGCACATTATTGCACAATGTTTTGATAACCACGGTTTTTTATATATAGCACAATTTGGCACTTGTCACTTTGCGTTTTTTAATCAGTGGATTTATATAAGTCATTGCCAACACATGCTATAGAATGGTGATAATTTAAAGTTTGAGTTTGCCTATTGGATGGGATTGTTACTGCTTGCATACACAGCTGACAATTCCCTCTGCCACTAATCAAGGATTTATCACTTTATAATATATATTGATTTTTGGTTGTTTAATATTACACCCCCTTTTTTACTTTTATGAAGGGATTGTATCACGCACTAGAGCACTTGTCATTTTTAAAAATGAGTAATATTTTATAAATGTGAAAAAAATTATTTATATCTTATGCCGTAATAATGGTGTATTACAACCCACGTGAAGAAATAAAAATGTGGCGCTAGTCTAATCACTCTTTCAGTAGGATTACCTATATAAGTGAATAACCTAATCTAATGACACCTTTGTTAAAGGTGTGTGAACCAAATAAATATTGGTGTGAAACAATATTAATAAAACAGCAAAAGCCCAAAAAAAACATCAAATAACAGTGCAATGACTACAGTGACTTAGTGATATAGTTGAAAATCGCAAATGTGTCAATCCTAATAATAAAGTGTGTAAACAATCCGTATGCACACTGAAAATGAACTTAGTGGCTAAATAAAAAAGTCCAAAAATAGGTGCACATATGTGAAATAACAGTCCGTGGTAAAGATGCACAATAGGTGGTGTCACAGCAAATATTGAAGATTCCTGAGGAAAACTTGAACTTTCCACCACACCTCTGTGTTCAGTGTTCCCTCTCCCAATAGACAGACTCTTACCAACTCTATATGCCTCCACTCTCGTATGAGGCCAGCAAGCATGAGAATATCCAAGCAATCAGAAGGGGTTAAAAGTATTCCATTCAGGGGCTCGTTCCATATGCAAATAAGAAAAGAACTCCCAATAGTGTGATAACGTAAAAAACTTTTAATATCCACACACAATACACTTCAAAATATGCACTCACAGTGTATCAACTTTAAAACAGCACATCAAAGAAACTCCACGGCACTCTGTGCACAGCAATATCAACAGGGCAACCTGGGTGGTCTATCCTACGGTGTTCACATAAGGAGTGTTGTAAAGGAGGACCTGAGTGTCACCAGCGTGTAAAGGGATCTGTCTCACCAAATCCTCGCTCGCTCTTCCAATAAATCCTCCGTCTCCCTGACATACGAACCGCAGCACCCAGCTCTCTTAAGTCACACAGTCTCGAATGTTAAATCTACTCACAGCCTTGCCCCCGACATGTTTCGCTACGATCTGTAGCTTATTCATGGGATAGGCTGCTCATGATGTCACTCTACTTAAATACACTCCCTCCCCTCTGTCTAACTAGGGGGATCCCAGTGCGCATGCGCGTCCCGTGAGTCCCGCGCATGCGCATTTGAAGTGTCCCCATACACGCAAACCGCTGCTCAATGCAGCTGTCTGTGTATGCTAACATGTTATTCTCAAGAGCGATTAAAAATCCTGACATCTCACTGTTTAACTCCCATGAATCTGGGAATCCCACAGCCTAATGTCAGCACTTGGGTTTTAAATGAGTGTCCCGGAATACATTCCAAAGCGCTTTATGTGCTGAATGCTAGCACAATCCATATAATATAGGGGTGCTAGGGTTCCTTCTCTCACTTAATGAGCTAAATACTATCACAAATCATATAATGTAGGAGTGCTCTAGCTCCCTCTCAATTTATCAGAGGGATCCAGAGTATCTCAGATTAATTAGTCTGCGATACTGAGCGTCCTCACCACCACACATCAAAGGGAGGTGTATACCTATATATTGAAATCAATAGCTCTGAAAATTAAAAAATCAACTTATAATGCATAAAATTATAAAATTATATAAAATTATATAAAATGGAAGAATAAGCTTGGCTAAACTAAACACTCAGATTGGCTGAATGTACCTGATGTTACTATAGCTGCCTCTATAAGTGTTAGAGAAATAAAACTTACTTTCGGAATATTATTACAGTATTCCAAACAAATATTTCCATATATAAAAATTGACTATCTCTACCTATATTTCATAACATTATGTTAGGATATCTACATCCCATAATCTAACATAGGGGGTATCCACACTGTCAGTGCAACCACTACTTCTAATTGGCGCGGTCGTACCCCAAAATTGTCGTTTGATTACCTACAAAGTGAATAGAAATACTGACTAGGACATATGTATAATCTATAAAACACCACATAAAAAATATATATGTATAAAATTAGATGATCTACTAACAAGTAACAGGTTACCATATTGTTGGGGAAGCCCTGTATTTCTCTTAATCCCCAATCATCATATTATCCTAAGATACCAAAAGTCTAACTCCAGGATATGTGGAAAGGTAATGCCACCCCACATGGAGAGAGGGGCTAGTGTGCTACTCTTATACTAGAGGGGATATAACTGCTCAGCTAAAAATCGTTAATGAAGCAATTGAGGTCTAGCTCAATATTGAGCCCCCTCGGAGTGAGGCTTTTAAACAGAAATATCCATTCCGTTTCACAGCGTGACAAATCTCTTACCCTGTTAGAGCCTCTCCAGGAAGAGTGCACCACCTCTAAGCCACAAAATTGTAGCAAGGTTGGGTCACGTTGATGCTTCTCCCTAAAATGCATGGACACGCTATGGTACTTGTACCCATTTCTAATGTTGGCCAGATGTTCACTGATCCGAGTCTTTAATTGTCTTTTTGTTCTACCAACATAATACAAGCTACAGGGACACCACATGAGATACACAACGTGCGTGGTGGTACACGTGCTGAATTGCTTGATCTCAAATACGTCCCCCTCTCTATTGGTAACAGTGGTGATCCCTCTATTCCTAACCTTTACTGTCTTGCAACAGACACACTTCCCACAGCAGTAAAAACCTTTAAAATTAAAGGACAAAGATCTTGGATTCGGTGGATCTAGGATCTTTTTCACTACTTGATCTCCTATACTCGGGGCTCGTCTATATATAAACCTCGGTTGAGTTGGCAAGAAATCCCCCAGATATTTATCTCTGCATAATATGTGCCAGTATTTCCTGAAGATATATTCAATATCCTTATACTGGCAGTGGAACCCGGATATAAAGCTCAATTGATGTCTGGTTTCCCCATTCTGTACTTCTTTTTCTTTTAGGCATTCCTCTCTAGGGATTTCAGCAACTTCCTGTATTATTTCAACCAGTGTGCTTTCCTTATAGCCCTTCTGCATGAACCTTTTCTTCAAAATGTCCGATTGAGTCAGAAAATCCTCTTTCAATGTGCAATTCCGACGGATCCGCAACAGTTGGCCCTTCGGTATATTTCTTATCCATGATGGATGGTGTCCACTGGCCACGGATAAATAACTGTTGCGGTCCGTCGGTTTGAAGTACACCTTGGTTTTCAGCGATCCGTTTGTTTTTTCTATGGTGACATCAAGAAAATTGATCGACTCCTCACTGACTTGATATTCTAATTTAATGTTATTTGTATTGTTATTAAGGTATTTCAGGAATATCTCCAATGATTCCTTAGACCCCTGCCATATTAGTAGAATATCATCAATGAACCTTCTGTAGAAGACCATTTCAGGTCTATTGATGTTGAAAATGCGTCTGTCCTCCCATTCAGACATAAACAGGTTGGCGAGGCTGGGGGCATATTTCGCCCCCATTGCCACGCCAACCTGCTGGGAATAGAAGTGTCCATCGAACCAGAAGTAATTGTGGGACATGCAGAAGTCAAGTGCATGTCCCACAAATTTCTTCTGTGCAAACGGGATGTCGTCACGTTTGCTGAGTGCCCAATTCAGGGCTAGCGCTGCGTCCTCATGCTGTATATTTGTGTACAGCGACGCTACGTCAGCTGTCACCAAATAAGACGTCACTGTGGGGTCAAGTTCCACTAGTTCCAACAAACGTAGCAAGTCCGAGGTGTCCTTCAGATATGCTTTCGTTGTCTTCACACTCGGTTGCAGGAACTTATCTAAATATTCTCCCAGTCTCGCAGTGACAGAACCAATCCCGTTAACTATGGGTCGTGGGGGTGGTTGTAGACTATTTTTATGCACTTTAGGTAGTGTATATATCACTGGTATGCGACTTGCACTAGGGACTAAATACCTTTTTTCTTTAGGGTTTAGGGCCCTCATCCCAAAGCCCCATTCCACAAGCGCAGCCAATTGTTCACTATATGAATCTGTGGGGTCTGATTTTAATTTCTTATAAGTATTTCGGTCGCTCAGTAATTCCACCAGTTGATCATGATAAAATATCTTGTCCATGATTACCACCCCCCCACCCTTATCAGCCGGACGAATGATGATGTTTTTTCTATTTTCCAAGGATTTAATCCCTTCCTTAATATAGTAGGGATTCACCCCTTTTCTAACAGGCAGTTCCTCGATATCTTTCAAAACGAGATTTTTAAATACTTCCACAAAGTGGTTGTTTTGAATCAAGGGGTTAAAAATAGACCTGTTCTTTAGGCCACTATCTATATTAGCCGGGGTCCGTGAGGCCCTCATACTCGCTTCCACTGGGTGACTTAGGAAATGCTTTTTTATGTTTAATGTCCGAATGAACTTGTGTGTGTCAATGTACACCTGGAATTTATTCATTTGTTTTTTTGGTGCACACTTCAAGCCTAAATTTAAGATGTTAATCTCCTTATGGTCTAGCGTCACTCCACTTATGTTGTAAATTCCGGTGTTCACATGTCCCTCGGCCGTTTTTTTGGGTTGCCTTGATCTGCCAGCCCTGCATCCCCTCCTTCTCTTGGTGGGGGCACCCCGTATGCGCCTTGCATGTGAGGGGGTCCATACTTCCCCTCCTTCTGATGTTGTGTTCGGGAGTGTCCCCTCGGAGTTCCCCGTTTCCCTCCCCTCCCCCGTTGTCCTAAAAAAGAATGGTTATATGATGGTGGGTCATAATAGCCCTCATTTTCCAATTCAGCATATCTGTTGTACAACGGGATTCCATTATTCCTATCCGAATAATGGTTCGGTGGGGGGTGTTGTCTCCACTGTTGTTGTTCCTGTGGGGGGTAATATCCTCTTGGATCATCTCTTCTAAGCGGCGACTGGTAATAGTAATCATCTCTTCTTAGTGGGGTGTTATTTCTGTGGGGTCTTGGTGTTTGGTAATTATATTCTCCCCTTCCCTGTTGTCCAGGTCTAGGTGAGTGCCCATAACCTTCATTGTGGTTGTTATTCCTCATCTGATGGTCCCCATTATGGGTGGCACCACTAGGCCCTTGTTTGTTCTTTTTTAACATAGTTTTTTGTCCTCCTTCCTTCTGTATAGGCTTATATGTGGCCTTCCCCACAATGGGTTCTGTTCCCTGACTTGGAATCTCCGCAGCGACTTCCTGGTTGTCACTATTGATACTTTGCCAGGAGTAAATCTTATTCGTCCTAAAATCATTTGTATCCCTCGTGAATTTCTTTACCTTCTTTTTTTGTGTTTCACGATCTACCTTCTCTAATTTTAATTTCATTTTAGTGTTAAAATCTTTAACTTGGTTGGACTCCTTGATGGGTTCCAATTTCTCTTGCAACAACCTAATATTTTCATTAATCCTACCTAGTTTAATCTGCTTTCTTTTTAAAACCAAGCCTTGTAGTTCCCTACCAGCTTTGTTAAAAAATGCCAGCCATTCTTCCATAAAATGCGAGTCATTCAGACCATCCTGTGGGGGTACTTCCCACCTGAGACTCCTAAAAATTAAATTTTCCCTCTGGTAGTGTTCAAAAGTGAATACATCCCACCAGGCCTTTAATTGTTTCTCTAGGAGATTTTCCAATGATCTCAATGTCCCTGAAAAATCCTCCTCATCCACAGTCTTAATTTGATTACTTGAGAAAACATGTTCAGGATTCATTTGTCTATTAGACAAATAATTAAAAGGGTCCATGGCAGCTAATGGATAGCACAAAAAGTATATAAATCAACGGTCCTATTATGTGTAACGTCCCACATACACACAATTAACCACCACTGCGCCTTGGAGCAAATAAATTACATGATGATGACCATCAATAAATGAAGCCTATCTAAAGCTGCCACTTTGTGTGTAAAAATGTGAAAAAAATTATTTATATCTTATGCCGTAATAATGGTGTATTACAACCCACGTGAAGAAATAAAAATGTGGCGCTAGTCTAATCACTCTTTCAGTAGGATTACCTATATAAGTGAATAACCTAATCTAATGACACCTTTGTTAAAGGTGTGTGAACCAAATAAATATTGGTGTGAAACAATATTAATAAAACAGCAAAAGCCCAAAAAAAACATCAAATAACAGTGCAATGACTACAGTGACTTAGTGATATAGTTGAAAATCGCAAATGTGTCAATCCTAATAATAAAGTGTGTAAACAATCCGTATGCACACTGAAAATGAACTTAGTGGCTAAATAAAAAAGTCCAAAAATAGGTGCACATATGTGAAATAACAGTCCGTGGTAAAGATGCACAATAGGTGGTGTCACAGCAAATATTGAAGATTCCTGAGGAAAACTTGAACTTTCCACCACACCTCTGTGTTCAGTGTTCCCTCTCCCAATAGACAGACTCTTACCAACTCTATATGCCTCCACTCTCGTATGAGGCCAGCAAGCATGAGAATATCCAAGCAATCAGAAGGGGTTAAAAGTATTCCATTCAGGGGCTCGTTCCATATGCAAATAAGAAAAGAACTCCCAATAGTGTGATAACGTAAAAAACTTTTAATATCCACACACAATACACTTCAAAATATGCACTCACAGTGTATCAACTTTAAAACAGCACATCAAAGAAACTCCACGGCACTCTGTGCACAGCAATATCAACAGGGCAACCTGGGTGGTCTATCCTACGGTGTTCACATAAGGAGTGTTGTAAAGGAGGACCTGAGTGTCACCAGCGTGTAAAGGGATCTGTCTCACCAAATCCTCGCTCGCTCTTCCAATAAATCCTCCGTCTCCCTGACATACGAACCGCAGCACCCAGCTCTCTTAAGTCACACAGTCTCGAATGTTAAATCTACTCACAGCCTTGCCCCCGACATGTTTCGCTACGATCTGTAGCTTATTCATGGGATAGGCTGCTCATGATGTCACTCTACTTAAATACACTCCCTCCCCTCTGTCTAACTAGGGGGATCCCAGTGCGCATGCGCGTCCCGTGAGTCCCGCGCATGCGCATTTGAAGTGTCCCCATACACGCAAACCGCTGCTCAATGCAGCTGTCTGTGTATGCTAACATGTTATTCTCAAGAGCGATTAAAAATCCTGACATCTCACTGTTTAACTCCCATGAATCTGGGAATCCCACAGCCTAATGTCAGCACTTGGGTTTTAAATGAGTGTCCCGGAATACATTCCAAAGCGCTTTATGTGCTGAATGCTAGCACAATCCATATAATATAGGGGTGCTAGGGTTCCTTCTCTCACTTAATGAGCTAAATACTATCACAAATCATATAATGTAGGAGTGCTCTAGCTCCCTCTCAATTTATCAGAGGGATCCAGAGTATCTCAGATTAATTAGTCTGCGATACTGAGCGTCCTCACCACCACACATCAAAGGGAGGTGTATACCTATATATTGAAATCAATAGCTCTGAAAATTAAAAAATCAACTTATAATGCATAAAATTATAAAATTATATAAAATTATATAAAATGGAAGAATAAGCTTGGCTAAACTAAACACTCAGATTGGCTGAATGTACCTGATGTTACTATAGCTGCCTCTATAAGTGTTAGAGAAATAAAACTTACTTTCGGAATATTATTACAGTATTCCAAACAAATATTTCCATATATAAAAATTGACTATCTCTACCTATATTTCATAACATTATGTTAGGATATCTACATCCCATAATCTAACATAGGGGGTATCCACACTGTCAGTGCAACCACTACTTCTAATTGGCGCGGTCGTACCCCAAAATTGTCGTTTGATTACCTACAAAGTGAATAGAAATACTGACTAGGACATATGTATAATCTATAAAACACCACATAAAAAATATATATGTATAAAATTAGATGATCTACTAACAAGTAACAGGTTACCATATTGTTGGGGAAGCCCTGTATTTCTCTTAATCCCCAATCATCATATTATCCTAAGATACCAAAAGTCTAACTCCAGGATATGTGGAAAGGTAATGCCACCCCACATGGAGAGAGGGGCTAGTGTGCTACTCTTATACTAGAGGGGATATAACTGCTCAGCTAAAAATCGTTAATGAAGCAATTGAGGTCTAGCTCAATATTGAGCCCCCTCGGAGTGAGGCTTTTAAACAGAAATATCCATTCCGTTTCACAGCGTGACAAATCTCTTACCCTGTTAGAGCCTCTCCAGGAAGAGTGCACCACCTCTAAGCCACAAAATTGTAGCAAGGTTGGGTCACGTTGATGCTTCTCCCTAAAATGCATGGACACGCTATGGTACTTGTACCCATTTCTAATGTTGGCCAGATGTTCACTGATCCGAGTCTTTAATTGTCTTTTTGTTCTACCAACATAATACAAGCTACAGGGACACCACATGAGATACACAACGTGCGTGGTGGTACACGTGCTGAATTGCTTGATCTCAAATACGTCCCCCTCTCTATTGGTAACAGTGGTGATCCCTCTATTCCTAACCTTTACTGTCTTGCAACAGACACACTTCCCACAGCAGTAAAAACCTTTAAAATTAAAGGACAAAGATCTTGGATTCGGTGGATCTAGGATCTTTTTCACTACTTGATCTCCTATACTCGGGGCTCGTCTATATATAAACCTCGGTTGAGTTGGCAAGAAATCCCCCAGATATTTATCTCTGCATAATATGTGCCAGTATTTCCTGAAGATATATTCAATATCCTTATACTGGCAGTGGAACCCGGATATAAAGCTCAATTGATGTCTGGTTTCCCCATTCTGTACTTCTTTTTCTTTTAGGCATTCCTCTCTAGGGATTTCAGCAACTTCCTGTATTATTTCAACCAGTGTGCTTTCCTTATAGCCCTTCTGCATGAACCTTTTCTTCAAAATGTCCGATTGAGTCAGAAAATCCTCTTTCAATGTGCAATTCCGACGGATCCGCAACAGTTGGCCCTTCGGTATATTTCTTATCCATGATGGATGGTGTCCACTGGCCACGGATAAATAACTGTTGCGGTCCGTCGGTTTGAAGTACACCTTGGTTTTCAGCGATCCGTTTGTTTTTTCTATGGTGACATCAAGAAAATTGATCGACTCCTCACTGACTTGATATTCTAATTTAATGTTATTTGTATTGTTATTAAGGTATTTCAGGAATATCTCCAATGATTCCTTAGACCCCTGCCATATTAGTAGAATATCATCAATGAACCTTCTGTAGAAGACCATTTCAGGTCTATTGATGTTGAAAATGCGTCTGTCCTCCCATTCAGACATAAACAGGTTGGCGAGGCTGGGGGCATATTTCGCCCCCATTGCCACGCCAACCTGCTGGGAATAGAAGTGTCCATCGAACCAGAAGTAATTGTGGGACATGCAGAAGTCAAGTGCATGTCCCACAAATTTCTTCTGTGCAAACGGGATGTCGTCACGTTTGCTGAGTGCCCAATTCAGGGCTAGCGCTGCGTCCTCATGCTGTATATTTGTGTACAGCGACGCTACGTCAGCTGTCACCAAATAAGACGTCACTGTGGGGTCAAGTTCCACTAGTTCCAACAAACGTAGCAAGTCCGAGGTGTCCTTCAGATATGCTTTCGTTGTCTTCACACTCGGTTGCAGGAACTTATCTAAATATTCTCCCAGTCTCGCAGTGACAGAACCAATCCCGTTAACTATGGGTCGTGGGGGTGGTTGTAGACTATTTTTATGCACTTTAGGTAGTGTATATATCACTGGTATGCGACTTGCACTAGGGACTAAATACCTTTTTTCTTTAGGGTTTAGGGCCCTCATCCCAAAGCCCCATTCCACAAGCGCAGCCAATTGTTCACTATATGAATCTGTGGGGTCTGATTTTAATTTCTTATAAGTATTTCGGTCGCTCAGTAATTCCACCAGTTGATCATGATAAAATATCTTGTCCATGATTACCACCCCCCCACCCTTATCAGCCGGACGAATGATGATGTTTTTTCTATTTTCCAAGGATTTAATCCCTTCCTTAATATAGTAGGGATTCACCCCTTTTCTAACAGGCAGTTCCTCGATATCTTTCAAAACGAGATTTTTAAATACTTCCACAAAGTGGTTGTTTTGAATCAAGGGGTTAAAAATAGACCTGTTCTTTAGGCCACTATCTATATTAGCCGGGGTCCGTGAGGCCCTCATACTCGCTTCCACTGGGTGACTTAGGAAATGCTTTTTTATGTTTAATGTCCGAATGAACTTGTGTGTGTCAATGTACACCTGGAATTTATTCATTTGTTTTTTTGGTGCACACTTCAAGCCTAAATTTAAGATGTTAATCTCCTTATGGTCTAGCGTCACTCCACTTATGTTGTAAATTCCGGTGTTCACATGTCCCTCGGCCGTTTTTTTGGGTTGCCTTGATCTGCCAGCCCTGCATCCCCTCCTTCTCTTGGTGGGGGCACCCCGTATGCGCCTTGCATGTGAGGGGGTCCATACTTCCCCTCCTTCTGATGTTGTGTTCGGGAGTGTCCCCTCGGAGTTCCCCGTTTCCCTCCCCTCCCCCGTTGTCCTAAAAAAGAATGGTTATATGATGGTGGGTCATAATAGCCCTCATTTTCCAATTCAGCATATCTGTTGTACAACGGGATTCCATTATTCCTATCCGAATAATGGTTCGGTGGGGGGTGTTGTCTCCACTGTTGTTGTTCCTGTGGGGGGTAATATCCTCTTGGATCATCTCTTCTAAGCGGCGACTGGTAATAGTAATCATCTCTTCTTAGTGGGGTGTTATTTCTGTGGGGTCTTGGTGTTTGGTAATTATATTCTCCCCTTCCCTGTTGTCCAGGTCTAGGTGAGTGCCCATAACCTTCATTGTGGTTGTTATTCCTCATCTGATGGTCCCCATTATGGGTGGCACCACTAGGCCCTTGTTTGTTCTTTTTTAACATAGTTTTTTGTCCTCCTTCCTTCTGTATAGGCTTATATGTGGCCTTCCCCACAATGGGTTCTGTTCCCTGACTTGGAATCTCCGCAGCGACTTCCTGGTTGTCACTATTGATACTTTGCCAGGAGTAAATCTTATTCGTCCTAAAATCATTTGTATCCCTCGTGAATTTCTTTACCTTCTTTTTTTGTGTTTCACGATCTACCTTCTCTAATTTTAATTTCATTTTAGTGTTAAAATCTTTAACTTGGTTGGACTCCTTGATGGGTTCCAATTTCTCTTGCAACAACCTAATATTTTCATTAATCCTACCTAGTTTAATCTGCTTTCTTTTTAAAACCAAGCCTTGTAGTTCCCTACCAGCTTTGTTAAAAAATGCCAGCCATTCTTCCATAAAATGCGAGTCATTCAGACCATCCTGTGGGGGTACTTCCCACCTGAGACTCCTAAAAATTAAATTTTCCCTCTGGTAGTGTTCAAAAGTGAATACATCCCACCAGGCCTTTAATTGTTTCTCTAGGAGATTTTCCAATGATCTCAATGTCCCTGAAAAATCCTCCTCATCCACAGTCTTAATTTGATTACTTGAGAAAACATGTTCAGGATTCATTTGTCTATTAGACAAATAATTAAAAGGGTCCATGGCAGCTAATGGATAGCACAAAAAGTATATAAATCAACGGTCCTATTATGTGTAACGTCCCACATACACACAATTAACCACCACTGCGCCTTGGAGCAAATAAATTACATGATGATGACCATCAATAAATGAAGCCTATCTAAAGCTGCCACTTTGTGTGTAAAAATGTGAAAAAAATTATTTATATCTTATGCCGTAATAATGGTGTATTACAACCCACGTGAAGAAATAAAAATGTGGCGCTAGTCTAATCACTCTTTCAGTAGGATTACCTATATAAGTGAATAACCTAATCTAATGACACCTTTGTTAAAGGTGTGTGAACCAAATAAATATTGGTGTGAAACAATATTAATAAAACAGCAAAAGCCCAAAAAAAACATCAAATAACAGTGCAATGACTACAGTGACTTAGTGATATAGTTGAAAATCGCAAATGTGTCAATCCTAATAATAAAGTGTGTAAACAATCCGTATGCACACTGAAAATGAACTTAGTGGCTAAATAAAAAAGTCCAAAAATAGGTGCACATATGTGAAATAACAGTCCGTGGTAAAGATGCACAATAGGTGGTGTCACAGCAAATATTGAAGATTCCTGAGGAAAACTTGAACTTTCCACCACACCTCTGTGTTCAGTGTTCCCTCTCCCAATAGACAGACTCTTACCAACTCTATATGCCTCCACTCTCGTATGAGGCCAGCAAGCATGAGAATATCCAAGCAATCAGAAGGGGTTAAAAGTATTCCATTCAGGGGCTCGTTCCATATGCAAATAAGAAAAGAACTCCCAATAGTGTGATAACGTAAAAAACTTTTAATATCCACACACAATACACTTCAAAATATGCACTCACAGTGTATCAACTTTAAAACAGCACATCAAAGAAACTCCACGGCACTCTGTGCACAGCAATATCAACAGGGCAACCTGGGTGGTCTATCCTACGGTGTTCACATAAGGAGTGTTGTAAAGGAGGACCTGAGTGTCCCCACAGGATGGTCTGAATGACTCGCATTTTATGGAAGAATGGCTGGCATTTTTTAACAAAGCTGGTAGGGAACTACAAGGCTTGGTTTTAAAAAGAAAGCAGATTAAACTAGGTAGGATTAATGAAAATATTAGGTTGTTGCAAGAGAAATTGGAACCCATCAAGGAGTCCAACCAAGTTAAAGATTTTAACACTAAAATGAAATTAAAATTAGAGAAGGTAGATCGTGAAACACAAAAAAAGAAGGTAAAGAAATTCACGAGGGATACAAATGATTTTAGGACGAATAAGATTTACTCCTGGCAAAGTATCAATAGTGACAACCAGGAAGTCGCTGCGGAGATTCCAAGTCAGGGAACAGAACCCATTGTGGGGAAGGCCACATATAAGCCTATACAGAAGGAAGGAGGACAAAAAACTATGTTAAAAAAGAACAAACAAGGGCCTAGTGGTGCCACCCATAATGGGGACCATCAGATGAGGAATAACAACCACAATGAAGGTTATGGGCACTCACCTAGACCTGGACAACAGGGAAGGGGAGAATATAATTACCAAACACCAAGACCCCACAGAAATAACACCCCACTAAGAAGAGATGATTACTATTACCAGTCGCCGCTTAGAAGAGATGATCCAAGAGGATATTACCCCCCACAGGAACAACAACAGTGGAGACAACACCCCCCACCGAACCATTATTCGGATAGGAATAATGGAATCCCGTTGTACAACAGATATGCTGAATTGGAAAATGAGGGCTATTATGACCCACCATCATATAACCATTCTTTTTTAGGACAACGGGGGAGGGGAGGGAAACGGGGAACTCCGAGGGGACACTCCCGAACACAACATCAGAAGGAGGGGAAGTATGGACCCCCTCACATGCAAGGCGCATACGGGGTGCCCCCACCAAGAGAAGGAGGGGATGCAGGGCTGGCAGATCAAGGCAACCCAAAAAAACGGCCGAGGGACATGTGAACACCGGAATTTACAACATAAGTGGAGTGACGCTAGACCATAAGGAGATTAACATCTTAAATTTAGGCTTGAAGTGTGCACCAAAAAAACAAATGAATAAATTCCAGGTGTACATTGACACACACAAGTTCATTCGGACATTAAACATAAAAAAGCATTTCCTAAGTCACCCAGTGGAAGCGAGTATGAGGGCCTCACGGACCCCGGCTAATATAGATAGTGGCCTAAAGAACAGGTCTATTTTTAACCCCTTGATTCAAAACAACCACTTTGTGGAAGTATTTAAAAATCTCGTTTTGAAAGATATCGAGGAACTGCCTGTTAGAAAAGGGGTGAATCCCTACTATATTAAGGAAGGGATTAAATCCTTGGAAAATAGAAAAAACATCATCATTCGTCCGGCTGATAAGGGTGGGGGGGTGGTAATCATGGACAAGATATTTTATCATGATCAACTGGTGGAATTACTGAGCGACCGAAATACTTATAAGAAATTAAAATCAGACCCCACAGATTCATATAGTGAACAATTGGCTGCGCTTGTGGAATGGGGCTTTGGGATGAGGGCCCTAAACCCTAAAGAAAAAAGGTATTTAGTCCCTAGTGCAAGTCGCATACCAGTGATATATACACTACCTAAAGTGCATAAAAATAGTCTACAACCACCCCCACGACCCATAGTTAACGGGATTGGTTCTGTCACTGCGAGACTGGGAGAATATTTAGATAAGTTCCTGCAACCGAGTGTGAAGACAACGAAAGCATATCTGAAGGACACCTCGGACTTGCTACGTTTGTTGGAACTAGTGGAACTTGACCCCACAGTGACGTCTTATTTGGTGACAGCTGACGTAGCGTCGCTGTACACAAATATACAGCATGAGGACGCAGCGCTAGCCCTGAATTGGGCACTCAGCAAACGTGACGACATCCCGTTTGCACAGAAGAAATTTGTGGGACATGCACTTGACTTCTGCATGTCCCACAATTACTTCTGGTTCGATGGACACTTCTATTCCCAGCAGGTTGGCGTGGCAATGGGGGCGAAATATGCCCCCAGCCTCGCCAACCTGTTTATGTCTGAATGGGAGGACAGACGCATTTTCAACATCAATAGACCTGAAATGGTCTTCTACAGAAGGTTCATTGATGATATTCTACTAATATGGCAGGGGTCTAAGGAATCATTGGAGATATTCCTGAAATACCTTAATAACAATACAAATAACATTAAATTAGAATATCAAGTCAGTGAGGAGTCGATCAATTTTCTTGATGTCACCATAGAAAAAACAAACGGATCGCTGAAAACCAAGGTGTACTTCAAACCGACGGACCGCAACAGTTATTTATCCGTGGCCAGTGGACACCATCCATCATGGATAAGAAATATACCGAAGGGCCAACTGTTGCGGATCCGTCGGAATTGCACATTGAAAGAGGATTTTCTGACTCAATCGGACATTTTGAAGAAAAGGTTCATGCAGAAGGGCTATAAGGAAAGCACACTGGTTGAAATAATACAGGAAGTTGCTGAAATCCCTAGAGAGGAATGCCTAAAAGAAAAAGAAGTACAGAATGGGGAAACCAGACATCAATTGAGCTTTATATCCGGGTTCCACTGCCAGTATAAGGATATTGAATATATCTTCAGGAAATACTGGCACATATTATGCAGAGATAAATATCTGGGGGATTTCTTGCCAACTCAACCGAGGTTTATATATAGACGAGCCCCGAGTATAGGAGATCAAGTAGTGAAAAAGATCCTAGATCCACCGAATCCAAGATCTTTGTCCTTTAATTTTAAAGGTTTTTACTGCTGTGGGAAGTGTGTCTGTTGCAAGACAGTAAAGGTTAGGAATAGAGGGATCACCACTGTTACCAATAGAGAGGGGGACGTATTTGAGATCAAGCAATTCAGCACGTGTACCACCACGCACGTTGTGTATCTCATGTGGTGTCCCTGTAGCTTGTATTATGTTGGTAGAACAAAAAGACAATTAAAGACTCGGATCAGTGAACATCTGGCCAACATTAGAAATGGGTACAAGTACCATAGCGTGTCCATGCATTTTAGGGAGAAGCATCAACGTGACCCAACCTTGCTACAATTTTGTGGCTTAGAGGTGGTGCACTCTTCCTGGAGAGGCTCTAACAGGGTAAGAGATTTGTCACGCTGTGAAACGGAATGGATATTTCTGTTTAAAAGCCTCACTCCGAGGGGGCTCAATATTGAGCTAGACCTCAATTGCTTCATTAACGATTTTTAGCTGAGCAGTTATATCCCCTCTAGTATAAGAGTAGCACACTAGCCCCTCTCTCCATGTGGGGTGGCATTACCTTTCCACATATCCTGGAGTTAGACTTTTGGTATCTTAGGATAATATGATGATTGGGGATTAAGAGAAATACAGGGCTTCCCCAACAATATGGTAACCTGTTACTTGTTAGTAGATCATCTAATTTTATACATATATATTTTTTATGTGGTGTTTTATAGATTATACATATGTCCTAGTCAGTATTTCTATTCACTTTGTAGGTAATCAAACGACAATTTTGGGGTACGACCGCGCCAATTAGAAGTAGTGGTTGCACTGACAGTGTGGATACCCCCTATGTTAGATTATGGGATGTAGATATCCTAACATAATGTTATGAAATATAGGTAGAGATAGTCAATTTTTATATATGGAAATATTTGTTTGGAATACTGTAATAATATTCCGAAAGTAAGTTTTATTTCTCTAACACTTATAGAGGCAGCTATAGTAACATCAGGTACATTCAGCCAATCTGAGTGTTTAGTTTAGCCAAGCTTATTCTTCCATTTTATATAATTTTATATAATTTTATAATTTTATGCATTATAAGTTGATTTTTTAATTTTCAGAGCTATTGATTTCAATATATAGGTATACACCTCCCTTTGATGTGTGGTGGTGAGGACGCTCAGTATCGCAGACTAATTAATCTGAGATACTCTGGATCCCTCTGATAAATTGAGAGGGAGCTAGAGCACTCCTACATTATATGATTTGTGATAGTATTTAGCTCATTAAGTGAGAGAAGGAACCCTAGCACCCCTATATTATATGGATTGTGCTAGCATTCAGCACATAAAGCGCTTTGGAATGTATTCCGGGACACTCATTTAAAACCCAAGTGCTGACATTAGGCTGTGGGATTCCCAGATTCATGGGAGTTAAACAGTGAGATGTCAGGATTTTTAATCGCTCTTGAGAATAACATGTTAGCATACACAGACAGCTGCATTGAGCAGCGGTTTGTGTGTATGGGGACACTTCAAATGCGCATGCGCGGGACTCACGGGACGCGCATGCGCACTGGGATCCCCCTAGTTAGACAGAGGGGAGGGAGTGTATTTAAGTAGAGTGACATCATGAGCAGCCTATCCCATGAATAAGCTACAGATCGTAGCGAAACATGTCGGGGGCAAGGCTGTGAGTAGATTTAACATTCGAGACTGTGTGACTTAAGAGAGCTGGGTGCTGCGGTTCGTATGTCAGGGAGACGGAGGATTTATTGGAAGAGCGAGCGAGGATTTGGTGAGACAGATCCCTTTACACGCTGGTGACACTCAGGTCCTCCTTTACAACACTCCTTATGTGAACACCGTAGGATAGACCACCCAGGTTGCCCTGTTGATATTGCTGTGCACAGAGTGCCGTGGAGTTTCTTTGATGTGCTGTTTTAAAGTTGATACACTGTGAGTGCATATTTTGAAGTGTATTGTGTGTGGATATTAAAAGTTTTTTACGTTATCACACTATTGGGAGTTCTTTTCTTATTTGCATATGGAACGAGCCCCTGAATGGAATACTTTTAACCCCTTCTGATTGCTTGGATATTCTCATGCTTGCTGGCCTCATACGAGAGTGGAGGCATATAGAGTTGGTAAGAGTCTGTCTATTGGGAGAGGGAACACTGAACACAGAGGTGTGGTGGAAAGTTCAAGTTTTCCTCAGGAATCTTCAATATTTGCTGTGACACCACCTATTGTGCATCTTTACCACGGACTGTTATTTCACATATGTGCACCTATTTTTGGACTTTTTTATTTAGCCACTAAGTTCATTTTCAGTGTGCATACGGATTGTTTACACACTTTATTATTAGGATTGACACATTTGCGATTTTCAACTATATCACTAAGTCACTGTAGTCATTGCACTGTTATTTGATGTTTTTTTTGGGCTTTTGCTGTTTTATTAATATTGTTTCACACCAATATTTATTTGGTTCACACACCTTTAACAAAGGTGTCATTAGATTAGGTTATTCACTTATATAGGTAATCCTACTGAAAGAGTGATTAGACTAGCGCCACATTTTTATTTCTTCACGTGGGTTGTAATACACCATTATTACGGCATAAGATATAAATAATTTTTTTCACATTTTTACACACAAAGTGGCAGCTTTAGATAGGCTTCATTTATTGATGGTCATCATCATGTAATTTATTTGCTCCAAGGCGCAGTGGTGGTTAATTGTGTGTATGTGGGACGTTACACATAATAGGACCGTTGATTTATATACTTTTTGTGCTATCCATTAGCTGCCATGGACCCTTTTAATTATTTGTCTAATAGACAAATGAATCCTGAACATGTTTTCTCAAGTAATCAAATTAAGACTGTGGATGAGGAGGATTTTTCAGGGACATTGAGATCATTGGAAAATCTCCTAGAGAAACAATTAAAGGCCTGGTGGGATGTATTCACTTTTGAACACTACCAGAGGGAAAATTTAATTTTTAGGAGTCTCAGGTGGGAAGTACCCCCACAGGATGGTCTGAATGACTCGCATTTTATGGAAGAATGGCTGGCATTTTTTAACAAAGCTGGTAGGGAACTACAAGGCTTGGTTTTAAAAAGAAAGCAGATTAAACTAGGTAGGATTAATGAAAATATTAGGTTGTTGCAAGAGAAATTGGAACCCATCAAGGAGTCCAACCAAGTTAAAGATTTTAACACTAAAATGAAATTAAAATTAGAGAAGGTAGATCGTGAAACACAAAAAAAGAAGGTAAAGAAATTCACGAGGGATACAAATGATTTTAGGACGAATAAGATTTACTCCTGGCAAAGTATCAATAGTGACAACCAGGAAGTCGCTGCGGAGATTCCAAGTCAGGGAACAGAACCCATTGTGGGGAAGGCCACATATAAGCCTATACAGAAGGAAGGAGGACAAAAAACTATGTTAAAAAAGAACAAACAAGGGCCTAGTGGTGCCACCCATAATGGGGACCATCAGATGAGGAATAACAACCACAATGAAGGTTATGGGCACCAGGGGCGGACTGATAACTCATGGGGCCCCCGGGCAATAGGAGATTATGGGGCCCCCGGGCAATAGGAGATTATGGGGCCCCCAGGCAATCAGAGAGTATGGGGCCACACAGTATACACACACACAGTATACACACACACAGTATACAATCACACAGTATACACAGACAGATGTAAAAAAAACACAGATTTATACATACTGTCCCTGGTTTTACTAAGGCTGGCAACCCTGATGGGGCCCCCTAGTGGCCCAGGGCCCTCGGGCAGTGCCCTAATCGCTCAATGGTCAGTCCGCCCCTGATGGGCACTCACCTAGACCTGGACAACAGGGAAGGGGAGAATATAATTACCAAACACCAAGACCCCACAGAAATAACACCCCACTAAGAAGAGATGATTACTATTACCAGTCGCCGCTTAGAAGAGATGATCCAAGAGGATATTACCCCCCACAGGAACAACAACAGTGGAGACAACACCCCCCACCGAACCATTATTCGGATAGGAATAATGGAATCCCGTTGTACAACAGATATGCTGAATTGGAAAATGAGGGCTATTATGACCCACCATCATATAACCATTCTTTTTTAGGACAACGGGGGAGGGGAGGGAAACGGGGAACTCCGAGGGGACACTCCCGAACACAACATCAGAAGGAGGGGAAGTATGGACCCCCTCACATGCAAGGCGCATACGGGGTGCCCCCACCAAGAGAAGGAGGGGATGCAGGGCTGGCAGATCAAGGCAACCCAAAAAAACGGCCGAGGGACATGTGAACACCGGAATTTACAACATAAGTGGAGTGACGCTAGACCATAAGGAGATTAACATCTTAAATTTAGGCTTGAAGTGTGCACCAAAAAAACAAATGAATAAATTCCAGGTGTACATTGACACACACAAGTTCATTCGGACATTAAACATAAAAAAGCATTTCCTAAGTCACCCAGTGGAAGCGAGTATGAGGGCCTCACGGACCCCGGCTAATATAGATAGTGGCCTAAAGAACAGGTCTATTTTTAACCCCTTGATTCAAAACAACCACTTTGTGGAAGTATTTAAAAATCTCGTTTTGAAAGATATCGAGGAACTGCCTGTTAGAAAAGGGGTGAATCCCTACTATATTAAGGAAGGGATTAAATCCTTGGAAAATAGAAAAAACATCATCATTCGTCCGGCTGATAAGGGTGGGGGGGTGGTAATCATGGACAAGATATTTTATCATGATCAACTGGTGGAATTACTGAGCGACCGAAATACTTATAAGAAATTAAAATCAGACCCCACAGATTCATATAGTGAACAATTGGCTGCGCTTGTGGAATGGGGCTTTGGGATGAGGGCCCTAAACCCTAAAGAAAAAAGGTATTTAGTCCCTAGTGCAAGTCGCATACCAGTGATATATACACTACCTAAAGTGCATAAAAATAGTCTACAACCACCCCCACGACCCATAGTTAACGGGATTGGTTCTGTCACTGCGAGACTGGGAGAATATTTAGATAAGTTCCTGCAACCGAGTGTGAAGACAACGAAAGCATATCTGAAGGACACCTCGGACTTGCTACGTTTGTTGGAACTAGTGGAACTTGACCCCACAGTGACGTCTTATTTGGTGACAGCTGACGTAGCGTCGCTGTACACAAATATACAGCATGAGGACGCAGCGCTAGCCCTGAATTGGGCACTCAGCAAACGTGACGACATCCCGTTTGCACAGAAGAAATTTGTGGGACATGCACTTGACTTCTGCATGTCCCACAATTACTTCTGGTTCGATGGACACTTCTATTCCCAGCAGGTTGGCGTGGCAATGGGGGCGAAATATGCCCCCAGCCTCGCCAACCTGTTTATGTCTGAATGGGAGGACAGACGCATTTTCAACATCAATAGACCTGAAATGGTCTTCTACAGAAGGTTCATTGATGATATTCTACTAATATGGCAGGGGTCTAAGGAATCATTGGAGATATTCCTGAAATACCTTAATAACAATACAAATAACATTAAATTAGAATATCAAGTCAGTGAGGAGTCGATCAATTTTCTTGATGTCACCATAGAAAAAACAAACGGATCGCTGAAAACCAAGGTGTACTTCAAACCGACGGACCGCAACAGTTATTTATCCGTGGCCAGTGGACACCATCCATCATGGATAAGAAATATACCGAAGGGCCAACTGTTGCGGATCCGTCGGAATTGCACATTGAAAGAGGATTTTCTGACTCAATCGGACATTTTGAAGAAAAGGTTCATGCAGAAGGGCTATAAGGAAAGCACACTGGTTGAAATAATACAGGAAGTTGCTGAAATCCCTAGAGAGGAATGCCTAAAAGAAAAAGAAGTACAGAATGGGGAAACCAGACATCAATTGAGCTTTATATCCGGGTTCCACTGCCAGTATAAGGATATTGAATATATCTTCAGGAAATACTGGCACATATTATGCAGAGATAAATATCTGGGGGATTTCTTGCCAACTCAACCGAGGTTTATATATAGACGAGCCCCGAGTATAGGAGATCAAGTAGTGAAAAAGATCCTAGATCCACCGAATCCAAGATCTTTGTCCTTTAATTTTAAAGGTTTTTACTGCTGTGGGAAGTGTGTCTGTTGCGAGACAGTAAAGGTTAGGAATAGAGGGATCACCACTGTTACCAATAGAGAGGGGGACGTATTTGAGATCAAGCAATTCAGCACGTGTACCACCACGCACGTTGTGTATCTCATGTGGTGTCCCTGTAGCTTGTATTATGTTGGTAGAACAAAAAGACAATTAAAGACTCGGATCAGTGAACATCTGGCCAACATTAGAAATGGGTACAAGTACCATAGCGTGTCCATGCATTTTAGGGAGAAGCATCAACGTGACCCAACCTTGCTACAATTTTGTGGCTTAGAGGTGGTGCACTCTTCCTGGAGAGGCTCTAACAGGGTAAGAGATTTGTCACGCTGTGAAACGGAATGGATATTTCTGTTTAAAAGCCTCACTCCGAGGGGGCTCAATATTGAGCTAGACCTCAATTGCTTCATTAACGATTTTTAGCTGAGCAGTTATATCCCCTCTAGTATAAGAGTAGCACACTAGCCCCTCTCTCCATGTGGGGTGGCATTACCTTTCCACATATCCTGGAGTTAGACTTTTGGTATCTTAGGATAATATGATGATTGGGGATTAAGAGAAATACAGGGCTTCCCCAACAATATGGTAACCTGTTACTTGTTAGTAGATCATCTAATTTTATACATATATATTTTTTATGTGGTGTTTTATAGATTATACATATGTCCTAGTCAGTATTTCTATTCACTTTGTAGGTAATCAAACGACAATTTTGGGGTACGACCGCGCCAATTAGAAGTAGTGGTTGCACTGACAGTGTGGATACCCCCTATGTTAGATTATGGGATGTAGATATCCTAACATAATGTTATGAAATATAGGTAGAGATAGTCAATTTTTATATATGGAAATATTTGTTTGGAATACTGTAATAATATTCCGAAAGTAAGTTTTATTTCTCTAACACTTATAGAGGCAGCTATAGTAACATCAGGTACATTCAGCCAATCTGAGTGTTTAGTTTAGCCAAGCTTATTCTTCCATTTTATATAATTTTATATAATTTTATAATTTTATGCATTATAAGTTGATTTTTTAATTTTCAGAGCTATTGATTTCAATATATAGGTATACACCTCCCTTTGATGTGTGGTGGTGAGGACGCTCAGTATCGCAGACTAATTAATCTGAGATACTCTGGATCCCTCTGATAAATTGAGAGGGAGCTAGAGCACTCCTACATTATATGATTTGTGATAGTATTTAGCTCATTAAGTGAGAGAAGGAACCCTAGCACCCCTATATTATATGGATTGTGCTAGCATTCAGCACATAAAGCGCTTTGGAATGTATTCCGGGACACTCATTTAAAACCCAAGTGCTGACATTAGGCTGTGGGATTCCCAGATTCATGGGAGTTAAACAGTGAGATGTCAGGATTTTTAATCGCTCTTGAGAATAACATGTTAGCATACACAGACAGCTGCATTGAGCAGCGGTTTGCGTGTATGGGGACACTTCAAATGCGCATGCGCGGGACTCACGGGACGCGCATGCGCACTGGGATCCCCCTAGTTAGACAGAGGGGAGGGAGTGTATTTAAGTAGAGTGACATCATGAGCAGCCTATCCCATGAATAAGCTACAGATCGTAGCGAAACATGTCGGGGGCAAGGCTGTGAGTAGATTTAACATTCGAGACTGTGTGACTTAAGAGAGCTGGGTGCTGCGGTTCGTATGTCAGGGAGACGGAGGATTTATTGGAAGAGCGAGCGAGGATTTGGTGAGACAGATCCCTTTACACGCTGGTGACACTCAGGTCCTCCTTTACAACACTCCTTATGTGAACACCGTAGGATAGACCACCCAGGTTGCCCTGTTGATATTGCTGTGCACAGAGTGCCGTGGAGTTTCTTTGATGTGCTGTTTTAAAGTTGATACACTGTGAGTGCATATTTTGAAGTGTATTGTGTGTGGATATTAAAAGTTTTTTACGTTATCACACTATTGGGAGTTCTTTTCTTATTTGCATATGGAACGAGCCCCTGAATGGAATACTTTTAACCCCTTCTGATTGCTTGGATATTCTCATGCTTGCTGGCCTCATACGAGAGTGGAGGCATATAGAGTTGGTAAGAGTCTGTCTATTGGGAGAGGGAACACTGAACACAGAGGTGTGGTGGAAAGTTCAAGTTTTCCTCAGGAATCTTCAATATTTGCTGTGACACCACCTATTGTGCATCTTTACCACGGACTGTTATTTCACATATGTGCACCTATTTTTGGACTTTTTTATTTAGCCACTAAGTTCATTTTCAGTGTGCATACGGATTGTTTACACACTTTATTATTAGGATTGACACATTTGCGATTTTCAACTATATCACTAAGTCACTGTAGTCATTGCACTGTTATTTGATGTTTTTTTTGGGCTTTTGCTGTTTTATTAATATTGTTTCACACCAATATTTATTTGGTTCACACACCTTTAACAAAGGTGTCATTAGATTAGGTTATTCACTTATATAGGTAATCCTACTGAAAGAGTGATTAGACTAGCGTCACATTTTTATTTCTTCACGTGGGTTGTAATACACCATTATTACGGCATAAGATATAAATAATTTTTTTCACATTTTTACACACAAAGTGGCAGCTTTAGATAGGCTTCATTTATTGATGGTCATCATCATGTAATTTATTTGCTCCAAGGCGCAGTGGTGGTTAATTGTGTGTATGTGGGACGTTACACATAATAGGACCGTTGATTTAAGTAATATTTTATAGTTACACTTTCTGTTTTAACACAGCGCCATTCCCTATATTTTGATTTTAACAAACAAACTCATGCCAATAAAACCATTCTTTGAGAAATTTCTCGTGGAGGCCCTTATCTGTGGCCACCAAGTCCTCCATTGCATTGATTTCAGCTACCTTTTTCAACCAAACGGCCACCGCCGCAGTGGGATGCAGCTCTTCGTCGCTGTGAGCAAGAGAGGCAAAATGTATTTCCTATAGATCTTGCTTGGAATCTCATGGTGGTGAAGGAGGAAGAACGCGGTGGTCCAAGGCAGCTCGGGATCCGTGAATTTCTGAATAGTGCAGTGCACCTCGGTCCAGTAAGGAAGCAAAAGGCGACAAGACCAGAAGATGTAGAGGAGAGACCCCGGTTTCTCCCCACATCTCCATCACAGATTTGTGCTCTGAGGGAACATCTTGTGGATCCTCACTGGTGTATAGTACCACCTTGTCAGTACCTTATAACCTGCTTCCTGATGGTTAGCACAGACAGAGGTTTTACAGGAGAAAAGAACAAGTCTCTCTATCTGTCTATCTGTCTCTCCATGAACTGAAATCCCAGGTCATGCTCCCATTTCCATATGTAGGGGTCTGAAATTCGGGGGTGGCGCTAATAGAAATATTGAAGTCTGGGATACCACATGGTGCATAGGGGACCGTTCCAAGCACAGTAGCTTGAAGGTAGTAATGCTCCTTTTGAAAGGCTCTGGGGAAGATAAAGAGCCAATGAAATGGGCCAGCTGTCGCTTTTGACAGAAGAAAAAACCCTCCAAAGATAGGTCGTCCATGATTCCTTGCCTGGTTAGCCACTGTCTGTTTGTGAGGAAATGCCAGACCTGGGATCATTCAATGCTTTTCAGAGCCTGGAATCCAGGGTCATTGAGTCCCGGCCCAAAGGCTGGGTTCCCCACAACAGGGGTGTGTGGCGACAGAGTGGGTCCGACGGAAAATCACGAAAGGCTTTTTGGCCAATCCGCCACGTTTCACCTACAGTGGTGTAGTCTAATATCCGGCATGGTAAGTTTGTCTGACACCAGGGTAATACATCTAGCTGGGTTCCAGCAAGGATCCTTTTCACCTGGACCCACCGTTTCAAAGAACCATGTCGACACCATTCCAGGATTCCTGTCAGATGACAGGCCATATGATATAGGTTGGCGTCCGGTATACTGAGCTTTCTATGACTTTTTGTGTACGCTAAATTTTAGCTACCGTATATTTGATCAGCTTTATAATTTGTGTTGCCGTGGAAGCTTTTTTATTTGTAATAAAGATTTCCTTTCTTTTTCTTGAATTTTCTTACTATATTACATGCAGGCCATATTTAAAGTCCCTTATGTAGTTTGTTTGGATCTTGTATGCAATTCAACTGGGATGATGCACTCTAATGTTATATTGTTTATTAGTTTCATGGACACCCTCCCATTGTGTGCTGTTTTAGCAAGTGTTACTGCCAGTGTCACTAAAAGTTCCTGTAGCTTTCTACAATACTACTTTTTCAAATACAAGATTTTATACCACCAACTGGTGTGTGTTAGTGCTCTCCCTTTACTGGGTACCAAAGCTCCGGACCTCCTAACCAGTATCTGAGATTTTTTTCCAGTTTATCTGGTACTTTATCTTTGCTGGGAAACCGATATAGCACAGATTTCTTCAGGTAGTCATCAATGAATTTGGGAATATACCTTTTGTTTAACATAGATCTGAGTAAATTAAGTCCAGAGGCTGTCACTCAACTACTTTTGGGAAAAGATTCCCTGGTCATCGTTCCCTTTGTGCAGCTGGTACACTAAATTATTTGACTGCATGGGTCAAACTTGTATGCCACTGTCATGCACAGCCCCACTACATGGGTAACAAAAAAAGTTCCCAGAGTTCTGCTTCAGTTGTCAATTTTGCTGATGTGTTATAGCTTTTCAAATTCTACAATCTGCCTTTTAAGTTACCTGTCTTTTTGCACACAACTTTAATGTGATTCATGTAGCATTATACTATTATTGTGGTTGTTGGAACTTACAGATTCTGTGCAGATTATGCCTTAGGAGCATTTTCACTGTGTTTTTATTCATCCACAAGCTTATCAGGGTAAGATCATCATCTGGGCACACATCCAGTGCTGTAGACATGTGCAATTTGTTTTGTTCCGAATTCGTTTTTAACAAATTATCCAAATTAACAAAAACCCATTTAACAAATTTTTCCGAATATTCGTAAATTTTAATATTTGAAAATTTGTAAATTTGTGCATTTGTAAATCCGTACATTTGCACATTTGTACATTCGTGAATTAGTGAATGATTGAATTTGGAAATGAGTGAATTTGGAAATGAGTGAATTTGGAAATCTGAAATAATAATTAACTACCGTATATACTCGAGTATAAGTCAAGGCCCTAATTTACTACAAAAAAAATGGGAAAAACTTATTGACCCGAGTATAAGACGAGGGTGAGAAATGCACAGCTACTGTAAGTGGAAAAGAGGGTCAACAATGCCCATTTGCAGCCTCACTGTGCCCATTTGCAGCCATAGGTCCCCTGAATTTCAAACTCGGTAGTTAAGGGTTCCTAGATGCCCCCTAGCTGCAGCCAAAATTTGGGGTCTCTGAACCCAAAGGGTCCTGAAATGACATTGCTGCAGATGGACACAGTTGACCAAATTTGGGGCCCTGTATCTCGTGGCCACTTAGTGCTAGGAACCCCAAATTTGGTGTGCAAACCCAGTGGAACTAGCACCATAAAATTTCCAAAGCTGGGGTTTCTAGCACCAAGTGGCCCCGAGATACAGGGCCCCAAAAATCAGTTCAGAAAATGTCAAGCACTTTTCTGCAGCAGAAAATGACATTTTCCGAATCGATTTTGGGGCCCCGTATCTCAGGGCCACTTAGGGCTAGGAATATGGATATGTTATGGTACCAGTTCCAAAGGGTTTGCACACCAAATTTGGGGTTCCTAGCACCAAGTGGCCCTGAGATATGGGGCCCCAAAGTTGGTTCAGAAAATGTCAAGCACTTTTCTTCAGCAGAGAATGACATTTTCCGAACCAATTTTGGGGCCCCGTATTTCGGGGCCACTTAGTGCTAGGAACTTCATCTTTGGATATGTTGTGGAACCAGTTCCACTGGGTTGGCATACCAAATTTGGGGTTCCTAGCACCAAGTGGCCCTGAGATACGGGGCCCCAAAGTCGGTTCGGAAAATAAAAATTTTTGCTGCAGAAAAGTGCTTGACTCGAGTATAAGTCGAGGGGGGCACTTTCCGCACAAAAAAATGTGCTGAAAAATTCGACTTATACTCGAGTATATACGGGTAATAATAACTTAACTATTACTAACTATAATTTGTCTGTTAGTGAACGTAACCAATACAAATTTATCCGAAGTTACAAATTATCCGAAATAACGAATGCCGTATCCAAACGAATGGAACGTAATGAATTAATATTAATAAATAATAATAATAAAAACGTTTTATTTATTATTTGTTCCGTTCCATTTGTTTAGATGCGGCATTCGTTATTTCAGATAATTCATAACTTCGGATAAATTCGTATTCGTTACATTCACTAACAGCCAAATTTCAAAGGAAATTACCTATAATTTAATAGTTACTTTTTCAGATTTTTTAATTTTCAGGTTTTCTGATTTTCAAATTTCGAATTTCCAAATTTCCGAATTTTCTAATTTACAAATGTATGAATTTCCGGATGTACGAATTGCGATCATAACGAATGTCCCAAAAAACAAAAAAAATAAACGAATGAAACGAAAACATACAAATTTTTTGGCAGTGCACATGTCTACAGTGCTGTAACAAGTGTCCCATAGCTGTCTGGGAGACCACTGAGTAGCAGTGCTGCAATATGAAAAATCTTTCATGTCTTCCTCTCTAGCTCACAGGCATTCCGCCGATACTAAGGCAGGCTATAGATCAGGGATTTGCAATTAGTTGACTTCTAGTTGCTAGAACTACAAGTCCCATGAGGCATAGCAAGACTGACTGCCACAAGCATGACACCCAGAGCCAGAGCCAGCAACAGCTGGTGGTCCGCTAATTGCATATCCCTGCTATAGATTATGCAATTTCTTTCCTTCCACCATGAGGAGTCCCTCCCTCAACACTGTTGTGTTTTTCTGTTGGGGAGCCTTTCCTGCAGGCAGAGCACAATGATTAGTGCGGTCTATAGCTAGCTGCACTACTTGTTTGGTAAAATCTTTTACACAAATCGATCGATAGATTTACTAGTGTGCAACCAGGCTGCCCATACATCAATCGAAATTCAGCTGGTCCCGGCTGAACCTGCCAAATTTTTAATTCATGTATGGCCAGCTTTAAGTACACCTTAAATAGTTCTACATGCGCTGGCCTTTCAGTAGCTTAGTCCGGTTTAGCTTTCTATTTTAAAGTGGTTGTAGAGGCTTCAGGTTTTTTTTTATCTTTTAGCGCATTTGACTAAATTTAATTTTTTCAACAAAAATCATAAAATGAAATGATTAATAATGGTCAAAAAGAAAAGTAAACAGTAAGAATGGTAAAGTTGCCCCTTACAATGGTCATCCTTAGCTTCCTTCAGAGGTGCTAACCCTCCACATTTTCATGGCAGTGTGGAAAAAACACCCTGTTGTCCAGGCAAGCAATAGGATATGGAGAATTGTATACCTTACACACATCCCTTATCTGCATTCCTTGTTCTTGTAGTGGACAGCTGGCTGGACAAGAGGATACCAGGGTTATGGCAGCTAGCTGCTGCCAGAACAACGATATCCTCCTTCAAAGTAAGGACATATATCGGCGTGCGGCGGTCCAGAAGTGGTTAATTGTTGATAAATGTAAAGTTATGCACTTGGGTGCTAAGAATATACATGCATCATACAGTGCCTTGAAAAAGTATTCATACCCCCTAAATGTTTCCACACTTTGTCATGTTACAACCAAAAACGTAAATTGTAATTTTATGTGATAGACCATCACAAAGTGGCACATAATTGTGAAGTGAAAGGAAAATGATAAATGGTTTTCCAAATTTTTTTTACAAACATGTGAAAAGTGTGGGGTGCAATTGTATTCAGCCCCCCTGAGTCAATATTTCACTGCAATTACAGTTGCAAGCCTTTTTAAGTATGTGTCTACCAGCTTTGCACATTTAGAGAGAACATTTTTGCCCATTCTTCTTTGCAAAATAGCTCGAGCTCTGTTAGATGGATGGAGAGCGTCTGTGAACAGCAATTTTTAAGTCTTTCCACAGATTCACAATAGGATTTAGGTCTAGACTTTGACTGGGCTATTCTAACACCTGAATATGATTGGATCTAAACCATTCCATTGTAGCTCTGACTGTAGGGGGGTTGTCCTGCTGGAAGGTGAACCTCCGCCCCAGTCCCAAGTCTTTGGCAGACAATAACAGGTTTTCTTCTAAGATTGCCCTGTATTTGGCTCCATCCATCTTCTCATCAATTCTGACAGCTTCCCTGTCCATGTTGAAAAAAAGCATCCCCACAACATGATGCTGCCACCACCATGTTTCACGGTGGGGATGGTGTGTTCAGGGTGATGTGCAGTGTTAGTTTTCCACCACACATAGCATTTTGCTTTTAGGCCAAAGTTCAATTTTGGTCTCATCTGACCAGAGCACCTTCTTCCACATATTTGCTGTGTCCCCCACATGGCTTCTCGCAAACTGCAAACAGGACTTCTTATGACTTTCTTTCACCAATGTCTTTCTTCTTGTCACTCTTCCATGAAGACCAGATTTGTGGAGAGCACGACTAATAGTTGTCCTGTGGACAGATTCTCCCACCTGAGCTGTGGATCTCTGCAGCTCCTCCAGAGTTACCATGGGCCTCTTGGCTGCTTCTCTAATAAATGCTCTCCTTGCCTGGCCTGTCAGTTTAGGTGGACGGCCATGTCTTGGTAGGTTTGTAGTTGTGCCATACTCTTTCCATTTTCGGATGTTGGATTGAACAGTGATCCGTGAAATATTCAAAGCTTGGGATATTTTTTTATAACCTAACCCTGCTTTAAACTTCTCCACAACTTTATCCCTGACCTGTCTGATGTGTTCCTTTGCCTTCGTGATGCTGTTTGTTCACTAAGGTTCTCTAACAAACCTCTGAGGGCTTCACAGAACAGCTGTATTTATACTGAGATTAAATGACACACAGGTGGACTCTATTTACTAGGTGACTTCTGAAGGTAATTGGTTCCACTAGATTTTAGTTAAGGGTATCAGAGTAAAGGGGGCTGAATATAAATGCACGCCACACTTTTCAGATATTTATTTGTAAAAAAAAATTTGAAAATCATTTATCATTTTCTTGTCACTTTGTTTTGGTCTATCACATAAAATCCTGATAAAACACATTTACGTTTTTGGTTGTAAGATGACAAAATTTTGAAAATTTAAAGGGGTATAAATAATTTTTCAAGGCACTGTACACACTAGGGGGAGTACAGCTGGGGGAATCTATGGTGGACAATGGAATTTTTTCTTCCCGGGAGCAAATTGTGTCATGCTTTTATTGTGTTTTTTATGCTTTCTCTGCATCAACTGTGGGTATATGATAGTGTAGATTTTGAGATTCTTCAATTTTGTTTGTTTTGTTTTTTATATTGGTTGAACTAGATAGACTTGTGTTTTTTTTTCAACCTGACCAACTACGTAACTTGCTATCTTTAGTGCTTATTAACAAGATTATGTTCATCAAACTGATCTCTTATATGTTTATTTGACAAAAAATAATTGTCAAGGAAATACATACCTATTAGTAGGAGACCAAAGAAGTATATTACGCTAATTCCAAGAGGACATATAAAGTAGTAACATCACCGCTATCATTAATTTAAGCAGGTCAATATGTTCTTGTTCATTAAACGCTATTAATCTGATCAATGCCTGCTTAAATTGGAAATTGAATACCAGTACTTCAGTGAAAGTTTAGTTACAAGCATTGCAAACGCTTACTTTTTATTTTTTCTATATATATATCTGATACTGGCTGCTGTCTTATCAACACCCCTCCTACCCTTGTTTGTGTGAAAGACCCGCAGATACCAGTTTCCAAGCCGCTTATCACGGGGAAAAAGAGCACTTTCTGCTCTGTGAGCCCAGTGAGGGAATTTCTTCTAGGCAGCAGAGAGAGGAGAAAAAAAAAATTTCTCCATGATTAGGGATTAACGCTGCGGCCTCGGACGGATTAAAAGTGAAACGGTTCTGTCAATCTCAGGTTCAGAGGGACAGGAATTGGGCTATGCTCATTAACTTGTATTATGAAGGGCTGGAAAGTCTAACAAGCAGCCAAATGGGATGGGTCAATATGACCATTTCCTTGCAACTTCAAGGAGACGTTCAACTTTATTAACTGTTTCCTAGTAAATCTAAATCTTCTTCTTATGACTAGGCCATCAACCATAAGAACAGGTAACTTTTTTCACAATTATTCACTTTTATGCCATTGCAGAGGGCACAGGGTTACTCTTTGCACCTGGGGGAATAAAACCTCTGCATATGGAAAAGCTTCTTCACAGTAAGAGCTGCAAAAAAGGGGTAATACGTTCCTTCGGGAACTTATTCTAGCCAGCTTATTTAACTGTTTAAAAAAAATTGCTGTATGCTTTCCCAAATGCACACAATATAACTGGATATTAACGTTTAGAAGTAATAACACCAGAGATCGTTGATCCAAGCAAGATTTGAATCAGTGGATCAGGAAAGATTTTTTTCCTCTTCTGGAACAGATTAGACCATGCTTTATAGCGAGTTTTTGTGTTCCTCTGGATTACCTGTGGGTATAGAGTTCTGTGAATCGAGGTTTTCTATTTATTATTTTTTCTAGTGGTTGAACTCACTGGATCTGTTTTTTTGTTTTTGTTTTTTTAGTCTGAATAAATGCAACTAACCTACAAAGCACTAAAACACTTCCTCAAACTATTGCAGGTTTTACACTTAAGCCTGGTACACACTACAAGTTTGTTTTTTCATTCAACCAAGTGGGTTGAATGAAAAAAAACTGACTGCTCCGGTCGGAGCCGCTGTACTTACTACGTGAAGTTAGTTCAGCGATCTCCCCCGCTGAGTTGTTGTGTTCTGGTGGGTCTCTTTGCCATTGGCTGAGAGTGTTGATCGGGAGTCGGTCAGCTGCTGGTTTTCCAACATGCTCGTCTGACAGAAGCCGGCAGAGCACATACACACGGGCTGAATGTTGCCTGTTTTTTTGAACTGGCCAATGTTTCCCGACATCCGGCCCGTGTGTAAGAGGCTTAAGTGGATAGCTGGTGAGTTACTAATCCCTCTGCTAGTGATTACAGCTATTACTCCACCGTACATGACGCCTCCTCAAGGATAGACCTTTTATATGTTTACCAATACTATCTTAGCAGGCTCAGTTGCGCTAATATTGGCCAAATAACTATTTATGATCATGCTCTAGTGTCCCTGACTTTGAGACCCTCAAGTACACACCACCCTGTGTGAACCTGGTGTTAAATGAGTCTCTGCTAGATGATGATGCTAACATGAAATGAAAGAAAAGAACCCGCCGCTCCAGGTGAGGCAATGGATCCTAATGAAAATTGTGGGTGTCCGCCCCAGCTCACCTCCGTATGCAATATAGAATGAAGAAATGGCTGCACACCACGGCTAGTTCCAAGTTCCTTTATTGGACATCCCAAAAGTGACACCACTGGTAACAACCAAGTAGCCTGGTAGACGCGTTTTCACACAATACAAATGTGCTTATATCTGGGCTGGTCTTGAATCTTCTATTAAAACATATTTTGCACTGAATTCCACCGACAAGGTGTCCACACCGATAACCCCCCTATCTAAGGAGGCGTTGCTGGCCCATATTGTAGTTATAGCCAAACCTGGGAAAGAGATGCTATATTGCCAGAATGATTTCATATTTTGCTATTAAATTCTGATACCATGATTTTTTCCAAACTTCTAGCTACGTGTCAGGGACAAGGCTGTTACAGGACTGGCAATGTTGCCCATATCCAACATGGATGCTTTCAGAGAACCCAGGCACGCGCTGGAGCTCACACCGTAGATCAGCGCACCTGGCGTGACAGACACCAACTGCCCTATTTAAACCTGTCACTGAAGTCAGGATGTTGCTGGATTATCTTCAGCTTCCCCGTGTTCCCTGTGCTTCTGTATCTCTGATCTGTGGATTTCCTGTTACCAACCCAGCTTGCCCTGACCCTGCTTTCTGATATCCCCGGCTTGACCCCTGGCTGGCATCTGGACTTACTGGGCTACTGCTTATTCTCTTGTCTGACCCCGGCTTGGCTCCTCAACTCAGCTGTTCCTGTCTTCAGTGTATGACCTCAGCTTGCTCCTGTTCATGCTTCTGGACTGATCTACCCTATATGACCTTTGGCCTGGCTCCCGGTTTCTCTCCTTACCAAGCACCTCAAGTACTTCTAGTTCTACCAGCCTGGTACAGTCATCCCTAGGTGATCAGCTCATCTGACTACAAGCAAGAACCTGTCAAACCAGGGGAGCCCTCTTAGCTTCTCGGCCTCCATACCAAAACCTGACATTACCAGACTATAGGACCTCCTCTCCATGATCATCCACCCTGATAACACAGGGTTTATAATGGGCAGGGAGGTTCGTGATAACAGAATCAGAACTCATAACATTCTTCCTTGGACCCGTTATGACCCAGACAAATCCCCATGCTTGATTCTGTCAACAGATGCCGAAAAGGCGTTTGACAGGGTGGATTGGCTGTTTATGGACCCTACCTAAACTAGGCTTATGGTAGAAAATGATGGGGTGGATTTTAGCCCTTTACCATGACCCTGAGGCTAGGGTAAAAGGAAAAGGGAGGCTCGTGATAACAGAATCAGAGCTCATAACATTCTTCCTTGGACCCTTTATGACCCAGACAAATCCCCATGCTTGATTCTGTCAACAGATGCCGAAAAGGCGTTTGACAGGGTGGATTGGCTGTTTATGGACCCTACCTAAACTAAGCTTAGGGTAGAAAATGATGGGGTGGATTTTGGCCCTTTACCATGACCCTGAGGCTAGGGTAAAAGGAAATGGGTCTCTAAGTTGCTGAGCATTTGCAACGGGACTAGGCAGGGATGCCCACTATCCCCGTTTCTATTTTCCAAGAATGGAATAGTGCTGGTGCCTTTTCTATGGAAAATCAGGCAAAATGAGGATGTTAAAGGAGTACAGATTGGCTCTAGAGAACATAATTGTCTGCATACATAAGGACATACTATTTTACGTGTCTCAACCTCCTACTACCCTCCCGATCTTATCAAATTTTCACAGATATGGCAATCTCTCTAACTTGAGAATCAATTATGGGAAATCTTAAATCGCTTTATGGTCCTACTAAATCTAATATTGCAGCTTAAAGCGTATTTCCCATTTACTTGGAAAACACTTACTTTGCCTTATTTGGGCAGACCCATATCCCCAGACCTCAAAATGTATTCTGCAAATTATGGTACACTATTACAGACAGTGGAAATGGATTTAAAAACTTGGCACACAACTACCCTCACATGGCTGGGACGCATTAATGCATTTAAAATGTCAGTACTGCCAAGAATTCTGTACATACTCTGTACCCATACGTCTGCCTCTTATGTTTTTTCAGACGACTCCGTATGTTGTTTGGGACCTTCATTTGGCAGGGGTAGCAGCCTAGATTAGCGTACTCTATACTTCACAGATGTAAGGAAGATGGGGGCCTGGGTGTACCTGATGCCTCTTTATATATAAAGCCATGCATTAGTCCGGATTCCTAACTGGTGTCATCACTTGAAAACGAACATTTGGGTCACTTTAGAGAAATTGATAACAGGCAGGAACCTAGCAGGGGCACCATGGATTCCAAATCCATGGAGGTCTATCTAGCTGGACATCCCCACTCATTGTGCACACTCTAAAGGTATGGGACCAGGTTAAAATTGTGAATTATCTATGCCCACCTCACCTTTAGCACCACTAGGCAGTTTTCCTTGGTTCCTTCCTGGCGAGGATATTGCCTTCTTCAAAACTTGGAGTGGAGATGGGAACTTCACTTGTCTAAAATTAGCCCCTACAGGACGACTCCTATCTCTGGATGGGCTCCGAAGTTCCTGTAGTGCATTGCCCATGGACATTTGGCGCCATAGGAAGTTGAGTGATTATTTACAGAAACTAGCACCTAAACTACGCCCACATGATTCTTTAACACCCTTTGAATCCATGTGTAAAAACCTCTGGGAACCTAGCACTTACTCTCGCAAATGTACAGATACTATACACCTTATGTATTTTTGAATGTTGCACATAAATTACCTATTTTTTTTTATTTTTGAATTCATGAATAGGGACTTATTTGTTTTATAGGATTTGAGTATTGTTTTTTCAACAAACTACTGTGTTTATTTGCATATAACACTCACTTTTTCACCATGAAAATCAGGTGCAAATAGCGTGTGCGAGTTATACGCCAATACTTCAAATTCAGCTGCCTCGGAGGCAACGGGGGGGGGGGGGGGGCGAGTGCCGTCAGATTACATACAGTGAGAATCTCCTGTTTACTTGGCGGCCTCTGTAATAGGGAGTCAATAGATGGCAATGGCGAGGCTGCTGCATTAATGGCAATGGCGAGGCTGCTGCATTGATGGCAATGGTGAGGCTGCATTGATGTGGACTAATAAGGCTGCATTGATGGCACTTGTGAGGCTGCAGGTGGGCATTAACCAGGCTGCATTGATGGCAATGGTGAGGCTGCAGATGAGCACTGACCCTTATTTTGCTTCAAAGTTCCTTATTTAAAATTTAAGTTTTTTCCTGAAACTTCCCTCTTAAAATGAATGTGCGTGTTATATGCCGATAAATTTTATGTTGGTGTATTTTTTATGAAATGTAAATTTGCATTTATGTCACATTTTTTCACTTTATGAATTGAGATTTTTATCATTAATTTATATTAGAATTTTATGCACATTAAGTACAGTATATTTTCTATCATGTTGTATTATCTAGTGCCACACTCTTTATTTATTTATGCACTAAGTTGGTATCACAGATTTAGGTGTAGGCTGCTTTTATTTGTTAAAATCTTCCTCAGCGGGGGGGTGTGGTCAAGCTGGCGACCTAAGCGGATGTGTCTGAGCAGAGCTCTGCTCCTACCTGCCTATTTTATCCGGTTTACATGGGATCTGCTTCTGTTTTTACCCTCGCTGACACTCGGGTATGAGAAGAGGCAAATCCGGCTCGTGGATCCACTCTTAAGGCATCCCCGCAGCAGAAGAAGCAAGGCCCTGTAGGCCGCGTGTACATGGCATCCCAAACTACGCCAGCAGATCCAGCGACGATGGAGGAGGATCACTTCCAGGCCCTCGTGCAGGCCATCTCCGGCTGCCAAACAACTTTGACGGGGAAAATTGACATCCTGCAGACAGATTTCGGGCTGATGCGGATGGACATGGATAAAATGCGTGATCAGCTGGGTGAGGCAGAGCGGCGTTGGGCGACTCAGAGGACTCCTTCCGGGATCACCGTGCTTCCATCCATACCCTACAGGTGAAAATGAAGGCACTCTAGTTGCGGGCGGAAGACAGCGAGAACAGGAGCCGCAGATATAACCCGAGGGTGGTGGGACTGCCGGAGGGAGCCGAGGGCCAAGATCCTACAGCCTTTACAGAGAACCTGCTCTGCACCCTCCTCCCACAGAGTGCCACCTGTACAAGGCCAACCGGGGCCGCCCCCCCCGCGCACCTTCATTTTCAGGCTGCCAAACTTCCGGGATCAGGACATAGCACTTAGTGAAGCTCAGAAAGTGGAAGAGCTCCAGTTTGAAAACGCAAAGATCATGCTGTTCCCGGACTACTCTCTCGACACCCAGAGGTTCTGCAGAACCTTTGACCACGTCAAAGCTCAGCTTCGTACCAGAGGCCTGAAATACAGCATGTTGTTCCCGGCTCGCCTACGAATTGTGGATGGGGAATCCACCCGCTATTTCACCTCGCTTGATGATGCCTCCCAATGGTTGAATACAGGTTTGTAGGCGGTTGCCTCCGAACTAAACTGAACCTGCTGGCCGCCTGAGTGTTCGGTGGTCATTTGCTTCTCCATCTGCCCCTAGGAAACTTTCCTACTGTGTGATGGGTCTAGTTTTGGGTTTAAGCACTCAGAGTTCCCCTACAGATGTGCAGGCTGGGCGGGGTTGGGTTTATTTGTTAAGACTTTTCTTTTTTGTTTGAGTTTATAGATGATGTATGCAGTGGTTTGCCTTGGACACCTATTCCAGACCTTGTCATAACCGAAGGCTGGGTGTTCAATGCCTCAGAAGTAGATGGTTATGTATTGCATGGTAAATGCCTTGCCCCAGGTCAACCGACATGGCTCCCATAAGATTTATCTCCTGGAATGTCCGGGGACTCAATGACTAGATCAGGAGATCCCTAGTCATGGCCTATCTTAAATACACCCCTTTTATATGTATATTACATGACTCACCTAGTGGGAAGTAAGGTTCTTAGCCTGAAAAAAACATGGGTGGGACACGATCACCATGCAACGTACTCTGGGTACGGGGGGTTAGCATACTAATCCACAAGACCCTGTCTGACAGATGTCTGGTGGTGGAGATACCCAACTGATAGAGCCTTTACCTGCCAATCCACCTCCTACCATACAGTATCTAGAATTGACCTGGTGTATGTCAGTGGAGGGCTGCTTTTCCGAGTGCGTGAAGTGAATATACCCCCAAGGGTCATATCAGACCATGCTTCTTGCTCCTCTGCCTACAGACTCAGACACCCCGCTCGGACAGTACGGATGAGCTTCAAGTTTGAGTCGAACCCATGTTCGACTCTTATGCGGCGTACACACGGTCGGACTTTTCGTCTACAAAAGTCCGACAGCCTGTCCGACAGACTTTCGACTGACTTTTGTCGGACTTGCGGCAGACTTTCTTACGAACGGACTTGCCTACATACGATCACACAAAAGTCCGACGGATTCCTACATGATGACGTACACCGGACTAAAATAAGGAAGTTGATAGCCAGTAGCCAATAGCTGCCCTAGCGTGGGTTTTTGTCCGTCGGACTAGCACACAGACGAGCGGATTTCTGGGTCCGACGTAGTTACGACGTAAAGATTTGAAGCATGTTTCAAATCTAAAGTCCGTCAGATTTGAGGCTGGAAAAGTCCGCTGAAAGTCCAGGGAAGCCCACACACGATCGGATTTTCAGCCAGCTTTAGTCCGTCGGACTTTTGTATATGAAAAGTCCGACCGTGTGTACGCGGCATAACATCGCATGTTCGACCGTTCGACGAATTGCGAACATTATGGGTCGTTCGTGCCAAATTCGAGTGGCGCGTCCCAGCCCATAATTCACTGCGGCATCGCAGTGCATTGCTGGATGATGATTAGCCAAGCATGCACTATGACCCGCATGATTGGCCAATCACAGCGCAGTCTGTACAGAGAGCCGTAATTGGCCAAAGCCAGGGTGGCTTTGGCCAATTATGGCTCGGGGTTTAGTACACGCCCAACACTATATAAGGCCGCCTGTGTGGTGGCCTTGTGTAGTGTGTTGCAGCAGAGAGATAGACAGTGTCATTTGATTTAAGTTAGAGTAGGCAGGCGAGTCAGTTAGCTGCACTTACAGTGTATTGTGTATATATATGCATCCTAGGTGTTGTGTGTGTGTGTGTGTGTGTGTGTGTGTGTATATAGATATAGATATAGATAGATATAATATATATATATATATATATATATATATATATATATATCTCTATATTTATATATATATATATATATATATACACACTGTATTGTTTTTACAGTATTTACAGCCACCTGTAGATCCTATTAGTACCACAGGCAGGCAGCTACAGTATTTACAGTTAGTGTAGTGCGTCCTCTGCACAGCGTGCACCTAAAGCTACCAGAAGACAATAGCTGTTGTTCTGATCCTATTAATAACACAGGCAAGCTGCTGCAGTATTGACATTGTAGTGCGTCCTTTGCACAGTGTGCACCTAAAGCTACCTGAAGACAATTGCTGTTGTTCTGATCCTATTAATACCGCAGGCAGCTGCAGTATTTACAGTTAGTGTACTGTGTCCTCTGCACAGTGTGCACCTAAAGCTGAAGACAATTGCTGGTGTTCTCATACTAATACTACAGGCAGGCAGTTGATTCTGATAGCTGCAGTATCAGTATATATATATATATATATATATACATCTCAGCTTTGTGCAGCTACATCTCACTGCAGGCCATTAGTATGTCTGCAAGGCCAACAAGGAGAGGCAGACAGTCACAAGCCAATAAAAGAGGGCAAGCAGGCTCTGTGTCTAGAGGCAACAGTGCTGGTCGTGGACATGGTGCATCCTCATCAGCACGTGGCCGTGGAGCACACTTGTCCTTTTTTTGGCAGCTGGCCGTGTTGAGCCGCAACATGCGGAAGACTTGGTAGAGTGGATGACCAAGCCATCCTCATCCTCCTCATCCTCTCTCACCCAGGCCCAAGGTACTTTGTCTGGCAAAGCAGCTGCCAATGCTGCCTCTTCCCTCGGCTCAATGGCATCAGTCGTTCCTTCCCTAGCCCCACCATGTACTCCTTAGGAGTCCCCTGAACTGTTTGACCACTGTGTTGGGTACATGCTCCAGGAGGAAGCCCAGCGTTTTGAAGGCTCCGATGATGGTACCCAGCTAGAGGAAAGCAGTAACGTGAGCCCAGAGAGAGGGGGTGCCCAAGAAGGACAGCAATCTGGCAGTCATGTTCCCCCAGCTGCAGCATACTGCCAGCTTTGCTCCAGTGATGAGGAGAGAGGGGATGATGAGGTCACTGACTCCATGTGGGTGCCTGATAGGAGAGAGGAGGAGGCACATCCCCAGCGAGGCAGGATGCCCTCCAGGCGCCAGCTTAAGTGCAGCACACCGACTGCATCACACTGCAGAGCTCCGCATGTGCAGGGCGCTGCTGTCTCTGCGCATTATTCCAAAAGTTGTTTAGTGTGGGCCTTTTTTGAGACGAGTGCATCAGATCCCACCGCTGCTATTTGCAACATATGTCTCAAGCGTATCTCACGTGGCCAAAACATCACCCGCTTGGGCACCACATGCTTGACCAGACATATGTCGACCTGCCATGCAGTTCGTTGGCAAGCCTACCTAAAAGACCCACACCAAAGAACAAAGCGGATCTCTCCTTGCTCCTCATCAGCTGGGATCTCCAACTCCACTATACCTTCAGTTCTCTCTGAAACCTGCACAGAGAGGAATGAAGGTGTCGAATTAGGTGTGTCACAGCCAAGTACTTGTGGACAATCTGCTATCAGTACACCAACGTCACATTGTACCAGGCAAATTTCCCTGCCCCAGCTGCTGCACCCCTGAAAGAAGTTCACTCCCAGCCATCCACATGCCCAGCGGTTGAATGCTAGCTTGGCTAAATTGCTAGCACTTCAACTGCTGCCTTTTCAGTTGGTAGACTCTGCCTCCTTCTGTGTGTTTGTGGAATGTGCAGTTCCTGAGTGGCAGGTTCCCAGACGCCACTTTTTCTCACGGAAGGCGATTCCGGCTCTCTACCGGCATGTGGAAGGCAATGTTTTGGCCTCGCTGGACAGGGCGGTCAGCGGTAAGGTGCATATTACCGCTGACTCATAGTCCAGCAGCCATGGACAAGGACGTTGCCTATCTTTAACCACGCACTGGGTGACTCTTCTGGCAGCTGGGAAGGATGCAGGACAGGATGCAGTAGTGTTGGAGGTTGTTCCGCCACCATGCCTCCAAAATTCTACTAGTGGTGATTCTGCCACACCTCTCTCCTCCACCCCCTCCTCTTCTTCTTCCTCCATGGCCTCTTCCTGTGCTGATTTGTCCTTGGAACCAGCAGTGCTTTGTAGGCGTTCAGGGGCTACGCAGGCAAAAAGATGCCATGCGGTGCTTGAGCTGGTGTGCTTGGGGACAGGAGCCACACTGGGGCAGAGATTCTGTCAGCTCTGCAGTGGCAGGTTCAGAGGTGGTTGACGCCACGCCAGCTTAAGCCAGCTATGGTGGTTTGCGACAATGGCAACAACCTCCTCTCCACCCTCCGACAGGGGCAACTGACCCATGTGCCCTGTTTGGCTCACTTAACTTGGTGGTGCAGCGGTTCTTAGGCAGGTACCCGGGCTTACAGGCAGGCCAGGAAAGTCTGTGTGTGTATTTCCCCAGGTTATATAATGCCAGTGCTCGGCTGGCTGACCTCCAAAAGGAATTTAACCTGCCCAAGAACCACCTAATCTGTGACATGCCCACCAGGTGGAACTCAACGTTGGCCATGCTGCAGCGGCTGCACACGCAGCAGAGGGCCATCAATGAGTACCTATGCAACTATGGCACCAGGAGAGGGTCAGGGGACCTTGGTTTTATTTCCCCACGCCAGTGGGCTATGATCAGGGATGCATGCACTGTCCTGTCACCATTTGAGGAGGCCAACAAGGATGGTGAGCAGTGACAGTGCATGCATCAGTGACACTGTCCCTCTTGTCCACTTGTTGGAGCACACGCTGCATGGAATAATGGACAGGGCACTTGAGGCAGAACAGAGGGAGGAAGAGGAGGACTTCCTTACCTCTCAAGGCCCCCTTTATCCAGACAGTGTTCCTGCGTGCCCGCCGATCACACAGGAAGAGGATGAGGAGGAGGATTGTGTCAGCATGGAGGTGGAGTCTGGCACTCAGCATCAGCAGTAGTCTTCAAGGGATCATTTACAGTCCGAAGAAACCCATTGACTTGTACGTGGCTGGGAGGAGGTGGCTTCTGATCATGTCATCCTTTGTGACCCAGAGGTCTCTGGACCGAATGCCTCAGCAAACCTACACTGCATGGCCTCCCTGATCCTGCAAAGCCTGCGGAAGGATCCTCATATTCGTGGTATCAAGGGGAGGGATGATTACTGGCTGGCAACCCTCCTTGAACCATGTTACAAGGGTAAGGTTGCGGACCTTATCTTGCCGTCGCAGAGGGAGCAGAGGATGAAAAATCTTCAGGAGGCCTTGCAGAAAGGTTTGTGCAACGTGTTCCCAGAGACTGGGAGGTTACAAACTCCTGTTTCTGGACAACGTGTTGCTGAGGCTTCGGTCAGTCACAGAAGGAGCGGTGGAGAAGGTGGCCGTCTGACCGATGCGTTCAGACAATTTTTTAGTCCGCAGCCCCAAGGTTTGATTGGTTCCAGCAACCATTGCCAGCGTCTGATTCACATGGTGCAGGATTACCTAGGGACAAGATCTGACTTGGACACCTTTCCCACCGAAAATCCTCTGGGTTACTGGGTCTTGAGGATAGATCACTGGCCAGAGCTTGCACAGTATGCAATTTAGCTACTTGCCTGTCCTGCATCCAGTGTTCTTTCGAAACGCACATTCAGTGCTGCTGGAGGCTTTGTAACCGATCACAGGGTGCGCCTGTCCATCAAATCGGTCGATCGGCTGACCTTTATAAAAATGAATCAGTCTTGGATCACCAGCTACCAAGCACCTGATGCTGATGTAACTGATTGATTTTTTGGTTTTTTTTTAATGTGAGATCCCTTCAAGACTGCCTATGCTGATGCTGAGTGACAATCCTGTTCCTCCTCAATTTTCATGCTGATAGCTTAGAAGAACATTTTTGGTTCTGGGCACTGCCACCAGTGGCCAAGGCCCAATTTTTCTGCCCCTGTTCAACGGGCGTGTAATTACAATTTTTTAACAAAACTTTGCAGTAAGGCTCATTCCTGCGCTCCAACTATAGTATCTGTGAGGGATTGCAGTGTTATGGCACCAGTGCCTAAGGCCCAATTTTTCTGCCCCTGTTCAACAGGGACATGTAATTACAATTCATGATCTAATATTTCACAGCAGGGCCCATTCCTGCGCCCACCAAGAGTAACTGTGAGGGCTTACAGTATTGTGGCAACACCACCACCACCAAAGGCCCAATTTTTCTGCCACTGTTTAACAATGGCATGTAATTACAATTCTTGATCTAATATTTTACAGCACGGCCCATTCCTGCGCCCACCAAGAGTAACTGTGAGGGCTTTCAGTGTCTTGTTGCAACATCAACACCTAAGGCCCCAATTTCTGCAGAGTATATAGGGCAGGCCCCTACTTTCAAACATCCAACTTACAAACGACTTCTACTTGCAAATGGAAGGAGACAACAGGAAGTGAGATGAAATCTACCCCTAGGAAGGGAAATTCTCTCCTGTAATAGTTAATATTGGAAAAACGTGTCTCTCCACTGATGCTTTATCACCAATCGTTTCACTAAAAACTCCAAATTTTCAAAAAACATTTGTCATTGGGACAGAAAGTGAGGCGAAATCTTCTGAAGAGGTGCACAGACAGCAAAACAAATGTTACAGGGGTGATAACCATAGGTGTGCACAGCCTATTGCATTAGGGTGTGCACCTCAAAGCTCAAACACATATGTGTGTATGCATGTGTATATAAACTGATGGTGTCAGTAGAGCAGCGGACAGTGTCAGTAGGGCAGAGATTGGTGACAGTAGGGCAGTGAAAGGTGTCAGTACTTTTTATATGTATTATTTTATTTTTTACAAGTTTTTTTTTACAAGTTTTTTAGGAGCCCATTAGGGGGCTTTGGTGAAATATCAGGGGTTTAAATAGGGGGAATGTGCACCACACAGCATGATCCGGGTGTGCCCAGGCACACCCGGCACCCCCTGTGCGCACGCCTATAGTGATAACCCTTCCCTATGTTTTCCAAAAAGCTTAAAAATAGTTTTTTTGGCTGGAGCTACACTTTAAAAATCTACCAGTTCAAAATTACAAACAGATTCTACTTAACAAACCTACGGTCCCTGTCTTGTTTGCACCGCCTGTATACTGCTGTTCAGAGTATATATGGCCTGGGGGCCCCACGCCTTTCCTTTTTTTAATTTGGGTGCGGGGTTCCCCTTAATATCCATACAAGACCCAAAGAGCCTGGTAATGGACTGGGGGGGGGTACCCATGCCGTTTGTCTCACTGATTTTCATCCATATTGCCGGGACCCGACATTATATTAAAGCCGCAAGCAGTTTTAAATTACTTTTATTCCTTTAAAAATGTAGTTTTGTGCAGGGACTGTTCTAAGCACGGGAAACACGTGCCACTTTACAGGCATACTATAGACACCCCCCAGGTACGATATTTAACCACTTGAAATGCGCGCTATAGCCGAATGACGGCTACAGTGCGGACCTGCTTTGCTGGGACTACGTCCATTGACGTCGTTCCGTGCACGAGCAGCCTGCGTGCCCTGCTCTGTGATCACCGAGTCAGACTCACCTGATCACAGATTGGAGTAAGGGGTCGATCCCGACCCTTTAACACGTGATCAGCTGTCAGCCAATGACAGCTGATCATGTGATGTCAACAGAGCCGGTAATCGGCTATTTTTCTCCTCGCAACAGCGTGAGGAGGAAAAAAAAGCAGATCAGTGGCGGCAGTGAGGGGGACATCAGTCCCGATCATGGCGAGCTGCCACCAGATCCTCAGTGCCCACCTGTGCCCCCTGCCAGTGCCACCTAGCAATAGGCAGCAGTGCCGCCTACCAGTGCCCACCAGCGCCACCCATCAGTGCCCACAGTGCCACCAATCCGTGCCCACAATCAGTGCCTCAACAACAGTGCTGCACATCAGTGCCACCTATCAGTGCCCAGCAGTGTCACCTACCAGTGCCTCCCACCAGTGCTGCCCATCAGTGGTACCTATTAGTGCCACCCATCCGTGCCAATCAGGGCCCATCAGTGGCGCCTTATCTGTGCCTATCAGTGCCGCCCTAACTGTGCCTCTCAATGCCGCTTTAACTGTGCCTATCCGTGCCCATCAGTGCAGCCTATCAGTGCCCACCAATGCTGCCTCATCAGCGCATATCAATAAAGGAGAAAGATTACCTGTTTGCAAAATTTTATAACAAACTATGAAACATGATTTTTTTTTTTTTTTCAAAATCTTCCATTTTTTCTTGTTTAGCAAAAAATAAAAATCCCAGCTTTGATTAAATACCGCCTATAGAAAGCTCTATTTGTGGGAAAAAAGGATAAAAATTTCATTTGGGTACAGTGTTGTATGACCGCGCAATTGTCATTCAAAGTGCGTCAGCGCTGAAAGCTGAAAATTGGTCTGGGCAGAAGGGGGGTTTAAGTGCCCAGTAAGCAAGTGGTAAAATAAATATTTCACTTTTATTTTTTCACTTTATGCATCATTAAAATCTCTTCTCCTGAAAAAACGGACGTTTTTTTAACTTTTTTTTGCATTGATACATGTCCCCTGGGGCGGGACCCAGGTCCCCAAACCCTTTTTAGGACAATAACTTGTATATTAGCCTTTATAATCAAAATTTGGGGCAATTGCCCCAAAAAATTTGATAAGGTCTGGGCGACCTGGGTTTGTGAGGAGCAGCTGCCCCTGGAGTAGGGATTGGATCCAAAGGACCACCCCACATGCACTATGTTGAATACTATTCAATTACACGACTGTACACCATTGGTCACTTACAATCAAAGCTCTTGCTGATTTTCCTTGTACCCTGGTAGTGATACCCCCCCAACCCTTTTGCTTGATACCTATCTGCCCAATTCTAGGTAAATGATGACCCTTTAGAGGATGGGAATCCTTGCACTCTCCTCATTTACCATTCGCTGTGCATGGTGATTTAAATATGAATGGCATTCCCAGTTGTAATAAGAAAATGCAATACTGAATATGTACCATTGTCTTAATGCCTTTATTTTTAAAAATGGATTACTGTTTATTTGTGTACCATCTACATTGATTTCTACGTAACCGTAACCACTGCACACGTTTTTTTCTTTTTTTTATTGAAAATAAATAAACTTTATGGTAAAAAAAATCTTCCTCAGCATATATATATATATATATATATATATATATATATATATATATATATATCCACAGCAGAAGGCAGTTCTGGAATTGAAACCTTGGATGGAGCCATCTGGTGTGAGTGGGGTCACGGTTCTGGCTTATATACTAGTGTGTGTGTAAATTTTAGCTTGTGCCTAGTGAGCTCTGTAGAGAACTGGCTTTTTACAACAGTAGCTAAGGAGGAGCAGGACAATGTGAAAAGGGACTTAAGCTCCATCAACTGACAAATGAGATTGCAAAAAGTTAATATGCATTATTTACCTGAATAAAAATATATAAAAGTATTTTTTTTTAAGCCCTGACCATAATTTAGAAAAAAATTAACACAAAAGCCTTGTATTCCCTTTAAAAGTGGTCAAGTGCCCATTAAACTTTGAGCAACGATATGATAGCACTAGAAGAAAAAACACTTCATGTATAGCCAGAATGTGGACAAGGCAACAAAAAGCCATTGTGAAGAGTATGTTTCTGGAGTTGTAAAAATCAATAAACCCCTGATTCCCCGTCTCTTGAAAGTGCATCACAGGTGAACTGTCTGGCATGACGGACTTGGCCGCTTCGGGCCTGTCTTCTAAATGCGGCCCATACTGTCACCATGACATGCATCACCGCAGGAAAGTTTCCCACTGAGATCTTTCCGCCTAATATTCCTTTCAGCGTGGCGTTCTTTAAAGTCCCATTTCCATCACTCCCCCTGAGGAGTCAGCAGGACTCCAGCCTAAGAACTACTATATATTTTCCTGTCACATTTATCATTTTATTTATCGGTAACCCTTTCCGCTAGCTCTGTTGTGTAGGAGAATAAGCAAATGTTCCTGGTTTAAAAAACACAGGCAATGAATTGAGATTTCTGTGGGATAAAGTAATGACTTTTTTGATCTAAAATAGAAAAGTGGTAAAACTACGGTAAGTTTTTTTTTTTTTTTTCATTTGTATCCTGCTGGGGAGATTTCCCTTCATTGTCATTCACCACAACAGGATGTGAAAGTAAATCTCACTTCCTGTTGTGTCTGTGGGACATCAGGACAGGCTTCCACATTTGAAATATTTAATATTGCCTCTTGTTCTGGCAGCAGGATTGCTTCAATTATAGAAGAGTAAAGATAAAAGTAACTGCTTTGTGCCAGAGCCACTTAACATAGCACAGTTAGTAGTTGGATACCTTAGTGATAAAAGCTCACTTGGTGTATCATAATGGCACTGTATTCCACAACGTAAAGTGAATTACCGCATGTGTCGGTTATGAGTTTTAGCGGTAACCTAAAGATTGGGTGAGGAGGGGGAAGGGAATGATGGATAGGAGTGATGGAGTTTTAGCTATCATGATTGACTTATTACTTGGTAATCCCTTGCTGGGGATGAAGGTGGTCTTTGGGGAACGATGTCCCTGATGGATTCTCTATAATGAATCCAACAAGCCCAGGTGTTGTTAAATTTAGTGTGTTTGTCGTTAGCTTGGTGAATGAGCCTTTCCATTTCTGCTGTTCTTTCTACTCGGCAAAGCCATTCAGCAATAGTGGGGGGTTAGTACTTCTCCAGTGCACAGGAAGGCATTTGGTGGCCGCATTTACCAGGTGTAGAGTAAGGGACTTCCGATATGCTGACATTGACAGTGATGTGTGGTGTAGTAGATATTGTGCTGGGGAGAAGTCTGGGGTGTAGGAAGTGATTTTGAGAATTAAGTCATGTACTTCTTTCCAGTATGATTGGATTATCAGGCACTCCCACCATATATGAAGGAAGGAGCCTATTGCGTTACATCTCCAGCATAGTGGGGGGATGCTCGGGAAGAAATTTATGAATTTTATTGGGTGTACGATACCACCTGGAGCAAAGTTTGTATCTGTTCTCTTGCGCAGAGATGTTGATAGATCCTTTTATGTGTGTGTTCGTAAATGTCTTCCCCATCGTCCTTGGACAATGCTGTTGATAAGTCTGTTTCCCAGAGCCTGTGAGTCTTAGTGGTGGGGGTGGCTTCTGAGAGTAATAGAGCAGATATTGCTGAGATCAGGTGACTCTGTGGTTCTGTGCTATTACAAAGGTGTTTGAAGGGGGTAAGATCCCTGTACCAGCGCAAAAGTGGTTGGGCACTATGTAAAAAATGTTGAATTTGGAGGAATTTGAAAAAGGGTATGTTGAGTTCTGGAAATTTGGGGGACATGGCTGAGTGTGAGAGGAGAACTCCATCATTGAAGAATTGGTGTGCTCTGCTCGGGGGTTCATTTAGATACTCATTTAGGCCATGAGACAATAGGTCTGGCAAGAAGTCCGGATTTTGGGACAATGGAGTCATGGGTCCAGGAGAGGGAATCAGTTTAAAAGTTTTACAAGATTTCTTAAATGCTAGTAATGTGGGTCCTATTAATGGGTGGGTGGAGCAGTCCTTAGGGGTCGAATGTTTATTAATCCAGGGAAGATGAGATAGTTGAATTTGTGTAAAGCCATTTTCTATCTGGATTCAGTCTTTGTTTTGTTTGTGTATGTGCCAGTCTACAACTCTCGTGAGTAGGCTAGCCTTATGGTATGTAAGTAGGGATGGGCCGGATGGGCCGAACACCCCCCCCTGCTCGGTTCGCACCAGAACATGCGAACAGGCAAAAAATTTGTTCAAACACGTGTACACCATTAAAGTCTATGGGACACGAACATGAAAAATCAGAAGTGCTAATTTTAAAGGTTTATATGCATGGTATTGTCTTAAAAAGTATTTGGGGATCTGGGTCCTGCCCCAGGAGACATGTATCAATGCAAAAAAAAGTTTTAAAAACGTCCGTTTTTCGGGAGCAGTAATTTTAATAATGCATAAAGTGAAACAATAAAAGTGTAATATTCCTTTAAATTTCGTACCTGGGGGGTGTCTATAGTATGCCTGTAAAGTGCCGCATGTTTCCCATGTTTAGAACAGTCTGACAGCAAAATTACATTTCTAAAGGGAAAAAAAGTCATGTAAAACTACTCGCGGCTATAATGAATTGTCGGTCCGGCAATACACATAAAAGTTCATTGATAAAAATGGCGTGGGATTCCCCCACAGGGGAACCCCGAACTAAAATTTAAAAAAAAAATGTGTGGGGGTCCCCCTCAAAATCCATACCAGACCCTTATCTGAGCACGCAACCTGGCAGGCCGCAGGAAAAGAGGGGGGATAAGAGAGCGCCCACCCTCCTGAAACGTACCAGGCCACATGCCCTCAACATTGGGAGGGTGCTTTGGGGTAGCCCCCCAAAGCACCTTGTCCCCATGTTGATGGGGAGAAGGGCCTCATCCCCACAACCCTTGCCCGGTGGTTGTGGGGGTCTGCGGGCGGGGGGCCTATCAGAATCTGGAGGCCCCCTTTAACAAGGAGACCCCCAGATCCCAAACCCCGTGTGAATTGGTAATGGGGTACAAATGTTACCCCTACCATTTCACAAAAAAGTGTCAAAAATGTTAAAAAAAAAAAAAAAAAACAATAGACGGTTTTTGACAATACCTTTTATTAATGTCTTCTTCTGGTCTTCCTTCGGGGTTCTTCTTCTTCCTCCATCTTGTTCTTCCCCCGCTTCTTCCTCTATCTTCTTTCGCTTCTTCCTCCGGTCTTCTCGTCCGGCATCTTCCTCCGGCTGCTTCTTCTCCGCTTCATCCTCCGATCCGCCTCAATGGGAGTCTCCCGCTGTGCGATGCTTCTGTTCAGGTGACAGCTCTTATATAACGGAGGGCGGGGCCACCCGGTTACCCCGCCCCCCTCTAATGCACGGGGACTTCCCTATGGCTTTCCCCATTTATGTAAACCCATTTATGTAAACAGTTTTAAAAACCATCGTAATAATCGTCTATTGTCTTAACATTTTTGTTACCAGACAAGACCCTGATGGGTGTGGTATGGATTTTGAGGGGGACCCCCATGCCTTTTTTTTTTTTTTTTTTTTGGCACGGGGTTCCCCTTAATATCCACACCAGACCTGAATGGCCTGGTATGGAATTTGGGGGGACTCCCATGCATTTTTTTTTTTTTTTTAATTTTAGTTCGGGGTTCCCCTGTGGGGGAATCCCATGCCGTTTTTATCAATGAACTTTTATGTGTATTGCCGGGACCGACAATTCATTATAGCCGCGAGTAGTTTTAAATGACTTTTTTTCCTTTTAGAAATGTCATTTTGCTGTCAGACTGTTCTAAACATGGGAAACATGCGCCACTTTAAAGGCATACTATAGACACCCCCCAGATATGAAATTTAAAGGAATATTACACTTTTATTGTTTCACTTTAAGCATTATTAAAATCACTTCTCCTGAAAAAACGTCAGGTTTTTAAAACTTTTTTTGCATTGATACAGGACCCAGGTCCCCAAACCCTTTTTATGACATTAAATGCATATTAACCTTTTAAAATTAGCACTTTTGATTTCTCCCATAGACTTTTAAAGAGTTTTCCGTGGCTTTCGAATTTGCCGCGAACACCCCAAATTGTTCGCTATTTGGCCAACAGCCAGTGTTTGAGTCGAACTCCTATTCGACCCGAACATAAAGCCCATCCCTATATGTAAGTAGGTCCGGTAAGCCTAGTCCCCCTTTCCGTTTAGGAAGTATCAGTTTGTCCCAACTCAGCCTGGGAGGGTGAGAAGGAATTGAAAAAAGATTGGGGAAGTTTGGGATTGTTTGCAGCAAATATAATAGTCTGGGGAGAACGTTCATCTTTAGGATTGCCGCTCTGTCAAACCATGAAAAGGAACCTTTATGCCAGTTGTTTAAGTCCTCCTGAATTTTGTAGAGTGTAGGCAAGAAATTTCTGGCGTAAAGTTCCGACAGTCTGGTAGGGAGTTGGATGCCTAGGTAAGTAAGTTTGTGTGGCTCCCAACTAAAGGGAAAATTATTTTGACACTGAGAGACCAATGCTGTTGGGAGAGTTATGTTAAGGGCTTTGGATTTTTCAAAGTTTATCTGTAAGTTGGAAAGATTATTAAATATATTGAAATCTTGGAGAAGGTTGGGAATGGTGGTTATGGGATCAGAAAGGAATGGTAGAATGTTATCGGTGTATGCAGCAATTTTGTATTGTTTGTTTTATGTCAATCCCTTTGATATCTGGATTTTCCCTCAATCTGCGGAGGAAGGGTTCCATGGTAAGAACGAAAATGAGGGGTGAGAGGGGACAACCCTGACGCGTGCCATTGGCAATGGAGAAGGCGTTCGACAGGTGGCCATTAACCATTATCCTGGCTGTAGGGGTAGAGTACAGAGCCAAGATCGTTTGTAGAAGGCGTTTGGGGATACCAAGTGCCCGTAATGTTGCTGACATGTAGTCCCAGGTGACTATGTCGAACGCCTTCTCTGCATCAAGGGAAAGAAAAAACCTTTAGTTGTGTTTGATGTTAGCCAGTGGTGTATATTTATGGCCTTTGTGGTATCCTTGGCTTCTCTGCCTGGGATAAAGCCAACCTGGTCAGTGGAAATCATTCTAGGGAGCAGGGGGAGTAGACAGTTTTCCAATACTTTGGCGTACGGCTTCACATCTACATTGAGTAGGGAAATGGAGCGATAATTGGAGACTATCGTGTCTTTTCTGGGTTTGGGAATTAGTGTGATGTGAGCCTCAAAGATGTCTTTGTTATGCAGGGGGGAAGAGTGGAGGTCATTGAATGTTTTGACAAATTGGGGAATTGGTATATCTGAGAAAGATTTATAATAGCCAGTCGATAGGCCATCTGGGCCTGGGCTCTTGCCTGCTTTCAGCTGTTTTAAAGCCTTGATGGCTTCTTCTGTCGATAGGTAAGTCTACCTCAGCCAATTCGTCTGAATTAAGTGGAGATGGGCTATATTTGGACAAAAACTCCTTTAGTTGCCTAGATCTGTCAGGGGCAGGTTGGTTTGAATTTGGTTTGGACATATATGTTGTGAGCCGTTTTCCCAGCTTTATTGCCAAATTCATAAGAGTTTGTGAGATAAAGCATATTTATGTTTCAACGTCTTTTGAAGTTCCTCTAACAATTCTTCCCTTGCTTTTAAAAGGTCATTGAGACAACTAGTGGCTAGGGAAAGCTTGTGTACCCTTTCAAGAGATTTTATACGTGCAGATATTTCCTCAACACGTGCCTTCCTAAGTCTGTTTCTTTTGGCCGATAAGGAAATGAGTACCCCCCGATGACACATTTGTGAGCAGCCCATGTGACAGTAGGTGAGGTATCTCCGGTGTCATTTTCTTTGAAGTATCGAGAGAGGCATTTATATAAATTTTGCGTATTTTCCAGATCTAACAGTAGGGAGTAATCCAGGCACCAGATCATAGATCTATTGCGCATCTGTGGGAGCGCCAGGGTTATTGTTATGGGGTGATGGTCCGATAGGAGCTTATGTTCAATTGTGGCCACTATAAGTGACGTAAGGTCATCTTTTGTGATGAAAAAAATTATCAATTTTGGAGTACTTAGTGTGTGGAGGTGAAAAGAAGGTAAAATCTTTTACATTTGGGTATAGCGTGCGCCAGGTATCATGAAGAGTCAATGTTTGAAATTGGGATTTGATCGCGCAGGGAGAGCTCTATATGGGAGACAGGAGGAACCATTGGAAGTGTCTAGGGCAGGTGTCAGTGGAACATTGAAGTCTCCGCCTACAATAAGAGTACCTGATTGAAAAGCGGTGAGTTGATGAAAGGTTGTACGGAAGAAAGATACTTGTTGAGTGTTTGGGGCATATGTTTGTTTTGGTGATGGGTCTATTATGGAGAATCCCTTTAAGGAAGAGATATATACCCTGGATATCTCTCTGGACATCCGAGATTAGAATAGGGCAGTGTTTCGAGATCAGGATCAGAGACGCCTTTAGATTTGGCTGTCTCATTAGCTGCGTGATATACCGTCGGGTAGTGGTGGTTATGGAGCTTGGGGATGTTGTCTGTTCGAAAGTGGGTTTCTTGTATGAGAGCAATGTGTGCCTTGGCTTTTTGGAGAGTGTATAGCAATTGCGATCGTTTTTCAGGTGTGTTAAGTCCACAAATGTTTAATGAATATAGTTTAAATTGTATCAGAAGTTACGGGTGTTGGTTAACGGTAGAAATGTTGGCATTGTCCGTCATAGTTAGGGGAGTGGGGTGAACGGGAGGGGGTTCCGTTTGGAAAGCAGGGGGGTGTGGGCAACTTTAAGTAAGACAGTAGTTGGTAGTGTATTGTAACTGTGTAGGCTATACCGATGAGGGGTGGGAACTCTTCCAACCTCCTCAGATGGGGGTTTGAATCGGAACGGTACAGAGTGCAGAGGGTGATCGCACACCTACCAGAGTGCCAGCACCACTATGTGCTACTGTGTGGGGGTTGACCAAAACCACGCTGTGAATAGTATCCAATTAAGTATTGGGTAACTCGTCACCCCAGGGTGTTATTGGTTAGTTAGGAGGTACAGTCCCTTATATATAAAGAAAGGAGATACGGGGGTTATAAATTGTACAGTTAGTATAGACCCTATAGGGGGAGGGGGAAATGTGCTATTTAGAAGCCTGAGCTGGTATGGGTGTGAGGTACTTATGACAGGTTTGACCAAAGTTAAATCTTACAAAAATATGGAACCCATTCCCATGATGGAGGACCCAGCACTAAATCGCCCTAGCAAATAGAAAACAATAAATCCTGAGCAATTGGATAAAGTGGTAGGAAACATTAAAGGACCTTACCAAAGATTTTAACATGTTACGTCAAGCGTTATCTCACAGCAAATAAACCTACTGAAAAAGTCCTTTGTGGAAAAATTGAAGACAGTTTACTACATGCATGGCTCGTGTTAACTGAGAAAGGTGGCGAATTACCACAGTAAGTGAAGTAGTGTAGGTTAGTGGGGGAAGTCTGTGGGTTGGAGTTTATCAGCGATTGTATTACAGCAGTGCTGGACTGTCAGGTGTAAAGGGGGACTCCGATCCTGTAGGGGGGACACTAACACATCCGTTTTTTGCTCACTACAATTATCCCTTGGTAATGGGATACGTGTTTCGGGTGAGTGTCCATTACCCTGGGATACACGTTCCCCTCTTGTAGCTGTTGTGACAAGTCATAGGAGTTGCAACTCAAAATGCTTAGGAAGTTCGGAGTGTCTTGGGAAGAAGCCATCTCTTAAGAGGTATCTCGTATCTCTGGACATCACCGTCTGTCCTGCAAGTCAACCAGGTAGTGGGTGTTTGAAAGTGCTCAAGTCAAATCGGGTAATCTGGCATACAGACAGTTCCAGGTACCATGCTGTGTGAGGATCCAGCAATATATTAAGTTATTCACTATGAGCATGTACTACCTATAAATGGGAGATAACTCGGCAAGTGGTGTGGCATACAGACTTTAAGGTCGAGTGCCGTAAGCAGGTAGATTGGCATTCAGCATATTGCAGTAGCCTCACCTTGCACATGCGTAACATTCAGAAGTATGTGTGGCACAGCTGTCCGTTGCAGATACTGGCTAGAGGTGAGAAGTGAAGATCCTCTCACCTGATCCGAGAAGGGCCTGGCGCCTTTGGTCTTGTGTTGACAGCACATGTGGACGAGATCAGGGCTTCTGTGAGGAGCGACGTCCTTCTTGTGCGATGGCGTCATCACGAGGCGTCGGCTGTGGATGTGTCCTTCAAGTCTTTTCCAGAAGCGTTGCAGGATGCGTAAGGATGTCCGTTCTGCCTCTATTTGCGAACCGCAAGGCAATATGGATGTTGTAGTTTCTCCTGATAGATCATCGACAACCATGTTAACAGTCCGACAAGCAGGATAGTGCATAGCAGGGTACATAGCTGTGTGGTGGTAAAAGAAATGGTCTTCAAAAATGCATAACACTTCTCTGGTATGCAGTATGCCGCCAAGAACAGGAACCTAATAACTGGGTGAATATTAACCAGGGGTAATAAACTGTTTCCAAAATCAAAACTGTGTCCTTGGTATCATTGCTGAGGAAAAGATTTAGTGATCTCAACGGGCTCTCCTGGATCTTGGTGAATTGGACGGGCTGGGATCCTGGTGAGGAGCGCGAGACATATTCTGGTGTCTGGGTCCTAAAAGGGATCGCCTCCTGCGGTACCTGCCGTCTTGAGCCTCCATAGGTTCCTCCTGTCGTTTTTCTGTTCTGCCAACTGCATGACGGAAGGTGGCGTACCAATTGGGAACATCCACTTGGGGGATGCCTAAGGTGTCACAGAAATGGTGTAAGTCCTCAGGTACCTTGAGCAGTGCTGTGCGGCCATGAATTGTGGCAGACAGGCAAAAGGGAAATTTCCACTTATAGAGGATACCCTTAGAGCGTAGGGTATCCAGAAGGGGTCCTAGATCTCTGTGACAGTGTAATCCCAGAGAAATCCGGGAAGATTTGGATTGTCGCCGTTTCATATGTCAATTTCTGTCTACCCCTTGCTTGTTTCAGGATTTCCTCTTTTAGCCTGTAGTCTACTAGATGGCAAACTGTTTCCCTAGGGGGATCAGTGTGTCTGTCTCTGGGTCATAGGGCGTGAAGGATTCGTTCCATATCAATTGCAGTATGCAGAGGTCTGTTTAGAATGCCATTGAAGAGGCTGGTGACCGCCTGGGGGATTTGTTCCCCTTCAATAGATTCAGGCATGCCTCTTACCCTTAGGTTATGACGTCTGTTGTCAAGGTCTTCTATGTGGCACTGCATATCTCTGAGCTGCAGGGTATGTGCATCTATCTTCCTGGTGGCACTGCGGATGACCATCTCATGTTTGTCCATCGTATTCTCCACAGTCAGTCTGCACTCTATCTGCTAGGGCATGTATATCTAAGTGAAGTTCCTAAATGGCTGCAGAGAGAGTGTCTTTAATGTCTGCAGCAATAGCTCGCAGATTCTGCATACTGAGCTGTGCCTGGGGAGATATATCCATTCCCCCATTATTCGTATTGCCCTGTGGAGCAGAGGCGGATGGCGTTTCCGAGAGGAGTATCCCCGTGTGAGGGAGGGGAGTGCGTCTGAGAACGGCCCTGGGACTGTCCGTGGCGGGAGGACGCCATATTCCTCCTGCCTGTTCTGGGAGGGGATATTTTGGCTTATTCCCCCAGTTTGTTCACAGGTGGAGCAGGATCGAGATGCCGAGGAGTGTCTAGAAGCAGTCACAATATTACAGGCTGGATTTTGGGGCAAGTGTACCTCCGTTTTTGAGCAATGTTTTCCTGAGGTGATGGGAGCTCTCAGCTCAAGCGTCCATCATTCAGCTCGGTCAGGCCACGCTAGTGCATCTTGTGCTTAAGTGCAGCCTTACAAAATCAAATCTAGCTACAAAGCGGTAAGGAACTTTTCAGGGACTAATCCACATACCTCCCAACTTTTTGGAGTCTCCTTCATGTTACTGCATGAAAGGGAGCCTATCAAATAGTTTTTCTTTTGTTTGTTTTTTTTTCATTTTCCCTGGATAAGCCCCTTTAATTATATACAGGCTGGTGATAGTAACAGAAACTCATAGCGGCTACATGTATCACCCTATAGACTTCAGCGATCCAGCGTTTAGGTAAAAAAAAAAACTTTCCACCCTCCAAGTTCCCTACTACTTGGATCAACGGGATGTATTCAGCCTAGCTGCACTGTAATTCAGTTTAATTAGGGTAGGTCTGTCAGTGGGTCGGTCTCTGGACTCCTCAGCTGTCAATAGCCAGCTGGTTAAGCTAATGAATAGGCCATCTGCATTGTTACAAAGCGGACATGTCTTCTCACATATGTAATGATCCTCCTAAGTGGCGTTGCTGCTGACTCGGCACACAGCAGCAGCATCAACAATCCCAGCGCAGTACAGTCACTATGGCCATGAGCTTCCAGCCAATTAACTAATATATCTGCGAGGCAAGCCAATCGGACAGCACTAATTACACCGCAGGAATCCCATCAACTGCATGGCTGCCTGTGGTGCAGAATCACCTCCAAGAATTGAGGCAAAAGTCATTACGTACACCAGAGACATCTCATTTACTGACTTGGCCTTTTGTCCGGCACACCATGCAAATAACTTCTAGGATTGGCTTATATTACTTGCACGCAGCCTCCTGAAATCCTGGCACAATCCCACAGACTGTACGAATCTACAGCCCCCTGACACATCTTGTTGTTCATGTTCATAAATTCCTGCATCTGGATTTTTTGAAAATGTATAAAATACAGACTCCTGTCTTGATGTGCATAAATCATAACCTCAGACTCTCCTAAAATATTTAACACATGGACAGCTTTTGTTCTGAAATGTGTTGTGGATTACTTGCTTGAATTTAGATCTCTTTGATTACATGTATTCCATATCCTGCAGACCCAGGGTCAAATTTATACTTTTCATAATGCCCTTAGGGCTGTGTTTAGACATCATTCTGCCCTAGACAAACCTAAACAATGATACCCTTTTTACAGGCTCTATCCCTTGTGCCATGTGTTTTTTTTTTTTTTTTTTGTTACAAAAACGAATGCTAGAATGTTCTGTTTATCAAATTTACAGACCACCAAACAAGAGAAAGAAGAGACTCCTCTAAACCTCTCCTGCACACCCTAAAGAGCTCTTTTAAATTTAGACGCAAATGTCCAAAATCTGGATTAAGGTTATCAAAATGTGCACATTGAGGCTTCTTAGTGCCCCCTCTAACACGGTTGCCAGGGGCACCAGCTCAGGATTGAGATTATGGAAAATGCATGCCAGGTTGCCCCCCTAGGCCAAATGACCTTGTAAAACATTTGCCAAGGATTTGCTAATTTTTCACGGTGTATCTTGTGCAAAAAATTATGGGGCCCAAAAAAAAACAACGGTCCCACCGATTCTGACATTGCAAAGAGAGGAGAGCTTGTCCGACCTACCGGTCCCCTACCCAGTACTCCTACTGCAGTATGGGCATAGTAAGATATCCCATACTGGCCACAGTTTTTATCTCTGGGTATAGCATTCCCTGTGATGGCATTGCTTATATTTGGACTCTTCTGGTGTTGCCCATTGGCATCAGACGTGGGTGCTTAGGGGGATCCCCATTTTTTGGTAGAACCCCTTTCAAAGCACCCACCCAATGCTGAAGGGTGTTTGGACTTGTATCAACATAGCAGGGAGCCTACTCTCTTGCTATGAAAGTGCCAGCCTGCATGCATGGTGTTCTTTGGTGATTTGTTGGGAAGAGTGGGGGCCAGGACTTTTTTTATTAACACTTTTTTTTTCATTTTAATATAAAAAAATGAGATTTAACTGTCCTTGAGCCGAAAATGTGTATAACTACAATTTCAGCACCATGGAGAGCATGTCTTGAAATGAATTGAAAGACATTTTTTAATATTCACCTAAACATTCCTGCAAGGTTTTTACCAAGAAAGAAGAAAAGAACCTCTACTGTACTTTCAGCATTCAAATAACATTTAACACAGCAACATTTATTCTTGCAATATTTGTCAGTAGAAAGTGATAGCCTATGCTGTCTATTCTTGGAAAAAATCTTGGAAAAAGAATGCTGTAAATTAAGAAAGCTTTCAGAAGTAGAAGTGTTTACAAGTTTTTTATTTTTATTAGTTACCAAAATGGAAAGTAAATGAACAAAAGAGAAATCAAATCAATATTTGGTGTGACCAACCTTTGCCTTCAAAACAGCATCAGTTTTTCAATTCTTCTAGGTACACTTGCATGAAGTTTTTGAAGGAATTCTGCAGGTAGATTGTTCCAAACATCTTTGGAGAAATAACCACAAATCATCTGTGGATGTAGCCTGCCTCAAATCCTTCTTTCTCTTTATATAATCACAGACAAACTTCATGTTAAGATCAGGGCTCTGTGGGGCCAAACTGGCTACATGTTTTGGGGTCATTGTCCTGCTGCAGAATAAAGTTGTGGGTCAATCACAGGCTGTCACGGTCCCTACCGTGCCATGCAGACAGCCAGGTGTGGTACATTCACTATACAGCCCTCCCTCTTATTCCAATCAATGGGGTTTCCCATTAAAAGAAATTTAAGAATACATAGCCTGCTACTGCTTTTAGCACCAACATCTAAACATCTTTTGCCTCATTGTTGGCCAATGTTTACCATTTAAGTTTGTATCATCATTCTCTGCACAACTGCCATCCTGTACCATTCAATAGCAAGTTATAATTCCAATTTTCTAGTAGTAGCAGTTGTAGATTTGACCATAAATAGTTTTGTTTAATTTACACAAGGTGATTCTATGTAATTTTTTTAATGTAATGAATGGCTTTTGCTTTTTTTGCATAAAAAGGAGTGAGTTTTTGTTAAGATTGTTTACTTTATTCAAACTCTGTGTGCCTTATACACAGGGCCGCCATCAGGAGGGTACAGCCGTTACAACTGTAAGGGGCCCACCCGGGCCAGAAGAAGGCAGGATGGGTGAAGGGGATCTGTGCTGTGCAGTATAGAAATGATCTCAGTTTCTGCAGTTCTCGTGTCATTGATTTTAGACATCGAGCTCTTTACTGCCACCTCTGGTTACTATGTGCATGTGCACCCCTCGTGTGACAGTGATATGCCTGTACTATGCTTCTCAGCAACATGTCAGCTTTGTGAAAACAAGCTGGGACCAGGTAGGGACTGTGAAGGAAGGGGAGGGGGGCTGTTTGTGTACAGGGAGGGGCTAGAGGCTTGTGTGTGTACAGATTTCTGTATGTGGGGCTACCATATATACAGATTGTGTGTGTGTGTGTGTGTGTGTGTGTGTGTGGGGGGGGGGGGGGTGGCTGACACATATACAGATGTGTGAGGGGGGCTGACAAATATACAGGTTTGGGGGGCTGACAAATATACAGGTGTGAGGGGGCTGACATATATACAGGTTTGAGGGGGGGGCTGAGTGCGTACAGGTGAGGTGGCCGGTGTGCGGATTCAGTAGGATGGCCCATGGGCAAGCCCTGGGGAGTGTTGGTGGTCAGGCTCGGAGGGCCCAGGTCTAAAGCTGTGTAAGGAGCCAAAAATTTCTGATGGCTGCCCTGCTCATACATATATGACATAATCACATTTCAATAAAATAAAGCACATATATTCATTGCATGCAAAGTTGTATTTACAGCTACGTGAATATTTCTAGGGAGGGGGTCCATAGCTTTTATCAGTACTTTAAAGTTTGTATCTCCAAAAAGGTTAAAAACCACTGCTCTAAGGGAACAGAAAATGATTTACTTATCTGATCCTCAGCTCTGGACCGGTCCTGCAGAGTCATTATATGCCGCTTGTAAATCTAATTTGGGTTAGACTCTGGCAGACTGGAGTCTTTTTCAGCATTTCAGGTATCAAGGGAAGTGGATAGCTGTTTTTTAAGGTGATCTTGTTTGAATCCCTGTAGTCAATGTGTGGGTAGGGCCACTTTGCCCTGCACATGGGGGTACCATTTATGAGTATGCCTTTATCAATGACCAGACAGGGGCTGCATTTATGTGAAAATCAAACATTATAGGAGTACCCGGGCTTAGAGATGAGCTGTAAACTGTGTCCAGTTAAATGTACAGAGTCCTTCTGTAAAAGTGCTGCCCTGTGTCACTACACACCCTACTTGTTACAGGTTTGCATTTAGGAGGGACACTGCTGTGCCTATGCTCTTTGCACCAGTCCAGCGTACCTCTACTACCTCACTCCCAGTGACAGAATGAGGTCCTGCCAAGCACTAATGTGGACCTCATACTTGCTTTCACTTAACTCCTCTCTTCCATACCATTAGGCAAGGTCCATGAGGTCCCCATAGTGTGGGTTCGGCCTAGGAGCCTTGGGGGGAACCAACTGCTAGGGAGGGAGCCAGCTCTCAGTTGTACTTTACGCTAGTTATTGGTTACCCATGGCAACTGCATTCCTCCTCCAACTTGTCTTGTCTTGTCCAACTTGTCTTGCAGAGTTAACCTTGTAGTAATGGCTTTTTTTTTTTTCATACCCCACATGTGCTTTACTAACCCTGTTAGTATGCCAGAACCATCATACATTCCTTTGAATGACTTCAGGCCAGGCTTGGAAAAGTTTGATAACTTTACTGCAATTCTTCATGGTATAACAAATAAGTACAACATAGTCCAGATGCTAAACTAATAGAGGTGGTTGCCCATGCATACCTTTTACAGGTGTTAGCCTGTGATTGACAATCTCCAATAACTGGTAGTGTCTACCAGACCCTTGACATCTTGTGGGGTTAAATGCTGGTTCTTGAACTTTTTTTTTTCTTTGCTTTCCAGTTCCCATCGCAGCCCTTGGACCTTCTTCCTATTTATGTATAACACTGGGTGGAAGGCCGGCCCAAGGCCATAAGCCTGGGAACTGTGGTTTTGAAAATAAACCCTTTCCCCAGTCTGGGCAAGCCGACTACCTTGCTAATACAAAAAAACCATATTGTAGGCAACCTGCCTACAAATGCATTGACGCAAAGGGAGTCCTTTTTGACAATTAACAAAGCTGCCCCAGTCAGAGGTTGCATGACTGATTACACCCTTTAATCACCTCAATACTTTAGTACGTATATATACGGTTTCGTATTAAGGTGGTTTTACCAGGATCATGGTTGAGGCTACAACCATGATCCTGGTATTATTTTTTACATCAGGCAATTCTTTGTTTTGATAAAACCAATCCGAGTGGCTATACAGCTGCTGGATCACTTTTACAGGTGGCGGAAGGGGGTCTCCTGTCCTGCTGCCGTCTTTCTTATGCTCTTCCTTCCAATCAGGGAACCCGGGACCACTGTGACTGGCTGCATCTAGTGCACTGCACAGAGAGAGAGGAACTGAAGTTGTTCCTCCCTTTCTGTGAGATTGGAAACAGGAAGCAACAATTTTGTCATAGATTTTCCGTCACTTTCGGTTTCGACTTGTTCATTGACAAGCAGTTACCAGCTTGTGAAGAAGCAGATGAAACTGATCTTTGTTTTATCTGCTGCTTTGGAGTCCTGAAGGCAGATCTGGGGTCCATAAAAAGGACTTGTCATGGCCCATGCTATCCCAAGGGATGTTGTTGATGCCTTGTGATAGAAATATTGTTAAAAACAAATAAAGGTAGTGTTATATCTCCAGCCTGTTGGAGATGTGACCATTTCTAAGCAACTTCTCCCACGTGTTTTGGACCTATCCTGCTATATCGCATTACTAGAGAGAAGTTGCAACCATGATTAATACTATTGCTGGCACCTCCTTTTTCCCTGTCCAAGAATCTGTCTGCTGGGCCTGGTGGAGGACTTGCTTCCCACTGTGGCGGAAAGGACACTTCTGGGACTCCTGCTTTCCTATTCTAGGAAGGCGATAACTGTCTTCAGAAAAGAAACCTCTCCACCTTCTACTCAGCCTTGGCAGCAAGTAGTGAATATCAGCTTTCCTCTGTACAAAGACACTTATACCAACAGAGGCTGTATCCAGAAATGTGATAGTCTTGGCAAGGTGGATTGAAAACGCCTCCACCACGATGATGCCAAACTAGGTTTTCCATTAAGTGTTTTGCGATAGATGTCTGTAATGCCACCAATCTCTAAGACCTGTTGGATAACATGAGGGTCCCAACTGGCCATTAAACAATGTCAGTCTCATATCCTGCTAACCAGAAGGTACAGTGTAAAAATAAATACATTTAAATAATTTTTTTTTATTTTAAAGCATCCCTATCCACCCATGCTCATGTGCAAAGTTGAACGTGCATGTCGGTCCCGCACACTTATGTAAACAGCGATTGTATGCCACGTGAGGTGTCTCCTCGAACGTCAAAGCCAAAACAATAATTCAAGAACCAGACCTCCTCTAAACAGGTAACCTATAAAGGTTTTCAAAGCATTGCCTATGAATAATTTAATGTACCCTAATTTGTCACCGTTCCATGGGCTTGCACAATTTTAAAGTAAGAAATATTAAGTATCGATTTCCTCATAAGCATAAGCTTATCTTTTATATTTTACCAAAAAATTGGGTATTGTGTATTTAAAATTCATTATAGTGTGTGTGTGTGTGTTTTTTTTTTTTTTTTAATTGCGCTTGAAAAACCGCTCAACAAATATCTACCGTTTTATTCTCTAGGGGTCTCTGCTTAAAAAATATATAATGTTTTGGAGTTCTAAGCAATTTTCTAGCAAAAAAAAATGCAAATTTTTTACATGTATGGAGGGTAAAGTCAGAATTGGCATTGGGGTTAAGTAGGTAAATTCTCATCAAGTCATTCCCTGAGCACCTTCAGTTCAAGTTCTTTTAGAGAATAAAGACAGCCAAAGGGTGTTTCTGCCCCTTGAATCAATTAAATGAGACGGTCATACAGGCATTGAGGAGGTAGCTGATTGGCATTCTTTGTATCACAGACAAAACTCATGTGAAGGCTGTTTGTGGTATGACTGTATAGTTAACACAACAGTTCTTGAATCCCTGGCCGATGTAGGGCTTGTTTGGTTAGACTCTAAACAATGTTTATAGTTAGGTTCCCCAGTTGATGAAGGAGTTATGGATAGAAAACCAAGGAATGTACAGGATAATAGGAAATTTGGGTGATGTGATAACCTGAAAACTGATAGTTTCATCATGATCAGCCTCAAATCGGAGTTCAAGCGGGATGGCCTCATGGATAACAAGTCCTGAAGATAAAAATGAACTATCCACAATCTCCATATCACTAAGGACAGGATTATTTCTTTGGGCAAAATCAATGTCCGTAGTCGTCCCCCCCCCCCCCCTCCCCCGCTCCCAAAGTCCAACATGGCAGAGTAAGGGATTTCAGGGATTTTCACTTTCCTAAATAAGCCTAATAGGGATGACAAAATGAGATGATATAGAATTAACTTTTATTTACTTCCTGAATCATAGGAGAGACAGGCTGTGAAATGGAGGTTATTTGCTCAGACATCGTAACATCAATTTGCTGCAGTTCTTTTAAATTTATTGGGACAATTTACTGCATAATGTTCAGAGTCTCTACAATAAAGACATAAATTCTCTGTACGTCATCTCTCTTTCTCCTAAGTAAAAGTAGATCTTTCAATAGCATCCACTTGCATGGGTTCAGGAGTGTAGCAATCTGGAAGAACTTTTGGACCCTTCTGAGGGAATTGGTCAGTAGAAAAACTCATGTCTCCATTACTTCCTTGTATTCCCAGTCTCTCCTTCCTCTCAGTAAATCTCTGTAAAATTTAGATACATGATTTAATAAAAGTTTCAAGATTGTCAGGAGTCTCTACTCTAGCAAGCCCGTCCTTTACTCGTTCAGAGCCCTTGACAGAACTGACATTTTTTGCACTGCTGGATTCCAAGTGGTATCTGAAATCCGATTTTGGAATTCAGCCCACTACTCTGCTACAGAGCTTCTACCTTGATGTAAGCTGTGAAAATTTGCATCGGGTAATCAAAAACTTGATTCATAGCAGTTACCAAAGAATCAGAATAATCTAGCATAGCATTGTCTGGCTCCACCTAAGGGTAGGCCCATGAATCACTTCTGACAAGTTTTCCTGACACCAAAAGAAAATTGGTGACAGGGGAGGGACCCCCATCAGACTGACAGCCTCCACCAGGGCCGGACTGGGAATAAAAACCAGCCCTGGAAATAATTTCATACCAGCCCCATAGCATTATTATACCAGCCCCATAGCATTATTATACCAGCCCCATAGCATTATTATACCAGCCCCATAGCATTATTATACCAGCCCAACCGCATAACGTCGTTATTTTCTTGTTCACAAAAGGGAAAACCATGCATTTTAAAGCACATTTGAAGAGTGTATTATATATAGATAAGAGAGACATGGAATTTACAAACAGCAGCAATTTTTTTCAAGGCAAAAATCATGGCATTTAATGGCACATTTTTTATTGACACTGCAAAAAAAAGGTGCCGTAAATGGCAGTTTTCAGTGCAAATATCAATATTTAAGCTATAAACTGCTATTAGCAATGTGTTAAGTTAAACAAAAGTCAAACACCATATTTCTCCATTTACATGAAAGTCAGATTAATATAACCCAACACAGAGTTCCCCCATATATCAGAAGGATTCCCCTTTACAGTGCAAGGGAACTCTGATATAAAGGGGAACATTGCAGATCATGATGTAAGCGGGAACTCTGATATAAAAGGGGGGCACTGGTGTCCAGAGACCCCACTTATATCAGAGTCCTCTGCATTCCTCTTTACATCAGAGTTCTCACTTGCACTGTAAGGTGGAATCCTGCAGACTATGATGTAAAGGGGAACTCTGGGAATGTGGGGAGGACTCTGGTGACCAGAGACCACCTTCTGCAGAAAGAAAACACTAAAGTAAGGGGGTTTACTGATATAAGGGGTAAACCTTTTTATCAGTGCCCCCTTGCAATATTGCATTGACCCCCCCCCCCTCTCAGGTAGGCCTGGCGGCGCTGTCACTGACCTCCTCTCAGGTGCACCGTACAGGGCTCAGTCAGCCGGCTCCAGCTCGGTGGCTCTGGTTTTATCCCATAGTTTCCTCTCCACAGTCCATACACGTCTGACTTCTCCCATGACCCCTATCCCTGAGGCACTCCCACTGTTGACTCCACTCCAGACTGCAGACGTGATATAAGACAATAGACGGTCAGAGGCTGCCGATTGTACAGGGGAGGTCACAGGCTGCAGGGGGGGGGGGGACAGGAGGTCAGAGGCTGCCGATGGTACAGGGGAGGTCAGAGGCTGCAGGGGGGGGACAGGAGGTCAGAGGCTGCAGGGTGGGGGACAGGAGGTCAGAGGCTGCAGGGTGGGGGACAGGAGGTCAGAGGCTGCAGGGGGGGGGACAGGAGGTCAGAGGCTGCCGATGGTACAGGGGAGGTCAGAGGCTGCAGGGTGGGGGACAGGAGGTCAGAGGCTGCAGGGGGGGGGACAGGAGGTCAGAGGCTGCCGATGGTACAGGGGAGGTCAGAGGCTGCCGATGGTACAGGGGAGGTCAGAGGCTGCCGATGGTACAGGGGAGGTCAGAGGCTGCCGATGGTACAGGGGAGGCCAGAGGCTGCCGATGGTACAGGGGAGGCCAGAGGCTGCCGATGGTACAGGGGAGGTCAGAGGCTGCCGATGGTACAGGGGAGGTCAGAGGCTGCCGATGGTACAGGGGAGGTCAGAGGCTGCGGAGGGGGGGTGACAGGAGGTCAGAGGCTGCGGGGGGGAACAGGAGGTCAGAGGCTGCAGGGGGGGGAACAGGAGGTCAGAGGCTGCCGATGGTACAGGGGAGGTCAGAGGCTGCCGATGGTACAGGGGAGGTCAGAGGCTGCCGATGGTACAGGGGAGGTCAGAGGCTGCCGATGGTACAGGGGAGGTCAGAGGCTGCCGATGGTACAGGGGAGGTCAGAGGCTGCGGAGGGGGGGTGACAGGAGGTCAGAGGCTGCAGGGGGGGGACAGGAGGTCAGAGGCTGCAGGGGGGGGGACAGGAGGTCAGAGGCTGCAGGGGGGGGACAGGAGGTCAGAGGCTGCAGGGGGGGGGGGGACAGGAGGTCAGAGGCTGCAGGGGGGGGGACAGGAGGTCAGAGGCTGCGGGGGGGGACAGGAGGTCCGAGGCTGCGGGGGGGGGACAGGAGGTCAGAGGCTGCGGAGGGGGGGGGACAGGAGGTCAGAGGCTGCAGGGGGGGACAGGAGGTCAGAGGCTGCAGGGGGGGGACAGGAGGTCAGAGGCTGCAGGGGGGGGACAGGAGGTCAGAGGCTGCAGGGGGGGGACAGGAGGTCAGAGGCTGAGGGGGGGGACAGGAGGTCAGAGGCTGCAGGGGGGGGACAGGAGGTCAGAGGCTGCAGGGGGGGGACAGGAGGTCAGAGGCTGCAGGGGGGGGACAGGAGGTCAGAGGCTGCAGGGGGGGGACAGGAGGTCAGAGGCTGCAGGGGGGGGACAGGAGGTCAGAGGCTGCGGAGGGGGGGACAGGAGGTCAGAGGCTGCGGAGGGGGGGACAGGAGGTCAGAGGCTGCAGGGGGGGGACAGGAGGTCAGAGGCTGCAGGGGGGGGGCAGGAGGTCAGAGGCTGCAGGGGGGGGACAGGAGGTCAGAGGCTGCAGGGGGGGGACAGGAGGTCAGAGGCTGCAGGGGGGGGACAGGAGGTCAGAGGGAGGGGGGGGGGACAGGAGGTCAGAGGGAGGGGGGGGGAAAGGAGGTCAGAGGCTGCAGGGGGGGGACAGGAGGTCAGAGGCTGCGGAGGGGGGGCAGGAGGTCAGAGGCTGCAGGGGGGGCAGGAGGTCAGAGGCTGCGGGGGGAGGCAGGAGGTCAGAGGCTGTGGGGGGGGGGCAGGTGGTCAGAGGCTGCAGTGGGGGCAGGAGGTCAGAGGCTGCAGGGGGGGCAGGAGGTCAGAGGCTGCAGGGGGGGCAGGAGGTCAGAGGCTGCAGGAGGTCAGAGGCTGCAGTGGGGGCAGGAGGTCAGAGGCTGCAGTGGGGGCAGGAGGTCAGAGGCTGCAGTGGGGGCAGGAGGTCAGAGGCTGCAGGGGGGGCAGGAGGAAGAGGCCACCAGACGAGGAAGAGGCCACCAGACGAGTACTCACTGCGGTACTTTTAAAAATGGCGCCGATCGGCGCCATCGTCACTGCGCATGCGCCCGCACTTCCGAGAATTGCCGAGTGTGTACGGACTTTCCCGAGCACGGCTAGCTCGGGAAAGCCCGTACACACTTCCGACAGTAGTGCTGGCGCATGCGCAGTTGCATGTAAGCCTGGCGGCCCCGCGGCCATGTTTCTTTCAGGCGCCGCTGCCCTCACAGCGGCACCAGGGGCAGCCAGACAGCCGGCCCACCGGGGGATTTCCCGGTATCCCGGTCGGCCAGTCCGGCCCTGGCCTCCACTCTTTTTTCGAGCTGTGTGGAGGGGGTGTGTCTCTTCCTCCAATCAGCTCTGAGTTCTCACTGAGCTCTGCAGAGTGTAATTTCAGCTCTTTGCCCCCTTTTTTCTGAACGTGCAGACAAACTTTACAAATTCTGGACTTTGAATGGCTGTAGAGAAGAGGATTCTGTAGATAAACAGGTACAACTTATGCAGAAGAATTTGTTTCATCCCTATGTATCACCTGAGGCCAGTCACTTCACTGGGTATATGTAAGGGTTTACAAGCACTTTAAAGCGGAGCGCCGCCGAAAGAAAATTTTTTAAAAGTCAGCAGCTACAAATACTGCAGCTGCTGACTTTTAAAACATGGACACTTACCTGTCCAGGGCGCCCGCGATGTCGGCACCCGAGGCCGAAGCGTCTCTCCGTCCTCGGGTGCTGCCGCCTCCATCTTCGGTAAGGGAATCAGGAAATGAAGCCGTGCGGCTTCACTTCCCGGTTCCCTACTGCGCATGCGCGAGTCGCGCCGCGCAATACGAATGCTCCCTGCTGCCTCTGGGACCCGTGTGTGTTTCCCAGCAGGCAGCGGGAGGGAGCAGGAAGTGGCGTAAATAACCGCAGATTCTGCGGCTATTTATGCCGGAAGTGGGTACAGATACCTGTAATATACAGGTATCTGTACCCCCCTCCCCCCTGAAAGGTGCCAACTGTGTCACCGGAGGGGGGGAGGAATCTGATTAGTGGAAGTTCCACTTTTGGGTGGAACTCCACTTTAAGGAAACCTCTTTAATATCGACAGTCTCCACTGAACTTGAGTGGTAGAGGCAGAGAGCTATCAGAAATGACTCATGCAGATAGTAGAGGAATGGGAGAGGAGACCGAAATCACACTAGGTGCTTTGGATAGAGGCAAATACACATTATAGAAGGATGTGTTTTATTCAATTTTCATTTCAGAGATATAATACTTTAATAAGACTTTAATGAAGGGAGGTATAACGAACCTGAGACACTCACTGTTTCTGGGCACACCAACCTTTTTCCTTTTGTATCTGCGTGGTAGGATATTCTTGCGTTTTTTTAAGGCCCCTATCACACGGGCTGTCCTCTCAGGTCCGCATGTCAGTTTTTCAGGCGGACCTGATGGAATCCTCAAGTCCAGTCTAGTCTGCTGACACCTGCCACCATCCGATCTGATCCTGTCTGCCCAAAACAGACAGCTGGTGGGTCCTATTTCCTATAAATCTGGCGGATCGAAGGCGGTCCGTTTCCATCCGATTGCCCCTTAGAGGAGAGCAGTAAACTGAAAATTAGTAAAACCCGAAAATCTGAAATAATAACTAACTAATAATTAATATATATATATATTTTTTTTTTATCAATAGTGTTTATTCAATTTTGACAAATTACAGAAAGGTGAACAACATCTGTCATATATCAATAGGTATCGTAGACTGTGATATAGATAATAATGGCTAACAACATTGTACATTTGTATTACAATTACATTACATTGGTATGGTTTCTGAGGAAAATGCAGAGGGCAGGAGGTGCTGTTTCCCTCCACCAGCCACCCCCTTGGGAGCTCACTGTGGCTCAGTGGGGGTACAGCCCCTGCTAGCCCACACGTCTTGCATAACTACAACAGGGCTGTAACTGTTAGCATTCGTTCACCAAGAGCGTATAGCTCATAACTAACTAAAAAAAATAAACAGACAAACAAACTGGGATCAACTCAGAGACATTAGGGAAAAAAGAAGGATTTGAACCGTAAGTAGGGTACAGTTAATCAGTAGAAAGTTTACAGGTTAATCGCCTATAGAGAGTTTCCTTATGTGTTGTTCACATTGTACCAATGTATCCATTGTTGCCAATATAGAAGAAATCTTTCTTGTTTTCCCTCAATAGATGCTAGCATCCTTTCGTAAGTGTAGTGTATGGAAAGAGTACGTATAGCCTCTTTTACTGCTGGGGTATTTGGAGATCTCCATCGTCGTAGTATCACTAACTTGGCTGCTAGAAATAAGTGGGTGGTAAATTTCCTGTGGAGTGGTGGCATATCTTCTATGCCTATATTTAAGAGAGCTAATGAGGGAGAGGTTTGAAGCTGTAGACCTGTAGCCTGACGTAGGATTGAGAAGATGTTGGACCAAAATCTGGCTAGGCCCTTGCAGCTCCATAAAACATGAAAGATGGTGCCTGTCTGCCCACAATGTCTCCAACACAGAGGAGATGTGGAAGGGTCAAATTTAGCTATCCGGTATGGTGTTAAGTACCATCTCTGTACAATTTTGTGGGAGAGTTCCCAGAGATTGGTGCATTTAGTTGCTGAATGGGTAATTTGTAGGGCTTTGTGCCATTGCTCTTCAGAAAAGGAATTGTTAAGATCTCTTTCCCATGCTAGCATGGAGTTCGTTTTGGTGAATATGGTTTTCTCATGGAGAGAATTGTAGAACAGTGACATACCTCCTCTACGATGTGTTTTAGCAGTGAGGTGGGTTTGAATCTGCCAGAATAGGTTGTATTTAAGGGTGCCTTTACTTTTCAGATAAGATGTAATTCGAAAGTGATTAAATTGTTCTGAGGCAGATAGGCCATTTTTCGATTTGTAAATCAGCGAATGATTTTATATTAGTGCCAGAGTATAGATCCGATACCCAGTTCAAGCCTCTGATTTTCCATTTGTGCAGGTTTAATTCCAGGAATATCAAAGCTAGGGTAGATATGGGTATTGATAGAGGGATGGTGGGAGATGCCTGAGATTTGAAAGCCACTAAGGTTTTCCATGAATTCAGGGTTGCTAGAATTGGTAGAGGAAGATCAGTAGATTTGGATTTAAGGTGGGGATAAGCTAGGACGTATTCATATAGACTTCTTTGTGGGATCAAAGCTTGTTCAATGCTCCCCCATAGTGGAGTAGGTTGGTTAGGAAACCACCCTGTAAGTTGCGCCAGTATTGTGGCCAAATGGTAGTCCGCTAGGACTGGTAATCCTACCCCACCAGCTTTCCTTGTGTTAGGAAGTTTTGAAAAAGCGCTTCTGGCTTTCTTGCCTTCCCAGAGTTATCTAGAAAGTATTGTTTGAAGGGTTTGAAAGAATTTTCTGGGGACTGGGATGGGTACTGTGCGGAATATATAAAGTAATTGTGGTAGGAGTTGCATTTTGAAGGCTGCCAGCTTTCCTTACCATGATAATGTATGTTTATTTAAGGAGTGGAGTCCTTCTTGTAGTTTATGTTCTAGTGGGAGAGTTAGCACGGAATAATTGTTTAGGTTGGGAGGTAAGTTTAATTCCTAGGTAGGTAATTTAATGGGAGTTCCGCACAAATGGGAGTCTGGTTTGCAGATCCGCTCTATCACATGGATTTACACCTAGATCCAATATATTAGATTTGGCTTCATTCACTTTGTAGCATGACAACATACCATATCTATGTAATAGTTGACTAATGATTAATATTAAATTATAGGTATTGGAATTTCCTTTCAAATTTGGCTGTTAGTGAACATAACGAATACAAATTTATCCAAAGTTACGAATTTCTGAAATAACGAATGCCGTATCTAAACGAATGGAACGTAACGATCTAATAAAAATAAAAAACAATAATAACTAGAAAAGCTACAATTTCTGGGGAAATTGTGTGAAGTGTTCTTGCCTCTACAACTGGAGTGGGTGGAGTACCTGGGTGGAGTGGCTTGAGTAACTGTGAAAAGTGTTAAAAAGCTTAATATTTTAAAAAGTATAAACAGCAGTAAAAAAGTTGAACAAGTCCCATCATTAGCTGAAAGAGCTGAATATTTTTTTCAAAAATGATTTTTTTTTTTTCAAAAATGATTTTTTTTCTTTCAAAAATGATTTATTATTATTTTTTTTTTTTTCATGGGGGGTCATAATGTTTTGGCTGATCATGGGGGGGGGGTCATAATGTTTTGGCTGATAATGGGGTGGTTATAAATTATTTGGCTGATCATGGAGGTCATAATGTTTTGGCTGATCATGTTATGGTCATAATGTTTTGGCTGATCATGAGGTTGTCAGCTTTTGTCACTTCCCACTCTAAATTTGGCTATAATAGGAATAAGAATAATATATATGTGAGATAACAGCAAGTGGTATTGCTATGCAAGAACACTTACGGTAATAAAACATTTTTATTATTAATTTGTTTCATTCCATTTGTTTAGAAGCGGCATTCGTTATTTTGGATAATTCGTAACTTCAGATAAATTTGTATTCGTTATGTTCACAAACAGCCAAATTTGAAAGGAAATTCCAATACCCATAATTTAATTGTTTCGAACTTTACTGATTTTCTTTTTTTCAGATTTTCGGATTTTCGATTTTTTATTTTTTTATTTTCCGTATTTTTGAAATCCAGAAATTCCAATTTTCGGTTTTCCGAATTTCTGAAAAAAGCAAAAAAAGAATGAAACGAAAACAAACACATTTTTTGTCAGTGCACATGTCTAGGAATTTCCTTAATTTGCAGAGATTTCCTCTCACTTCCTGTTTGGATATGGGACAGGAAGTGAAGGGAAATCTCCATATTGGGATACAGATAGAAAAAAAATATTTTACAGGGGGTACAACCCTCACTTGCTCTATGCAAAATGAAAAAAATGTTGCCTATAGTTCTACTTTAATCTCATGAAAGAGTATCCTATTACCAGAACTCTTCTTCTCTTCAGCAAACAAAAAGTGAAAAAAATTTGGAAAAGTCACCCTTTACCTGTGCCTGCTAGTGTTCCCAATACAACATCACTCCTTTACTCTGAAGCCCCAAGACTCCCATTTCCCAAGGTTGAAATTATTTACAGGGAGTTTCTTCACCTTCTGCCCTAACCAACTCAAGTACATACAGTATAACATGAATCAAATAGAGCTGCAGATATTATAGCTTTGTGTCCATAGCCACTGCTCTACCGCTTCGCCTTTCCTTTTCAGCGACTATTGCAGGCGCTCTATTTGTCTGACCAATTTGCAATGGCTGGTATGCAGAGGTTGATTGGGTAATTATGCTTACCACAGTTTAAAATGACTTTAGTTATTGTTCATCTAATATATACAAGGGCTAAATGAGGCTAGAATTGCCTGGAGCTACTGTTTTTGAAATATGCATTACTATTAGAATAAGTAATTTTAGGGATCTAGTGCCTAAGCTTATTTAACCCGTCTACTTGTGTGGAGACCGACAAAGTAAGTGCCAGCAGGGAGCTAGAAGACGTTGGTTTAAGAACAAGTGTTCCAGTGTTTGCCTTCTTACAGCTATTGAACATACACACTGACAAAACCACATCATGCAAAATTCATAGCCCCTTCATTGTATAGTCTGTTCTGTTCTACGAAATCCCAAACTGCAGAACTGTACAGCAAAAACCCATAAGCCCAGATAATCATCGTTAAATCTGAGAAGAACAGCTTTTCTTGCATTGTGACATACCTTTCTGAACTGTCCTTTGATATACGTTGGCCTGGGGCTTGACTGAATATTTTAGAAGCATCACAAAGCTAAAATAATAAAAAAAATTATATGACCCCTAAAAGCAAAATACAGAAGTATAGCACTGATATATATAAATTAGAAAGAATTGAACAGAACCATTATGATTTCCATTTAAAAAGTATGACTTTTAATGCACCCGTAGGTGTACGCAGGCGGTGTGCTGGGTGTGCCTGGGCACACTCTAATCACCAAGGTTGCCAACCATACAGTGTCTGTTAAAAGCCAGAGGCTACAGTTGCTCCGTGTCTCTGCTGCCTCTTTAGCCAGTGGCAACAACATTGCACCCACCCCCTTCCCCAGCGTGCCTTATTTGACTTTACAACAGGAGGTGCCAGCAGCTAGAGCAGGTGGTAGAGGGAGGAGTAAACACAGCCTGCAGTGTGGGACAGACTTCAGCCTACCAGGAGAAGCTAAGCTGGGCTGAACACAATGTAGTCAGTACACATACCCTGTACATACACGCGCATGCATGTGTGCTTGCGCTTTGGGGTGCACACCCGAATGCAATAGGCTGCGCTCACCAATGCACCTCCCCCAACAAGTTTTTGGTATTGATTATGTTTTAAAGTTTTTCCATTCATAATATGATTTCATACCACATTTTTCATTCCCCGAATAAGTCAACGCTTCAAAGATGCCTTTAAAATTCTATCACCAACAACAACAGTAGTCCTGGAGCCATTTTTTACATTGAACCTTCTTTAAGGATCTCCCAGGACTGGTGCAAGGTTTTTTTTCTACTTAGGCAAAGGTCCTCCCATCACCACCCGATCCACAACAATAGTCCTGGAGCCATTTTTTACATTTTTAGATTTTTTGTTTATGTAGCAGCGTAGGTAAATTGTCAGGCTTGGCTGGCAGCCAAGCCTGTGTTGGGTCAGGGGAGTGACTCATTGAGGCTGGTATGACTCGCAGGCAGCATCTTGAAGACCTCCCCCTATTTTCTAGAAACTGGTAGAACACTCTAGAAGAATGGGAGTGGAAGTAAGGAGGAGCCACTGACCAATCCCCAAAAGATTGGGTTGCCAGGGGGGTGACATTGGGCCTGGGCTTGGGTGCGGAAGGGACCCTCTTCACGACACAGAGGTGTCCTGACGGTGAGGCACGGGAGCAAGGTTGAGGACAGAAGGAGAACACTACTGATCTGAACAACACTAATCTCCAGGGCGGAAGACAGCCAGGATGACTGGTGAGTGTTGCAGTCAGACGACTGAGAGGCATGCCTGAAAGGACTGGGTGCAAGCAGTCTGGGTTGAATGCAAAGTCAGTCTGGGAGGACTCTGGAGTCTTAGCCAGGGGGGTTAGTGAAGGGGGCAGCTGCACCCCATAGCCAGGAGGGCTGGCAGTGCTTGAAGAGGTTGTTCTTGGATCAGTAGCTACAGGAGTAAGACAGCTGAGCACTGGGACTTTTTTGCTACACAGCCAAAGGGGCCTGCAGTCCCCCCCTGCAAAGGGCATTTGCTACAAGTCTATCAGAGCCTTTGTTAGACCCTTTAAAAAATGCCAGCTGGTCCTAGGAGTTGTTGTACAAGAAAAATTGTGCTGGAGTTAGAAGAAGTGTATATACAGGCTGTATATAGTTTGTGTCCCTGAAGAGTTCTGCTTTTGATCAAGTGGATATCCAATAATACCTTCAACCCTATCCAAGTTCAATTCCCCTAATAAAATGCAAAAACAAAGCTGCAAGGACTGATTCTTGACTCCAGCTTGATATGTAAAATTTTGTATGCCTGGCTGTGCAGGGTGGGAGATATTTCTTTCCCCAGTGGCTCCTGCAGTGGTAGCACTACATTTACATGTTTTAAAAATTACTTTTAGGCCTGAATATTATTTTTAAACCCCCAAAATATTATTTTTTTTTAAAGCAGACACCCTAGAGAATAAAATGTTGGTAGCTCTAATTTTTTGTTACATTACATTAGCGCAACTGTTTATAAAAGGCAACATTTTCAGTAAAAAAATACAATAAAGTTTATTTCTGGAAACATAAATGCAATTTATTACCTATTTTTTTTTTGGTAAAATGTAAAAGATGAGGTTGTGCCGAGTAAATAGATACCCAAAGCCCCTACAGGTCATCAGTTTAGAGTTACGCAGGAGCACTGGTGCTAATATTATCGCTCCCACTCTGGTGTTCACACTGATATAGAACACGTGTAGGACAATCACCATTTTCATATGTAGGTGCCCCAACACGCACATTTTTGTAGGTGAGGGTGTGTGTGGGCTTTAAAATATTTTTTTTGGTTTGATTTTTATTTATTTTTACATAACTTTTATTGCTATCACATAGGGGACCAATAGCCCCTATGTGATAGCATATAGGTAACATCTGGGGTGTATTAGAGCCTGGATGTCTCCTCTCTGATCCACTGCAGCTGATGGAACACCGACCGTATTCATTCAGCTGCTGCCCCCGGCACCGATCCCAAAGAACGACTGCACTGGTCCAGGAACTGACATGATATGTTGCACTTTCTCGTCTGTGTACAGGAAGGAGGCCGAGCGGACGGAGGTCTGCTGAGCTCCCGCCTCCCTTCCCAGTGACTTCTGCCTTGACCGCACCGGAAAAGTGGGACAGCGAAGCCCAGTCAACATGGCGGGGAGGCGGCACATCACGGCGGTGGTGGAAGGGATGGGCAGCTTCACAGACTGTCAGGGCTGGGCTCAGCCCTTCCTTCCTCTGAGCTGGTCGCTCAGCTGTCGGTTAATTGCCAGCTCCTATCTCTCCACAGTGACTCCGCTGTTGATATCCTGCTCATCAGTCCTGCCTACTTAAGCCGTCCAGCCCAGATGATCTCTGCCTTCCCCTTGGTCAACATCACAGAGACTATCTCCTGCATTCCTGTTAAAGACTTGCTTGGCTGACATTCCTTCTGGCTCCAGATCCTGTTTGCTGTTCCACTACGCTGATCTCTGGCTTTCTGGCTTGTCTGACTATCTGTCCAGGTTACCGAACCTTGGCTATGTTTTAACTAGGTTTGTTGTAGTTACTTTTATTATTAAACAAGTGTGATTTAAGTGTACTTCTGTCTCGGTCTGATAAATGGTTTCTGACAGTAGGCGAAGGCCATGAATTCAGAAGATGTAGTCTCTCCACTAGTTGGTATTATTTTTTTTCAAGATTGGGTGAGCAGGATCACCGCATGGATCAGTTTGCTATGACATTACAAATGCTCCTGAGTTGCACAGATCACCTGGAATCTCCCAATGTGGCTGCTCCTGTACAACCTGTGTTGCAGGCCATCCCTGCTGCTGCTCCAGTCTCTGTGCAGGCACCCGCCTCGAGTATTACCTCTATAAGAAGTATGTCTGGTTCCGCTCCGCTTCCCCAGCATTTTGGGGACGATCCAGTCCAATGCAGAGGGTTTCTCAACCCACTTCGAGATGCTGCCGCAGGCGTTTCCCACGGACAGAAGCAAAGTAGGTTTTGTGATATCTTTACTTTCTAAGAGAGCCTTGACCTGGGTAAAACCTATATGGGAGATGCAAAAACCTGTTGTCTTGAGTTACCCTGAGTTTGTGGCTTCTTTTGAAAAGGGTATTTGACATTCCCGCATGCTCCGCTTCTGCTGCTAAGTGCCTCATGTCCATCAGAGTACGAGAACTGTTGCCAATTTCGCCATTGAATGCCATACTCTGGCAGTAGAGGTTGCTTGGAACAATGAGGCCCTCATGGCTGCTTTTTCTCATGGTATCTCGGATGCCATCAAGGATGAGATAGCAGCCTGAGATATACCCACTGAGCTGGAGAAGTTGATCAAGTTTGCCATCCTCTTTGACTCCAGACTCTCTTTTAAGGAGCACTTGCGGAAGCCTCCTGTACATTTGTCTCCGAGCTTTGCAGTCCAACCCTTGCCTCCCTCGGCTTTCATGCCTCCTGGTACCGAGTCGGTCAGTGAAGGTGAACCCATGCACTTGGGCTTCACGCATCTCTCTGCGGATGAGAAAACCCTTAGGAGGAGGGAGAGATTTTGCCTTTATTGTGGCCAGGCAGGTCACTTTTTGAAGTTTTCTCCTACCCGTCCAGGGAACGCCGGAACCTTGAGGTCCTTTCATGGACAGACCTTAGGTGGCGTTGTTTCGTCCCCAGTTATCCAGAAGGATAAGCCCCTGGTTTCAGTTACCCTGAGTGTTCTGTCGAGATACCGTTGTCCATTGCCGTAGAGGCTCTTCACCATGAGATAATCCAATTTCAAGTTATTTCCTCACCTAAGTTTCCGCTTGTTATTGGTTATCCTTGGTTACAGAGGCACAACCCCTCTTTTGATTGGCTCTGTGCTGAGGTTCTCTCCTGGTCGCCACAATGCAGTAAGACATGCTTCCAGAGGGTAGCCGAGGTCCTGTGCACCTCTTCACTCTCCTCCCTGCCGAAGGAGTGCTGCGATTTTAGCAATGTCTTTGACAAAGGTCAAGCCAGTAGTTTGCCTCCACACAGGTTGTATGATTGCACAATTGACTTTCAACCTGTTGCCATACCCCCTCGTGGCCGGGTTTACCCTTTGTCGGTCTTGGAGGATAAGGCCATGGAGTATGTTGCAGATGCACTTTCTTGAGGTTTCATCCGCAAATCCTCTTCCCCTGCTGGTGCTGGTTTCTTCTTTATGAAGAAGAGTGGTAAATTGAAACCTTGTATTGATTATAGAGGTCTCAATCGTTTCACAATTAAGAATGCCTATCCAATTCCATTGATTACAGAGTTATTTGACCACCTCAAGGGAGCAAAGGTTTTCACAAAGCTTGATTTGACAGGGGCATATAATCTGGTGAGGATTAAGGAAAGCGACAAGTGGAAAACTGTGTTTAATACCAGAACAGGCCATTATCAGTACCTCGTAATGCCTTTTGGCCTTTGTAACACCCCAGCAGTTTTCCAGGAATTTATTAACGATGAAGTGAATTTTCTTCCACTTCCAAGATGGAGTAGGTTGCTGTTCCTGTGATTCCTCCTGTTCGTATTCTGGCTACGGTTCGCACCAGTCTCACTTCTCCTTTGGGTGACAATTCTTGCCGCTAAGGTCCATGCTCCTCCTGAAAAACCTTAGGACCACTGCTTTGTCCCGGAGAGTCTCCGTACTACCATGCTCCAGACTTACCATTCTCCCAAGGCTGCTAACCTCCCTGGGAAGATTCAACTCTTTTGGGCCATTTCCCAACAATTCTGGTGGCCTAGTCTACGTGCTGATGTAACCGCCTTCGTAGCTGCCTGTTCCGTGTGTGCTCAGAGTAAGACTCCACGACACCTTCCAGTGGGCCTCCTACAACCCATACCCAATGGAGAGAGGACCTGGACCCACCTGTCTATGGATTTCATTGTGGAGTTACCCAACACCCAGGGCAACACAGTTATCCTCATGGGGGTTGACCGATTCTCGAAAATGTTTCATTGTATTCCACTTAAGAAGTTGCCCACTTCTAAAGAACTGGCTTCCATTTTTGCTCGGAAATTCTTTCGCTTACACGGGCTAGGTACAGTATTACACGACTGAGTAATTGCCATTCAAAGTGTGAGAGCGCTGAAAGCTGAAAATTGGTCTGGGCAGGAGGGGGGTTTAAGTGCCCAGTAGGCAAGTGATTAAACAAGTGTGATTTAACTGTACTTCTGCCTTGATCTGATTCATGGTTTCTGTCACAGCCACCTGTGTCACTTCTACATGAAAGCCAACAGTCAGCTGTACTAAAAATAAAAAAATAAAACGGCTGCAGCAGTGTAAAAATTTGAATTCCCAGCAAGTTTAGTTGGGGATTCGGATTTTACCCCCTCCCTATCCTGGTGCCCTAAGGCGGCTGTTTAAACTGCCTTATGGTAGTGCTGGCCCTTGGATCTCCCAGCCGACATCATGTTTTTTTACCCCCTGCGGCCCTTCTTACCTATCTGACTGGATCCAAAGAAAATGTATTTGCAGTCAACAAGACCCTACTTTCCTTACAAGTCTTTATGCCAAATCCTGTCCCTACAGCTATTTTTTATGAATTTGCATTTTATTTTTTAAATTGATTTCTTCTATTTTTATTTATCTAAATCTAATTTAATTGTGCATATAATATTCTGTAGCTGTGTTTTGAATTAACCTTTCATAAAACAAGAGTACTCCAATATCTGAGTGATTTTTCATTCAAACATCTATTAAAATAATTTCCTAGAATATGATTATTTCACAGATATAGGAGTGCAGATACAAGGTTTTATGTATGAAGAATGACTCGCGTCCACTTGTTTTATTAATCCATTTACAGAACCATAGATCGACCTTAACCTTTCTAACTGACATACCTCATTGCTATGATTTGCGCATGCAGCTTCAGACCATAACATCTGTTTTCTGTGAATGTGACTTACTGTAAGTCAAGAGGTGAAGGGGTACAGTGGTTGGAAAGGACACTATTTGCCAATTTTTTTCTCATAGCATTTTGTACAAGAAAGAAGCCTATTATCCAAAATACTTTGGATTATATATATATTTTTTTAAGTTTTACATTGTGTAATTTGGAGTGTCATGTCACTCTTTCACTTAAGTTGTGCAGCATTTCTAAGCCAGTACCGCAGAGCTTGTACCGCACTCCACCAACCCAGTAACCTGTCACCTCGTCCCAGTGACCTCAATTCCTATGTTTCACTTGAATATCAGGAAGCTCACTTGTACAAATTCTATGCTTAGTCTTCTCCTGAGGCCTCACAATATCCTCCGTGACTCTCAGGATAGGTCCCTAGTATGCCCTGTGCCATGAGGTCAGTCCCAGTATGTGAGGAAAGGGTTGCTTGGACAGGAGCCTAAGCACCAAGCTCTTTTACTACCATAGCTATTGTCACCTGGCCATATCGCCTGCTTCCCAACTGGCTGGCTGCGTATGGATATGACGCTAGTACTGTAGTCCTTGGAAATATAGCCTCCTTTAAATAGCTTCTTTGCTCATTGGAAAATTGTACTGCATCTTCAGTTACTCCTCTCGTCCTGTCAAGCTGTCAAGCCCTGTTCTTTGAATACGCTATGCATGCACCTCTTTAGTAACTTCAGATCAGGTAAATTGAATAACAACATTATTCTTCTACTGAGGTAGTTAAATGAACAGCTTTTTCAGACATTTTCAATACACATTTTAGTACATGATCTTCTAAGTGCCTTTCACTTGTGCCCCTGGTGCTCCCTCTTACCCTATGACGTACCTTAAATAGATGTAGCGCTACCCCCCCCCCCCTGCAGGAGCCTCTGGTAAATATTGGCTCTCCCACCCTGCACCACCAGGCACATGAATTTCTCATTTACTTCAGAGACTAGAAGCAGTCCTTGCAGCTTTGTTTTGTTTTTATTTAGAGGAATTAAACTTGGATGGGGAAGGGTTGGTTTGGGATGCCCATTTGATCAGTAGGAAACTCTTCAGGGACACAAACTATTGTAGGGGATCACAGGGGTGAACAGCTGGCTCAGAGACAGTGCAGTAAAATAAAAATGGCTTTATTCAGCAAACTGGCAAAAACAAACCGAAGCCATGACAGGCTTGTCTTGTCACACAGTTGTGCACACCGGTAAAGCTCACAGTTCCGCAGCATACAGGCTTACAGGCAATAGTTCATGGCTCTAATCAGAGCTACAGTCTTTTATGTGGTTAAGCTCACCCAGCAAGTACACAATCCAGCAATGGATCTTTTCACACAGCGTGCTGTGGTTTCTCTCTCTCCTATTCAAACAGCTCCACTCTGACACTTTTAGCCCAGCTGGCAATAAGCAGGTCTGAAGGGGAAGTACCTGCCCTCTTCAATTAACCCCTTCTTAACCCTGCCCCAGGCTGACCCTCTACATATCCCCCCCCCCGTTCCAGGCCAGAGGTCTGGACACCACGAATCGAGTGGCAATAGACCCGGGAAAGGTCATCCGCATTCTGATGTACCTTTCCTGGACTATGTACCACTACAGACTTGAAGTCCTGTAGAGCAAGGAACCACCGGGTGATTCTTGAGTTTTTTAATTTATTTTGGGCCATCCACGTAAGGGGTGCATGATCTGAAATTAACTTGAAGGGTTGGCCCAACAAGTAGTAGTGGAGTGTCTCTAAAGGCCATTTTTTTTACGAGACACTCTTTCCACAATGGAATAATTCCTCTTAGCTGGGGTGAGCTTCCAGCTCAAGTACATAACGGGGTGCTCACCCCCCCCAACCATCTGGGACAGTACTGCACCCAGACCCAACTTTAAGGCATCTGTTTGTAGCAGGAACTCTTTTTGGAAGTCGGGAGCTACCAACACTGGTTCCTGGCACAAAGCTTGTGTCAATCGGCAGAACGCTGCTTCTGTACTCCACTGAACAACAGTTGAGTTCTTTCCCTTGGTGAGATCAGTCAGAGGCGCCGCTAGACTGGCAAAGTTGAGGACAAACCTCCTATAATAGCCCACAATGCCAAGGAAAGAACGCACCTGTTTCTTGTGAGTGGACAGGGCCATTTCTATATAGCCTCCACCTTGCTTATTTGGGGTTTAATCACGCCCCTGCCTAAAACATACCCCAGGTAGCGGGCCTCCTCCAAACCAACCTTGCTCTTTTCCAGGTTCACTGTGAACCCCCCCCTTCGGAGCACATCCAAGACCAACTGGACCTTCGGTAAGTGACTCTCCTGACTAAAGATGACAATGTCATCAAGGTAGGCTCCAGAGAATTCCTTATGAGGTCTCAGGACAAAGTCCATGGCCCTCTGGAAAGTGGCTGAGGCCCCATGTAACCCAAACGGCATTCAAGCATATTGCCATAACCCCTCTGGTGTGGCAAATGCAGTTTTTTCTTTAGCCTCTGGGGGAAAGCGGGATCTGCCAGTATCTCTTGGTCAGGTCAAGAGTGGTGATGTACTGGGCCGGTCCTAATCTCTCGATTAACTCATCCACCCGGGGCATGGGATACGCGTCTGGCTTGGAGACTTCATTTAACTTACGAAAGTCATTGCAGAACTGCCAGGTTCCATTCGGCTTGGGTACAATGACTATAGGGCTGGACCAGCTATTTGAAGACTCCTCAATGATCCCAAGGTCCAACATACTTTTAAGCTCAGCCGAGACAATATTCTGGTAAACTTCGGGTATGCGGTAGGGTTTGAGGTTTACTCGAATGCCAGGGTCTGTGATGACATTATGTTCAGTTACCGAGGTTAGGACCGGCAGGTTTGAAAAATTGTCTCGATTCCTTTGCAAAAACTCCCAGGACTCCTGTTTTTGAGAATGGGAGAGAGCCTCTACAATCCGTACCACCATAATCTGAGTGTCAGGATCTTCTGGGACCTTCAGACTGACTATCAAAATTTGTCTATCTTTCCATGGTTTGATTAAGTTGACGTGCTAAATCTGGTAGGGTTTACGTTTGGTGGGCTGATGGACTTTATAGTTGACCTTGCCCACCCTCTCAACTATCTCAAAGGGTCCTTGCCACTTGGCGAGAAACTTACTCTCCATGGTTAGGCACTAACATCAGCACCCGATCCCCGGGTTTAAACTCTAACCTTGGCAGATCGGTTGTATACACGACTCTGGGCATTTTGCGCAGCCTGCAAATGTTCCCGTACTATGGGCATAACTTTTGTTATTCGGTCCTGCATTTGAGAGATGTGTTCTACCACACTCTGATATGGGGAAGCTTCTTGTTCCCACGTCTCTCGTTATGTCCAGTAGTCCACGGGGGTGTCTCCCATAAACCAACTCACAGGGGGATGATCCTCTGGAGGCCTGTGGTACCTCTCTTATGGCAAACAAGGGATCCCAATCCCGACCATCCTCCTCATCTGCTTTCTTTAGCATTCCCTTTAAGGTTTTGTTGAACCGCTCCACTAACCCATCAGTTTGTGGGTGATACACTGAAGTCCGCAAGTGTTTAATCTTAAACAGTTTACAGAGTTCCTTCATCCCTTTTGACATAAACGGGGTACCTTGGTCTGTCAAGATCTCGGATGGGAGCCCTGTTCTCATGAACATCTGAAACAACTCCCGTGCGATGACCTTGGATGAGCAATTTCTTAAAGGAACCTCTTCCGGATACCTGGTGGCATAGTCGAGGACAACTAAAATGTATTGGTGTCCCCTAGCTGACTTGGGTAAGGGGCCCACAAAGTCCATGGCTATGCGATCAAAGGGAACCTCGATAATTGGAAGCGGTACCAGCGGACTGCGAAAATGGGGTGTTGGAGCGGATAGCCACCAGATAATTTTTAACATCACCATGAACACAGATGACCCCGACCTGTTCCCTTGGTACCAGCTTTCTTTACAACCCGTCCGATCGGAGCAGGGTGACGACACTCCCAGAGTCAAGGAGGGCTACCACCTCCTGTCCATTAACCCGCACCACACACTCATGCGGATTCAGGCTGGTTGCAGCACATAATGCATGGGCATACATGGAGCGACGGCGACCCATGTAGCACTCCATTGGTTCTGCCCAACTTGGGCACTGGGCAGCCAGATGACCCAGTTGATGGCAGGACCAACAGTGAACCTCATGGGGTTCCCCCTGTTGGTTCCCTGGAAGCTTAGGTCTTGGGATGCTCATTAACATAATTTGTTATTACTACACTCAGGTGGCGCTTCCTTCTCTACCCCTCTCTCATCCATCACAGAGCCAGCTCCCTGAGGACAGCAGCCGCCTAGAAACAAGCTTACAGGCAATAGTTCATGGCTCTAATCAGAGCTACAGTCTTTTATGTGGTTAAGCAATACACAATCCAGCAATGGATCTTTTCACACAGCATGCTGCGGCGTCTCTCTCTCCTACTCAAACAGCTACTCTCTGACACTTTCAACCCTGCTGGCAATAAGCAGGTCTGAAGGGGAAGTACCTGCCCTCTTCAATTAACCCCTTCTTAACTCTGCCCCAGGTTGACCCTCTACACTATATACATCCAGTATATACACACTCCTTTTCTTCTACCTCCAGCACAGACTTGCTTTAAAAACTACAACTCCCAGGACCAGCTACCACTGATGCGATGTCGGACGAGAGCGTGATCAGATCATAATAAATGTCCTTTGCAGGCACGGCCTCATTGGTAGTGCAGCAAAAATTGAGATTTTTGGTGCTAGATGTCCTTTTCTGTGGCTACTGCTCCCAGTACCACCTCTTCAGGCACTGCCAGCCCGCCTGGCTGAAGCTGCCCCTTTCACTAGCATTCCTCGCTACTTTTCCACAGTCCTCCCAGACTGGGTCTGCAATTATCCCAGACTGCTTGCACCCAGTCTCTTTAGGCATGCCTCTCAGTCCTCTGACTGCAACACTCACCAGCCCACATGGCTGTCTTCCTCCCTGAAGATTTTCCTGGCAGCGTTCTGCTGTCTTTTCCTTGCTCCCATGCCTCCTGGTCAGGATCCCTCCGTGTAATGGAAGGGGTTTCTTCCGCACGCGAGCCCAGGCCTGATTTAACTCCCATTTAGACTGGGGAGCTACTCTCAAAGGCCCCCACAGCCTAACGCTCTATCTCCATCTTCCACCCAAACTCCACACTGCCCCAGCTGGGCTGACCTTGAGTATTTGAGGGGGCCTGCCCCCTGCCAACCCTTCTGTTGGGGATTGGTCAGGACCCTCAGAATACTCCAGCTAGCTTCTCCTAGACACCTTCTAACAGCTTCTGGATCCTTCTCCAAGTTTCCAGCAGGCAGGGAGGAGTTACCAGAGAAGCTGCTGCTGAGTCACCCAGCCTACCTGAGCCACTCAAACCCTGACCCAGAAAAACTGCCAGCCAAGTCTACAAACTTACCTACTGTTGGAAGGCAACACGGTTTAATATCATATTTTTGGTATTTCATTCCCTGGTTGATACAGGCAGATGGCCCCAAGTTGGAATGTAACCTTTGGAGCATATCAGAATCTGCATCTGAAAGCTAGCAAGGCTGTAACAAGAGCTTGACTCTGGGCCGACAGTGTGATAATACACTGCAAGCAATCTTCAAAGAGAGCCATGGCTGCCAGGATGATTGATGACGGTGGGTGACAAAGATCAAAGGATCAACAGGCACCTAGAGATGATGCATGTACAATGCTGCCCCTAGAAGCCAATATGGCAGAATGGACAGTAATATAATCTATTGAGGAGGACTGCCCCGTGAACCGATTCATCCAAAAACTGAGATGAGCTGGCAATGGATTGGGCCTGGATGGTGTGTGATTGAGGTTTAAAAAGGGCTGACTTGAGCACAGAGCCCTCTTTTGCCATCCTGAGCCCAGCTAATGAAACAATATCTCGAGGAAAGCATTGTGATAAGTATCTTTGTTCTTTTGTCATATACTCTGTATAATTCTCTATAGCAGTGGTGGCGAACCTTGGCACCCCAGATGTTTTGGAACTACATTTCCCATAATGCTCATGAACTCTGCAGTGTAGATGAGCATCATGGGAAATGTAGTTCTAAAACATCTGGGGTGCCAAGGTTCGCCATCACTGCTCTATTGTATTTCCATACTAGCATATTCCTATTTTCTTGGGAAATAAATAAGGCATTGTTTTACTAAGCAGTGTGTTTGTTTTCATAGCTAACCTTATATCATTGTGCTTATCAGAGTTTTAATAGACTAGCTAACTATGGGAATAGACAAGTTAATACATATATGCAATAAAAAGAGGGAATCCGTAACCACCCTTCGAATAATATTTATTGTAGCAATTACTTCACCTACACTAACACAAATCCTCCTACGCTAGCACTCTAGCAATGCTAGGGGGTGCTAAGCTGGTGAGAGTATTTTAGCCCATTTAGTCTATTTCAGCAGCACAAGTCCACACAAGGAGTGGCTAAACAGCAAAGTGGCAATTACATCCTAGCTCAACTCCTGTTTCCTTCTCATGCAGACAGCAACTAACAACAACCTTTAACCACTTGCCGCCCGCCATATAGCAGAATGACGGCGGCAAAGGGGTTTCAATATCCTGACTGGGCGTCATATGACGTCCGCAGGATATTGAGCCACTGCGCGCCCCCGGGGGCGCGCATCGCGATGATCGTTGTTGCAGGGTGTCAGTCTGACACCCCGCCACACCGATCTAGGTAAAGGGTCTGACCTTAATAACCTATCTTTGCAGCCTTTCAGTGCCCATCAGTGTCGCCTATCAGTGCCACCCATGAGTGCCCATCAGTGCCGCCTATCAATACCCATCATGCCCGCCTACCAGTGCCCATCAGTGCCACATATCAGTGCCCATCGTTAGTGCCCGCAGATTGGTGCCCCCTCATCGCTGCCGCCTTATCAGTGCCTGTCAGTGCCACCTTATCGGTGTCCATTAGTGAAAGAGAAAACTTACTTATTTACAAAATTTTTAAACAGAAACAAAAGCAAAACTTAAATTTTTTTCAAAATTTTCGGTCTTTTTTTGTTTCGCAAAAAATAAAAACTGCAGAAGTGATGAAATACCACCAAAAGAAAGCTCTATTTGTGGGAACAAAATGATAAAAATTTAGTTTGGGTACAGTGTAGCATGACCGTGCAATTGTCATTCAAACTGCGACAGCACTGAAAGCTGAAAATTGGTCTGGGCAGGAAGGTGTCTAAGTGCCATGTATTGAAGTGGTTAACCTAATACTATTTTCCCTTTTATCTGTTTTGTCCAGCAGATGGCGATACTTACCAAAAAGCCTGGCAAAGCCTGGCCAACAGAGTTAACCTTTGCATATCATGCAGCACCAGCTCTGCTGGGAAACATTAACCAAGTAGTGCAATTTACACAGCATTTTACCACAACACAACCCAACCAAAAAGACAACACCATTACCTTATTAACGCCTATCTAAAAATCTGTCAATTTAAACATGGAAAGTTTGGGTTTATTATTTCAAACTACTCTACATTCAAACTCTAAAATATAGAGTGAATATACATTCAGGCTACATTTCTCAAATGCCCAAATCTTCTGTTGTCCTTAGTTCTTTCTCCTGTATTCCATGGCACTTTGCAATGTAAGATCTCTGCCAGAAAACTAGCTTTTTCGGCTCCATGCAATTTTAAATTGTGATAATCTGAATCCTATACATACAATCTTGTCTTTAGCCTGGCTCTATCCTCTCCTACATCCTGCACCTCTTGATTCGCCCACCAATGTGATGAGTAGCCCTATTGGCCAGTCAGGAATTGAGGAAAAGGGAAAGGCTGGGGCTAAGTGCTGACTTCAACAAGGAAGCCAATATTTGAATATATAGATCGGGAGTTGTAGATTTAAGGCATGAAGGTTGCATTGCAATGACTTTCAGGAAGCTGCAGTTCAGCCTAGAGATACATATGAGCCTTGACTGATTAAACTGCAAGGTATTGTGGGAGATATTTATGTAACTCAGATCAAGGTATGCTGAATGGACTGTAGCAAAACATCCACTTTTTTATTTTATATAACGCCAAAAGTTCAAAGGTTAATTTCACTTGTTGCCTAAAGTAGATGTTTTAGTAGCCTGTAGAAACCAAAAAGAACAAGGTAGACTATAAATACAATTTACAGAGTTGGTAATATTGCTCTTATTTCTTACCATATCAAATCTGCATGAAAGATTTAGAGCTATTCTAGAAAATTAAGATTTGACTGATACCTTCTACCAAGGCAGCACTCTCAGCTTATTGCTAAATGTCTCCCACACATTTGGTACTTGCCGCCGCTGTCAGGAGTGTAGGGGGTTAATCTCCTCTGCTCTCATTGTTTCTCTATGGTCTCTTGCTGCCGACAAAAGTCTCCGCACGCACGGAACATGCTAATTGTATGAATAATGAGAGGAGCTCTCGTAGAAAGATCTGAGACCTTTAAGCTTTGCTGCCAGTAAGAGCCCAGAATGCAAAAAAGTCTGGTCTGCTCGCAGCCGGATAGTGGGGAGCGGCATGGGGGCTGAAAAGAAGCGGAGAAAGTTGGCTTTGGTTTATTTTTATCTGACAATCTTATTCTTTGTCACGTCAAGTTTTATCTTTGTTTCTGTCTGCTTTTTAAACACCCTATTCTTTTTTATTGGGGGCGGGGGGGTGGTGTAAGTTTATTATAATCATCAGTACCAAATACAAGAAAAGTCATGCCAACCAACTATGAAGGATAAATGGGTCAGTCTATCCACTTTTCACATTTTTGGAGTTGCTGGAAAGTTAAATCTGGAGTTGATTTTGTATATTTCTCAGGAACCCAGATGCCTGTTTTAGTTCATAGGGCATGAATTCCTTAGGCTACCCTCTACAGCCTGTATAGGAGATCTCATTCATCATGTTTTTATTTTTTTATGTTTTAAAGACAGGTGGCACTTGTCTCCAAGTAGAAGAGAAATGAGAACAAGGGCAAGGAGATCTCTGTCCAAATCATAGAGTTGGGTGAAACCAGCATCTGCAAAGAACAAAAATATTTGTTTGGGGTTGATTTGGCCCTTAATGCAAATCTGTAAAAACCAGAAATTAAGCAAGTAGATTAAATTTTACTTGCACAACATACCATGTATGCTATGCCAGTAAAAGCAATGGTAGATAAAACCAAGCAAGAATATAGGGATTTTTTTTTGGTATGTTCTCAAACAACAATTATATTAGAAACCACTATTTTATGTAAAACCTTTCCCCTTTCTTCCATATGCTTATACCACATGCCACCAAGCTGCAACGCTCCAATATGTGGACCGTTTGCTACTCCTATGCTTCATTTATTGAATTTGGAGGAGGATAGATATATGGCACTAGCATAAAGTAATCTATACATTTGATCCATAAATGTGAGGGGAAGCAGCCACGGCCATGCAATGAATTATTGGATATGAAACCGATTTATTTGTTTGAAAAAGTGGCTGTTTAACCACAGAATGCATTACAACAGCTATTTTAGAGCATTTGTGCATATATATCTCTAACCCAAGAAAGGGGCCCCAGGATTTGCCCAAATTCATGCTTGGAAAAAACTTCCAGTAGAGGTAGTGAGACAGTCAACAGTAAATAACTTCAAAAATACTTGGGACACATACAGATCTGGACTCTATACTTAAAAATTAACAGAAAAACAACAAAAACAAACACAAAAAACGGGCAGTCTAAATGGACTCATCATCCGTCTTTTTTTTTTCTGCCATCACTTTACTATGTTTCTACGTTTCAAGTTCTTTCCTATTCAGTGCAGAGGCAGTCTGGCACACAGCAAATCGTTAACTCACTACCGCTCAGAAAACAGTCTAGGGATGTCTTTTTGAGGTTTATTGCTGTAGATCTTGAAAAGAGAGCAATGGGGAATGGGATACTTCAAAACACTTGGGTGCCAATTTAAGCTTTGAGGACACGTCTCTCTATAGTATCAGCACAGTCCCTATGTTTGCAGCTGCAGACCATGAACAAAATGGTTTTAGCACAGTGTAAAGTAGAACTGTAGCCGAGAACCACAAACCATTTTGAACATCTTCAAGTCTAACTGGAACAATCATTAGCTGGGGACCATGTAGGGTAGCGACCTTTTCTTCAAGCCAAACCCAAACACTTTTTTTTGTAGTATACACTATAGGATTGTAAAGACCTGGGATACATTTGGATGCACTAAGGAGAGCAATAATATGGCACACTTTATTGGTAAGTGTTACCCCCCATAACACAGGGGTCAGTGTCACCCCTTCATAATATAGGGGTCAGTGTTACCTCCCTCCATAATTTAGGGGCCCCCATAGAGGACCCCCATTAGATCAGAGTCCCCTTATATCAGCGCTCCCCTTAGAGACCCAAAAAAATAAAAATTGAAAAATTGCAGCACAACCTCCCACTATTATTTTCATGTGTGAAAAAAATGATTGTGAATGGTGGTGGGAACCCCCAAGGGTAATCCAAGTATTAATACTCTCCAATCTTATTTAAACATATACTGTGCAATCTCCATATACAAAAAATATTGTATAAATAGTGGTGTAACCCTCCAATCCATTCCAAAATGTGTGGATATCTAATTTCCCTTTGAGTTAGATATGTTAGATATTAGCACAACACATTTTGGAATGGATTTACAGCTCTATTCATACAGTATTGTGTGCAGAGATTGAACAGTATATATTAAAATAAGATTGGAGTGTATAATTACTTCGATTGTCCTTTGTGGTTTCCACCATCATTCACAATTATTTTTTCACATTTAAATTAATATAATTATAGGGGGAGGTTGCACTGCATTTTTATTTATTTTTGCATCATTTTTTTTCGAGGGGTTTTAGTTTTATTTTAAGTGTTTTTTTTTGTTTTGTTCTTGATCAGAGTCCCCTATATCTGATCCTCTTTAAAGACAAACCGTTAGTCTCTAAGGGGGGTGCTGCTATAAGGGGACTGTGATAAAATGGGTTTTCCTAAGGAGGGGGGGGGGTAATATAAGGACACTCTGATCTAATGTGGGTGCTGATATAAGGAGAGTTCCCCTTATTTAGTAGAGGTCTCTAAGGGGTGGGGGGGGGGTTGTTGACTGCTGATGTAATTGGTCACCAGCAGTCCTCTACATTAGCTCAGAGTGCCCTTATATCAGCACCACACTGGAGATCTCTATTAGATCAAGGACCCCCCCCAAATCGGTGTCCCCTGCCCCTAAAGACCTCCATTAGACTGCCTTACCGAGAGCCGTTTCGAGCCAGGAAGTGTGGGAGATGGAATTTGGGGGCGGAGTGAAGCTGCTCTACTGTAGTGCTATTTTCCTTCCTTCGATTGTGTGGGGGGGCTGGGGAGAAGGCAAAGTAGAGGCAGATCCTGCATCGCTGTACCCAGTGTTTTGGCAAGACACAGGAATCAAGACACATTTGAACTGGTGCACTCACTCACAGGGCTGCTGTTGGGAATCATGGGGAACATGGGGGGGGGGGGTGGCTGACAGAGGGGGGGGTGGCTGACAGAGGGGGGGGGGTGGCTGACAGAGGGGGGCTGACAGAGGGGATGACACAGAGGGGGGGGGTTACACAGAGAGGGGGTGGCTTACAGAGAGTGGCGGGCTGACAGACAGGGGGGTGGGAGGGCAGATGATAGAAAGACCTCAGTCAGGAGACACAGCGTGTGCCAGGCAGGGAGGCGGGACTCCGGGCGGCCACGATCACCCACAGTCCAGCTGAGGATTTGTATCTTCCCGCCCCAAGCTCTGGAAGTTTCTCAACTGAACTATGGGGAAGCGATTAATCCCACAGAAGACCAAAGCAGACATTCCAACTCGTCTGACTACAGAGTGAGGCAAACACTAAATTTCCCTAGCAACTTTACTAGGGAGCTGCTACATACATACAATATTAGGCATAAATTAAATATTCACTGCAAAGCTGCTGTATTTTATTGCTTTTAGAAAATATAATTGGCCCCAGTGGGGATATTTTAATGATTTTAAATTATGTTTTTTTGTTTGTTTTAGATACAATTGTTGTTTGAGAACGTTGCTATAAAGTCCATGTCATGTCCCTATATTCTGTTTTGCTTTAATCTACTATTGGTTTGTCTTGGCACAAGGTTGCATTAAAAAGTTAAGTTCCTTGTATGCATTCTGGGTTGCATTAAGGTTGAATACACTTACTTTTTTTCTGGTGTGCTGACATTTACCTATTTGTGTTGCATACAGTGCAGGTGGTTCCTGTGCACCCATCCTATTGCTGAGACCTATGTGTGTAGGGCAGTTTGGACTTCTTGAATGAAAACCTGTAAAAATTCTGGGCAATTTAAGCTGCGCATGTGAAACAAAAAATGAAAAATGCATAAGCGGAGATTAAATTCAGTGAAAATGACATGTCATTGATTAGTAGATTATGAGATATGGGCAAGCTTATGTTTTAAGTAAATGACTACTTTTCCTTCAAAAGTTGAGCTTGGCCTCACCCACTCCCACCTCCTGCACCCCCTACTGATAAGTTAGGCCACCCATTACAATAAAGGGCCCACAGGAAATCTTTGGGGTAGGAATGGGTGCAACCAAAGGCCTTTTTAAATAAAAATGTGAGATTCCCATATGAATTTAGTTACCTATAGCTTTGCAGTTAGAGTTCATAATGACCTGCCATTTGTTTGGAACATAGGATCTGCTTATGTATTTTTCATCACATGAACATCCACATTTGAGAAAGATTTACTTTAGAAAATAACCTCCAATCCAGGCTAAACGCCAGGAACACATACCTTTTTTACCCAAGTATCCAAAATCAGTTAATATAATAAGCAGGGTGATTCTTCTCCAGCGTTAGGGACAATTGGTATTTAGTACTAGAAAAGAATGGCTCCCAAGTTGTGATGTAAGCTAGAGGGGATAAAGTTCCAAAGGTGGAGATGGGCTTTGAGCACTGCAAGCAATGAACTGGTTGTAAATGGATTAAGTTGTGACCAACACCTATAGTTGTTTGGCAATACAGTTTTTTGCAGCTCTCATGCAACCAATCTTCAGACATTCGCTGACAGTCATTATATAAGTCCTACTGAGTAGGAATCGTGGGGATTGATTTACTAAAGGCAAATAGCAATTTGTTTTGAAAAGGAATTTTCTCCAGGGCTTAGTAAACGTGGTTAAATTTCATATGCAAGGAAAAAAAAATTTTCTGCTTGGATGATGGCAGTTGGTAGAGTTTCACTACATTCACTAACGTCTGGGGAAAATTCTCTTGCAAAGTGTAACTCCCCTTGCAAAATCAACAATTTAATTGCCATTAGTAAACCAACCCCAATATGGTTAAACGTTTCATTGAAGGAGAGATCATATAGATGGTTATATTGAGCAAAAGCATAATACTCCTAAAATGCATATAAACTGTGGCAGCTGCAGAAGCCACACATCTTGGTCACTAAAACTATTAAATTGGCTAAAAACTGCCTCCACCAATAGCCATACAGATGAATGTTCATTGTGTGTTTAAAATTATTCTCATCTTTGCAGCAAACTGTGAAGATCCAACATAAAATTGTCGATTTTCTCGCTTCTCTGTTGATAGATTCAGTTGGGAATTCAGATTCCCAACAAAAGAAAACCAGTACAAGCGTATGCTAATCATGCGTGTGCGCATTGTTTACATGCTAATACTTCTAGGCAAAGATGTACTATTCCTTTTCAATGTTCTCGCATTGGTGCGCATGTGTACATATGAATTAGCGTGCGTACTTGACACCCAGCTGCCTATTTAAACTGATCTGTCACCATGAACAGTTGCGGAATGGTCTTCAGCTTGTACCTGCATTCCTGTGACCTGATCCATTGAACCTGCTTACCTGTGTATGACCTGGCTTTTTCCTGGACTATGCCTTTGCTCCTGCATTAAACTTGTTCACCTGATCTCTTTGACCTCGGCCTGTTAACTGGACTTATCTTTGCCTGCTTATTCTGTACTGCGCTACCCGACTGTTTCCTACCTTGACCTGCTTCCTGGACTTGCTTTGTCTACTGACTCGGTACCTTGTTACCCAGTGGCCGCTGATCGCTGTCTGCATATCAGCTCTGCTACCATCTCCTGCTCTGGTGCCAAGCTGCTTTAGTATCCTGTTCCTAGGACTACAACTCCCAGCTCCTTCCACTTAAGTGCAGACTTCACCAGCCAGCTTTTCCAGCACTCGTGCCACTCCGTGCCCACACACTCTCAGCCTTCAAGAGTTTTGGGCAGGAGGTGTAAGAGAGGCCTCCACAACATTCCAATCGTCAGCAGGTACATGATAGTTGTGCAGTGGGAAATCCACTATTGCCACCAATTCAGGAACTAAGGACATTCTTAATAATAAGATTAAATCACGTTACATTCTATTCACTGTTATTGATTTGTGTGGGGACAGGGCTTTATGTTAGTGTAATCTACCCCTCTCGAGTGAGGATAAATGGTGGGAAGATTTTGACAACAGTAGAAAATCACTGGAGGGAATCCATGGTGCTATAATTTCACATTGTAGCTTCAAAGGCAATAATAGACAGCCCGGAGGAGCAGAGGGTATCCAGCCTTAGTTGCACATCATATTTTTTTTTAATTGAATATTTTTTTTTAATTTTCGTAAGGGGCTACAAAAATACCTGACAAGTTTTTATCTGCAATACCTGCACAAAGAAGTCCAAAGTGGCAAATATAACAGCTTAAAGAGGCTGATAGGACAGCCAGTGCAGTGTGAAAAAGCCTCCTACAAGCTTTAAACAGGAACTGATAGAAGTCACAAGACTGCCATATACTGTTGATGAGAAAAGTTATTTAGCAGCTTATATTTACTAAAATAATTGCATTTCCATGTTCTGTGTACTGTGGGAGATCAGATATAGTGAATGCAGGCTCCTGGGTTTAGTAACACTTTAATTCGGGGCTCGGGTAAGGGCCTGGTTCAAGTATAACATTAGTACAGGCTATCCCAAAATACTAGAGAGGCAAGAGATTAAGATAGGCAGATAAGAAAAGAGGAGGAGGAGAAAAGAGACATGGAAGAGAAGTGAGCAAATCGCAACCATTGTAACCCTTTTGTTTAAAGTTTAAGAAGGCAGTGGTCGAAAGTCCCTGGAAGGCAATGAGAAATCCAGGGGTCCCAGACTCTCTCCTATATTTCGGCATAATGCCTTGCAGTTTAGCTTTGAGTTTCTCATTGATTAAAACCCATTGCATGCGGAATGTAACCTCAGCAACCGATAGTATATCAGACAACCATGCTTTTGCCATCATATTCTTCGTTTACAAAATATTTTAATGTGAACGTAGAGCCAAAACCTTTTTTTTGTTTTGTTTTTGTTTTGAATAGAGTAGGCAAAGATCAGAACCCCTGTTAAGTTGTTATTGTAGTCTGTGTAAATTCCCCCCCTCAATTTGCTCTGGTGGCCATGATCACCACGAGTCAGAAAATGATGGAAAATTCAAAACGTTAAAGCTATTCCCACAACAAGATGAGGATGAACCTTCCGATAGAGGCATCAATATCCTTGACAGCTGTGTAAGAGTGGGCTTTTTGGCTAAGATCAAATGTAGTATCTGTTCTTATCAGTTGCCAAGAGGAGACGCTGTGTTACTGCCTTGACTATGGTGGATGTTGGGGTGGTGGCTATGCAAATCCTCTGGTGTAATGGTACCTAGATGGTTAGTATCGGTAGCAACTGAAACCGGGTTGCCCATACATTGAGTGGCCGGGATTAGGTTCTACTAGAGAAAGCCGTAAGGGTACTCCTTGAAGGGATGGGGCTGCACTGGTCTGGCCAAAGACAGGGTCCTGAAGAAAGCCTGTTGTGCATGTGCCCCTGGAGTGGCAGTCCAGGGGTGCGGTAATCTCACTGTGAGTGAGGGTCACTTTGAGTTATGGCACCTAACACCTGCCTCTCGGGCCGGGCCTTTTGGCTAGGACCAGAGGAATTTTTATTCTTGGTCGGTAGGCCGGCCATTGTACTGCACAATGGCACTCAGCACTTTTTCCACTTCTCTTTTCCCCACCTTTATGTTTGTCGTATCTGTCACTTTATGTATTTATTTTTGGTTGTTGGGTTTGTACACTTTTCACGTTCAGTAGGGTGTAGGTCCTCGGGCCTGCCCTGAACGTCTTGGGAGGGGGTGGACATGGCCTTCTGGCTCATTTTGCCCTCTCTCATGGGATCTCCCTTGGGATGGTCTGTTTTGGCAGACCTCCCAGAGAACAGGGTCCATCTTGTTTTGGCCAGATGGACCATGTGAAGTACCCTAGTTCCCGTCTGGAGCCTAACGCCCTGGGGGATCAGGGCATAGGTCCCTTCTCTACGGAGTACGCCCTGTGCACTTTTTGTGTCTCACTTTTTGGTGTGCACTTTTTTTTGCACCAGGTGGAGTTTTTGGAGTGTGTTCACACACCACGGGCTTAAAAAAAAAGAAAATTAAGCTGTGTAAGAGTGGATTTGCCTCACTTTTTAGAGATTTCCTCTCATTTTCTGCTGTGTCTTTGAGACAGAAGGTGATGAGAAAGTTTCCCAATAGAACACCTAAAAATTTATATATATATATATATATATATATATATATATAATAATTTTTTTTTTACTGATCCCTACTCTATGAATGATGGAGAAAAAAAGTTTTGACTATACATACTTTTTTTTGTTTACAAACTATTTTTATTATTGTAGAAGGTCATAGTTTAGTACAAATGTGTAAGGCTTCATTCTCACGAGGCGTACCTGCTGCCACGGAGTCCCCCTCTGTCTGCCAGCTCAGCGGGAGATCTCTCCGTTGATCTCTGCTGAGCCGGCAGATGACAGGTCCCTCTCTGCTCACTGAGCGGGGAGGGGCTTGTCGAGCGCCGCTGGTTACTATGGAGAGATCGGACGAAAACGGACAGCATGTCCGTTTTCATCATATCTCATCTGATCCACCAGGGACGGATGCGAACGTAGGGCCATCCATCTGATTTTAGCAGATTGGACCGGGTCGGATGTCAGCGGACATGTTACCGCTGACATATGTCGCTTCATAGACTAGCACGGAGTGCCCGTTAAGGTCCGCCAACAAAACTGACAGGCGGACCTGAACAGTCCGACAGTGTGAAAGAGGCATAACCGACGCATAGGTACATACAGTATATCAAGTACTGCATGTACTTAATATGAGGTGAATGGTACATATAAAAAAAAATACATTATAAACACACAAAAGCAGCACTATAAATATAATACTAAACATAGAAGTATTAACATGCAGACTTGGAGATTGGAGACAGAATGATTAAATCCACGTGTGTTTTGCCTATTGTCCAGTTGATTCTGGTAAGAGTCTATTTTGAAGGGGATGTGTGCACCCCCCATTTTTCACGTGTGGAGGTGTTGGTGACAGTTTATCACCTTAAGGCCCCTTTCACACTGGGGCGGTGGGGGCGTCGGTGGTAAAACAGCGCTATTTTTAGCGCCGCTTTACCGTCGTTTTAGCGGCGGTATTCGGCCGCTAGCAGTGCTGTTTTAACCCCCGCTGGCGGGCGAAAAAGGGTTAAAACCGCCCGCAAAGCGCCGCTCCTTCATCGCTCCAAAGATGCTGCTTGCAGGAGTTTTTTTTCTCTCCTGCCAGTGCGCCGCTCCAGTGTGAAAGCCCTCGGGCTTTCACTCTGGAGAAACAGTAGCGGCAGCTTTAGGTCGGTTTGCAGGCGCTACTTTTAGCGCGATAGCCCCTGCAAACCGCCCCAGTGTGAAAGGGGCCTTAGAGTGGAAATCACACCCCTTCTATTTGGACAATCTCACCCCACTAAATTATGGAACTAATATAGGATTTTGCTGCATCATATTATGGACTCTTTATTCACTTAATTGCAATGCATGTTAATACTTCTATGTTTAGTATTATATTTATAGTGCTGCTTTTCTGTGTTTATAATTTGTGTATTGAGCTCAGATTGGACTTTACAGTAGCTGTTTTAGCCTTAACTGGCCACTTTTATATTTATTCAGAATCCCAAAACTATACCTCTCACATGTGTACAGATAGAGATAGTGGCACTAATATAAATAGTGTAAATGAATGAGTCAGAACTGCATGATGCCTATGGTTTTGTTAAAAGGCTGTTTTGTTTCAGTTTAAAAGTGAGTGTAACCATTGAAGTGTGTTTGGAGTGATTTTAATAAATCTGTCAAAATGTTATCACGCTATGTGGAGCACTTTATCCATTTATTTTTCACATATGGAGCTGGCTTGATTGCAGTCAGGGTTCATCACATGCAACCCAGGTGTGGTTCAATTGCTGTTTTGCCGAACACGAGAGTGGGAGGCTATACAATCTGGTGAGTGCGCTCTTCAGAGGGAGTGGTGTCACTATCACGGTGGTGTGGTGGAAGAGTAGAAGATTTAACACAAGGAGATTGAAAAACAACTGTTATGCTTGATTATTTACTTTTTTATTTCTTTCAACTTATTATCTATAGTGACACTTTTCACTGGGTGTTGAGAACTAAAAAGTCATTTTTTTCATTTTTTTTGTATGTATAATTGGAGGGTCACAGGCATCATACAGTTCGGACTTATTAATTTACACTATTTATATTAGCGCCACTATCTCTATCTGTACACATGTGAGAAGTATAGTTTTGGGATTCTGAACAATTATTGTATTTATTTAAGTGGCAGCTTTTTTCACTGTACTCTGTGTATGTACACACATTTTGTATTCATTTACATATTTTTAAAGGCTTTTCACTTTCCTTTGGCGCAGTGGAGTAAGAGGGATTCAGGGACGGTTCATTTGTATATCTCTTGCTACAAACCACTTTTTTATTTACCCTGACTTGAGGAGTTTAAGTAGTTTTTCACCTAAACCATAAGCGCTTGATTGAGTAGGAAGGGCCGCCGTTTCTATATAATTTGTACAAAAAGAACATAATACAACATAAGAATAATAATGGTGAGATCTAAGTATGAATTTTTACTATCAGGTTATATAGTTTAAAACGCAATTTCTATAATGATATGTATTATTAGGCTATATAAGGTGATATTTAACATCTTCAGGCTTTAGGCCGATATGTATTCTTATACATATTTTTGGTAAAAAAAATTAGCAATAAGCATATATTGATTGGTTTGCGCAATAGTTATAGCGTCTACAAAATAGGGGATAGATTTATGGCATTTTTATTAATTTTTTTTATTAGTAACAGCGATGACCTGCGATTTTTATCGTGACTGCGACATTATGGTGGACACATTGGACACTTTTGACACTATTTTGGGACCATTGTCATTTATACAGTGATCAGTACTATAAAAATGCACTGATTACTGTGTAATTGACACTGGCAGGGAAGGGGTTAAACACTAGGGGGCGATCAAGGTATTAGGTGTGTCCTAGGGAGTGATTCTAACTGGGGGGGATGGACTACCACTGATATGACAGCGATCACTGCTCCCGATGACAGGGAGCAGTAGATCCCTGTCATGTCACTAGGCAGAACGGGGAAATGCCTTGTTTACATAGGCATCTCCCCGTTCTGCGGTTCCGTGACATGATTGCGGGACACCGGCGGATATTGAGCCCGCTGGCACGGTCACGCTGTATGAGGTCGAAAAAAGACACAAGTCCATCAATTCCAACCTATGTGTGTGATTATATGTCAGTATTACCTTGTATATCTCTGTATGTTGTGGTCGTTCAGGTGCTTATCTAATAGTTTCTTGAAACTATCGATGCTACTCGCTGAGACCACCGTCTGTGGCAGGGAATTCCTAGTACCTAATGCAAAGTTTTCACCTGGAAGTCTAATTCTAGCTTGAGGATTTTGATATAAAGCTCTAAAACCATGCATGAATTCATTGCAAAGACCGTACTATCAAAGGCCTTGTGTATATCAAGGCTAAGAATAACTACTGGGTTTGCATGTAGGTTAGCATCCTGTATTATATTTGTGACAAGCCTTAAATTGTCAGAAATCTGTCTACTTGGAGTAAAACCCATTTGGTCTGGGTGGATTAATGAAGTGATAATCGCAGCCATTCTGTCCGTCCAGCAAACGGCCAAAAATTTTGGGGTAATTTATAACTGATATTGGGCGGTAGTTTTGTGGTGAGGTGTGATCTTTATGGGGCTTGGGTAATGGACAGAATGGGGAGCAGACAGTAAATTCTTGTAGAAATCTGAGAAAATCTTCATAACTTCTTTAAGGTGAGAGACTAAATTTCAGTTAGATTTGTGCAATTTATAGACGCGTGGGGGGTTTGTAGATTGTTTTAGCTTTTTTAGCAAACATGGTAGAGGCAGAGTTGCTATATAATAGGAATTTTGCTTTGGACCACCTCAAGGCCTTTTTTGTGTCAGTAGACAACAATGTGTCAAGGGCTTTTTTTTTATCTTAAATTTGATTATATAAAACTGGAGATGGGGATTGGAAATGTTTGTAATATACAGTATCTCACAAAAGTGAGTACACCCCTCACATATTTGTAAATATTTTATTATATCTTTTTATGTGACAACACCGAAGAAATGACACTTTGCTACAATATAAAGTAGTGAGTGTACAGATTGTATAACGTTGTAAATTTGCTGTCCCCTCAAAATACCTCAACACACAGCCATTAATGTCTAAACCACTGGCAACAAAAGTGAGTACACCCCTAAGTGAAAATGTCCAAATTGGGCCCAAAGTGTCAATATTTTGTGTGGCCACCATTATTTTCCAGCACTGCCTTAACCCTCTTGGGCATGGAGTTCACCAGAGCTTCCCAGGTTGCCACTGGAGTCCTCTTCCCTTCCTCCATGACGACATCATGAAGCTGGTGGATGTTAGAGCCCTTGCGCTTCTCCACCTTCCTTTTGAGGATGTCCCACAGATGCTCAATAGGGTTTAGCTCTGGAGACATGCTTGGCCAGTCCATCAACTTTACCATCAGCTTCTTTAGCAAGGCAGTGGTCGTCTTGGAGGTGTGATTGGGGTCGTTATCATGTTGGAATACTGCCCTGCGGCCCAGTCTCTGAAGGGAGGGGATCATGCTCTGGTTCAGCATGTCACAGTACATGTTGGCATTCATGGTTCCCTCAATGAACTGTAGCTCCCCAGTGCCGGCAGCACTCATGCAGCCCCAGACCATGACATTCCCACCACCATGCTTGACTGTAGGCAAGACACACTTGTCTTTGTACTCCTCACCTGGTTGCTGCCACACATGCTTGACACTATCTGAAATAAATAAGTTTATCTTGGTCTCATCAGACCACAGGACATGATTCCAGTAATCTATGTCCTTAGTCTGCTTGTATGCAGCAAACCATGGGCTTTCTTGTGCATCATCTTTAGGAGAGGCTTCTTTCTGGGACGACAGCCATGCAGACCAATTTGATGCAGTGTGTGGCAAATGGTCTGAGCACTGACAGGCTGACCTTCCGCCCCTTCAACCTCTGCAGCAATGCTGGCAGCACTCATAAGTCTATTTCCCAAAGTCAACCTCTGGATGTGACACTGAGCAGGTGCACTCAACTTCTTTGGTTCACCATGGCGAGGCCTGTTCTGAGTGGAACCTGTGCTGTTAAACCACTGTATGGTCTTGACCACCGTGCTGCAGCTCAGTTTCAGGGTCTTGGCAATATTCTTATAGCCTAGGCCATCTTTATGTAGAGCAACAATTATATTTTTCAGATCCTCAGAGAGTTCTTTGCCATGAGGTGCCATGTTGAACTTCCAGTGACCAGAATGAGAGTGAGAGCAATAACACCAAATTTAACAGGGAGGGGCTGGAGGACCCTATCGCCTGATTTTGGCATAGGTGTCACTGCTACGAGACACCACATAGCTGGAGACACAGTGAGTAACACTACCTGTGATTAGAGTTGCCATATAAAGTCCCCACTACAGTTCTCAGGTCAGCAGATGACCTTGATCAAGAGCACCTAAGTTGGCTGATCAGAACTCCCCCTAGCGCTGCCACTGATTGCATCCCCCACCAGCACTGCCACTCACCCCATGCCTCCACCAAGGAGTAATAGAAGCAATAAAAATAGAGAATACATGGAAGGGAGAGGAAAAGAGGGGGAGGAACAAATAAAAAGGGAGCAAAAGAATAAGAGAAAGAACAAAAAAGACGGCTAGAGAGAGGGATGTGGGAAAAAAACAAGAAATTAGGATAGAGAAAGATAAAAGGGAAAGAAATGATAACAAACAGAAAGTGGAACATGCCAAAATGTACCATAAGGGCACTTTCACACTGCCAGCGCCTGGGCGTCGGCGATAAAGCGCCACTATTTTTAGCGGCGCTTTACCATAGTTTTTGCAGCTCTTATCGGCCGCTTTTTATCCCCACTAGCAGCTGAAAAGGGGTTAAAACCGCCCACAAAGCGCTGCTGCAGCGGAACTTTGCCGGCGGTCTGGCGGCGCTGCCCATTGATTTCAATAGGCATTGGCACTTTAGGAGCCGTGTATTCACCGCTCCTACAGTGCTGCAAAGATGCTGCTTGCAGGAATTTTTTTGACGTCCTGCCAGCGCACTGGGATTGCAGCTGCTTTTTTCAGGCGCTTTACAAGTGCTATTTTTAGCGCTAAAGCGCCTCCAGTGTGAAAGGGCTCTAAGGGGTTTTAATGTACGAGTGGAAGGGACTCTGCGAGCTCTAAACAACCGTGGGTTAGGGGAGAAAATTACTTGTCTTGCTTTGGGTGTCCGAACCCACGCTACGAAAATAATTTTACTGGTAAGGGTCGCCACAACTTGAGAAATTCTATCAAGGGGTCATGGCACTAGAAAGGTTGAGAACCACTGAGTTAGGGTATTAATTAATTTTGATTTATTTTTGACTGAGGCGGTATGCATTAGGTGACCTCTCATAACTGCCTTATGTGCTGTCCATAAAGTAGTAGAAGGTATGTCTGCAGTTATATTATGAGTAAAGTAATCTACTAATTGTGTTGACAGTTGTTGGGTAATATTGGGGTCTGTTAATTAACCACTTCAGCCCCGGAAGGTTTTACCCCCTTCCTGACCAGAGCACTTTTTACAATTCGGCACTGCGTCGCTTTAACTGCTAATTGCGCGGTCATGCAATGGTGTACGCAAACAAAATTTGCGTCCTTTTCTTCCCACAAATAGAGCTTTCTTTTGATGGTATTTGATCACCTCTGCCGTTTTTATTTTTTGCGCTATAAACTGAAAAAGACCGAAAATTTTGAAAAAAAATGATATTTTCTACTTTTTGTTATTAAAAAAATCCAATAAATTCAATTTTAGTCATACATTTAGGCCAAAATGTATTCGGCCACATGTCTTTGGTAAAAAAAATGTCAATAAGCGTATATTTATTGGTTTGCGCAAAAGTTATAGCGTCTACAAACTAGGGTACATTTTCTGGAATTTACACAGCTTTTATTTTATGACTGCCTATGTCATTTCATGAGGTGCTAAAATGGCAGGGCAGTACAAAACCCCCACAAATGACCCCATTTTGGAAAGTAGACACCTCAAGGAAATTGCTGAGAGGCATGTTGAACCCATTGAATATTTTTTTTTTTTGTCCCAATTGATTGAATAATGACAAAAAAAAAAAAAAAAATTACAAAAAGTTGTCACTAAATGATATATTGCTCACACAGGCCATGTACATATGTGGAATTGCACCCCAAAATACATTTAGCTGCGTCTCCTGAGTACGGGGATACCACATGTGGGACTTTTTGGGAGCCTAGCCGCGTACGGGGCCCCGAAAACCAAGCACCGCCTTCAGGATTTCAAAGGGCATAAATTTTTGATTTCACACCTCACTACCTATCACAGTTTTGAAGGCCATAAAATGCCAAGATGGCACAAAACCCCCCCAAATGACCCCATTTTGGAAAGTAGACACCCCAAGCTATTTGCTGAGAGGCATGTTGAGTCCATGGAATATTTTATATTTTGACACAAATTGCGGGAAAGTGACAATTTTCTTTTCTTTTTTTGCACAAAGTTGTCACTAAATGATATATTGCTTAAACATGCCATGGGCATATGTGGAATTACACCCCAAAATACATTCTGCTACTTCTCCTGAGTACGGGGATACCACATGAGTGGCACTTTTTGGGAGCCTAGATTCATACGGGCCCCAAAATCCAATCACCGCCTTCAGGATTTCTAAGAGCGTTAATTTTTGATTTCACTCCTCACTACCCATCACAGTTTTGAAGGCCATAAAATGCCAAGATAGCACAAAACCCCCCAAAATGACCCCATTTTGGAAAGTAGACACCCCAAGCTATTTGCTGAGAGGCATGGTGAGTATTTTGCAGCTCTCATTTGTTTTTGAAAATGAAGAAAGACAATAAAAACATATTTTTTTTTTCTTTTTTCAATTTTCAAAAGTTTGTGACAAAAAGTGAGGTCTGCAAAATACTCACTATACCTCTCAGAAAATAGCTTTGGGTGTCTATTTTCCAAAATTTGGTCATTTGGGGGGGTTTTGTGCCACCTGGGCATTCCATGGCCTCCGAAACTGTGATAGGCAGTGAAGAGTGAAATCAAAAATTTACGCCCTTAGAAAGCCTGAAGGCGGTGCTTGGTTTTCAGGGTCCCGTACGCGGCTAGGCTCCCAAAAAGTCTCACACATGTGGTATCCCCATACTCAGGAGAAGCAACAGAATGTATTTTGGGGTGTAATTTCACATATTCCCATGGCATGTTTGAGCAATATATCATTTAGTGACAACTTTGTGCAAAAAAAAAAAAAAAAAAATGTCTTTTTCCCGCAACTTGTGTCACAATATAAAATATTCCATGGACTCGACATGTCTCTCAGCAAATAGCTTGGGGTGTCTACTTTCCAAAATGGGGTCATTTGGGGGGGTTTTGAACTGTCCTGGCATTTTATGCACAACATTTAGAAGCTTATGTCACACATCACCCACTCTTCTAAGCACTTGAAGACAAAGCCCTTTCTGACACTTATTGTTTACATGAAAAAGTTTTTTTTTTTGCAAGAAAATTACTTTGAACCCCCAAACATTATATATTTTTTTAAAGCAAATGCCCTACAGATTAAAATGGTGGGTGTTTCATTTTTTTTTTTCACACAGTATTTGCGCAGCGATTTTTCAAACGCATTTTTTGGGGAAAAAACACACTTTTTAAAATTTTAATGCACTAAAACACACTATATTGCCCAAATGTTTGATGAAATAAAAAAGATGATCTTAGGCCGAGTACATGGATACCAAACATGACAGGCTTTTAAATTGCGCACAAACGTGCAGTGGCGACAAACTAAATACATTTTAAAAAGCCTTTAAAAGCCTTTACAGGTTACCACTTTAGATTTACAGAGGAGGTCTACTGCTAAAATTACTGCCCTCGATCTGACCTTCGCGGTGATACCTCACATGCATGGGGCAATTGCTGTTTACATTTGACGCCAGACCGACGCTTGCGTTCGCCTTTGCGCGAGAGCAGGGGGGGACAGGGGTGCTTTTTTTTTTTTTTTTTTTTTTTCTTTATTAATTTTTTGATTTTTTATCTTATTTTTAAACTGTTCCTTTAATTTTTTTTTTTTTATCATCTTTATTGTTATCTCAGGGAATGTAAATATCCCCTATGATAGCAATAGGTAGTGACAGGTACTCTTTTTTGAAAAAATTGGGGTCTATTAGACCCTAGATCTCTCCTCTGCCCTCAAAGTATCTGACCACACCAAGATCGGTGTGATAAAATGCTTTCCCAATTTCCCAATGGCGCTGTTTACATCCGGCGAAATCTAAGTCATGAAATGCTCGTAGCTTCCGGTTTCTTAGGCCATAGAGATGATTGGAGCCATTCTGGTCTCTGATCAGCTCTATGGTCAGCTGGCCGAATCACCGGCTGCATTCTCAGGTTCCCTGTTGGGACAGGAGAGCCAGAGAAAAACATGGAAGACGGTGGGGGGGGGGGAAAATCCCTCCCACTGCTTGTAAAAGCAGTCTAGAGGCTAATTAGCCGCTAGGATTGCTTTTACATGAAAGCCGACCGCTGGCTGAAAAGAATGATACCAAGATGATACCTAAACCTGCAGGCATCATTCTGGTATAACCACTCAAAGTCCAGCAACATACCAGTACGTTGCTGGTCCTTGTATTGTAAACTTTTTTTTCATGCAGCCTGTGGGCTGAACGAAAAAAGATATTGATCGGTGGGTATGCCCACCATTAGAATACCTCCCTTCATCTGCCCACTTCTAATGATGGGCATACATGCACCATTTATATATGCCGAAGCATGGGGGCATCCTCCCGCAAAAGGCAGGAGCAAATTGCTCCTCCACCCACTACTGCCCCCACGCTTCGGCATATATGCTGAAGTATGTAACTGTGGTGGTGAAATCACCTCCGACAGCGCTGGAGTCACGGCTTTATATATCGTGGGAGCAAACGCTGTTGCTGTCAAGATAAATAAATCCGCGCTGCAACTGAATAGCGTACCTGCTAAGCAAATGATGGTTAACAAAAAAACAAAGTAACATTACAGTATAACAGTAATACTTACCATACCTGCAAAGCAAATACAAAAAAAACATAGTAAAAAATAAAACATTTAACACAACCTGTGCCTACCTAAAATATATATATGCCGAAGCATGGGGGCATCCTCCCGCAAAAGGCAGGAGCAAATTGCTCCTCCACCCACTACTGCCCCCACGCTTCGGCATATATGCTGAAGTATGTAACTGTGGTGGTGAAATCACCTCCGACAGCGCTGGAGTCACGGCTTTATGTATCGTGGGAGCAAACGCTGTTGCTGTCAAGATAAATAAATCCGCGCTGCAACTGAATAGCGTACCTGCTAAGCAAATGATGGTTAACAAAAAAACAAAGTAACATTACAGTATAACAGTAATACTTACCATACCTGCAAAGCAAATACAAAAAAAACATAGTAAAAAATAAAACATTTAACACAACCTGTGCCTACCTAAAATATATATATGCCGAAGCATGGGGGCATCCTCCCGCAAAAGGCAGGAGCAAATTGCTCCTCCACCCACTACTGCCCCCACGCTTCGGCATATATGCTGAAGTATGTAACTGTGGTGGTGAAATCACCTCCGACAGCGCTGGAGTCACGGCTTTATGTATCGTGGGAGCAAACGCTGTTGCTGTCAAGATAAATAAATCCGCGCTGCAACTGAATGGCGTACCTGCTAAGCAAATGATGGTTAACAAAAAAACAAAGTAACATTACAGTATAACAGTAATACTTACCATACCTGCAAAGCTAATACAAAAAAAACATAGTAAAAAATAAAACATTTAACGCAACCTGTGCCTACCTAAAATATATATATGCCGAAGCATGGGGGCATCCTCCCGCAAAAGGCAGGAGCAAATTGCTCCTCCACCCACTGCTGCCCCCACGCTTCGGCATATATGCTGAAGTATGTAACTGTGGTGGTGAAATCACCTCCGACAGCGCTGGAGTCACGGCTTTATATATCATGGGAGCAAACGCTGTTGCTGTCAAGATAAATAAATCCGCTCTGCAGCTGAATGGCGTACCTGAAAACAAAAAAGTGGTTAACAATAAAAAAGTATAAAAAAATTGCATACCTATAAAGCAAACATGATAAAAACATAACAATAAAACATTGCAGTATAGAATACAATAAAAAAGAGCAGAACAATAGAGAGAGAATAGAGAGAGAGAACAATAAAACGACAACTATTTTTGGTTTTTTAATTTTATATTTTTTTGTATTTTTATTTTTTTATTTTTTTTGTATTTTTTTTTTTTTAACACTTTTTTTAGTAACTTTAACTTTTAACTGTACCAGGTTTGGGTCTCTCAAAATGCGATGGCATCTTGGGAGACCCTGTGTTAGTGTGCCTAGTCTGTGCCGTGCTGAACCCTACGCTAATACTCCACTAGTGTATGGTAGCGTTCAAAACATTCACCAATGCATAGACCAGGATTGTCAGGACAGGAGGGACAACAATACCGGGTGTCACGCCTAAATCCGCGCTTGCTGCAGACACGACATCTTTTTTGGGGGGCTCGTTGGGTAGGGGTACTCTGGAGGACATAAGGAAAATGCCTCCCATGCAGCAGGCTTACTGCATTTGGATTGGGAAGGTGAGGTGGAGCACCATCTGGAAACAGAAGGGCTCTGATGATCTCTTCCTGGAATTTAAGGAAGGATCCAGTCCGTCCTGAAGCTCTGTATAGCACATGAGCATTCAGCAAAGCCAATTGAAATAAGTAAACAGACACTTTTTTGTACCAGCGTCTGGCCTTATGGGCAACTAGGTACGGCGCCAACAACTGGTCGTTGAGGTCCACCCCTCCCATATTAAGGTTGTATTCGTGGACACAGAGGGGTTTCTCCACAACACCAGTCACCGTAGTAATTTGGGTCATCGTGTCTGCATGAAGGGAGGTAAGAACGAAAACATTCTTATTGTCCCTCCACTTCATAGCGAGCAAATTATTATACTGCAAGCAGGCTCTCTCCCCCAGCCTAAGAAGGGACTCTACAAGCCGCTGGGGAAAGCCCCGGCGATTAGGTCGCACGGTGCCACATGCTCCAATCTGATGATCAAACAAGTGACTAAAAAGTAGCACGCTCGTATAATAATTGCCCACGTACAAGTGGTACCCCTTTCCGAATAAGGGTGACACCAAGTCCCACACTATCTTGCCAGCGCTTCCTATGTAGTCAGGGCAGTTTATCGGCTCTATGTGACTATCTTTTCCCTCGTAAACCATAAATCTACATGTATAGCCTGTGGCCCTGTCACAGAGCTTATACATCTTGACCCCGTATCTGGCACGCTTGCTGGGAAGGTACTGTTTGAATGACAAGCGGCCAGAAAACTTAATCAGGGACTCATCAACGCAGACAACTTGATGGGGGGTAAACAAGTCTGCAAAACGTTGGTTGAAGTGGTTTACGAGGGGCCGAATTTTGTAGAGCCGATCGTATGCAGGGTCTCCACGAGGACGACAGAGTTCATTGTCGTTGAAGTGCATGAACCGCAAAATCTGCTCGTATCGTGCCCTGGTCATGGAGGCAGAGAACACGGGCATATGGTGAATTGGGTCAGTGGACCAATATGACCGCAACTCACTCTTTTTGGTTATGCCCATGAGGAGGGAAAGGCCCAGAAAGATCTTAAATTCGGAGACCGTAATTGGTCTCCAATCTCTGGCAAGGGAGGACTGGGGAATAGTGGCGATGTGTTGACCAGCGTATAAATTGCTTTGGTCCACAATAGATCTATAGAGATCTTCGGTGAAAAACAGCGAATAAAAATCCAGTGGCGTAAAGTCAACTGTTTCCACCTGAATTCCGGGTTGGCCAGTGAAAGGGGGAAGTACGGGTGCTGCAGAAGTGGTGGGTTCCCAATTCGGATTGGCGAATGCAGCAGGAAGGGCACTATGGGCACGACGGGCCTGTGTTCGTCTTCTTCTTGGTGGCAGCGGGACACTACTTGTGCTTGCCACCTCGCCAGCTTGAACTGCACTTATGGGACTCGCCACGTCACCACATGATACTGCAGTGCTGGATGTACGACCAGGGTGTACTAGGCCGCTGGTGCTTGCCAGTTCACCAGAAGGAGTAGCGGCACTAGTACTTCTCTGCTCCATACGAGAGCCCTGCGGTTCTTGCACTTCAAGGACAGAAGAAGTTCGGGGTCTGGTACGCCTGACCTTAGCAGGGACCACAACTCCGTCGTCAGAGCTATCTGTCATGGAGCCGCTGTCCTCTACAGGTTCGTATTCTGAGCCTGAACTTGACAGATGAGTGACTTCCTCTTCACTATCTGTCATGCTCAGAATCCTGTAGGCCTCTTCACTAGTGTACCTTCGATTTGCCATTTTGGCCTCTAAATTTAGGGGTACACTAGTGAGACTCACAGGCAAAAAAGCTCCTGACTGTTAGCGACTGATTCAAAACGCTACCAAAAAACTGTTAGCGATCGCAGGGATCAGGCCTGACTCTGCGAACGCTGCAGTTATGTGTGCTTAGTGTTTTGTAAGTGTCAGGTATCGATCGATACTGCACTTGGGTGGGCTGGGCTGGGCTGGGCGGAGGGGCAAAACGCAGGTGCTAGCAGGTATCTGGGCTGATCCCGCTAACACTGTGTTTCAGGGAACCCTAAACTGCTGGGGAGTATAGATCTGATCGGATCAGATATCGATCCGTTCAGATACTATAGCACTAAGGGAGGTGTATGCTGCGTGCGTGGGTTTTAGCGGTACTGGCGCTAACCTGACGCTGCCTGGGGCGACGCAGACCTTATCTGATCCTAAAAACTTAACTTCTATCACCGCCGGGCAATTAGGGGGTTAAACCTTTATAAGGTAATAAACGGCGGGTGCCCTAAAACTATAATAAACTATAATAAACTGTAATAAACTATAATAAACTACAAAAAACAAACTATCTAACCAGCGTCACCCGTAACACTTATACGGTGATCGCTGGTGAAAGGGTTAACTAGGGGGCAATCAGGGGGTTAAAACCTTTAGCAGGTAGTATATGGGGGTCCCTGTCGCTATAAAACACTGACAGCAAACCTATATACTCACCTCCCTAACTAGCGTCACCTGTGTCACTAATACAGCGATCAGAAAAATGATCGCTTAGCGACACTGGCGACAGGGGGTAATCAAGGGGTTAACTTTTATTAGGGGGGGTTAGGGGGGGTACCCTGGACCTAAAGGGGGGTACCCTAGACCTAAAGGGGCTAACCTAACAAGTGTGCCTGCGTGTTCTACTGTAAGTGTAGTGTTGGTGCACTTACTTGGATGTCTTCTCTCCTCTGCGCCGGGACGAAAAGACCGGCTCGAGGAGAGATGACATCACTTCCTTTCCCTCTGTTTACATTACAGAGGGAAAGGAAGCGTTTTCATTCGCCGGGAGCGATCGGGAGGGGGTGGCCATCAATGGATGGCCTCCCCCTCACCTCCCATCGCCCGCGAACGAGAGCCGACCGCCTATGGCACCGGGGGGGGTCCAATCGGACCCCCCACCCGCGGGAGGCAGATCACGTACGGGTATGTGATTTTGCCTGCCCGTGCCATTCTGCCGCAGTATATATGCGGTAGGCGGTCGGCAAGTGGTTAATACGCCATTTATATGGAGTAGGGGGTCATGCCTATGTGAGAGGAAGTAAAAGAAACAATGTGATGGTCAGACCAAGGACATGTATGGATGTCAGCACTAGATGAGTTAGCTAAAAGGATTGGGGTTCCAATAATATAGTCTAATCTTGCATAGCTTTCATGTGGATGAGAGTAAAAAGTATAAGCCCTTATGCCTACATTATGAGCTCTCCATGTATCTATTAATTGAAGGTACTGTAGGCAGCGGGAAAGAGATTTAAGGAAAGCCTTTGATGAAGGGACAACTCTACTTTTATCAAGTACGCAATTTGCTGCCAAATTAAAGTCCCCCCATACTTTTGGGTTGGGGGAATGATATCTGTCAAGAATATAAAAAAAAAAAAAAAATTTTTTAAATGTATGCCTCATTTGGGGCATAAATTGAGGCGATAATGTTTAGGCGACCTTTAAGGATGCCTTTTAGGATCAGGAATATACTCTCTGGGTCCTTGTATATGTTGATTATTTCCATGACTAGTGATCTTCTTATGATGATGGCAGTACCACGAGTCTTGGAGAAATAGTCAGTACAATAATGTTGGCTATAAGACTTGTCACAATATTGCGGGTAATTATTGGTGGCGAAATGAGTTTCCTGCAGTAAAATAATATCCGTTCCTAATCTTTTATAGTTATGGAATGCTTTTTTACATTTACTGGACGAATTAAAACCTTGAACATTGTGCAATAATACTTTAAATCTCATTTTAGTAATCATAGAGATTTATCTGATATGATAGTAAGCGATATTCACTATAGTAGGGACTAGTAAAACTAGAATTATATAACCAGAGTGTTTACCTATAATATTCTTAAACTTGCGACAAATGGAGACTAGAGTATCTGTCAAGCAGAACAGAAATGATAACCTTAGAGAAAATATCAATGTTGCATTGCATAAGGTTAAGCATGTATAACAAAAAGTTCGTTTTTACAAGTTTTTTAAAAGGTCTAACTTTGAAAATCTATGAGATTAAACATATATAGCTTGGGATTCAGGAACACCGCCTGACCAAGAAGCTTTTTGGTGTGCACAATGTCCAAAACTCACAAAAAGAGCCCTATCCATTAAAACAATAGATAATGATGTGATCAGTCGCATAAGAATCACCGCAAACTAAACCATGTTTTGAGATCCCATTGTGAGTAGGGAGACGAACTAACGGAGGCGGAGCAGATCAGCCTCAGCGGCGAATCTAGAAAACAAAAAAGTATGTGCATTCTGTATAACATATACAGTATTGAAAAAGGGTAAAAAGAAAAATATATTAATTTGTATAAAAGGTAATATGATCTATCAACTAATGTCCTTTTTAAAGGAATAGATTAGCTGATTACTTTGAGCTATCATTTAAACTTGCAAACTTTCAAATCTTTGATCGTTATTTTCTTTTAATTCTTATCTTTTCCGTGATGTTGTATGTTTGAAGACTGAAAACCATGTTAGCCGAAGGAATGAGACCTCCTCATCTTCAAGCATCCATATTTCTGAAGGATTGTTGCCATCTTCTCTGATCCGGACTTGTGGCTGGGGTAGCCCAAAAAGGTGAAGTATGGGGAGTAGTAGGAGGCCTTGCAACCGAATCCAAAAGTTCCAACTTTACCTTCTGAGACATTAAAGAATGTGTAGATAGTGCCATTGTGTGGCACTGTTAATTTGAATGGAAATCCCCACTGGTATCTAATGTGAGCAGATTGTAATAGAGGTAATTTCCTTCAATTTGCGTCTCCTTTACAGGGTAGCTTGGGAGATGTTAGGAAAAATTTGGATTTTTGTGCCATCTATTTCAATGTTGTGCATGTTTCTGGATGCTCCTAAAATGTTTTCTTTTGTGATGAAATCCTTCATGCACAGAATAATGTCACATGGAGGTTTGTCTGGAGGTGGTTTAGGATGCAGGGCCCTATGGATTCTGTCACATGCAAATGAAGATGGAGGTGACTCAGGAAGGAGATTGTAGAACAGTTTAGATACTGCGGGTTTCAGGTCAGAAATTGATTCTGGGATGCCACGAATCCTTAGGTTGTTCCTGCGGTTTCGATTATCTAAATCTTCCAGTCTTCTGCGGATGTCAGACTGATGATCGTGGCAGGAGGGAGCTGAGTGCAGGTTTGTCAGGAAGGCCAGGGGGCAGCAGTGATACAGCGGCCGGGTGTAACAAGATGGTCGCTACTCCCAGTGCTTAGGTTGGAGCCACGGACTTTCCTTCAGGTGGCTGGGACAGAGAGGAGCGCCGCACTACGCCATGCCAACGGCCCCAGGCTGTGGACTTTGGAGTCAGTGGAGAGAGCAAGGCAGGGCTGCTTGAGAGAAAAAAGTCACGAATGTGACTATACAAACTTTTTAACCACTTCAATACTGGGCACTTTCACCCCCTTCCTGCCCAGGCTAATTTTCAGCTTTCAGCTTTGTCATACTTTGAATGACAATTGCGCGGTCATGCAATACTGTACCCAAGCAAAATTTTTATCATTTTTTTTAGATAGAGCTTTGTCTCGGCAGTATTTAATCACCATCAGGTTTTTTATTTTTTGCTAAACAAATGAAAAAAGACCGAAAATTTTGAAATAAGTTTTTTTTTTGTTCCTGTTAAAATATTTTCTCTCTTTTACTGATGTGCGCTGATGAGTGCACTGATGGGCCCTGATATGCTGCGCTGATGAGGAGGCACTAATATGCAGCACTGATGAGGTGGCACTGATAGGTGACACTGATGGGCAGCCTTTATGGGCACTGATAGGTAGCACTGATGAGGAGGCACTGATTGGCATCAGGGGTGGGCACTGATTTGCATCAGTGGTGGGCACTGGCAGACATCACTGATGGGGATGCACTGATCATTCCACTGATTATCAGTGCAGATCCCCCCTGTAAGGAAAGCCACTTATCGTCTCTCCTCTACTCATGCGCTGTCATAATGGGGCACTTCCAATTTAAACTGTGATCATCTGTGACTGGACACAGCTGATCATATGGTAAAGAGCCTATGTCATAGACTCTTTACTGTTGTAGCAGAATCTCTGACCTCTTCCAGTCTAATGCGAACCTTCAAGGCCAAAGCTGACATCCTTCAATATGTTGTAGGTTGTGAGGCATAGTGTGTGCAAAGGTGGTAAAAGTCATTGGGCGCCAGACACTTCTTGGATGTAAAAGAGGTTTTATTTCTTCTTTTTTTTATATTTTGCAAGGGAAAGAGGGTTAGGGCCAGAACACCCTTAAGTAGTTGCAATTTCAAATAGCAGACTCCTAGACTTCAACAGGAGGACAGCCATACAGGAAAAGACCCCAGCAAGGTGCCACTTCTGCACGTGCAGGATTGCTGTCTCCTGTGGCAACAGTACTTCAACAGTTCTAAACTCAAAGTAACAGTTCTCTCAGCTGTACTATAATGTCTCCTTGTAGTTCTTCAGCCCCTTGAGCTCCTGGTCTCTCACTGGACCCTCTGATTCACTGACTCTGAATCCTGTGAGCTCATCAAGGCTTTTGCGGTGGTATCACCCTCAAGCGTCACCCACGTTTTCCGGCTGGGTCCCTAGGTTGGCACTTCGGATACCTTCAAGCTTCACCCCTGCTGACCGGCTCTGTCCTTAGCTTGGCACACAAGCCTACTCTGCAAGCGTCACCTCTGCCGGTTGGGTCCCTGACTTGATCACCGCCTGAAGTTTCCAGATTCTCCACTGTGCCCGTTCGGTGAGACTACTGCTCTGGTATTTGCTTCAGTTACTCCCTGTGGTCCCTGGTAAAGGCGATTGGTCCCTTAGTGGCGACAGCTTCCCTTCTACCTTTGTCCACGACAGGTTCTCCGGCCGGCAGAACCGTCACTTTTGGTTGGACTGCAAGCCGCAGACCCAACCCTGCACTGCCCTCTTACTTCTGGATAGGCCCTCACACAGCCTGGTAGCCTGATGCCCCTGGTATAGGCCCAATCTCTGGCGTAGCAGCCCAGGGCAGATGACACACGTCCACCCAGGCGGCGGTCTGGGTGGCTCACAAGAACCTGGATCACCTGACCTCACCCGAATATATAGGTTCTCCAGGCAGGCAAAGTGATTGAACAAAATCAATTCCCATTGCCTGAAATACCCCATATACGCATAACCTGACCTTGAGTTGTCCTTCTCAATCTAATACCTCCAAGTGCCCGGGGGAGAAGTCAATGGATCCCTAGTAATTAACTACAGTAGCTACTCCTGACAGGGAATTTGGTGAGGCGCACCCTGACTAAACCCCAGGGCGCTACACTGTGATCGGAGAGGTGGTGTGTCACAGCGACACACCGCACAACCAGTCGCCACGCTGCGTGCCTTGTTCTGAAGGACGTTATATACTGTAACGCTATAGGCTGAGCAGGAAGTGGTTAACTGTAATCATATTTCTCTCTCTCAACTGAGATCTATCAGCCTAGGTTTTCTGAAGCTGCTCATAGATAAGAGGATGCCTCCCATTCCACCCTGTTTTGGTCATATTGGGAGAGCAGCACCTCCTGTATAGCCACCTTTAGAAAAAAAAAACTACAGTAAACAGCGACGAAGGCCTGTCTGGTCTGTGAGGTCAGTACTACAATTGCTGATGATGTACTCCTCTTGGATCTATTGATCACTGTTTTGAGTTCTATTTGCAAAGCTCAGAACTAGACCATACCAATACTGTACAGCAGTTATTTTCTACCTGCCCTTACGCATAATATATCGGTTTCACCAGACTGTACCGCTGCAAGTATGACTGCTTCCATCAATCCTCTGAATCGCTACACTAGAATTCTGTGGTGTGCTGTTTATCGATTCATTAATCCCCTGTGGGGTCAACAGGTTAAGCTAGTGCACTGTCCAGCTTTTATTCTACACTTCTAGCTCTGTTTAATAATGGTTTTGGCAGTAAGACACTTTTTAAAGGTACATTCAACAGAAAGAAAGAAAAAAAACCCTAGAGATGAATACAAGGGCACAGCCTACCTGCTCAGTATTTCTTAATTGTATTTGTGAATGAGCAACAGTCCACCACAGGCCCTTATGTTGGTAATATGGTGACCTGAAGACTTGGATTGGATTTGAGGATTTGGAAAACACACTAATTGTATGCTCCCATGTATCATATTACATAGTCGGTTTAAAAAGGGGCACAAGTCTATCTAGTGCAGCCAATAAAAAAATAGAATATATAAATGGAAAACCTCCATATACAGAATACTATATCCATAGTTAATTCAGAGAAAGGCAAAACAAAAAAAATCCTATAAAGCATGGTCCAATTTGCTCCAAAATCAATTCTTTCCTGATCCCCTAGTTAACAATTGGATGTTCCTCCGATCAACAGTCTCTGGTGGTGTTATCTATAAATGTTAACCACTTAAAGACCGCCTATAGCAGTTTTACTGCTCTCCTGTGCAGAATCACATATACAGTGGGCAAAATAATAATTTGATCCCCTGCAGATTTTTTAAGTTTGCCCACTTACAAAGAAATTAAGGGTCTATAATTTATTATCATAGGGGTATTTTAAACGATAGAGAGAGAATATCAACCAAAAATCCAGAAAAAACACTTAAAACAAATGCTGTAAATTAAGTTGCAGTTCAGTGAGTAAAATAAGTATTTGATCCCCAAGCAAAACATGGCTTAGGACTTGGTGGAGAAACCGTTGTTGGCAAACACGTTTCTTGTAGTTGGTGACCAGGTTTGCACACATCTCAGGAGGGATTTTGGTCCACTCTTCTTTACAGATCTTCTCTAAATCCTTAAGGTTTCTTGGTTGTCTCTTGGCAACTTGAAGTTTCAGCTCGCTCCATATTTTTTCTAGAGGATTAAGGTCTGGAGACTGACTAGGCCACTCCATGATCTTAACGTGCTTCTTCTTGAGCCACTCCTTTGTTGCCTTGGGGGTATGTTTTGATTCATTGTCTTGCTGGAAGACCCATCCACGACCCTCCTTCAGTGTTCTGGCTGAGGGAAGAAGGTTCTCATCCAAGATTTTACAATACAGAAAGGATAAATGGCGCTAGAACATACAAACATGCATATAAAGAGTCCAAAGTAAATGTGAAAAATTCAAGCCATTTCTTACTACCTTCACTCCAACCCCCTGCTTAATCCATCCCAGATTGAGTTTATTATTTCTGCCACCAAGTTCTGTTTAGAACATAATTATTTTACTTTTGATGGTCAATTTTATCTACAAAAACAGGGGACAGCTATGGGCGCAAATTTTGCGCCCAGCTATGCTAACCTGACCATGGGACTGTGGGAGACCAGGTGGGTTTGGGAAAATAATCCCTTCTCTGCACACCTGGTCTTCTACGGTCGTTACATAGATGACATTATTATCATCTGGGATGGCCCCCCTAGTTCTGTGCAAGAATTTATTGCCCATTGCAACAATAATTCTTTTGGCTTATCATTTACATCGACCATGGATCCAGAATCAATATGCTTTCTAGATTTGGAACTGTTCCACATAAATGACCAGATTGTAACCACAAATTTTACCAAACCCACTGCTGGAAATTCTTTTTCTTTTTCCAGTTGCCATCACCCTAGGTGGGTCAATAACATACCCAAGAGTCAGTTCCATCGGCTCAGGAGAAATTGTACCAGACTGGAAGATTACAGTTCTCAATGTACCACTCTTTCCAAAAAGTTCACAGAAAAAGGTTATCCCCTCAGTACCATCAACGAAGCAGCCTCCTATCTGACTGACACTTTACCCAACCCCAAGGCCCAGAAAACAGAACCTACCACTAGATTTATCACCCAGTTCCACTCTAGTCACAAAAGAATGGAACGGATCATTAAAAAACATTGGTCAATTCTAGCTCAAGATCCTCACCTAGCACCTTCCTTACCCATTGTTCCTCAGTTTGCTTATCAGAGGGCCCCCAATGTCAAGACTAAGATTGCTCCCAGCAAAATCCCAGTTCAGAAAATTTCATCTACATCCAAACAACTTACTCTTATTCCATTATTAGGCATTTACCGATGCAAGAAAGCATTATGTCTTACTTGCTCCCATGTCACACATGGTCAGAAATCTTTCTATACCAATGGGAACCAATATATCCTAAAATCATTTTTCAATTGTTCCACCACCTATGTCGTATATTGTATTTCCTGTCCCTGCGGGCTGTTGTATGTAGGCAGAACCAACAGGACCCTACGGGCCAGGTTTGGGGAACACAGAAGAGCAGTACAGGCCAATAATCCCCTATACAGTACCGCTCGTCATTTTACTACTCATCATCAACAAAATATTGCAGATCTAAATGTGTGGGTTATCGAATCTATACCAGATCTATTCACCCCTGCAGAAAGATTCCAGCGCCTCTGCAGGCAAGAAACTTTCTGGATCTTTACTTTAAACAGTTTGGCACCTAATGGTCTCAACGAAGATATAGAGATCAATACAGTCATTTAGTTCAGTATGACCTAGTTTTAGGACTTATGCCAGCTTCTATTTCCCCTCTTATCATCATTTTCTCATTTATCATTACTTCATTTCATGCCACTCCCTTCCTTACTGCAACCTATTATTATTATTTTCTTCTCATTTTAGCCATACCTGTCCAGTCTATAGCCATATTTCGGTTTCTGCTACCTTTGGGTTTTTTCTCCTATTCTGTTCTGAACTCATTAATAATAATATTTCCATTATGTGTGTGTGTGTGTGTACATGGGGGTGTATACATATACACACACTAGTTCATTAACAGGTTTTTAGGTTTTTATAATTCCTTATTATCTATTATTTTTTAGGTTATTATAGTCCTCCATTTGTATGTGGATATCTCTTTTTAGGTGTTGTTTATATGTATGTTTCCTACACTTACATATTTGTGACGATTATAGCCCATATATATATATTTTAATCAACTGCTCCCCTTTTGGTTTCACTTTTTTCTTAATTCTTAATTCTCGTTTCTCGCTCAGATATTTTTCCCATTTTTTCTTTTTCTTTTTCTTTCTTCTTTTATTTTTATTTTTATTTATTTATTATTATTATTGTATTATTATTTTTTATATATATATATATATATATATATATATATATATATATATATATATATATATATATATATATATATATATATATATATATATTCTTGTCTTCTTTTTACTACCAAGGTTTTTCATTATTTCTTCCAATAACAATTTTTCTATAATTTTTCTATAATTTTCTTTTATTATTATTTTTTATTTTTTCTTAATATTTTAATTTCATTTCATTTTTATATGTATTTTTTATATTTTTTGTATATTTTAAAAATATTTTGATTTTTGATTTTCCTTATTTCATTTTTTTTATTTATTTATCCTTTTCCGTTTTTCTTTTTCTTCTTCTTCTTCTTTTTCTTTTCTTTTCTATCTTTTTATATCCCACTTTTCACATTTTTCTGGTGTTTTTGAACTCAATTCTTTCATCTCATTGTCATTGTATTTAGTATATCGTGTTTTGTTTTTAGCCGTTGCCTAGTTACTGACTCCATAGTTCCCATAAAAGGACACCTGTTGTATTAGCCTATCGGATCTGAAGAAAATGCGGAAGCATTGAAACGCGTCATCCGACACGTCCATACGTCACTTCCGTTTTGTTGGTTCCTGGACTAGTGCCTTGCGTTCCACGCTCATCTTCCGGTTCCCGTCTACTGCGACAGCTCTGGCTCTCCATGTCCGCTTAGACGCTGGCTGTCTCTGTGGACACCTCTATCGTTTTGCAGCCTAGCGCCCAGCGGTGACCCCGGTGACTACTTGTACATCCTAACGTGGACAGCGCTTCCAGGAATACCTGCAACATGCACTTTGCCCACATCTGAGGAGGACATCCCTGGACCCACCACTTGTCCTTGCCTTAACCTATTTCATTTTTGTGAGTAGCCATTTGGCTGTTTGTCCGTTTATAATTATCTCATTAAAGTTTCATGATACTGCACTTAGATTGGCGCTTCTTGCTGTTTTTTACAAGATTTTACAATATATGGCCCTGTCTATTGGCCCCTCAATGTGGCCAAGTCGGCCTGTACCTTTAGCAGAGAAATGGCCCCAAAGCAGCATGTTTTCACCTCCGTGCTTGACTATAGAAATGGTGTTCTTAGGGTCATTGTCAGCATTTTTCTTCTTTCAAACACGGATAGCTGAGTTAATGCCAAAGAGCTAAATTTTGGTATCTGACCACAGTACTTTCTCCCAATCCTTCTCTGACTCATTTAGATGTTTGTTGGCATGACTGTACATGTGCCTTCATGTGGAGGGGGACTCGCTGTGTTTGGAAGAACAATTCTGACTCGGACCCTAAGAACACCATCCCTACAGTCACGCACGGAGATGGAAACATTATGCTTTCGGTCTGTTTCTCTTCTTAAGGTACAGAATGACTTGCCACATTGAGGGGCCAATGGATGGGGCCCATGTATTATGAAATCTTGGATGAGAACCTTCTTCCCTCAGCCAGAATAATGAAGATGGGTCATGGATGGGTCTTTCAGCATGACAATGACCCAAAACATACCGCCAAGACAACAAAGGAGTGGCTCAAGAAGAAGCATATTAACCACTTTAGCCCTGAAAGGATTTGCCCCCTTCCTGACCAGGTCATTTATTGAGATACAGCACTGCGTCACTTTGACAATTGCGCGGTCATGCAACGTTGTACCCAAACGAAATTAATGTCATAGCTTTCTTTTGGTGGTATTTGATCACCTCTGCGGTTTTTATTTTTTGCGCTATAAACAAAAAAAGCAACCATTTTCAAAAAACACAATATTTTGTACTTTTTGCTATAATAAATATAACCCAAAAAAATATAAAAAAAAACAAATTTCTTCCTCAGTTTAGGCCGATATGTATTCTACATATTTTTGGTAAAAAAAATCGCAATAAGCGTACTTTGATTTGCGCAAAAGTTATAGCGTCTACAAAATAGGGTATAGATTTATGGCATTTTTTATTATTATTTTTTACTAGTAATGTTAGCGATCTGCGATTTTTAGCAGGACTGTTACATTGCGGCAGACTGATTGAACACTTTTGACACTTTTTTGGGACCATTGACATTTCATTGATTGCTGTATAAACGTCACTGTCAGGGAAGGGGTTAACACTAGGGGGCGATCAAGGGGTTAAATGTGTTCCCTCACTGTGGGGGATGGGAGTGACTAGAGGAGGAGACTGATCGTGTGTTCCTCTTTAGTAGGAACACAATCTGTCTCCTCTCCCCTGACAGAACCGGGATTTGTGTGTTTACACACACACACATCCCTGTTCTCATTCTCTCACGAGCGGTCGCGGTTGCCTGGCGGACATCGGCCCCGGGCACACGCTGGGCGTGCGCCTGCAATAGCGTTTTAACCACTCAAGGACAAAGCCTCTTTCTGAGATTTGTTGTTTACAAGTTAAAAAATGTTTTTTTGTTGGAAAATTACTTAGAACCCCCAAACGTTATACATTATTTTTTTTAACACCCTAGAGAATAAAATGGCAGTCATTGCAATACTTTCTGTCACACCGTATTTGCGCAGCAGTCCTACAAGCGCACTTTTTTTGGAAAAAATAAACTTTTTTGAATTAAAAAATTAGACATCAGTAGAGTTGGCCCATTTTTTTTTATTGTGAAAGTTAATGTTACGCTGAGTAAATTGATACCCAACATGTCACGCTTCAAAATTGCGCCCGCTCGTGGAATGGTGACAAACTTTTACCCTTAAAAATCTCCATAGGTGAGGTTTAAAAAATTCTACAGGTTGAATGTTTTGAGTTACAGAGGAGGTCTAGGGCTAGAATTATTTCTCTCGCTCTACTGTTCGCGGTGATACCTCACATGTGTGGTTTGAACACCATTTTCATATGCGGGCGCTACTCACATATGCGTTCGCTGCTGCATGTGAGCTCGGCGGGGCATGGTGCGTTTAAAAAAATTTTTCTTATTTATTTTACTTTTTATTTTTTGTTTTTACATTTTTTCTTTTTTTAAAAAAAAATCCCTTTTATTCCTATTACAAGGAATGTAAATATCCCTAATCAAAAAAAAGCATGACAGGACCTCCTAAATATGAGGATCTGGGGTCAAAAAGACCCCAGATCTCATATTTACACTAAAATGCAATAAAAAAAAAAAAAGTCATTGGGGGGGGGGGGGGGGGAGGCCCTTTTAAGAGCTATGGGCGGAAGTGACGTTTTGACGTTGCTTCCGCCCTGCAATGGTCTGGAGACGGGTGGGGGCCATCTTCCCCTCACTAGTCTACATACCCAGGAAGGACAAGGATCCGATCGCTTCTGCCACTACCGATGGCTCCTGTAAGCGGTGGAGGGCACCGGAGCACGGTGGGAGGGGGGCCCCCTCTCCCACCGCCGATAAAAGTGATCTCACAGTGAATCCGCCGCAGACACCACTGGCGTGCGGTGGCCTGGAAGTGGTTAAAGAGCCGATGTACACCTACGACGATTTGCGCAGCCATGCCAACCTGCAGCAGTATAACTGCAGCGGCTGGTTGGCTAGCGGTTAAGGTCATGGAGTGGCCTAGTCAGTCTCCAGACCTTAATCCTACAGAAAATTTAAGGAGAGGGCTGAATCTTCGAGTTGCCAAGTGACAGCCAAAAAACCTTAAGGATTTAGAGAAGATTTGTAAAAAAGAGTGGACCAAAATCCCTCCTGAGATGTGTGCAAACCCGGTTACTAACTTCAAGGAATGTCTTACCACTCTGCATCATGTGTTTTTTCTGGATTTTTGGTTGATATTCTGTCTCTATCATTTAAAATACACTTATGATAAAAATTATAGACCCTTTGTCACGTACCTGGTTGGAGGCCGAAATGCCGACAGGGCTCCCCTTGCGGCTAAGTGCAGTACACCCCTGAAGTTGGGTACAGAGGGTGTAGTGCCCAGAGAAGCACAGGTTGCCAGATGGATTCCGGAGAGAAGAGCTGATTGGGCACCTGAAGGACACCGGGTAATACAAGAAACACAGCTGGGCTAAAGTCTATAAGAATCCTCGGTAATACTTGGCAAGGTGTGTACACGGAACAGTAGTGAAAGCCAGGCCAGGGGTCAAACACAGTAGATCCGGCAAGAGGAGGAGGCAGGTTGCAGAATAGGGGACAAGCCAAAGGTCTGGTATAAGGAAGCAGGTAGGAACAGGTAACTGTAGCAAAGTCTGTGATACAAGCCGGGATCAGGTACAGGAGAAGACAACAAGTCGGTAAAGCAAGCCAGGGGGTCAAACCAGATCAGGAACAAGCTGGGTCAGAACAGGAACCCAAACAGTAATTTGCACAGAGGCTCAGGAACACAGGAAGACTGACAAACCAGCAACTGCAAACACTAGCAGACTTCCCTATATAGGCCCATGTGAGCTGCTGGTAGAGATACTGGGTCCTAGAGCCCTTCTCCTGCTGTTGGTGCCAGTTCTCCTACGGCCATTTCCCTGACACCCTTATTTTTTTTTGTAAGTGGGCAAACTTACAAATCTGCAGGGGATCAAATAATTATTTTCTCAGAGATCATCTGGACTGGATGGCCTAAGTAGGCAGGACCGATGAGCAGGATCATCAACAGGTGAGTCACTGTGGAGAGAGATGGGAGCTGGCAATTAACCGACAGCTGAGTGGCCAGCTCAGAGAAGAAAGGGCTGGGCACAGCCCTGACAGCTGTATACCCTGATCTGTGAGGCTGAGCTATATATTCTGTTCTGTAATGCTGAGCTGTATACCTGATCTGTGATGCTGAGCTGTATACCCTGATCTGTGATGTTGAGCTGTATACCCTGATCTGTGATGCTGAGCTGTATACCCTGATCTGTGATGCTGAGCTGTATACCCTTATCTGTGATGCTGAGCTGCATACCCTTATCTGTGATGCTGAGCTGCATACCCTTATCTATGATGCTGAGTTGTATACCCTTATCTGTGATGCTGAGCTGTATACCCTTTTCTGTGATGCTGAGCTGTATACCCTTATCTCTGATGCTGAGCTGTATACCCTTATCTCTGATGCTGAGCTGTATACCCTTATCTGTGATGCTGAGCTGTATACCCTTATCTGTGATGCTGAGCTGTATACCCTTATCTGTGATGCTGAGCTGTATACCCTTATCTGTGGTGCTGAGCTATATACCCTTATCTGTGGTGCTGAGCTGTATACCCTTATCTGTGATGCTGAGCTGTATTCCCTTATCTGTGATGCAGAGCTGTATACCCTTATCTGTGATGCTGAGCTATATATCCTGTATACCCTGATCTGTGATTCTGTGACTGTATACTCTGTCCTGAGCTGTATGCTCCTGACACTATGGGTGGAAGCAAGTGGAATACAGGGGACAGAGTGGGTGGATTATATAAGGGGTGGGGCTTATGAGAAGTGGGAGTGGTCAAAAGGGAAGGGGGGGTATGGCCCCCCATCCTAAAACTTAACCAGCACCGCCACTGGTGTAGAGTAGGGACAGCTCAGATAGTTTCAGTGTAGTGAGACCGTGTCAGTAATCTTGACATTAGTGTGTAGCTAGAGTAGGGACTGTTTAACGCCTTTTACTTCTGTGTGCGTTACTGCCATCTAGTTTTTTGTGCGTTACTATACGTTTGGCACATTATATTGCAGTATATTATAGTGTGTCTGTGTAGTGTGAGTACTCAAATTAAAGTGCACCAAACACCACTTTACATTGATTAAAGTGCATCTACGTACAGATTTCCACTTCTTCTTTACATTTGCTTATAAGCACCGCCCCTTCCCTCCCAATAATGTCTGGGAGGACAACAAGGAGAGGCAGACGTTCCCTTGGCACTGTAAGGGGGCCAGCAACAAATGTGTCCACAGGCAAAGGTGGATGTGGTGGTCAGTCCTTGGGCAGGGCATCATTTCCTCTGTTTAGTGAGTTGGCCCATGCTATCCAGCCACAGCCTGCAGAGGAGGTGGTGGACTGGCTTACTAAACCTTCCTCATCCTCCTCATCCTTCTCATCCTCTGTCACGCAAGCAGAGACAAGTGTGCAGTCCCCTGGAGTTGCCAGAGTGTATAAACCTGTCTCCTTGTCCACATCTATTCCTGCCATAGCCCCAACATCAGCCATGGAGGAGTCAGCTGAGTTATTTGACCACAGCGTCAGACACTTGCTCCTTGATGATGGCCAGCCATTACTGGATTCAGATTTTTCTGAAGTTGAGGATGACAGGAACATGAGCCTAGAGAGAGTGGAGAACACAGGTAGACAAATTGGCATTCATGTTCCCCCAGCCGCAGCGTATTGCCAAGTTGTCTCCAGTGGTAATGATGATGATAGAGGAGATGGAGATGATGAGGTCACTGATGTGACTTGGGTGCCAGATAGAGCAGAGGAGGAAACTAAAGGTGAGGCGGTACAACCCCAAGGAGGCCGACATCAAGAAAGAGTAGAGAGCAGCCACCCTATTCCATCACATTCTGCAGCTGTTATCTCCCTGCCCACTCCCCAAGGCTCAGCTGTCTGGGCCTTTTTCAGCACATCTGCAGCAAATCACACTTTTGTGACTATACCGAGTCTTTACCTCTCAGCAGCCTCCACTGACAGGGATGATGATATAGCACAGGGTGTCCCAGGTCCTAGCAGCACATCTACCACCAGAACACCACCAACTGTAGACTGTAGCCGACAAATTTCTCTGCCCCATCTGCTGCAGCAGAAAAAAAAATACAGGCCTTGTCACCCACATGCCCAGGGTCTAAATGCAAGCTTGTCAAAGCTGTTGGCTCTCCAGCTTCTGCCTTTTAGCCTGGTGGATGTTGCCCCCTTCCGTGAATTTGCACAATGTGCTGTACCACAATGGCAGGTTCCCAGTTGCTACTACTTTTCACGTAAAACTGTTCCATCTCTCTACCATCACGTGGAAGGGAATGTTCTGGCATCATTGGGCAAGACAGTCAGCTGTAAAATCCACCTTACTGCTGACACGTGGTCCAGCAAGCATGGGCAGGGACGATATATTTTGTTCACAGCACACTGGGTAATGCTGTTTGCAACTCATAAGGATGCAGGACAGGGCTCGGTGCTGCAGCTTGTTGTGCCCCCACATCTCCATACAGCTGCTGGTGATGATGCCAGACCTGTGAGCTCTACCCCCTCCTCCTACTCCGCCACCTCCATGCCCTCCTGTGCAGAATTGCCCTATGAACATCAGGTACCCCCTAAGCGTTCAAAGGGCTATTCCATGAGTCCGGCTAAAAGGTGTTATGCAGTGCTTCAGCTGGTGTGTTTAGGGGACAGGAACCACACCGAAGCAGAGATTCTTGCAGCTCTGTAGGGACAGGCCCAGAGATGGTTCACACCATGCCAGCTGGAGCCAGGAATGGTGGTGTGCGATAATGGCTCAAACCTCCTGCCCGCCCTTAGACAGGGAAAGTTGACACATGTGCCATACCTGGCACATCTAGTACCTTTTTTTCCACACGTCAATGGCTGATCATTAAGGATGCATGCACAGTATTGTCACCATTTGAGGAGGCCACAAGGATGGGGAGCCATGACAGTGCATGCATCAGTGACACAATCCCTGTTGTGTTCCTGCTGGAGCAGACTCTGTGTGGCATTATGGACAGGGCACTGGAGGCAGAGCAGCAGCAGGAGGACTTATTTTCCTCTCAAGGCCCACTTTATTCAGACACCATTACTCCTATGTCACAGAACACACAGGTGGAGAGAGGGGAGGAGGATGAGGAAGATTCTGGCACTTTCATAGGCTTCGAAGAAGAGGAAGACATGCATCAATCTGTAAGTGATGGCTTTCCAACCCCAGGACCCTTGGGAGTAGTACGTGGCTGGGAGGAGGAATTTCCAGGTGCTGTCATCCTGAGTCACCCGAGGAGTCTGCTTCTCAAGCTTCGGCAAATTTGAGGCGCATGGGCCACCTCATGCTTCAAAGCCTGCGAAAGGGTCCAAGAATAAAGGAGGATGATTACTGGTTGGTAGCCCTCCTTGACCACCGTTATAAGGGGCAGGTCTCAGAATTCATCCCGTCTCCACAGAGTGCAGAAGATAAAATCTCTTGAGGACACATTAAAGAGGATTTTATTGAACATTTTTCCTGACTCCAGTAGGTTACAGTGGGGTGGAAAACGTTGTTCTGAGTCTTGTTGGTCAAGAGAAGAGCGCTGGAGAAGGCGTCCGCCTAAGTGAGGCATTTCAGAATTTTTTAGTCCTCGCCGCTCAGGGCTGTCAGCTTCCACATCCAATCGGCAGCGTGTGCATCACATGGTGGACGATTACCTTGGGGCCAAAACAGAGATGGAAAGCTTTCCAGCTGACGATCCACTGACTTACTGGGTTATGAGAATAGACCACTGGCCAGAACTTGCCCAGTATGCTATTAAGTTGTTGGGCTGCCCTGCATCCAACGTGCTTTCCGAATGGGCATTCGGTGCTGCAGGAGGTTTCATTAATGATCATAGAACGCGTCTGTTCACAGACTCCGTGGACAGTTTGACTTTTATATAAATGAATCAGTCCTGGATTACCAGCTATGAAGCCCCTGATGCCGATATCACTGATTAAGTCTTTTTGGGATGTGGAATCTCTGCAGGACTTCGATGCTGCCTAGCTTTGAGGCTGTTCAATCATTTCACCTGGAAGAATGTTTTTGGTATAGATTTCAAGGGCACAATTAACACCCAAAGACCAATTTTTCTGCACCTGTTTGACAGGTGCATATCATTGCAATTTTTTACAGAAAGGCAAATTCTTGCTTTCATCAAGAGTACCTCTTTAGGGTTACGGTGGAAAGGCACCACGACACCCAAAGACCAATTTTTAGGCACCTGTTACTTCTACTTAAAGTGACACCAGAATGTATCCAAAAAATATCTAATCTTGTTCCCAGTGCACTACATTGTGGCCTCATCATACACACTGGCTCCCCTGCTGTTGCTGAGCAAAATAAAGGCAGCTTACAGGGAACATTTCATTTTTTTGGCTTTATAAATGCAATTATTGCTGCAGCAGATTCTAGACATGATACAGATCTGCCACTTTACAGATAGACTAAGGGGACCCCCAGGCACTATATTGGAAGGATTTTTTCATTTTTATGCTTACACTTTAAAAATCAAAAAATCACTGCTCATTTAAACATGTTTTTCACAAATTTTTTTTTTTATTGATACATGTCCCCCAGGGCAGGACCCGGACCCCTATAACCATTGCCCAATTACTTGCATATAAGCCTTCAAAATGGGCACTTTTGATTTTTGATGTTCGGGTCCCATTGACTTTAATAGGGTTCGTTATTCGGGTCCGAACTTTTGCGGTGTTCGAAAGTTCTGGTGTGAACCGAACAGGGGTCCCTTCAGCCCATCCCTAATGATCAATATGAAAGGATCACACAGTTCATACTGAATTGGAAGGATGCAGATGAATGATGGTAATAATGTATCCAAACAGTGCTCAAGAGGAGGCTCATTAAAGGTTCTGAGGGTACATTATAGCTGTAGACCAATGTTGCCAATCCCCTGAATTGAGATTTACTGACAGGACGTCAAAATTTACAAACGACATATTTATTTATTTATTTATTTATTTATTTATTTTTTCTGGCAAAATTTATAAAATTTACTGGCAGAGCCACAGTTTTTGCTGACACTGCAAAAAAGCACATAAAAGGGCCATTTTCAGTGCAAAACAGCACAAATATCAATATTAAAACTATAAACATGTAGCTAGTGCTATTAGCGAGGTGTTCAAGTTAAAACAAAATTCAAAAACCATATTTCTCCCATTACATGAAGGCCAGGTTAATATAACCCAGCCAGCCCAGAGATCCCAGTGCAAGTTCCAGATCCACAGTTCAATAGAACTCTGATGTAAAGGGGAAGGCTGCAGATCATGATCTAAGGGGGAACTCTGATTTAAGGGGGGTTCTGGTGACCAGAGATCACCCTTATATTAGTTTCCACTACATTCCCCTTTACATCAGAGTTCCCACTTACATCGAGGTCTGCAGAGTTCCCTGTAAAAAGGAATCCTGCAGACTCTGATGAAAATAGGAACGCAGAGAACTCTGATGTGGGGGGACTCTGGTGACCAGAGACCACCTTCCGCAGAGTGAATATACTAAGGCAGGGGGGGGGGGTTACTGATCAAAGGGGAACCCTTATATCAATGCCCCCTTACATTATTGTATTCACTCCCACCAGACACTGGCCTCGAGGCGCTGTCACTGACTTCCTCTCAGGTGTACCATGCAGGGCTCGGTCAGGGGCTCCTCTCCAGGCTCCAGCTTGGCGGCTCTGGTTTTATCCTATAGTCTCCTTCCACAGTCCACACACATCAGATTTTTCTGTAAAGGTGAACTTACCCTTTAAGCTATAACGTACACTCGCCTACTACTTTATTAGGTACACCTGTTCATTTGCTTTGTAACACAAATTGCTAATCAGCCAATCACATGGCAGCAAGTCAATGCATTTAGGCATTTGGTGAAGACGACTTGTTGAAGTTCAAACCAAGCATCAGAATTTGAGAAAAAAGGGAATTTAAGTGACTTTGAACGTGACATGGTTGTTGGTGCCAGACGGGCTGGTCTGAGTATTTCAAAAACTGCTGATCTGGGATTTTCAGGCACAACCATCTCTAGGGTTTACCGAGCATGGTCAGAAAAAGAGAAAATATGCAGTGAGTGGCAGTGGTGTGGACAAAAATGCTTTTTTGAGGTTAGAGGAGAATGGGCAGACTGGTGCAAGATGATAGAAAGGCAACAGTAAATCCAATAACCATTTGCTACAACCAAGGTATGCAGAATCTCTGAACACACACACATCGGGTGCCACAGCTGTCAGCTAAGAACAGGAAACTGAGGCTACAATTCGTGCAGGTTCACCGAAATTGAGAAAATAGAAGATTGGAAAAACGTTGCCTGGTCTGATGTGTCTCAATTTCAGCTGCGACATTCAAATTGTAGGGTCAGAATTTGGCATAAACATGAAAGCATGGATCCATCCTGACTTGCATTAACGGTTTAGGCTGGTGGTTTAATAGTGGAGGGATATTTTCCTGGCACACTTCGGGCCACTTAGTACCAATTGAGCATTGTTTAAACGCCACGGCCTACCTGAGTATTGTTGCTGACCATGTCCATCCCTTTATGACTACAGTGTACCCATCTTCTGATGGCTCCTTCCAGCAGGGTAATGTCACAAAGCTCAAGTCATCTCACCACTGGTTTCTTGAACATGGCAATGAGTTCACTGTCCTCCAATGGCCTCCGCAGTCACCAGATCTCAATCCTATAGAGCACCTTTGGGATGTGGTGGAACAGGAAATTTGCATCATAGATGTGCAGATGACAAATCTGCAGCAACTGCGTGATGCTATCATGTCCGTATGGACTAAAATCTCTGAGGAAATTTTCCAACATCTTGTTGAATCTATGCCATGAAGAATTAAGGCAGTTGTAAAGGCACAAGGGGATCCAACCTGGTACTAGCAAGGTGTACATAATAAAGTGGCTGGTGGGTGTATATCTTCACTAAGCAATTCAGCAGAGATGTCTAACCGCTATTTACGGTCAAGTACTATCTAGACATTTGCTCCTATACATTCATAGGTGATCAAGCAGTATCGTGGATTGTTAATTTATACATGGGGATTACTTGGTTAACAAGTCTGAGCCACTGAGCTAGGGTAGGAAAAACATGGAATTTCCATTGACTTGTGATAGTCTTAGGTGCATGCATGTTTTTAGCCCCCCACCCCAAGTACATAACTTTACATATATCAACATTAAACCTCATTTGCCACATAGTTGTACAATGAGTTTGGCTTAGTGTCATCTACAAACACTGAAAAGGTACTAGTAATCCCAAACTCTCTATCATTTATAAATAGGTTAAAATATAATTGTCCCAACATTGCACCTTGGAGTTAGGGTTGCCACCTCATCCTTTAAAACCCAAACACATATTAATTACACAGGTTCTGTGGCTGATTAAGGTGGTAATTAAACTCAATTAGTGCCTTAATTGCATTCAATTAGCCACAGAACCTGTGTAATTAATATGTGTTTGGGTTTAAAGGGATGAGGTGGCAACTCTACTTGGAGTATACCACGTATAACCTTGGAGCATTTACAGTATGATTCAGTAGACTTTAAATTGCACATTATCAGTGTGTGGGGAACTGTGTCAAACACTTTTGCAAAGTCCAAGTATACTATATCCACCGCTATTCCTTTTTCTAAATTTTTACTCCATTCCCCATTTTAAAAAAAATCTGATTTGTTTGACAACTTTGATCTTTCGTGAAATCTTTGCTGTCTATTTCTTAAAATATTTTTTTCTAGAAAAAAAACTCCTCTATGTGGTCTTTTATCACACACTCAAGTATCTTCTTGACACTAGATGTTAAACTAACCGTTCTGTAGTTCTGTAGTTTTTAGGTAAAGACTTTGATCCCTTTTTAAATAAATGCACCACATTGGCCTTAAATAAATGCACCATAACTCGGAGGCGTGCGGGAAACAGCATGCTGTATTTCATCCCTCTCGTGCGCAGCATGGACTTGACGTGATTGAAGGTACGCTGGAGCCTCTGTGTTTCTACAGAGTAGTCCGGGAAGATCATTAATTTGGTGTACTGGAACCGGAGCTCGTCAATTTTCCGTGCTTCGGGAAAAACCAGGTCCCTGTCGTGGAAATTTAAGAGCCGGAATATAAAAGTGCGTGGAGGGGAGTCCTGTGGGCCGCGGACAGTCTGTATTCTGTGGGTTCTCTCCACCACGAAATGCGGGGAGAACTGTGCTCTTGGTAACGGGGTATGCAGGAGCTGTTCAGTGATGGTAGTAGGATTGTTTCCCTCTGCACCCTCCGCTAATCCAACCACTCTGAGGTTGTTCCTCCTGCTCCTGTTTTCGCTGTCTCCGGGATTCCAACGCTCTCACTTTTACCTGTAGGGTGCGGATGGACTCCTGGTGGTCTCGTGTGTTGTCCTCCACCTCACCCACCCGGCGTTCCGCCTCGCCGAGTCGGTCACGGAAACGATCCATATCTCTCCTCATAAGCCCCACATCAGTCCGAAGGAGATCAATCTTTTCCGTAAGGGTAGTCTTGCAGCTGGTGATGGCCTGCATAAGGGCTGTAAAGCGATCTTCCTCCAGAGTGGACGGGTCTGCCGGCGCTGTCTGTGTCGCCATATTTGAGCTGCACTTGGAGGCCTGCTTTATTTGCTTCAGAGAGGTTTTAGGAGCTGCGGCGCCTCTTCTCCCTTCTCCCAGTCTTCCCTTTTCTCATACCCCGAGGTCCCCCTGGGTACGTGGTACACTGCGGGCTTTGCAGGTATGTGCAATCTTTTAATTATTTGGATAAAATCAGCAGGTAATAGTGGAGCTCAGCTCACTCGCGTCTGTTCAGGTCTTAGCCACGCCCCCCAGCTTGTTTTATTCTTCGTATATAGTGTATCTTTATATTTTCGCTGTACCCCCCCACTTTCTTTTTTAGTTAGTTCATACAACCCTGGTTAGGCACTCCCAGCCTCACTATGTGTCAGGGCTGGGCTCAGCCCTTCCTTCTCTGAGCTGGCCGCTCAGCTGTTGGTTCTCTGCCTTCACCTTGGTCAAACATCACAGAAACTCCTGCGATCCTGTAAAAGACTTGCTTTGCTGACATCCCTTTTGGCTCCAGATCCTGCTTGCTGTTCCACTACTGGCTGACTATCCATTCAGGTTACTGAACTTTGGCTATGTTTTGACTACGTTTGTTCTTTTTACTTTTATTATCAAACAAGTGTGATTTAACTGTATGTAGCGCTGGTAGATTTTTTATCTACCGCTGATAGGTAAATCTAGTGGGTTATTTGTTAGGTGGAGTTAGGTTTGCCTCTGTTCCAGCTTGACTGAGTTGTGTGTGATTCCACACTGCGCCGGTGGGTGTCGTTGTCCCCATAGGCCGGGGTTGGAAAGGCAACGTGTTGAAGCGAATGGATGCTCCTCTGTTCCGGAGACAACTCGGTGGAGGTGGTCCTCCGAGTTACATTCTGGGAGAGGGTATTTATGGGACAGACGCCATGTTTAGGGGGTTCGTTTTCAGCCACCTGCTGGCCCTCCTGGCCGTCAGGTATGCGATAGGAATACCACCTTGTGGTCCTCTGTTCCGGAGGCCCGCGTCGCTGCGGCGAGTGGGTGGGCCCAGAAGCCTGTCTGGGGCCTACCACAGCAGCAGAGGAATGGTTCTGAGCTGTCTATCCTGAGTGAAGAAGCTGGACAACCGAGAAGATCCCAGGGGAGGACCCGTCATGGAAGGATCATGCAGAGCGCTGGTCTGGAGAGGGGCCTGGTGACTCAGTTGGAGGACGTATCCTGAAGTAATCTTACTGCATAGTACTGCCAGGTTGGCTAAAAGGTTCAAGTACTGTGTCTGACATTCATCCTAAACCATTACATCCTGTGGCAGAGGATCGTACGGGTTTTATTCCAAACAAGTCTGTGGCAGAGACTTTTGTTCGTGCTACGTACTGGCTGCTAGGCGAGTGAGAGAGGCCTATCCAGGCGGGCAAAGATTGAGTCCCACAAGGGGAGTACAACCAACTACAAGTGTTCAATTCCAAATATTGTTCTGAAGAATACTAAGAAAAGGTATTTGAGCTTCCCTGCAGTTTTCCTTCCGCCTCTTTCCTGCTACTTCCTTTATTATTTGTTCAATAAAGCATTGAAAACATACTCAAGTGTTTGGTGCCTACATCGTCCAGAGGTAAACTCAACGGGACCCTAGACCCGGTGCCGGTGAAACAGAGGTATTGAGAGTGAAGGTAGCAGCCCGCTTTAAACCAGCAGCTCCAGCGAGAGTTATTGCTACATGTACTTCGGTCTTGGCCTGATTTCATGGTTTCTGACGCTATGCTGCCAGTTTTAACCCCAGCAGAGTCAGGCTTGGAAAAGTAATGTTTTGTTTCACAATAGAAAAAAAACAAAGGAAAACCCTTCTATATAATGTACCAAGCTAGAATTTTTTACATTGGAGTCTTTTAAATCTTGGTGAGTTGAAACTGCCTGTGGATCTTGGCAACTTAGCAAATTGGTATACTGTCTATACAAGCTGGGTCCCAGGTGATATGTTTTTTGCAAAATGCAACATTTGTGACACATCTGCCTGCATTTCCTTTAGGAAGATTTTCCTTCACTTTCCATCCCAATAAGTTGTCACCAGGACAAGAAGTGAGGGGGAATATCCCCAGTGGGAACATCCTCCATATAAACCTGACAGAGGTTCTGAACCTTCCCAGCTCTTTTCAAGATTTAAAATCCTTGTTTGCCTGGAGTTTACTTTAAGTTCCTATATTGCTTTCAGGACTCTCCTGTTCATGATGATTTACATGTCCCAACATCCCCAGGCAGCTAGTGTAAATGTTTTTTTCTGCATAGTCAACTCTAAAAATTGGCATACAATAACATTTGTGTGTACCTGTTGTTAAATTAGCTATAATAAATACATTTCCCTACCAGGGTCTTGTATGATGCCTGCGATTACAGGTAGCAGTACCAGAGTACAGGTCACTTGCTTTTCCCGTATTTTGCACGCAGACACTGCTTGGCGTCCCAGGGGTTTGGTTGCCCAGCATCTCTTGAATTATTCTTGAAGATGCCTCGCTCACTTTGCTTTGAAGCCCTGACCTCCCACCCTGGTAATGACTTTATATCCTTTTATTAACTCTGCATGTATATTTATAGCAATTTATTCCCTGTCAGCAGTGTGGGGAATGCTCCTCTGTACGTCCCAGGCTGTCTGTCTCTCTTTTATGCTATGTCTTTGTCCCTGTCTTTCCCTGCGCTTATTTCTCTTTACTCTGTATAAATAAGTATCTCAACCCGAAAAACCTCACAAACTGATGCAATGTCTTCAGGTTTCTTAACTTTTCTCTCAATCACCCTGTATTTTCTTTAAGTGCATTTTCATATGTCAGTATCCTCCCCCGTTTTGTCGTCTCTCGATTTAATACCACGCTTTTTGATTTCTCTACTTCAAAGGAAAACACCACTTTTACGGCTTTGACTCCAGACTGCAGCAAAAAAAACGTAATGTATTATGCATAGGTGAGAAACAACCATGGGAGTTTTAGGTATGTGTGGCCTGGCAGCAAAGAAATGGGCACGCTTTCTGTGTCCTTACAGGTCCAATTCTCTCTCAGGCTTCCGTTGGAAGACCGCTATCTGCTGCAGGTCTCCTTGGTGCTGCTAGAGTGGTCTGGGATCTGCCCCTGCTCATTGGTCACCCACTGGTCCAGTTTGCGACCCACTGCCTGCTCTATATTGGACGCTGACTTGCAAAGGATGTGGTGACAGCCAGTAGCATAGGCGTGCGCACAGGGTGTGCCGGATGTGCCTGGGCACACCCTACTCACCCCATGCACATTAGCATTATTGCTCTGTGTGTGCTAGCAGGAAGATGGGAAAGATTACCATCTTGACGGCTCTGCTGTAAGAGAAGTCTCTTTTTCACTGTGCCAGCAGGGAGATTGATCTCCCTGCCAGTGCCATATAAATGTAGACACACGTGTGCTTGAGGTTTGGGGTTTTAAAGGAATAGGCTGCACACACTTTTGGTCAGGAGGTATAAGTAGGCTCCAAGACAGTGAAGGTGCCCTCAAGCTACTATTCCAGCACAAAAGCCAATTTTTATCTGAAGAAAGAAGCCTGATTGGCTCCTGGATCTGTCCCACCAATTCCCATTGTGCAGGAGATTACAGGAAAATTAATTCAGGACAGGTTCTGGTACTTAGAAAATCTGCATTTAAAATATAGTTTATAATTTTAATGAATATACAAACTGTCACGATCTGTATTTTTCTGTTTCAATCGTTATTAGTTTTACAATAAAGAGACATACAATTTAGTATGTTTTTACATTGTTGAGGCTATCAAGAATGGTAAAGGTATACAGTATCAAAATCGAGGGATACCAGTATAGTCCCATATCTCAATCTGGTAGTACTCGCAACTGTTGAGCTATAAGGGAACAGTCCACAGTTTCAAAAATCACCAGTCATGACTCAAAAGGAATAAAAAGCATGCATATAAGAAAAAAGAGGGAAAAACAAAACACATGAACTACAATGAAGCATAGGTGTGCGCAGCCTCTTGCATTAGGGTGTGCACCCCAAAGCTCAAATACATATGCATGTGTATATGTACTGATGGTGTCAGTAGGGCAGTGGACAGTGTCATTATTTTTATTTTATTTTTAAATAAATTATTGTATTTTGTAACATTTTTTTGGGGGGATGAAATATCAGTGGTCTAAACAGGGGGGAATATGCACCACACAAGGCGATTAGGGTGTGCCCAGGCACACCTGGCACACCCTGTGCGCACGCCTATGCAATGAAGACCGTCTGAGGCTCTATGCAGAGAAGGAAGGCCTGCTTGCACTAGTCCTTGCACTGCATAGTACAGCGAGTATAACCCTTTCCAGGAGTCGATCAGAAGCAAGGGACTAACCCTGGGGTAGAAGCCCAGAGTGAACCCATCAAAAATATAAACAATGTAAATTTTAAGATAGAGCAGGTTCCATATTGTGATAAACAAGCGATATGACCAGAAGTTGGAATATAGGACCCATCATTATTAAGAGCAATTTAGAATAAGTCTCCAAAAGAGCAAAAGCAGGAAAAGAAGAGAAGAGGGAGAAGTGGAATAAGAAATGTCCGTCCAGAAATGTCAGTCCAACGCCATCTCGCCAAGGAGAGCATCCCTAAGTATCCGGTACCTGTAAATATTTTATCAAATAGTGGTTGTTTTTCCCTTAAGACACAATGTATTTTTATAGGCAAGCATTTTTGATACTTGGTTCCTGTACAAAAGGGCCCAGATAGTCACAAAATAAAAGGTGAGTCTCCCCACATGTGCCATAGCTCCCCCTTATAGCAACTGCACAAATAATCTGTCCGTCTGAGTAGATATTTAAGAAAAAGCTTCACCTCTCTTCTTCAAGAGAAAAGATATCTGTTGATTAAACTCAAGGGAGCAGATAATAGGCATCAGCATTTAAAGTATTGTCTCACTGATCTGGTAGAGAGGACATCACAGTATAAATGTATAATTATCTGTTAGTTTTAAATGTGACTAGAATACAGAATTAATTTAAAGCAGCGTTTGCCTACATTTATTAGCTCTTTCCAGAAGTGGTGGTGAGCTACTTGGTGCCTAAAGCTGAACTCTAGACAAACCGGTAGAAACACAGATAATTTTTAATGGGGCTCAGCATGTAGGTTGTTCCAAACATCTTGGAGAACTAACCACAGACCTTCTGTGACTATAGGCTGCCTCAAATCCTGTCTCTGAATGTAATCCCAGACTGACTCCATGATGATGAGATCAGAGCTCTGTGGGAACTACACCACCACTTCCAGGACTCCTTGCTCTTTATGATGAAGATAGTTCATTAGCTGTATGTTTGAGGTGATTCTGCAGAATAAATATGGGGCCCATGACACGCCTCTCTGATGGTATGGCATGATGGATAAAGTATCTGCCTGTATTTCTCACCATTGATCCTGACCAAATTTGTAATTGAAGTCTAGTGTAGGTGGGCCCAGTCCTGATCCTAGTTTGCTACCTCTCTGACAGCAACACAAGGAAGCACTTGTTGGATAGTAGATTGTGTGCTACTACAAAAGTTAATTTCACTTAAATGACTTTTTGAAACATTTGATGGTTGAGAGCATCAGATACAGCCAACGCATTTACGTTAAAAAAGCTGCCCCTTCTTCAGGGCTTGAGCAGTCAGTGTTAATGATGAGGGCTAGCATCTTGCAATAGCACAGTAGGCAGCTGGCTTTGTGATGTGTGTGGTGTTCAGCTTAAGTTAATCATGTTCTTAGAATATTTGAATAAAAATCAATACCAGGTATTTGTTTTGCTTCAGACTTCAAGTTTTTAATGCAGAAAAGGTTTAGATATACACCAGCTGTCTGTCAAGAGGAAACAGGAGCCAAATCAAGAGGTAGCTTAGAGCCACTGGCTAGGGACTGCTGAACCAAGCATTCTGTAAAATTGAAATTTCATTTGGGGCAGCTCAGTGGCTTAGTGGTTAGCACTTGTGCTTTGCAGCACTGGAGTTCTCATTTTAAATCACACTTAGGACTCAACCTGCATGGTGTTGGCATGTCCTCCCTGTGCTTGCTTATATTTACTTTGGGGTTCTCTGGGTTCTTCCCACACTCCAAAGACATGCTGGTAGGTTAATTGGCTCCTGTTTAAAAATTGACCCTAGTACAAATATGCATGCATGTAGGCTTGTGTAATAGACAGTGCCGGAACAAGGTCATCCAGTGTCCAGGGCAATGATGCCAAATTGCACCACCCTCTCCCATTCATGATATGCAAGCTTAGGTGATCCTACACCCAGCAGTCACTCGCTTGTTAAAATCACTGCCGCTGTCACTACTCCTGTCAGCCTTGCAACAGAAGGAAAGCGCCCCATTCCTACAGTAAACCATTGCTCCCTGGGCAACCACCCCTCCTACCCACCCCTTGTCCCAGCCCTGGTGATAGGGGCTCCCTGTTCACTGACACTGATGTGAATGTACAGCATGTGAAGCACTGCCTAAATAGCTGGTGCTATACAGTATAAAAAGCCTGGAATAAAGAAATACATTTGGCTACATGTAAACCGATTGGGTTAGCCAACAGCTTTCCCCATCTCGCAAAATTCGATGATAAGGTGTTCCCAGCTCTGCCCCTTCTCTCATGAGAATTATGAGATGGTCTCCTTCCTCCTGTGGCATTTTTTCTTTGTGTTATACACAGACTATAGTACAAAAAGTGAGACCTGCAGCTAGAGAAAAGCGGACTGGAGGAAGAATTCACCAGTGCCTTCTCTGAGACCTATAATAAGCCAATGGGAAATTCAGTATGTTGGTGTTTAGCCACAATGATAAATCCAGATTTGGGTGGACTGACCCTTTAAAACCATTTATATAGATGTAGCGGTACCCCCGTGAGGGCTGCTGATTGACTCTATATCACACTGGCTACCCCGACTCTGCAAATCCTTTTACCTCTGACACCTTGGGTTCCAATCTGTAATGGGACGTTATCAATAAGAAACTCACACAATGTCACTGAACCACTCAAAAAGTTTACTAGAATGAATATTAAGCATGATGAAACAATGTGATTAAACACAAACAGTAAATGACAGTTTATAACAATCGGTATAGAAATGAAAACTGTGGATTCAATAATCAGCGTAGGAAATATATGTAGACAGATGTACAGTGGGACAAATGTTCAATATTTTCCAAGACCTATATTAAACACCTTGCCACTGAAACCTCAATACACACACCAAATTACAATATAATGTTTCTCACATTCAATAATACAATGCAATATTTAACCTGTACTCAAGGGCTCCCCCTAAGTTGTAATTCAATGTTCAAACTACAAAGTAGAATGCTTTGCAAAAGATGATAAAAGTTCCTTGACTCCAGATATCTTCAGCTAGCCTGTAGTTTAAGCTGCAGTATTTGTAATCCAACAGAGAAACGGAGAGAAAGCAAACTGTAGAATAAATGGTACGTTGATAACTGTTTAACTGAAGAAATAGAGCACTTGTAACACTTCCTCTATATGTGTGAATGTAATACAGTACTGACTTTACAGCACAGGGAATAACAAACCCCAGCGTTCAGCTGTATGTGGCCTGTGAATAAGTAGAATCACTTCTGTGAAACTACAAGTCTCACCAGCAATCTGTAAATAACTTGCTCAGCAAATAGTGCACTTTACTGGAATGGGCCGGTGCCCTCTCACCACAATACAAATTAGATTACAGCGCACACATACAAAAATGACATTTATCCTGCAAGGCTAGTTAAAAACACCTGAACATATTAAAAAATATGGGGGTTTGGCCACACTATATGGCCATATAGTGCTAAGCCCACTTACTGCGACAAAGTACCCCAAATTAGTGGGTCCTACCCTAGTAATAGAATGAAAGTACCTGTGTCTCAACCATGGGAGATAAACTCCTCTATGTGGGAGAACTGAAGGGATTCCTCCTATGCAGTGGTGGCCACTAAAAAGAAATAATTCTCACCACAATAGATTTAGAGGCTGCGAGGCTCTGTCCGAACTCCACTCCTGATGTCTTAGTCTGATAAAAGAAGGCGCTGCCACGCTGTACCGCTCCATCGGATGACTGAAGTGCAGAAAACCTCCAGATGCCTTGGTTCTGCAAACCGATTTGCTTGCTAGGCCGGGCGGGCTATACTCTGAAGCACCTCAGAATCTGTCAATCCCGCTCTGTGCTGTATAGGCCACAGTCTCCTGGTCACACACACAGACCTCCTGCTGGCAGGTATTGAATGGCGTCCAGAGAGAGCGAAAGATGGCCGTACCGTTCCTTTTATTACTGCCCCCAGCATGCAGTGCTGCGCACTTTGCATTGTCTGTCTGCATTGTAGTTCAGGGCTGATCCAGCTAACAGAGTCACTTCCTTCTCCAAACTACATCTCCCACAGTGCTTTAAAGCGCTGCTTCTCAGGAATTGAAAGAAAGTCTTAACAGCATTAAAAGGACACTAGAGGGAGCCAAACTCATTTTGCAACCATAACAACTGTAATGCCTTATATTAGCAAACCCTTGGCTACATAGAAAATATGTACTAGGAGAAATATGGGGCTGCTTTAGCTGATGTTCATAGAAGACTACTAATTACCTGGTTGTCACTGGCTTTAGTTCTTTCTAAATCACTGACCTGTAACAAGCAAGCAAATTAAAAAGACAGGGCAAAGTCAAAACTCCTGATCTGCATACTTGCGCTGGGTCAGTGGCTTAACATATTAAACCCTATAGATTACCGTGACAGCCCAGGAACTAGGGGAGGTCAGTGAGGAGCAGCCTCCACGTTCTGTCATCACGGTTTTCCTTTAAATGTGATTTGGTAGGGTTTTCGAATGACTGTAGTTTTATAGAGTAGCAGAATCTGTGCCAGTCTGTCTCCTCCTCTCTCCCTCTGTTTCATTTTCTAGCCCAGTCACAACTGAATATTGATCTTGCTGACTTGTGTACCTTTGTTGCTATGGAAATAAGAGCTTTGAGGAATCCCTGCGGGAACATTGGGAATCTGCTGGTCCTAAACATCTTACAGCCAGTAGAGAACGCTCAGCCGGAGGCAGGCACCTGCCGAGAGACAATTAGAATTCCCTTGGTTTAAGGATTGAGCTGTAATATTGTGTCCCACGACCCGCGAGTAAAGTTGCTTAGTGCTATTCTTGTTGTGTTACTTTTATTGTAAGGCTTAACCGCCTTCTGAAGCTGCTTCCATAGTCGTCTAGTCTTCAAATGAAGGCATCTTTACATCCCTATTAGGAATTTAAAGCTGAACTTCAGGCAAACCGTGAAATACAACTGTTTACCATCTTCTCTGCGAAAGGATTTGTAAATCTGTCCAGCTAGTTTTGTGGCTTATGGTTTTTTGTCAGACCACAAAGCAAGGAGAGTAATTACACTTTTTCTATTAGGCCTTGTTTAGCCCAACCAGCCACCTAAACTGTGCAATGGTTGCTTGGGGGGGGGGGTTTGTACATATTGCAGCAGCCATGATCCTTTGCTGTGGGGCATGCAAAAATGATACAGCGGTGGTACTGCACTGCCTATGCAAGTGAATTGGGTTACATCACAACCAACATATGGCTTGCAGTTACAGCATGGTATGGGAAAAATTTTGGCAATAAGAGTTGGGGACTATCTTCAGTGTGGTGTCTTTTAGTTCAGTGGTGTCAACCTTTTTGGCACCATGGATCGGTTAGGTGGTAGAAAATTTCCCAAGGACTAGGGGGAGGCATAGGGATGTATTGGGGTCAATAAGGGGTGGTGTTGGATTTTTCCAGGGGGTGGTTTGCAGGTTGTTAGCGCATTATTTCTATACTGTGTTTCTACAAGTATATATTTCTATTTCTAGCCTGTCACTGTAGCCTGCCACCACATGCAGCCTGTCATTGTAGCCTGCCATCACATGCAGCCTGTCACTGTAGCCTGCCACCAGATGCCCAGTGTCACTGTAGCCTGCCACCAGATGCCCAGTGTCACTGTAGCCTGACACCAGATGCACCATGTCATTGTAGCCTGCCGCCAGATGCATCGTTTTACTGTAGCCTGCCACCAGATGCATCAAGCCACTGTAGCCAGCCACCAGATGCAGCCTGTCACCACCTGAAGCCTGTCACCATAGCCTGTCACCACAAGCAGTCTCACTGTAGCCTGCCACCAGATGCCAATTTGTCAGGTTTCTATCCGCAGTGAGTCAACTTACTGAAAGTAAAACCTCTTGCAGCCTCTCCCCAGCGCTACTATTCCAGAAAGGTATCCGGCATTACAATTTCAGGAGCGGGAGGGATCTGGCACATGAGCAGTTGACTGCACAGGGTTCCACTTCTATGAGATCCTGGAGGCAGACCCTACAGCGGTGATGTCATCAAGCCGGGTCTCTGCTCGGCCGCTGCTCACCTGATTTAGTGTGACCCGGGGGTTGGGGTTCCCTGCTTTATTTGGTCCGGTCACCTCCTTGGGCCCCTCCTATTCTCGCTCTATACCTCTTCCCTGGGCCAGTTGATAACCTCCCATGGCTTCCAATACCACCTCTACGCCGATGACACCCAGATCTATGTCTCCACTCCTCAACTCACCCCCTCGATCTCACGGATCTCAAACTTAATGAATGACATATCGGTATGGATGTCACATCACTTTCTCAAACTCAATCTTTCTAAAACAGAGCTTGTTATATTTCCTCCTTCTCCCCCTCCCCATGACTTTACCATTAAGATCAACAGCACAACCATTGGTCCCTCCATACATGCCAGGGTGCTGGGTGTAATCCTTGACTCTGACCTCTCCTTCAGCCCCCACATCCAATCACTGGCTAAAACCTCCAACATCTCCAGAATTGGACCCTTCCTGACTAATGACACCACAAAGCATCTTATTCACTCCTTGATTATTTCCCGCCTTAACTACTGCAATTCTCTCCTTAATGGCCTACCCTTACGCAGGCTATCCCCCCTTCAGTCTATTATGAATGCTGCTGCTAGACTAATACACCTCACTAACTGATCCATGAATGCTGCCCCTCTCTGCCAATCCCTTCACTGATTTCCCCTACCCCACCGTATAAAATTCAAAATGCTAACCACAACATACAAGGCCATCCACAACATCGCCCCCAGGTACATCACCAACCTCATCTGCAGATATTGCCCTAATCATCCCCTCCGCTCCTCCCAGGACCTCGTGCTCTCTAGCTCCCTTGTTATCTCCTCTCATTCTCTCCTTCAGGACTTCTCCACAGCCTCTCCCATCCTCTGGAACTTCCTGCCCCAGTATATCTGATTAGCCCCTAACCTGTCCACCTTTAGGAGATCCCTGAAAACTCTCTTATTCAGGGAAGCCTATCCCACACCCACCTAATAACTGTCCCCGAGCCACCCCCATCAAATCATTCCCCGCATCTATTACCTTTTGTACCACCACCCCTTCCCTTTAGAATGTAAGCTCTACGTGCCGGGCCCTCCTGTACCTTCTTTATTGAACTGTACTGTAATTGTGCTGTCCCCCCTCTACATTGTAAAGCGCTGTGTAAACTGTTGGCGCTTTATAAGTCGTGTATAATAATAATGACCGGGTATTTGTAAACCAGTATGTGTTTTGAGGTCTGATGGGATTCCAGAGGAAGTTTTGTGCCCGGGGCATAACATAGCTATCTGGTGCCACAGACACAAGGTTTTCAGTATAGTTATATGGCAGCTTCAAGGACATGCAATCTTGTTTGATTTGTCATGTTATGTTTTGTTATTACATTTATTTAAATTTTGTGTGTTACTTATAATAAAAGGCTGCTCTGGCTGTTTCAATTCCATTTTAGAGTAGTTTGTCTTTATCTGGGGTTGGGGGGAGCTATAGATGACAAGGTAGAGTTGGGAAGGAGGTAAGATGAGCATTCAAAGGAAGGTGCCCTCTTAGCTACCCTGATCATGTTCTGGTAATGAGTTAGATATTGAAGGAAAATCTCTCCAGTTGGAACAGAGAAAGCAACAAAAACAGAATTTTTAGTAGTGGGAAAAGTAAATATGAACCAAAAAGAAAAAAAAATCTATATAAAGAAAAGCCTGGAGCAACAGCATGCAATGATGTATGCAAAGGGCGCACATGACAGTGGTAGCAGTGTAAGGGTTAAAGTTAATTTGTGAATGTGGAGCCGAGGGGGAGGGAGGATCAGGGGAGGGACTAGTTAAAAGGGGTTCCCGCTCTGGGAGGGACAACAGAAAGATTAGGAAAGTTCTCAGGAAGGTTGTGCTGGTAACATGGCTGAATTAGAGGGGCTCATGGCCCAGTTGCGGGAAGAAGCAGTGGTTCGGGGTGCTGAGTGGCTGCAGGAGACGATCGCAGCCGCGCTACAGGGCTCAACTATGCAGGCAAGTGTGGGAGAGAGAAGCGGCACCAGAGCACGCCGCTCTCGTCCGCCTGAGCGGTTCTCTCCGGACCGCATGACGTCAGCGCAGCGGCACTCAGGTAGTCTGTCTTCCAGACTCCCGGGGGGCCCACCGGCGAAACGAGCAGCGGGAAGGGAGCGGGTCAGCGGGCGTGCGGCCCCGGCGGGACAAGAGCAGAGGCAAGCCAGGGAACCGGCCACAGGGAGGCCTCATAACAGGAGACACACGGAGAGCGCAAGCCCGCCCCCCGGATGGCAGTGGGGAGCTCCGCCATCGCTGCAACAGCACTGCCTGGAGGGATCCCTGGGCCTTCTAGTTCCGCGGCAGGGGACAGGCAGAGGGGAGAGAGAAGCAGGGCTGGCCCACACCGGTCCTGGGAAGGCAGTCCGGAAGTCCACAGGAGGTTTCGCTGCGCGGAGGAGGGGAAGGATGGCGAGCAATGCGGCAGGCGCGGTACACATCCTGGGCGGGCCTCCATCGGATGCAGGTGAAGAGTCGGGTCAGAGCGGAAGAGATGAGGAGTCCGGATCGGAGGAGGAGGCGGCCCCCCTGCCCAGGAGGATGGGGCCAGAAGAGAGCAGACGGTCGGCTGATGGGGCGACACCTATGCAGCCAGGTGAGCCAGCACAGGTCATTGCAATGTCTAGCTTAAATGATGCATCATGTGTAGCAACTGGGGCTGGGGGGTTAGAAAAAAGCATGGTGGGGTCTGGTATAGGGGTAGGAACTCAGGGTTTCCTGGGGTTTTTAACGGGAATTAAGGAACTGGTGCAGAGGTTGGAGGCTGCAGAGAAGCCGGTAGAGGGCCCGGGAGCTGCATGGGTACAGCAGACAGGGAAGGATTTAGGAAGTGCTGGGGGGGACCCGACAACAGAGGTTTCAGCTGTGGTTGCGTTGCCTGCTCAGCAAGCCACGGGGAGTGGAGTTGCGCAGGGGAAGGAAAAAACAGCGCTGACAGGGGAGGCTGCGGCAAGGAAGGACATCATTAGGCTGGCGGACGCGGCTTGCTGTGAAGTGTATGTGTGCTACGAAGGGCCGTTAGGAGCGCACTTGAAACAGGAAGTGCAGGAAAAATTATGGAAGGTTGAGTATGTAGAAATATTTTTGTTACTGCCCTTGGAGAAGTTCAATCTTGATAGAGTCAAGCCGGACGACTCCAAAAAAGATGACGAAAAGAGGAGGTATAGGCTGATACCTAGGTCATTTACGAATTGGTTACAAGCGTTCGCGATCATGGCAAGTGTGATAGGGGAGAAGCAACCGGAACACTGTTCGACGCTTTTCTGCTATCAGGATGCGATAGGGGAAGCGTATAGAGTATATGGAGGTATGGCATGGTTGCGATACGACGAACAGTTTAGGCAGAGGAGAGCGGTTCGCCCAGAGCTACGTTGGGATCATAAGGACACCAGCCTATGGATGCGCTTGATGACGACGGCGAGGGTGCCGAACCAGTTTTTTCAGAGGGGAGCCGGTGGACCGTCCGCCCAGGGACATTCGGCTGGAAACAAAAAAGGGGTTTGTTGGCAGTATAACTCAGGATCCTGTAAGTTTGGAGGAACATGTAAGTATAAGCATGAGTGCTCAGGCTGCGGGGGAACACATCCATCATCCAGATGCTTTAAGCAAGGCAAAAGTCGACAAGGAGAGGCTGGGAACAAAAGGGAGGACGCCGGTGATGGTGGAAAGGATGCGACCGTTTCTCGGTAAGTACCCGGACAGGAAGGCAGCATCGCTATTAGAAGAGGGCTTTGCGTTGGGTTTTCGGATTCCATGTAGTTTATCGGCGACTCCCCCGGTGCCCAAAAATTTAAAGTCAGCCCTGCAACATCCGGAAGTGGTTTCAGAGAAACTGCAGAAGGATGTAGCATTGGGTAGAATGAGTTGCCCTTTCCCAGTAGTACCTATAGTCGATTTGGTGGTATCTCCGCTGGGTGTGGTGCCCAAAAAGGAGCCCAACAAATTCAGACTCATTCACCACTTATCCTTCCCAAAAGGGGGATCCGTGAATGATGCCATAGACCAAGAAGCATGCTCGGTGACGTATACGTCATTTGATGCTGCGGTGAGGTGGGTGAGACACTATGGAAAAGGTGCCTTGATGGCTAAGGCAGATATAGAATCAGCGTTTCGACTGTTGCCGGTTAACCCGGATAGTTTCCGGTTGCTCGGGTGCCATTGGAATGGTGGATTTTATGTCGATCAATGCCTACCAATGGGTTGTTCAGTGTCGTGTGCGATATTTGAACAATTCAGCTCCTTCATGGAATGGGTGGTAAGGGATGTATCCGGGGTGAATTCGATAATTCACTACTTGGATGATTTTTTATGCATAGGCCCGGCCTCTTCTAGAGTATGCGTGGTGTTGCTGGCTTCATTACAGCATATAGCAGGCAGATTTGGCATTCCATTGGCGGATGAAAAAACGGAGGGACCCTGCGCGGTCATCACGTTTTTGGACATTGTGCTAGATTCAGAAGCAATGTAATGTAGATTACCTGCTGACAAATTGGAGGTTTTGAAAAAAGAGGTGGCAGGGTTGATAGGAATTAAAAAGGTACAACTGCGTAGGTTGCAATCGGTGTTGGACAAGCTGAATTTTGCTTGCCGCATACTTCCGATGGGGAGAGTGTTTAGTCGCCGGCTGGCGGCCAGCACGAGTGGGATAAAATCACCAAAACATTTCGTGCGTTTAAGGAAAACGCATAGGGAGGACCTGAGGGTATGGCATACCTTTCTGGAATCCTTTAATGGCAGGGCAATGTGGATGTCGGAACCAGTCAGCAATTTTGACTTGGAATTGTTTACCGACGTCGCAGGATCAACAGGTTTTGGTGCGTTTTTCCGTGGAAAATGGAGCGCGGGTCCATGGCCACAATCTTGGATAGAAGAGGGCTTCACGAGAAACTTGGTTCTGCTGGAACTGTTTCTGGTAGTTCTGGCAGTGGAACTATGGGGTGCATCGTTCAGGGATCTGAAAGTGCGCTTTCATGTGACAATATGGGGGTGGTGCAAGTGATAAACAGGGTCCCGGCGTCATCTCCGCCAGTGATCAGGCTGCTGCAGCACTTAGTCTTAAGATGTCTACAACTGAATGTTTTCATTCATGCTGTTCACTTGCCGGGGGTGGAAAACGTCATTGCTGATGCACTGTCTCGCTTCCAGTGGGACAGGTTCCGAGAGTTAGCGCCGGATGCGGAGCAACAGGGGGTACCTTGTCCAGACTGGCTGTGGGAGATTGCGCTGGCATCGTAGAGGGATGGATTAAGCGGTCGGTAAGTGGGAATACATGGGCAGCATACAATAAGGTATGGCAGGAGTGGATGTCATTTGGACAAGCTTTGGGGGTAGAGCCTGTAGGGCAAGGATTAAGTTCTTTATTGCTGTACTATGTTGCAAAGAAATTGGACGAGGGCGTGTCAGTGATGAATACACAGTTGGCTGGTTTGGCTTTCCTTTTCAAGCTACAAGGGCAGCCCGACGTCACTAAGGAATTTTGGGTAAGACCAGCGTTGAAGGGTTATAGGAGGGCAGTGGTCAAGCGTGATTCGAGGAGACCGGTAACTTTTGAGATATTGAGGGGTATTGTGGATCAGTTGGGTGTGGTTTGCTCATCTGAATACGAAGTTACTTTGTTTAAGGTTGCTTTCGTGTTAGCATTTTTTGGGGCATTTAGGATAGGGGAACTAGTTAGTCCTTCCAAAAAAGTGCAAGGGGGAATTGGGTTACAGGAGGTGCAACTAGAAGAGGATGGGGTATCGATATTTTTGAGGAAGTCTAAGACGGATCAGGGGGGAAGAAGCAGGATGGTGCGAATTTATCCCATTCACGGTTCCCCCCAGTGCCCGGTGTGCACGGTCAGGGAATTCTTGAAGGTTAGGCCGGATTTTCAAGGCCCCTTTTTAGTACATTTAAATGGTAATTTGTTGTCACGTTTTCAGTTTGTAGCCGTGTTTAAAAAATGTTTGCAGGGGCTGGGGCTGGAGGAGAAGGATTTTTCATCCCACTCATTTAGGATTGGAGCTGCGACGGAAGCGGCCAGGTTGGGGATGGATGTGGAGGTAATAAAAAGGATTGGGCAGTGGGAATCTAACAGATTCCAATCTTATGTGCGGCCACAACTGGCAATAAAATTGTAAGGGACAGGGTTGTTTTATGTTGGTTTATATGGGGCATGCATTTAGAGTTATTTGTTATGGCCAGGATTATAGTTGGCATAGTCAATGTTGAGAATAGTGTTTGTTTTTCTTCTAATTTCAGGTGCAGCGCCAAGAATGGTCTGGATTATGGGCCATTCTTATGTATGTTGGGGGGCTCGGAGGGGAGACGCTCGGCCTGAGGGTAGGCAGCTAAGTTTTGATAGAAGGGAAGTGTATATAAAGTGGTTTGGGATACCGGGGATGTTGTGGGGTAGGTTGGTTCAGGAGGTACAGCGCTACGCAAACAGAGAGGGACCTCCGGATGTCCTGGTGATACATGTTGGCGGGAACGATTTGGGCATTCGCTCGATGATAGACATCACGCGAGATATCAAATTTGACATTTGGCAATTGATGAAGGAATTTCCGCAGATGATCATTATCTGGTCGGACATGGTTGCCAGGATGTCTTGGAGAATGGCCAGGTCAGTGGAGGGTGTGAACAGAGCCAGAAGGAAGATCAACAGGGAAATTAGTAAGTTTGTGGTCGGTAATGGGTGGTTGGCAATTCGGCATAGTGAATTGGAATTCGAGACATGGAGGTATCTGAGACGTGATGGGGTGCATCTCAACGATGTGGGTACAGATTTGTGGGCTTTAGGCTTACAAGATGGCATACAGCGAGCTATTCGTGTGTGGAGGGGCACCCAAGAGTAAGGTTTTACTATTGGGATGCTGTGGCGGGCGTTGGTCTGGGCAAAGGAAGGAAGATGGCAAAAAAGTAAGAGTGGGGATCCAACGTTGATATGGGTCCGGAGGTTTTTTGGTTCCCGGTTAACGGAGGTTAGCCGGGAAGTGATAATGGGGCACTGCGGTCACGGCAGTCTCTGAGCCAGCTTGTCGGCTTGAGGCCTATTGGAGATTTTGGATTAGGGCTGCAGTGCTATAGTTGTTATGGCCATCAGTTTGTTTTTGTTAAGCGATTGCTCAGACCAACGCTCTTTTGAATAACAGGTTGTATAACAGATGTTTTTGGTTATTGTTTTTTCTGATTACAGAATTTTATATTTTATATTTTTATAGGAAAAAGATATGTTAAAAATAAAGTAGGCTGCTACGGCCTTTTTATTACTCCAAAAGCTTGTGTGGTCTTATTTATTTGGAGTAAGAGTATAAGGGTTTTGAGCATAGTTAATAGACATCTGTTATCCAATAGTCATGCATTTTGTCACTAGTATTAAAGTGGAAGAAAAGCCCATTTATATCTATTCTTTAAAAAAATGTTACATTTCCCCTCCTACTACCTGTCCTGCCTAATCTGTATAAAAAAGGTCTGTATACGCACCCATTTTCAATCCGCTCTGGTCCAGTCATGTGATCCTGCAGCTCTCTGTCAGGAAGCGCCCCACAATGAGACTGAATTCTGCGAGCCATGATGTGGGGGGTGGGGGGGGGGATAGGGTACATTCTTAAGAATTGATATAGCTAGGCTTTTTTCTACTTTAAATCGGTTGTATACCCATTCCTACAACTTTTCTTTACATGGACATGGAGTTTTATAATCACTCTAGATGAATGTGTTCTAACCTTCTTGCCTTGCGAGTTATCTGTATTTTTCTGTGTAATGACGTCGCCCACGCATGCGCTGTATGTCCTAATTTTCCGGTAAGCCGAGACCCAGAGTGGCAGCATTTGATGGGCACAGTGGCTGCAATTGATGGCACAGTGGCTGCAATTGATGGACACAGTGGCTGCGTTTGGGCACAGTGAGGCTGCAATTGATGGGGGATTTTTATCTGAATTTTTCAGTTTGCGCCCCCCCAAAAAATTTTGCGCACCAGCCGCCATTGCCTGTGATCTGTTTGCTTGTAATTAGTGTGTGTGTGTGTGTGTGTGTGTATATAAAAGGTCAATGAGTTTCTGGACTCCTGACAGACCCTTGCATCTTTCATCCAGTGCTGCACTGATGTTTCTGGATTCTGAGTCATGGGGAAAGCAAAAGAATTGTCAAAGGATCTGCGGGAAAAGGTAGTTGAACTGTATAAAACAGGAAAGCGGTATAAAAAGATATCCAAGGAATTGAGAATGGCAGTCAGCAGTGTTCAAACTCTAATCAAGAAGTGGAAAATGAGGGGTTCTGTTGAAACCAAACCACAGTCAGGTAGACCAACTAAAATTTTAGCCACAACTGCCAGGAAAATTGTTCGGGATGCAAAGAAAAACCCACAAATAACTTCAGGTGAAATACTCTCTGAAAACATGTGGTGTGGCTGTTTCAAGATGCACAATAAGGAGGCACTTGAACAAAGATGGGCTGCATGGTCGAGTTGCCAAAAGAAAGCCATTACTACGCAAATGCCACAAAATATCCCACTTACAATACGCCAAATAGCACAGAGACAAGCCTCAAACCTTCTGGCACAAAGTCATTTGGAGTGATGAGACCAAAATTGAGCTGTTTGACCACAACCATAAACGCTTCATTTGGAGAGGGGTCAACAAGGCATATGATCAGTGGAGGTGCGTCCATTAAGGGAGCAAGGGCGCCACCCCCTCTCTCCAGCCACCCACTCTGTGTAGTATGGATGGATTCATGCATTGCATGAATCTATCCATGGGCGCTGTAGACACCCCCTATTCAGGCTCCTTTTCGGACAACGGGCTCCTGAATTACAGTGGCTAGGGGGTCTTTTTGAAGCACCGGATTAGAGCCATAGGGTCTAATAGGCTTCAAAAAGGTAAACTGCGCTCGCAGTCCACCCAGGTGTGTTAGCAAAGCAAATGAATTTTTGCTTTGCTAGCACAGAACCGGCTCTCGACCAATCAGCAGGCACAGATATAATACCGTTCACCTGATTGCCTGAAGGCAGAGGGGATCCCATTGGCCGCCTAGCAGAACAGGAAGAAAACGCGCACGGAGGACACAGGAGCCATCGCCGCGCTACCTGTCCCACAGCTCGATGACTGACCTGCTGCCTGACCCACCACCACGATGGGGTAAGTGCCGGGCAGACAGCGGGTGAGCGGGCGGGGCGCACAGAGGCTGTAATTGATGGGGCACAGTTGGCTGCATATGAGGGGCACATTTGGCTGCATATGATGGGCACAGTTGGCTGCATTTGCTGGGCGCAGAGGCTGCATATGTTGGGCTCAGTGGCTGCATATGATGGGCAGAGTTGGCTGCATATAATGGGCAGAGTTGGCTGCATATGATGGGCAGAGTTGGCTGCATATGATGGGCAGAGTTGGCTGCATATAATGGGCAGAGTTGGCTGCATATGATGGGTACAGTTGGCTGCATATGATGGGTACAGTTGGCTGCATATGATGGGTACAGTTGGCTGCATATGATGGGTACAGTTGGCTGCATATGATGGCACAGTGGCTGCAATTGATGTTTTTGTTTCAGGATTTTTCTGAATTTTTCAGTTCGTTTGCACCCCCTTAAAAATTTTGAGCACCAGCTGCCACTGCCACCAGCTGCCACTGCCTATGATGAAAGGTACACCATTCTTACTGTGAAAGACGTAGGTGGATTGCTGATGTTTTGGGGATGTGTGAGCTACAAAGGCACAGGAAATTTTGGTCAAAATTGATGGCAAGATAAATGCAGTATGTTATCAAAAAATACTGGAGGAACATTTGCATTCACCAGCCAGGAAGCTGAGCATGGGACGTACTTGGACATTCCAACATGACAATGATCCAAAACACAAGGCCAAGTCGACCTGTCATTGGCTACAGCAGAATAAAGTGAAGGTTCTGGAGTGGCCATCTCAGTCTCCTGACCTCAATATCATTGAGCCACTCTGGGAAGATCTCAAACGTGCAGTTCATGCAAGACAGCCCAAGAATGTACAGGAACTGGAGACTTTTTGCCAAGAGGAATGGGCAGCTTTACCATCTGAGAAGATAAAGAGCCTCATCCACAAATGCCACAAAAGACTTTAAGCTGTCATTGATGTTAAGGGGGGCAATACACGGTATTAAGAACTGGGATGTGTAAACTTTTCATCAGGGTCATTTGGCTAGTTTCTATTGTCATAATGATTTAAAAAGAATAAAGACAGTTGATTGATAATAAATGGCTTCAGCCAAACACTAACCATGAGTGAAAGAAAAGTTTGTGTTATTCATATTCTCTGAAAAACGGGCAAGAAATCATAAATTCTGCTAGGAGATGTGTGTGTGTGTGTGTGTGTGTGTGTGTATGTGTATATCTATATATATACATATATATATATATATACAGGGCTTTTTTTCAGGGGGAACCTGGTGGAGCTCATTTCCACCACCTCTGGCTCAGACCCTTTGGTGCCTTCTCACCACAATCACTTGTAAACACAGAAGTCTGGTTTCTGTGTTTACAAGTGACAGCTCTGCACTCTGTGTGTAACCCCCATGAACTCTGCACTCTGTAATGCAATCCTGATTTTTAATGCCTCTTTAAGACCCTTCTACTGTTTGTGAAACATGATGATCACACCCACTATTTGATGTGATTTGGAGGGTATGTGTGGGGGTGGGAGGGTTTTGGGGGGTCGTGGTTGAGTTCCAGCACCTATTGTTTGAGAAGAAAAGCCATATATATATATATATATATATATATATATATACACACTGTATCTCACAAAAGTGAGTACACCCCTCACATTTTTGTAAATAATTTCATTATATCTTTTCATGTGACAACACTGAAGAAATGACACTTTGCTACAATGTAAAGTCGTGAGTGTCCAGCTTGTATTACAGTGTAAATTTGCTGTCCCCTCAAAATAACTCAACACACAGCCATTAATGTCTAAACTGCTGGCAACAAAAAAGAGTACCCCCCTAAGTGAAAATGTCCAAATTGGGCCCAAAGTGCCACTAATTTGTGTGGCCACCATTATTTTCTAGCACAGCCTTAACTCTCTTGGGCATGGAGTTTACCGGAGCTTCACAGGTTGCCACTGGAATCCTCTTCCACTCCTCCATGATGACATCACAGAGCTGGTGGATGTTAGAGACCTTGTGCTCCTCCACCTTCCGTTTGAGGATGACCCCCAGATGCTCAATAGGGTTTAGGTCTGGGGACCTGCTTGGCCAGTCCATCACCTTTTACCCTCAGCTTCTTTAGCAAGGCAGTGGTTGTCTTGGAGGTGTGTTTGGGGTCGTTATCATATTGGAATACTGCCCTGCAGCCAAGTCTCCGAAGGGAGGGGATCATGCTCTGCTTCAGTAGGTCACAGTACATGTTGGCTTTCTTGTACTGGTTCAATAAACTGTAGCTCCAAAGTACTGACAGCACTCATGCAGCCCCAGACAATGACAGTCCCCCCACCATGCTTGACTCTAGGCAAGACACACCTGTCTTTGTACTCCTAACCTTGTTGCCGCCACACACACTTGACACCAGCTGAACCAAATAAGTTTATCTTGGTCTCATCAAACCACAGGACATGGTTCCAGTAATCCTTGTCCTTAGTCTGCTTGTCTTCAGCAAACTGTTTGCAGGCTTTCTTGTGCACCATCTTTAGACAAGGCTTTCTTCTGGGGTGACCGTCATGCAGACCAATTTGATGCAGTGTGCGGCATATGGTCTGAGCACTGACAGGCTGACCCCCCCCCCACCCTTTCAACCTCTGCAGCAATGCTGGCAGCACTCATACGTCTATTTCCCAAAGACAACCTCTGGATATGACGCTGAAGATGTGCACTCAACTTCCTTGGTTGACCATGGCGAGGCCTGTTCTGAGTGGAAGCTGTCCTGTTAAACCGCTGTATGGTCTTGGCCACCATGCTGCAGCTCAGTTTCAGGGTCTTGCCAATCTTCTTATAGCCTAGGCCATCTTTATGTAGAGCAACAATTCTTTTTTTCAGATCCTCAGAGAGTTCTCTGCCATGAGGTGCCATGTTAAACTTCCAGGGACCAGTATGAGAAAGTGAGAGCGATGACACCAAATTTAACATACCTGCCCCCCATTCACACCTTAGTCCTTGTAACACTTATGAGTCACATGACAACGGAGAGGGAAAACGGCTAATTGGGCCCAATTTGGACATTTTCACTTAGGGGTGTACTCACTTTTGTTGCCAGTGGTTTAGTCATTAATGGCTGTGTTGAGTTATTTTGAGGGGACAGCAAATTTACACTTATACAAGCTGTACACTCACTACTTTACATTGTAGCAAAGTGTCATTTCTTCAGTGTTGTCACATGAAAATATATAATAAAATATTTACAAAAATGTGTGGAGTGTACTCACTTTTGTGAGATACTGTGTGTGTATGTGTGTGTGTGTGTGTGTCTCACCGCACATGCTCTCGTCACCAGGCAGTGTCTGAGACTGACCTTGATCAATCTTATAGCCAGCCAGCTTTCTCTGCTCTGCCAACCCATACACTGTGCAATTTCTAATCCTAGTGAGGCTCCATTGATTGGCGCTGATGAGGCTCCATTAATTGGCGCTGATGAAGCTCCATTGATTGGCGCTGATGAGGCTGCATTTATGGGCACTGGTGAGGCTGCATTGATTGGCACTGGTGAGGCTGCATTGATTGGTACTGGTGAGGCTGCATTGATTGGTACTGGTGAGGCTGCATTGATTGGCACTGGTGAGGCTGCATTTGATGGCAGCTGGTGAGGCTCCATTGATTGGCGCTGATGAGGCTGAATTTAATTGGTGCTGGTGAGGCTGCATTTAATTGGCACTGGTGAAGCTGCATTTGATGGGTGCTGGTGAGGCTGCATTTGATGGGCGCTGATGAGGCTGCATTTGATGGGCGCTGGTGAGGCTGCATTTGATGGACGCTGGTGGTGAGGCTGCATTTGATGGGCGCTAGTGAGGCTGCCTTTTATGGGCACTGGTGAGGGTGTATTTATGGGCACTGATCAGGCTGCATTAGCAGGTCTAGCAAAGTGTTGCATGCAAAATAGTAGCAGTCATTTAAAAGGTGGGGTATACATGGACAGGGCAAAGAGGGGGTGGGTTCAGGGGTGGAGCCCGGGGGGCAGCAAAATGAGGTTTCGCTTAGGGTATCAAAATTTTCCTGTCCGTAGTATAGTTTAAATCCTGCCAGTAGATCATTTTTTCCCCTACCTCCTTTAATAGGGTGACCACACTGTATATTCTGCAGTGAAATCACTCATCAGCATTGTCACCCCATGGACAGGGTAGGACTTGAAAGAGACCCTGTCACCACCTGCCTCAAAAAGCTGCGTGTAAAAGCACATTAAAAAAAAAAAAAAAGCTTTATATGTTTGAAGTGTTTTTCCTTTTATAAATTATTTTTTATTAACTTGGCAATGTGCCCTCTAACCAGCTAGAAAATGTCACTGGTCAGTTTCCTAGCACAACCTCTTTTTCTTCCTTCCTTCTTGCATGTTGCAGCCCTCTCACATGTTGCAGCCCTCTCCTCTTCTGGGAGTGTCTAATTACTGTCTATGCTGGTCCAGCTCCTCCACCCCTCTCCTATCTCCGTACATAACCTATTATGTAGCTTCCAGGGATTAATGAAGGGTAACACTCAGAGGTGTGCGCAGCCTATTGCATTAGGGTGTGCACCCCAAAGCTCAAACACACACACCTTTCTCTGCAGCCTCAGCTGTACTAGACAGTGAATGAATGGGAAGTTCTCTGTGCTGAGCGGCTTCCTGTTCATTCACAAACTGAAGCATAGTAAACAGTTTACTATGCTTCAGCCATGAATGGACCCAGTGAGCGAGTATGTTCCCTGTGTTCATTTAGTAAAGGAAGGGACCCGTAAATTACATATTTACTAGCCCCTTCCTCCACTCTCCATCCTCAAACATCCCCCACAGCAGCCGAGAGGAGGGAAGCAAGCAGCACTAAAGCGGCGAGGGGGAACCTGGGGCAGGAGGGGATTCAGCACCACACAGTGATTACGGTGTGCCCAGGCATACCTGGCACACTCCCTGCGCACGCCTATGGTAACACTATACATTGTCACTTGAGTGACACTGGCAGCACCCTCAGGGCTTTTAAATGTCTACACAAGGGAGACTTTAATGGGTAAATAACATGCAGGTTGTTTTTCTTTTTTATGGGGTGGGGGGTTTAAATATATGTTTAAAAGCTGGCCATTGTAAACAACCCCAGCAGGTTTCTGTGCTTTGTCCCAACCCCCTATTTTCTGGACAGTTTGGTCTGCATGTGAAGGTGCATAAAAAAATATATATAAAGACATTTGGGGAAAATAATGATTTTGTATACTGGATAATAGGGATGGGCCACACGGACCCCTGTTCGGTTCGCACCAGAACTTTCGAACACCGCAAAAGTTTGGACCTGAATAACGAACCCCATTAAAGTCAATGGGACCCGAACGTCATAAATCAAGTGTCCATTTTGAAGGCTTATTTGCAAATAATTGGGCATACTATGGTTATAGGGGTCCGGGTCCTGCCCTGGGGGACATGTATCAATAAAAAAAAAAGTTTGTGAAAACCGTCATTTTTAAATGAGCAGTGATTTTTTTATTTTTAAAGTTGAAGCATAAAAATAAAAAAATCCTTCCAATATAGTGCCTGGGGATTCCCTTAGCCTACCTGTAAAGTGTCAGATCTGTACCATGTCTAGAATCTGCTGCAGCAATGTTGTATTTATAAAGCCAAAAAAATGACATTTTCCCTGCAATAGCTGGGGAGCCAGTGTGTATGATGAGGCCACAATGTAGTGCACTGGGAACAAGATTAGAGATTTTTTGGATACATTCTGGTGTCACTTTGGATAGAAGTAACGGGTGCTTAAAAATTGGTCTTTGGGTGTCGGTGGTGCCTTTCCACCGTAACCCTATAGAGGTACTCTTGATGAAAGCAAGAATTGGCCTTGCTGTAAAAAATTGCAATAATATGCACCTGTCAAACAGGTGCTGAAAAATTGGTCTTTGCGTGTTAATTGTGCTCATGAAACCTATACCAAAAACATTCTCCCAGATAAAACGATTGAACACCCTCGAAGCTAGGCAGCCTCGAAGTCCTGCAGAGATTCCACATCCCAAAAAGACTTAATTAGTGATATCGGCATCAGGGGCTTCATAGCTGGTAATCCAGGATGGATTCATTTTTATAAAAGTCAAATGGTCCATGGAGTCTGTGGACAGACGTGTTCTATGTTCAGTAACGAAACCTCCTGCAGCACCGAATGCCCATTCGGAAAGCACGCTGGATGCAGGGCAGCCCAACAACTCAATAGCATACTGGGCAAGTTCTGGCCAGTGGTCTATTCTCATGACCCAGTAAGTCAGTGGATCGTCAGCTGGAAAGCTCTCCATCTGTTTTGGCCCTGAGGTAATCGTCCACCATGTGATGTAGAGGCTGTTGATGGGATGTGAAAGCTGACAGCCCTGGGCGGCAAGGACTAAAAAAATTCTGAAATGCCTCTCTCCAACGCTCCTCTCTTGACCAACAGAAGACTCGAAACAACGTTTTCCACCACACTGTAACCTACTGGAGTCAGGAAAAATGTTCAATAAAATCCTCTTTAACGTGTCCTCAATAGATTTTATCTTCTGCCCTCTCTGTGGGGACGGGATGAGTTCTGAGACCTTCCCCTTATAATGGTGGTCAAGGAGGGTTGCCAACCAGTAATCATCCTTCTCCTTTATGCCACGTATTCTTGGGTCCTTTTGCAGGCTCTGCAAATTTGAGGCGCATGGGCAACCTCATGCTTCAGAGGCTTGAGAAGCAGACTCCTGGGGGTCACTCAGGATGACAGTATCTGGAACTTCCTCCTCCCAGCCATGTACAACTCCCAAGGGTCCTGGGGTTGGAAAGCCATCGCTTACAGAGTGACGCATGTCTTCCTCTTCTTTGAAGCCTATGAAAGTGCCAGAATCCTCCTCATCCTCCTCCCCTCTCTCCTCCTTTGTGTTCTGTGACATAGGAATGATGATGTCTGGATAAAGTGGGCCTTGAGAGGAAAGGAAGTCCTCTTCAACCTGTTCTGCCTCCAGTGCCCTGTCCATAATGCCACGCAGAGTCTACTCCAGCAGGAACACAACAGGGATTGTGTCACTGATGCATGCACTGTCACGGCTCACCATCCTTGTGGCCTCCTCAAATGGTGACAATACAGTGCATGCATCCTTAATGATCAGCCATTGGTGTGGGGAAAAAAAGCAGAGTAGGCCTGAGCCTATCGTCGTGCCGTACTGGCATAGATACTTGTTTACGGCCCTCTGCTGCATGTATAGCCACTGCAGCATTGCCAAAGTCAAGTTCCACCTGGTGGGCATGTCACAAATCAGGCAGCTTATGGGCAAGTGGAATTCCCGCTGAATTTCAACCAACCGAGCACTGGCTGTGTTTGACCACCTAAAATGACTACAGACTCTTCTGGCCTGTTTTTAGTACATCTTGCAACCCTTGGTATTTACTTGGGAAACGCTGCACCACCAAATTAAGAACATGTCCAACTTTCCCTGTCTAAGGGCCGACAGGAGGTTTGAGCCATTATCAGACACCACCATTCCTGGCTCCAGCTGGTGTGGTGTGAACGACTTCTGGGCCTGTCCCTGCAGAGCTGCAAGAATCTCTGCTCCGGTGTGGTTCCTGTCCCCTAAACACACCCCGCTGAAGCACTGCATGACACCTTTTAGCCTGACTCCGGGAATAGCCCTTTGAATGCTAAGGGGGTACCTGATGTTCATAGGACAATTCTGCAGAGGAGGGCAGGGAGGTGGCGGAGGAGGAGGTCTGGCATCATCACCACCAGCTGTATGGAGACGTGAGGGCACAACAAGCTGCAGCACTGAGCCGTGTCCTGCATCCTTTTGAGTTGCAAGCAGCGTTATCCAGTGTGCTGTGAACTAAATATATTGTCCCTGCCCATGCTTGCTGGACCACGTGTCAGCAGTAAGGTGGATTTTACGGCTGACTGCCTTGCCCAAGGATGCCAGAACATTCCCTTCCACGTGATGGCAGAGAGATGGAACGGCCTTACGTGAAAAGTAGTAGCGACTGGGAACCTGCCATTGTGGTACAGCACATTGTGCGAATTCACAGAAGGGGACAGAATCCGCCAGGCTGAAAGGCAGAAGTTGGTGAGCCAACAGCTTTGACAAGCTTGCATTTAGACGCTGGGCATGTGGGTGGCAGGGACTGTTTTTCTTCCCACTGCAGTAGATAGGGCAGAGAAATCTGCTGGCTACAGTTTACAGCTGGTGGTGTACTGCTGGCAGATGTGCTGCTAGGACCTGGGACACCCTGTGCCATACCATCATCCCTGTCAGTGGAAGCTGCTGAAAGGTAATGACTCAGTATTGCAGGGGCAGACTGAAGTGGGTAAGGAGGAGGAGGGGGGACAGATTTGTGCCCCTTTTGTGCGGCTTTTAGGGGCTCTTGCCAACGGGCTGAGTGGTGGGACATTAAATGCCTTGTTAGGCATGTGGCACCCAAATGGTTGGTGTTTTTGTAACATTTGATGTGCCTGAGACACAGTTTGCAGATAGCAACAGTGCAATCTGCTGCAGATGTGCTGAAAAAGGCCCAGACAGCTGAGCTTTGGGGAGTGAGCCGGGAGATACCAGCTGCAGAATGTGATGGAATAGGGTGGCTGCTCTCTACTCTTCCTTGCTGTCGGCCTCCTTGGGGTTCTGCCGCCTCACCTTCAAATTCCTCCTCTGCTCTATCTGGAACCCAAGTTGCATTGGTGACATCATCATCATCTATCCACCATCTATCGAACCAACATCTGATTCTACTAATGGGTGAGCATCATCAAGGAGCAAGTAGCTGACGCTGTGGTCAAATAGGCAGGTTTTATACACTCTGGCAACTGCAGGGGACTGCACACTTGTCTCTACTAGCTTGACAGAGGATGAGGAAGGTTTAGTAAGCCAGTCCAACACCACCTCTGCATTAGGGTGACCACATTTCCAAACTGCCATTCAGGGACACCCCCCCCCCCTTTCTTGAGGGACCTGTTTCATGGAACAAACTTTTGCCAATTACCAGGGGGTGGAGGCAACTGGCGGATGGGTGGTGGTGTGGAATTTGGCAGCGGGTGGTTTGTCGGGCGAATGGCTGGTGTTGGCACTTTAATTATCCTGACACTATGCTTGATATGGTGTCAGGATGATCTAATCACATTATTTCTATTACTGCATTATAATATATAATGAAATAGTTCAACTCACCATAATGCAGAATCAGTGGGAGCCCTGAGCTTGTCACTTGCCACCAGATGCAGTGTGTCCAATTTGTCCACTGCAACATTGCAGTCCCGCTATAAGTCGTGTTTGTCACCATTACGAGTAGAAGAAAAATGTATTAAAAAAAATTACATAAATGCTCCATGTAGATGCTATAAACATATAAGCGCAAACCAATCAATATACGTTTATTGGGATATTTTTACCACAAATATGTAGCAGAATACATATTGGCCTAAATTGATGAAGAATTTTTTTTTCAATTTTTTTATTGAATGTTTTATAGCAGTAAAAAAAATTATTTTTTTTTCAAAATTTACGCTCTTTTTTGTTTATTGTGCAAAAAATGAAAACCGCAGAGGTGATCAAATACCACCAAAAGAAAGTTCTGTTTGTGGGAACAAAAATGATATCTTTTATTTTTATATGGTTACAGCATTGCATGACTGCGCAATTGTCAGTTAAAATAACGCAGTGACTTTTTGCAAAAATGGCCTGGTCATTAAGGAGGGGTAAATCTTTCAGAGAGCAAGTGGATAATAAGGACCGTTTCTTTAATGGACTTTCTCTGTACATCGGGGACTGCTTACCAAACAGGGATTAGAACTATGATAGTTACACTTGGTAGAGGGACAGAAGACAATAAAAGGACCGAGGGGTTTGTTTGTAAAACAGAGACTGTGACTATTAATCAGGGATAATGCCATACACAGTGGTGGGTGAAGGAGAGGGACTGGTCTCCAGGTCAGGGACTGTCTCTCTGTGTACAGTGACATGCTGTGAGTGGGTGAACAGTCTCTCTGCACACAGCCAGTTTTGTCTCATGTTTCAGTGTAGCACACACAGGGCCGGATTAGCCACAAGGCCACCGAGGCCAGGCCTCGGGGCGGCAGTGGTGTAGGGGCAGTGCCGCTCCTGCAGCGACTTCGCGGCCGCCCCCCCTTTCCTGCTGCCCATTAACGTCTATTATGGACACCAGTGCCCATAGAAAAGATGGCCGCGAGCTGACCACGCAACTGCGCATGCGCCGTTCCGAAGCCGGCCGGGCTCGGGAAAGCTCGAAAGCGCTCGGCCGGTGCCATTTTAAAAAAAATTGAGAGTACAGTAGCAAGTAGTGTCAGCGGTGCGGCGGCGTGGGAGAAAGATGACATCTCTCATTGCCCGCACCGCTGTTCCGCCCCCCTCCTTCTGATGGCAGGCAGCATGACAACATTGGCAAGTGACATCCCCATCTGGTGGCAGGCAGCATGGCAAGTGACATCCCCATCTGGTGGCAGGCAGCGTGGCAAGTGACATCCCCATCTGGTGGCAGGCATGGTGGCAAGTGACATCCCCATCTGGTGGCAGGCAGCGTGGCAAGTGACATCCCCATCTGGTGGCAGGCAGCGTGGCAAGTGACATCCCCATCTGGTGGCAGGCATAGTGGCAAGTGACATCCCCATCTGGTGGCAGGCATAGTGGCAAGTGACATCCCCATCTGGTGGCAGGCAGTGTGGCAAGTGACATCCCCATCTGGTGGCAGGCATAGTGGCAAGTGACATCCCCATCTGGTGGCAGGCAGCGTGGCAAGTGACATCCCCATCTGGTGGCAGGCAGCGTGGCAAGTGACATCCCCATCTGGTGGCAGGCAGCGTGGCAAGTGACATCCCCATCTGGTGGCAGGCATGGTGGCAAGTGACATCCCCATCTGGTGGCAGGCATGGTGGCAAGTGACATCCCCATCTGGTGGCAGGCATGGTGGCAAGTGACATCCCCATCTGGTGGCAGGCATAGTGGCAAGTGACAAGAGATGGTGGCAAGTGACACGCTCAGGGCTCCCAATGATTCTGCATTATGGTGAGTTGAACTATTTTAGTTTATATTACAATGTAATGATAGAAGTAATGTGTTTCAATCATCCTGACACCATAACAACCATGGTGCCGGGGATGATTGAAGCACTAACACCAGCCATTGCCTTGAAAAATTGCCTGCGAAAAATCCTTACCCCTCGCGCGCTTACCCTGAAGTATTTTTTGTCTGTACAATTAAAGCCAGTTATTTTCAGTGTTCTTGTGTGTGGAGATATGTTTTTAATTGATCTATTGTAGAAGTCATCGATAAAGGACGTGGTGTGTGTATGTGTGTGTGTGTGTGTGTGTGTGTGTGTGTGTGTGGGGGGGGGCGGCATTGAAGGACCCGGCCTTGGGGTGGCAAAGGGAGTAAATCCGGGCCTGAGCACACATAGGCAGTAGACATGTACAAACACACTGACAGCTGTACATTCCCCTCTCCCTCCTGAGCACTGGTTTATGGTCCTCTCACAGTGATTTATGATTCTTCTAGCATGGCCACCAGGAAGCATTTCAAGCTGGCAGGTTAGGGAGGGGGGAGGTTAAAAAATGGACTGACAAGGAGGCACAGGCTCATCCATCTAACAGACAGCTTTATAGAACCTCTACAACTCCCTCTGACAATCCAGTGTGTCCCCAGCGATTCTCCTTATGGTGGGGCAGAGGCTGGCGGCTCCCCCCCTACTAGAATACCACTCACTGTGCGATCGGGGAACATCCCTGGTGTCAGCTGCTCTGTGCTGTGAAGGGTCAGGTGCCCAGTAGAGATCCCTGTGGAGATTGGAAGTGCGGTAGCAGACACTCTTCTTTGGGATGCCGTGAGTGGGGCCCTCCACTGACACCTGGCCCAGATGCCGTGTCACTTGCCAGAGGATAAAGGAGGTGGGAGGGCATCCTGCGTGGTGGAGAGCACTAGGCGCGGAGGAGGAGGAAGTTAACTCCTCCTCCACTTTGAGTGCTGAGCAGGGAGTCGCATCTATTACATCACTGGTTGCTACACGCCAGGCGGCTGTAGCAACCAGTGGCCAGTAGAGTATCAGGTGGAGGCGGAGATGGAGTGAGCACCAGTGCTACAGCAGGGTTGGCTTACTCTGTCAGTATCATTCCGGGACACTGTATTGTCCCGGAATTAAGGTGCCCGGGACCCGGGACAGACCTGCTAATTGCGGGATTGTCCCGGGCAATCCGGGACACGTGGGCACCCTGCTCTGTATGCTGTGGCTGGATAGCACGTGCAAACTCACTAAACAGATGAAATGATGCCCTGCCTAAGGACTGACCACCATGTCCACCTTTGCTTGTGGACACATTTTGTTGCTGGCCCCGTTACAGTGCCAAGGGAACGTCTGCCTCTCCTTGTCCTCCCAGACATTATTTGGAGGGAGGGGGAAGTGCTTATAAGCAAATGTAAAGAAGAAGTTGAAATCTGTACGTAGATGCACTTTAATCAATGTAAAGAGGTGTTTGGTGCACTTTACTTACCCACGCTACACAGACACACTCCATGGATACACTATAATATACTGCAATATAATGCGTCAAACGTACAGTGATGCACAGAACTATATGGAGTTAAACTGGCAGTAACGCACACAAAACGATATAGTGTTAAACTGGCAGTAACGCAATCAAATAGACGGTGATCAACCGTCACTACACTGGCGCTATCTGAACTATCCCTACTCTAGCTATACACTAATGTCAAGATTACTGACACGGTCTCACTACACTACGCTGAAACTATATAAGCTATCCCTACTCCACACTAATGTATGTATGAAAGACATGGTCTCACTACATTACAGTGAAACTATCTGAGCTGTCCCTAATCTAGCTGCACACTATGTAAAGCTGAATATTGGTCCTACTCACTACACTCACACTATCCCTAGCCTAACACTAAACTAATATTCTACACTGACATTGAAGCAAAATAGCACAGTGTAGCACTGAACAGAGCCCTGTTCTATCTCTCTCCATGCCAAAATCACACTGAAAATGGCTGCCATTGAAAGAATACTTTTATACTGTGGGGCGGGAATGAGCCATGATTGGATAAAGTCATGATGACAGTGCCCAATCATCAGTCTGGTAGTGCTCTGTGCCCTGATTGGCTGAAGCTTTCACTGCTTCAGCCAATCAGGGCTTGTAATAAACTGTTCAGCGCAGCAATGCATTATGGTAGGTTCAGGGGGCCGAACAAACGGTCGAACCACCCGTTTGTTCGGCTGTTCGCCAAACAACCGAACAAAAATTTCAGCCTGAACTTATGCTCGTGCCGAACCGTTGGCCCATCCCTACTGGATACTATAATGACAGAGAAGCCCATAGCTGAGCAGGAACGTAGTCAGCGGTGGGGGAACATGACAGGGTGTTAAGGCAAGCCAGCAATGTATGGGTTAAGGGTGTGGCATATAGATTTAATTAAGTGGGCATTATTGGTTAAAATTTGGTGCATGGGGGGAGCTAGTAGGTAATAAAAAGTTGACAAGAGGGTGGAGCTGTAACAGTGTTTGGGAGATCTGAGAAGAGCATCATTAGCATAGCGTAGAGTTCCTGCTGCCAATATGAGTGAACTAGAACAACTGTTAGCTCAGCTTAGGGCAGCTGCAGGTATCCATGGAGCACACTGGGTACAGAGCCAAGTCATGGCATCACTGCCAGGGGTTCAGCAGTGTTCCCCCCGGCCGGGGCCTGCGCAACAGCAAGCTAGGAGGTCTAAGCCCCCTGAGCGCTTAACTCCTGAGAGGACCCCTCAGGCTCAGCGCCGCATCGGGAGCTCGCAATCGGAACCTTCAGGCCCCCCTGCTAAACGCATGCCTGCTTTGGATGGGGGTGCACCTGGAAGGAATCCCTATCCTAGGTGGAGCCTGCGGGAGATGGGGCCTCCTCGGCGAGTCGCGCCTGCCCCATCCTCCATCATCCAGATCCAGGATCGTGTGGCTGGCGATGATCCAGTCAGCACGCCAGCCCGGCGGGGGAGAGAGAGAGCGGCGGAAGCAGGAGAACTAGAAGAGGACATTGGGGGCGCCGCTGGGGAAGTCGGTCCGGCGGCTGGGGGGGGGTTCCTGGCCCCACGCAGCCTGGCGAGTGTGCTTCTGCTTTACTTCCCTTTCTTTCTCCCTCTGTAATGTCCGGGATGGGGGCCCAGGGTCAGGCTAGGGAGACCTCTGGGGATCATGGGGCTGAAGTTCTCACAAGGGAGGTGGTGCAGGGTTTGAAGGAGCTATTACAGCGGCTAGGCAGTGGGGGGGTTCCTGGGCGGGCGGTTGCCACGAGGGACACTTCGGTAACACAGGTGGAGTTGGTGCTTAGCTCAACTGCCCCTCCGGCAGTGGTGGTAGAGTCGGATGTGCCGCAAAGATCGAGTGGAGAGGACACGGCAGAGAAGCCGAAGGACAAGAGTGAGAGGGAGGTGGACAAGGTGAGATTGGCGGACGCGGCTAAGTGCGAAGTCTATGTTTGCTTTGAGGGGCCCCTAGGTGCGCACCTCAAGGCGGAGGTACGGGAAAGAATTTGGAAGGGGGAGTACCTAGAAATATTTTCTTTGCTCCCCCTTAGAAGTTTAATCTGGATCGCGTTAAACCAGATGAGAGCAAGAAGGAAGATGAAGAGAAGCGTAGATATCGCCTTATTCCTCGCACGTTCAATAATTGGTTGCAAGCATTTGCAATCTTGGCATGCATAATTGGCGAGAAGAAGCCGGGGAGCTGCTCGGCCTTGTTTTGTTATTTGGACGCGATTGGGGAGGCGAATAGGGTCTATGGCGGCATGGTGTGGCTTCGCTATGACGAACAGTTCAGGCAGAGGAAGGCGGTCAGACCGGCAATTCTCTGGGATCACAAAGATATCCGGCTCTGGATGAAACTGATGACTGCGGCCAGGAGCGGGAGCCAGTTTTTTCCAGGAGGAGCCGGCGGTATTTCCGCCTCAGGTTCATCGGCCACTAGAAAGAAGGGGGTTTGCTGGCAATTTAACGACAGCTCTTGCCGTTTCGGTGGGTCCTGTCGTTTCAAGCATGAGTGCTTCGGGTGCGGGGGTGGACATGCCTTCACACAGTGTTTTAAGGCAGGAAAGAACAAGGCAGGAGATGTGTCTGGAAAAAGGGAGGACTCCGGTGAAGGTGAGAAAGATGTTTCCTTTCCTAAATGGGTATCCAGACCGGGAGTCGTCATGACTCCTAGGGGAGGTGTTCTCGGTGGGTTTTAGAATCCCGTGCTCTTTGACTGAGGTTCCACCGGTGTCTTCTAATTTACAGTCTGCTCGCCTTTTCCCAGGAGTGGTGATGGAGAAACTAGAGAAGGAAGTTTTTGTGGGTAGGATGAGCGGTCCGTTTTCTTCCCCTCCACTTACGGGGTTAGTTGTTTCTCCTCTGGGTGTGGTTCCCAAAAAGGAACCTGGCAAGTTCCGTTTGATTCATCATCTTTCCCATCCCAAAGGGGCATCAGTAAACGATGGTATCGACCTGCAGGCCTGTGCGGTTACCTATACACCGTTCAATGCCACGATATTGTGGATACGGAGGTACGGCCGGGGGACCTTGTTGGCCAAAGCTGATGTGGAAGCAGCATTTCGACTGCTTCCGGTCCATCCGGATAGCATGCACCTTTTGGGCTGTCAGTGGCAAGGGTCGTATTTTGTCGATCGTTGTCTGCCGATGGGGTGCTCCATTTCGTGCGCTCTATTTGAGGCCTTCAGTTCCTTTGTGGAGTGGGTAGTGCGTGATGTATCCGAAATAAATTCCATCATCCATTACTTGGATGATTTTTTGTGTATTGGGCCTCTGGATTCCAATGCTTGCGCGGTCTTGCTAGGAACGTTACAGCACATAGCTGATCTTTTTGGAATTCCGTTGGCACTGGACAAAACTGTAGGCTCGATGACGGAACTGTTTTTTCTGTGCATAACGATTGACTCCTTAGCCATGGAGTGCCATTTGCCTGATGTTAAACTGGTGGCTTTGCAGCAAGAAGTACAGGACATGGGGGACAGACGCAAGATTCGGGTCAGGGAGCTGCAGTCACTGCTGGGCAAATTTAATTTTGCCTGCAGAATTATTCTCATGGGCAGGATATTTTGCCGCCAGCTTTTGTTGTCTCTGGCAGGGGTCAGCAACCCACGACATTTTATCCGCTTGACCTGGGCTCACAGGGCTGATTTAGGGGTTTGGGACGATTTTCTGGCGACTTACAATGGGAGATCGGTGTGGATGTCTGGCCCTGTAAGCAATGCGGACATGGTTTTGTTTATGGATGCGGCAGGGTCAGGAGGATACGGAGCGTTCTTCCAGGGTAAGTGGAGTGCCGGCGTTTGGCCCGAAACATGGAGGGAGGCCGGGTGGTTGCTGAACCTAGCACTTTTGGAATTGTTTCCAATTGTGCTAGCAGTGGAAATTTGGGGTAGGGCATTTCGGAACAAAAAAGTGCGTCTCCACTGTGACAACATGGGAGTGGTTAATGCTATCAACTTATCGGCCTACTCTCCTCCGGTGGTACACTTATTGAGCCATTTGATCCTGTTATGCCTTCGTCTGAATGCTTCACATTCCGGGTGTTTCTAACAGGATTGCGGATGCCTTGTCTCGTTCGCAGTGGAAGGAGTTTCGCGTCTTGGCACCGGAAGCGGAGCAACATGGTACGCCCTGTCCACAGTTATGGACGATCGCATTGGAGTCGCCGCAGGATTCATTCGGGATTGAGTGAGGCAATGTGGGGAGCTAATGCTGGTGCGTGGAAGGAATGGAATTAGTTGCTGGCAGAGGTAGGGGGGCTTGAGCCCCGGGAAGACGTGTCGTCGTTCTTTATTTTATTGTAACAAATTTTCTTCGAGGGGCGTCTGTGTCAGCAGTGGACCGTAAGTTGGCGGGCTTGGCTTTCTGGTTCAAGCTGCAGGGAGGTAAGGATGTCACAAAATCTTTTGTGGTGCGGCAGGCTATGAAGGGGTATCGCAGGGGTCGTAGGTCTAGGGATCTTAGGCGCCCAGTTTAATTCACCACTTTGAGGCTGATTTTGGTAAATCTACCGCTGGTGTGTTTGGTGGGATACGAACAAATTTTGTTTCAAGCAGCTTTCTTGCTAGCCTTCTTTGGGGCCCTGCGCATAGGGGAATTGCTGAGCCCGTCCAAACATGTTGCTGGGGGAATTTTGCAAGAGGATGTGGCAGTAGCAGGTACCTCGGTGAGTATTGCCATACATAAGTCAAAAACGGATCAGGCAGGTAAAGGGGTGATTTTAGAGTTTTTCCGGGGTAAGTTGGCCGGACTTTGCCCAGTGATGGTGTCTCAGCTGACAGCGGTCAGGCCAAATATAGCGGGACTGTTCTTGATGCACGAGGACGGCTCGTATTTATCACGTTTTTAGTTCATAGTGGTTTCCCGCAAGTGTCTGAAAGTGGCTGGTTTGGATCCAAGTCAGTTCGGCTCGCACTCTTTCCGGATAGGCGCTGCTACTGAGGCATCAAGGTGGGGGCTTGGTGCAGCGGTGGTCAAACCGATCGGCAGATGGGAGTCCAACAGCTTTAGGCTCTACGTTAGGCCTCATTTACTTTAGTAAGGGGGGGTCGTTTGTCCTTTTTGTTTGTGGGTGTGGTAACCTCCCGCTACTTCTCTTCCCTGTTGTCGTTTCTTATGTTGTCATTGCTGTTATGGGTGAAGGTTGGTGGGGCAATGTGTTTCTTTGTCTGTTTTCAGGTCGGAGATGCCTGGTGTGGATTCTGGGGCATTCCTTCATTTACTGGGGTGCCAGGCGGGCAGAGGTTAGGCCCGCTGCCAGGTAGTTAGGTTTACCCTGGGAAGAGGGCAGTGTTCACTGGATTGGGGTGAGGGGTATGCTGTGGAATAGAGTGGTTCCCGAGGTTCATAGATTTGCACGTTGGGACAGGGCCCTGGATATCATGGTGATCCATGCAGGGGGCAACAATCTGGGTGTCAGACGTTCTAGAGAACTGATCAGAGATATTCGGTTTGATTTTCTTAGGCTTCCCTGTGACTTTTCGGGTACTATTTTGGTTTGGTCGGAGATCGTGGCACGTACTGTTTGGAGGGAGGCCAGGTCTGTGGACCGAATCAACAAAGCCCGAGTTAAGGTCAACAAGGAGGTTTTTTGTTAGAAATGGTGGCTTGGTTATAAGGCACTTGGACTTGGAGTTCGAGATGTGGCGGTTCCTCAGAGATGATGGCGTTCACCTTAATGCAGTTGGCACAGACTTATGGTTTCTGGGTTTGGATGACAGAGAGCAGAGGGCTTTTTGGGTGTGGCAGAGCGCGCAGGTATAAGGAGTTATACCTGTGGCATTTTGGGATCCTTAGCAGTGGTAGAATTTGGTGCATTTTGGGTAAACGGTGGGGAACCATCTCAGGTATGGTATCCTCGAGTGGAAACGGTTCACTGGCTAGTGACCGTGTAGCTTAAGGACCCTGGGTGGCTGAGGTCAGCTGGGTTAAGGCCCTGAGTCTATATAAGTAGAGGCTGGGGTGGCAACTCAGTTAGATGGTGCCTCTGACACAAATAAAGAGGATATTGGATAGATTGGTACCGCCTAGGATGTTAAAATCTCTACATTCGATTGTGACTAGTGAAGTTTAGGTGGGTTATTATATTGTGTAATGTGAATAAAAGTTGGTTTATTAATAAAAGGCCATGTTCGGCCATTTAACCCACCTCAGGTGTTGTGTGGTTATTTAAGTTATGATAAAGGTATGGTAAAGTATAAATAGAGGTAAGATGATATTGCAAGGTAAGCTCTTAGCTACCCTTGTCAAGAGAAGCCCGTAGCTGAGCAGGAACGTAGTCAGCGGTGGGGGGACATGACAGGGTGTTAAGGCAAGCCAGCAATGTATAGGTTAAGGGTGTGGCATATAGATTTAATTAAGTGGGCATTATTGGTTAAAATTTGGTGCATGGGGGAGCTAGTAGGTAATAATAAGTTGACAAGAGGGTGGGGCTGTAACAGTGTTTGGGAGATCTGAGAAGACCATCCCTCCCTCCCGCCCCTATTATTTGTTAGTGTGGTACGGCTTATTTTTTTGCGAGTTGTATAACGTGGGGGGTGCATTTTGGGATCATTGGCGGTGGTAGAATTTGGTGCATTTTGGGTAAGCGGTGGGGAACAATCTCAGGTATTGTATCCTCGAGTGGGAATGGTTCACTGGCTAGTGACCGTGTAGCTTAAGGACCCTGGGTGGCTGAGGTCAGCTGGGTTTAGGCCCTGAGTCTATATAAGTAGCGGCTGGGGTGGCAACTCAGTTAGATGGTGCCTCTGACACAAATAAAGAGGGTATTGGATAGATTAGTACCGCCTAGGATTAAAATCTCTACATTCGATTGTGACTAGTGAAGTTTAGGTGGGTTATTATATTGTGTAATGTGAATAAAAGTTGGTTTATTAATAAAAGGCCATGTTCGGCCATTTAACCCACCTCAGGTGTTGTGTGGTTATTTAAGTTATGGCAAAGGTATGGTATAGTATAAATAGAGGTAAGATGATATTGTAAGGTAAGCTCTTAGCTACCCTTGTGAAGGTGTGAACCACACACAGTAACTAGACTATAATATTTTTTAGTATAATGGGCCATTTGTATCTTTTTTTTTTATTGTTGCTGCTGTCTTTCCTGTCCTAGTGACCTTCAGGTGTCCTGGTGTTACAAAGGTGTCACCAATACACAAATAGGCTGATTTACAAAGCATAGCTCTCAACTGTCCCTGATTTCGAGGGACTGGTCCTGATTTGGAACAAAGTCCCTCTGTCCCTCTTTCCTCCTCATTTGCTCTGATCTATATAGTTATCAATAAAATGCACTATTTATCTTTGAAAAAGTATTTCCCAGTGCTAAACCTTTCATCCAATTTTTAAATTGCTGCATTTGTAAATTTCAAAAGCCAATATAAAGGAATAGTGATAAAAAAGCTCTTGTAGATTTAACTACCGTATATACTCGAGTATAAGTCGAATTTTTCAGCACATTTTTTTGTGCTGAAAGTGCCCCCTTCGACTTATACTTGAGTCAAGCACTTTTCTGCAGCAAAAAATTTCATTTTCCGAACCGATTTTGGGGCCCCGTATCTCAGGGCCACTTGGTGCTAGGAACCCCAAATTTGGTGTGCAAACCCAGTGGAACTGGTACCACAACATATCCAAAGATGAAGTTCCTAGCACTAAGTGACCCCGAGATACGGGGCCCCAAATTCGGTTCGGAAAATGTCATTCTCTGCTGCAGAAAAGTGCTTGACATTTTCTGAACCAATTTTGGGGCCCCATATCTCAGGGCCACTTGGTGCTAGGAACCCCAAATTTGGTGTGCAAACCCAGTGAAACTGGTACCACAACATATCCAAAGCTGAAGTTCCTAGCACTAAGTGGCCCCGAGATACGGGGCCCCAAATTCGGTTCGGAAAATGTCATTCTCTGCTGCAGAAAAGTGCTTGACATTTTCTGAACCAACTTTGGGGCCCCATATCTCAGGGCCACTTGGTGCTAGGAACCCCAAATTTGGTGTGCAAACCCAGTGGAACTGGTACCATATTATATCTAAAGCTGGGGTTCCTAGCCCCAAGTGGCCCTGAGATACCGGGCCCCAAAACCGGTTCAGAAAATGTCATCCTCTGCTGCAGAAAAGTGCTTGAAATTTTCTGAACTGATTTTTGGGGCCCTGTATCTCGGGGCCACTTGGTGCTAGATACCCCAGCTTTAGAAATTTTATGGTGCTAGTTCCACTGGGTTTGCACACCAAATTTGGGGTTCTTAGCACTAAGTGGCCCCGAGATATGGGTCGACTGTATCTATCTGCAGCAATGTCATTTCGGGACCCTTTGGGTTCAGAGACCCCAAATTTTGGCTGCAGCTAGGGGGCATCTAGGAACCCTTAACTACCAAGTTTGAAGTTCAGGGGACCTATGGCTGCAAATGGGCACAGTGATGCTGCAAGTGGGCATTGTTGACCCTCTTTTCCACTTACAGTAGCTGTGCATTTCTCACCCTCGTCTTATACTCGGGTCAATAAGTTTTTCCCATTTTTTTGTGGTAAATTAGGGCCTCGACTTATACTCGGAACGACTTATACTCGAGTATATACGGTAATCTTTTTTTTTAATATATATATATATATATATATATATATATATATATATATAATTCTCCTTTAACCACTTACTGACTGCCCTGTAGCATATTTACTGCTACAGGGCAGCTCTCCTGTGCATGCTCACGTGTGTATATATATATATGTATGTATATATGTATATATATATATATATATATATATATATATGTATGTATATATGTATGTATATATATATATATATATATATATATATATATATATATATGTATGTATGTATATATATATGTGTGATTCTGCACTTCCGCCTACAGAAGGCACACGCACGCCACCGGCGGGCCTCTTCTGCTGTGATTATTCACAGCAGAAGCCAATCTATGGGTGTCCCACCAATCGTAAGGCAGAGACTCGGAACGGAGATCTGCCTGTGTAAACAAGGCAGACCACCATTCTGAAAGGGGTGAAGGGATGGATTTTGTGTCCCTGCAAGGCAGAGAAAAAAATCCATCTCTTCCTCTAGTAAAAGTAGCACATACAGTACATATTTTACAGTGCATATTTTTAGCACTGATCACTGTATTAATTTAACTGGCTCTTGCAAAGTGTCAAAAGTGTCAGTGTCCTATTCTCCGCCACAGTATCGCAGTCCCGCTATAAGTCGCTGATCAGCGCCATTACTTGTAAAAAAATGTAAAAATAAAATCCAGTATATATATACAGTACAAAAAATTTGCAGACACTAACTTTCCCGCAAACCAATCAATCTACACTTATTGGGATTTTTTTTTTACCAAAAATATTTAGCAGAATACATATTGGTCCAAATTTAAAAAATTTGATTTTTAAAATGTTTTTATTGGATAGGTTTTATAGCGGAAAGGAAAATTGTTCTTTTTTTTTTGTTTGTTTTATGCGCAAAAAATAAAAACCGCAGATCAAATGCCACCAAAAGAAAGCTCTAATTGTGGGGAAAAAAGGACATACATTTTAATTGGGTACAGCGTAGCGTATCCGCAATTGTCAGTTAAATTAACGCAGTGCTGTATTGCAAAAAAAGGCCTGGTCAGGAAGGGGGGTAAATTTTACGGAGGTCAAGTGGTTAAGAGGTTGTGGCAGGGGGTGTGTCCTATGCCTACATACTTTTGCTAATAGGTGTCCCTCGTTCTCAAAAAGTTGGTGCAGTGTTAATTTTGACATCAAATTTCAATTTAGTTTTAGTTATAATCTTTTGACTAAAATGCCTATTTAGTTTTAATTGTATACTAGTCATCTAGGTTGTTTTAGTCGTATTTTAGTCGAAAAAAATCTCCAGTACATTTTAGTTAGATAAAATGTAATGGGTTTAAGTTAAATTTTAATGCATTATTTCTTTAGAACTGCCAAACATTATATACTCCTGGAGTAAAATTCTAATATGTTTATTATTCATGGTATTAAGGTTTGAACATACACTACAGACACAGATTTAGCCATTGTGATATAAAATTTATTTGGTCTTTAGTCATAGTCTTTTGACTAAAATGTAATTTTAGTTTTAGTCGTATTTTAGTCATCTGAATTGTTGTATTTTAGTCGACTAAAATCATATTCATTTAGCCGACTAAAATATTTTAATCGACAAAATTAATACTGGAGGTATGTAAAAGTAAAGCATGTTCATTTTGCAAGGAAATTTTCCATTGGCTTAGTGAATGATTGAACTCTAGATTGATTCAACTAAGTTTGCAAAGTTTGTTGTTCTGTAACAAAGTTGCCATCTGTCTGTCCCTAATTATTATTTTTTGTTTCTGGGGTGAACTTGTATCTAGATATCTCCAGGCTAGGAACTTTTAACAGCTGCACAATAACACCCCTCTATTTGCTAGGCTATTAATCACCATGGATATTTAAAGTTATAATTCACCGAGTACTAGAGTGACAAAAAGCACTTTATTACCTTTATAAATATGTTATTACTGTTATTATTTTAGATAACACTACTTTAAAGAAAGAATCAATATGACATCTGTAAATGCTTAACAAACCATTTTGCAATTTTTGTGTTATTAAAGCTGACCTTTCCATTTCATCCCTCGTGCACTTAAGGTTTTCTAAAATTGGCTAAAAAGTAAAATGCTGCTTCTTTGCCAGGATGTGCTGGGCATTCAGTGGCAAATTATGGGTCTGGCAAAACTGCCAGTGGGAGCGGCTTCAAACTTGAGCCTATTCAGCAACATACGGTTAGGTCCATATATTCGGACACGGGCACAATTTGCATACTTTTGGCTCTGTATTGCATGCCACCAGAATAAAATTAAAACGGAACAATCCAAATTAATTTGAAGTGCAGACTTTCAGCTTTAATTCAAGGGGTTGAACATAAATATCAAGTACAAATTTTAGGAACTGCAACAATTTTAATACACAGCCCCGCATTTTCAAATGTAATTGGACAAATGCATATAATCATAAATAAAATTTTATATTTTGTTGAGAATCCTTTACTGGCAATGCCTGCCTGAAGTCTGGAACCCATGGACATTACCAAAGACTGGGTTTCCTCCTTTCTCATGCTTTGCCAGGCTCTAACTGCAGCTGTCTTCAGTTGTTCTTTGTTTGTGGGTTTTTTTGCCTTTAGTTTTGCCTTCAGCAAGCAAAATGCATGCTCAATTGGGTTGAGATAAGGTGATTGGCTTGGCCATTGCAGAATATTCCACTTCTTTTCCTTCAAAAGCTCCTGGGTTGCTTTTGCAGTGTGTTTTGGATCATTGTCCATCTGTACTGTGAAGAGGCATCCAATCAGCTTTGCTGAATCTGGGCTGACAGTATATCTCTAAACATTGCAGAATTCATCCTGCTGCTTCTGTCTTCTGTCACATCATCAATAAACACCAATGACCCAGTGCCACTGGAAGCCATGCATGCCATCACACTGCAAGCTCAACCATGTTTTACAGATGACATTGTGTGCCTTGGATCATGAGTTGTTCCAAGCCTTCTCCGCGCTTTTTTTTTCCCCGTCATTTTGGTACAGATCAATCTTAGTTTCATCCATCAAAGAATGCTTTTCCAGAACTGGTCTGGCTTTTTTAGATGTTTTTTTGGCAAAGTCTAATCTGGCTTTCTCATTCGTTCATTGACAGACACAGCCTCTTTATTCATAACGATAGGGTTATATCGCCTCCGCAGGAGTAGGAATAGGCCGAACAAAAAAAAGCAAAACACTTGGCCACTCCCATGGGCCTTCCTCACACAGTATATAACCTCCTCCTTGCTCTAGGTATTCAGTTTTTTTTCTGCCTATTCAGGAGTAAGGACTTAGTTCCCTGCTGGGATCGCTAGTCCTGGGAATTTTTGTTTATTTTCTTTTTGCTTTTCCTGGATTTTTTCCGGTCAGATCTCCAATCAACTGGCGGGCTGGGCAACGGACTGGACATTTGGTCCAGGGGTCAACACAGTCTGGCCAGCGAGTGCGTGCAGAATGCAGCTACACGCTAGGTCGGCTGCGACATAGCTCCACTGTACAGGGGCTGGCCCTGCGAGTTAAACATCTCGCGAGGTCACATACGACCTGGTCTCAGCCTGTGTTGCAGCGTTCCTCATGGCCAACAGCCCTCCCACTTTGGCGAGGAGTATCCGTCCGGGAGCGTTACACGCGCATTTCGCTGGAGATGTAAGTAGTCCCCTCCCCTCCTCTCCTTCCCGGGAGTGGTGTGGGATGCGGGTACTCCCTGGGGTGGTCGGTCCCTCCGGGGTTCTTCTCCACCCCCCTCCCCTCCTACTCCCCTCCCTTCCCCCTCCTACCCACCCCTCTTTCCCAGGTGCGGCCCAGGCTTCTGGCCTAGGGACTTTTTGGGTTTGTATTGGGGGGTATCTGGTGGTTAGGCTGGGAGGCGGGGGATCGGAATTCCTGCTGAATAATTTAGGCCACGTCTTTGCGGCCTGCCAGCTAAGATGGGTCTGCTTGCGGCCGGCGTGCAAAAATTTAGGCCGTGGCTTTGCGGCCTACCGTCCGAGTGTCTGTTAAGGGCTCAGGATTGGTCCGGTCCCCCCGCGTGCTCACAGCGGGCAGCCAGAAATTTAGCCTGCGGCTTTTGTGGCATACTAGAACACGGCTTCGGCGGCCTGCTAGGCCTTGTGGCGGCCCCCTTTCCTGAGGATTGGCCCAGTCCCCCCCGCGGGCTGCCAGAATTTTAGCACTCGGCTTTTGCGGCCTACTAGGCAGTGGCTTCGGCGGTCTGCTAGACCTCGCGGCGGCCCCCTTTCGGCCCCCACTGAGGGGGTCTGTGCCCCCTGAGAGGGGCTCCGGTCTGTGCCCCCTGTGAGGGGCTCCGGTCTGTGCCCCCTGTGAGGGGCCACAATTTGTGCCCCCTGTGAGGGGCCTCGGTTTGTGCCCCCTGTGAGGGGCCTCGGTTTGTGCCCCCTGTGAGGGGCCTCGGTTTGTGCACCTGTGGGAGTCCATGGTCTGTTTCCCCGGTGAGGGGCCCTGGTTTGTGCCCCCTGTGAGGGGCCTGGTCTGTGCCCCCCGTGAGGGGCCTCGGTTTGTGCCCCCTGGGAGGGGCCTCGGTTTGTGCCCCCTGGGAGGGGCCTCGGTTTGTGCCCCCTGTGAGGGGCCACGGTCTGTGCCCCCTGTGAGGGGCCTCGGTCTGTGCCCCCTGAGAGGGGCCACGGTTTGTGCCCCTGTGGGGGGCCACGGTCTGTGTCCCCGGTGAGGGGCCCGGTCTGTGCCCCCTGTGAGGGGCCTCGGTTTGTGCCCCGGTGAGGGGCCACCGTTTGTGGCCCCAGTGAGATGCCACGGTTTGTGCCCTCTGTGCAGGGCCTCAGTCGACATCCCCTATGTGGACCTCGGAGGGGGGTTCCCGGTGGTTGGGACCCCCCTGACTTTTGGTGTAGCGCTTAGGCAGGTAGCCTAGTATAGGACACTCCTGCCCTCCCCTACCTCCCCTGTTGAACAATCCTATCTGTCTCTGCCGCACAGATGTGGCCACCTTGCGGGCTGGTGGCCACGCTCCCTATCCTGTCAGGGGCTGAGGATGACAGCAGAAGTGCTCAAAGGGGCGCTGGTTGTCGGACTTGTTACATCTGTGCGGTAACCTTTTCAAAATGGGGGATGCAGCGGTGGCTGCAGGGGAGGGCCGGTTCCCTCTTGGATATACCGTCTTACATGGCAAAAGTGTTCCCCTCTCTCTCTCTCTCTCATTTTGACAAAATTTTTCCATGCAGACTGGGAGTGTCCAAAATGCCTTTTGCATTTCCAAAAACGCTGGCTGTAAGGTACCCCTTTGGGGAGTCCTCCCTTCAGAAGTGGACTGTTACACCAGTAGTGAACCCCTCTGTCTCTAGGCTGTTAGAGGCAACCATGGCTTCGATAGAGAAATCTCTGGCTTCTGAGGGCTCAGCTGACATACCTGAAGGGGGAGCAGAATTCCCCTGCCTTTGCTGCTGGGGACTTATTGGGTAGGTGCTGCGGTTTGTCCGCTATGCCTCTTGGCCGCAGTTCCCCTGGTTGCTGAGTCTGTTGCCTCAGTGGCGCTTAGACATGTATTTTGGGGGGCTACTCTGAATGACTTCATGTCGCGTCTTGATTTTGTCCGGTTATAAGATAGTTTTCCGGCTGTGTTCCTCCAAACAGTTTGTTTTGTTGTTTCCAATGGTCGTCTGCCGCCAGACTGCTTACTGTTCTCCACGGGGGGCTGTGCAAGCCCCGTTGCTGCAGAGTGTGATTGTCCTGGTTCCTGTGCTGGAAACAGTGTCAAGGGGTTTGTTTGTACCTGTGCACAGTCTAAAAGATGGAGGGCATGGTACATCTAATTCTGGACCTCAAGGCCCTGACCTGCCTTGTGTGGGTACAGGAGTTCAGGATGGAGTCCGTCCACACAGCGGTGGCACTTCATCATGGGGTCTTTCTGACTTCTACAACATCATGAATGCTTAAGCATTCTATTATGTGCCCGACTCCAGCACTTCCTCCATCTGCTGTGGGTGCGGAGCATTATCTGCACGTGGTGTGGTCCTTTGATCTGGCCACCACTCCTCGGGTGTTCACGAGGTGTTGGCCCTGGATCTAGCATGGTTACGTCAGTGGGGGTTGGCGGTCCTGGGCTGCCTGGGTGATCTTCTGCGCCGAATTCTCGATTAGCCCGAGGAGCAACATAGTTCCTATACAGACTTTCCCTGATTTCAGTTGGCGTCTATACTATCGGAAGTCTGCTTTGGTTTGGCCAGAACATTGGTTTATTTGAGCCTGACCAGGCTTCAGCTCTGGCCAGCGTGTTTCTTCCACTGGACAGATTCCAGAAGTGGCATGTGGTGCTTTTTCATTTACTATCCGGCAGGTGGGCTCCTCTGCGGATCTACATGTGGGTGTTGGGTCTGATGGTATCTACCCCTTTTTTTGAGGCAAGGTCATTTGCACAGTTCTATGTAGGCTGCCTTCGGGGAGATCCTGGCATAATGGGACAAATACCCTAAGTCTCTGAATAATCAGATTCAGCTCAGTCAGGAAACTAGAGGTTCCCTAGTCTCCCCTTGTACTGAACAGGGTGACCACCAATGCTGGTCTGTCCGGGTGGGGAGATGTCCTGAGACTGAGTTCAGTTCGGGGTCGTTGGACATTGGTGGAATCCAGACTACCGGGTAATATCCCGGACCTTCAATTGATCAGACTAGGTCTGGATCACAGACGGCTCGACTTCGGGGGCTCCCAGTATGGATCCAGTCAGACATGGCAACAGCGGTGGCTTATGTCCTTCACCAGGGTGGGCCAAAAAGGCTGTTGGCGACCATGGCTGTTGCCAGAATCCTCCTCCCGTGGGCAGAATGTCTAGTTCCGGCCTTTTCCGACGAACGCATTCCAGGAGTGGAATGCTGTCAGACGGATTCCTCAATTGGCTAGGGTTGGGCCACGGGGTGGGCCTTTCCCCGGGCCGTATTTTTATCAGATTTGTCCTTGTTCCTTTTAGCTGGCTCCGTTTCCGACCTCCATTTACAGATGGATGAGCAGGAATAGGCCTTGAGTACCATAGAGGGCCAGGTGTCGCCCTGGGCGGTCTTCTAAAGTGTCTCCTGGTCTCGCACTCCCTGGTGCGTGCCTTTTTGTTCAAGGGGTTAGACGTCTGTTTCCACCGGGGCGGTTTCTTCCACTGCTGTGGGATCTGAACTTGGTGTTTTCAGTTCTCCAAAGGCCTCTTTATCTTTCTCAAATATTCGGGAGGTTCCACTGCTTACTCTGTCTCGGGAAGATGGCCTCTTGGTGGCTATTACCTCTACTCGCAGGGTGGCATGAATGGTGGCGTTATCTTGTCGTCTTCCTTACCCAGGTTAAGGTGGTCCTTCGTCCTTGGATTTCTATTTGAATAAGGACATTGAGTTGGCTTCTTGTGTCCCTGATCAGCACATACATAATAATTTGTATATTACTTATGTAGCACTAACTCTCGGTGGAGCTGCTGGTTTAAAGCGGGTTGTTAGCTTCACTCTTGATACCTCAGTTTCACCGGCACCGGTCTAGGGTCCCGTTGAGTTTACCCTGAGTCAACACTTGAGTAGATTTTCCAATGCTTTATTGAACAAATAATAAAGGAAGTAGCAGGAAAGAGGCAGAAGGAAAGTTGCAGGGAAGCTCAAATACCTTTCCTTAGTATTCTTTAGAACATTCTCTGGAATTGAACACTTGAGGTTAAATGGTTGAATACGCTCCCCTTGTGGGACTCAATCTTTGCCCGCCTGGATAGGCCTCTCTCACTTGCCCAGCAGCCAGTACGCAGCATGAACAAAAGTCTCTGCCACAGACTTGTTTGGAATAAAACCCGTACGCTCCTCTGCCACAGGATGTATTGGTTTGCAATGAACGTCAGACACAGTACTTGAACCTTTAAGCCAACCCGGCAGTACTATGCAGTAAGATTGCTTCAGGATACGTCCTCCAACCGAGTCACCAGGCCCCTCTCCAGACCAGCACTCTGCATGATCCTTCCATGACGGGTCCTCCCCTGGGATCTTCTCGGTTGTCCAGCTTCTTCACTCAGGATAGACAGTTCAGGACCGTTCCTCTGCTGCTGTGGTAGGCCCCAGACCGGCTTCTGGGCCAACCCACACGCCGCAGCGACGTGGGCCTCCGGAACGGAGGACCATGAGGTGGTACTCTTAACGCATACCTGTCGGCCAGGAGGGCCAGCAGGTGGCTGAAAACGAACCCCAGAACATGGCGTCTGTCCCATAAATACCCTCTCCCAGAATGCAACTCGGAGGACCAACTCCACCGAGTTGTCTCCGGGACAGAGGAGCACTCATACGCTTCAACACGTTGCTTTTCCAACACCAGCTGATGGTGACGACACCCACCGGCACAGTGTGCAACTCAGCCAAGCTGGAACAGAGGCAAATCTAACTTCCACTAAAAAGTAACCCACAAGATTTACCTATCAGCAGTAGATTGAAAAATCTACCAGCGCTACACTTACTTATGGTAATTAACCACTTGCCACCCAGGCCATTTCTGACACTTATCTCCTACATGTAAACAACATCATTTTTTTGCTAGAAAATTAATCAAAACCCCCAAATAAAAAAGAAATATATATATTTTACTATATAATTAAATATATATGCTATATATAACTAGTAGAACTCCATAATGAGAATTTTATATGTAACCTGTGTGTATCTGGCTCGCTAGCCAGTGCCTCACCACTAGGGATGAGCCGAACACCCCCCTGTTCGGTTCGCACCAGAACATGCGAACAGGAAAAAAGTTTGCTCGAACACGCAAACACCGTTAAAGTCTATGGGACACGAACATGAATAATCAAAAATGCTAATTTTAAAGGCTTATATGCAAGTTATTGTCATAAAAAGTGTTTGGGGACCTGGGTCCTGCCCCAGGGGACATGGATCAATGCAAAAAAAAGTTTTAAAAACGGCCGTTTTTTCAGGAGCAGTGATTTTAATGATGCTTAAAGTCAAACAATAAAAGTGTAATATCCCTTTAAATTTCGTACCTGGGGGGTGTCTATAGTATGCCTGTAAAGGGGCGCATGTTTCCCGTGTTTAGAACAGTCTGACAGCAAAATGACATTTCGAAGGAAAAAACTCATTTAAAACTACCGCGGCTATTAATGAATTGCCGGTCCGACAATACACATAAAAGTTCATTGATAAAAACGGCATGGGAATTCCCCACAGGGAAACCCCGAACCAAAATTAAAAAAAAAAAAATGACGTGGGGGGGTCCCCCTAAATTCCATACCAGGCCCTTCAGGTCTGGTATGGATATTAAGGGGAACCCCGGCCAAAATTAAAAAAAAAAAAATGACGTGGGGTTCCCCCTAAATTCCATACCAGACCCTTCAGGTCTGGTATGGATTTTAAGGGGAACCCCGCGCCAAAAAAAAACAAAAAAAAAAAGGCGTGGGGTTCCCCCAAAAATCCATACCAGACCCTTATCCAAGCACGCAACCTGGCAGGCCGCAGGAAAAGAGGGGGGGATGAGAGTGCAGCCCCCCCCCCTCCTGATCCGTACCAGGCCACATGCCCTCAACATTGGGAGGGTGCTTTGGGGTAGCCCCCCAAAACACCTTGTCCCCATGTTGATGAGGACAAGGGCCTCATCCCCACAACCGTGGCCGGTGGTTGTGGGGGTCTGCGGGCGGGGGGCTTATCGGAATCTGGAAGCCCCCTTTAACAAGGGGACCCCCAGATCCCGGCCCCCCCCCTGTGTGAAATGGTAAGGGGGTACTTACCCCTACCATTTCACTAAAAAAGTGTCAAAATAGTTAAAAATGACAAGAGACAGTTTTTGACAATTCCTTTATTTAAATGCTTCTTCTATCTTCCTTCATCTTCTTCATCTTCTGGTTCTTCTGACTCTTCTGGTTCTTCCTCCGGCGTTCTCGTCCAGCATCTCCTCCGCGGCGTCTTCTATCTTCTTCTCCTCGGGCCGCTCTGCACCCATGGCATGAGGGGAGGCTCCCGCTCTTCTCTTCATCTTCTTCTTCATCCTCTTCTCTTCTTCATCTTCTTCATCTTCTTCATCTTCATCTTCTCTTCTTAATTTTCTTCTGCGGGCCGCTCCGCATCCATGCATGGAGGGAGGCTCCCGCTGTGTGACGGCGTCTCCTCGTCTGACGGTTCTTAAATAACGGGGGGCGGGGCCACCCGGTGACCCCGCCCCCCTCTGACGCACGGGACATGACGGGACTTCCCTGTGGCATTCCCCGTGACGTCACAGGGAAGTCCCGTCAAGTCACCGTGCGTCAGAGGGGGGGGCGGGGTCACCGGGTTGCCCCGCCCCCCGTTATTTAAGAACTGTCAGACGAGGAGACGCCGTCACACAGCGGGAGCCTCCCTCCATGCCAGCATGGCTGCGGACCGGAGAAGAAATGAAGAAGGAAGAAGAGATGAAGAAGAAGAAGAAGATGAAGAAGAGAAGAGGATGAAGAAGAAGAAGATGAAGAGAAGAGCGGGAGCCTCCCCTCATGCCATGGGTGCGGAGCGGCCCGAGGAGAAGAAGATAGAAGACGCCGCGGAGGAGATGCTGGACGAGAACGCCGGAGGAAGAACCAGAAGAGCCAGAAGAACCAGAAGATGAAGAAGATGAAGGAAGATAGAAGAAGCATTTAAATAAAGGAATTGTCAAAAACTGTCTCTTGTCATTTTTAACTATTTTGACACTTTTTTAGTGAAATGGTAGGGGTAAGTACCCCCTTACCATTTCACACAGGGGGGGGCCGGGATCTGGGGGTCCCCTTGTTAAAGGGGGCTTCCAGATTCCGATAAGCCCCCCGCCCGCAGACCCCCACAACCACCGGCCACGGTTGTGGGGATGAGGCCCTTGTCCTCATCAACATGGGGACAAGGTGTTTTGGGGGGCTACCCCAAAGCACCCTCCCAATGTTGAGGGCATGTGGCCTGGTACGGTTCAGGAGGGGGGGGGGCCGCACTCTCGTCCCCCCCTCTTTTCCTGCGGCCTGCCAGGTTGCGTGCTCGGATAAGGGTCTGGTATGGATTTTTGGGGGAACCCCACGCCGTTTTTTTTTTTTTTTTGGCGCGGGGTTCCCCTTAAAATCCATACCAGACCTGAAGGGTCTGGTATGGAATTTAGGGGGAACCCCACGTCATTTTTTTTTTTAAATTTTGGCCGGGGTTCCCCTTAATATCCATACCAGACCTGAAGGACCCCCCCCACGTCATTTTTTTTTTTTTTAATTTTGGTTCGGGGTTTCCCTGTGGGGAATTCCCATGCCGTTTTTATCAATGAACTTTTATGTGTATTGTCGGACCGGCAATTCATTAATAGCCGCGGTAGTTTTAAATGAGTTTTTTCCTTCGAAATGTCATTTTGCTGTCAGACTGTTCTAAACACGGGAAACATGCGCCCCTTTACAGGCATACTATAGACACCCCCCAGGTACAAAATTTAAAGGGATATTACACTTTTATTGTTTGACTTTAAGCATTATTAAAATCACTGCTCCTGAAAAAACGTCCGTTTTTAAAACTTTTTTTTGCATTGATACATGTCCCCTGGGGCAGGACCCGGGTCCCCAAACACTTTTTATGACAATAACTTGCATATAAGCCTTTAAAATTAGCACTTTTGATTTCTCCCATAGACTTTTAAAGGGTGTTCCGCGGCATTCGAATTTGCCGCGAACACCCCAAATTGTTCGGTGTTCGGCGAACTTGCGAACAGCCAATGTTCGAGTCGAACATGAGTTCGACTCGAACTCGAAGCTCATCCCTACTCACCACACGTCCCTGGTAAATACAGGCATATTTCTGTGTAGCACCCTCTACCAGTAGGTGGATGCTAGTAAGGGTTACATTACTAGGGTTTGTTCAGCACATGCAAATTTTGGCAGGCTTATGCTGCAAGCTAGGCCTGTCTGTTTTGATCTGGAGGCTGGGAGTGGTCAGAGTAGTAGTGGGTGTGACCACCTGCACATCAGTTCTGAGGCGCCTCCCCTGTTTCTGAGGAGAATGTTCTAGTAACGGGTCTGGGTCTGGGACTGGAGTTGTCAGGCAGCTTGTGTGTGAGCTCTGACTAATCCGCATCATTATTGGCAGGGGGCGGGCCTCATTTATAAGCTGAGGTCACTTGTCACTGGGGAGGAGAAGTCGGCTGGGTGAAGTGAGGAATGGAGTGCTAGACAGCCGCAGGAGGACACTCCCGTCTCGGGGGAGTGTACCGATCACAGGAGGAGGCCCGGGGAGAGTTGTGAAGGAACCTTGCCTCTACACAGTCATTGGCATTGTCTCTGTCACCACACGGTCGGTGGCAGGAAACTCCTGGAGCAGAGGGGCAGGAGAAGCTGTCGGAATGCATGGTCCAGACAAGTTCCTCATCAAGGACTCAGGGCTGGAAGGTCGGTGAGGGTTACCACAGTGGATGGCTGGAGGTGCCAGGGAATCTTTGAGGGAACTCTGCTTCTACACGGTCATTAGCAGAGTCTTTATCATGCACACGGTGGATGGTGAGGAGGCCTGGATCAGAGAAGAGACTGTGGGGATCTGTGTCAAATCGGTGTGGCCGGAGGGCACATGGTTTGCAAGTTCTGCTGGCTGGGAGCAGTAGTCCATTTTCTAGAAGACAGGCTTTTAACCTACTAGGCCTCCAGGGAAGGTTCTGCAGGCCTCAGGCCTAGTAGCAGCAAGCCACCAGAGCCAGTAGAGCGGGCTTATTTAGAGTGCGTTCATACTACCCAATAGAAGAGGATGTGTCATACTTCAATTAGCACTTACAAGTTTGTTCAGGAGGAATCAAGTCTGTACAGGAAGAAGCAAATTTGGGCAGGAGGTGAAGAGATCTAAGACCATTGCTTTTACACAGTCAAAAGTGATGTTTCTGTTCCCCACACGGTGATGGATGGAAAACTCTTAGAAACAGTAGTCTGCAAGGAGATGCAGGGGAAGATTTATATCTAGTCTATTATACACATTCAATCTTCAGGCTCTAACTTTATTCAAAGTGTATAGAAATCTTTAAATATGATGACAATGATGAGTTCTATGGCTACATCTGTAACCGGGAAGCCCAGGTGCTACATACAGCTGTCCATAGAATGGCTGTTCACATGTTAATGCCGGTGCACATGTACACCTGTGTACAGCACACAGACGTATTCCTCAAAAGCAAACTTTTTGTATTCGAGGAATCTGTACTTTACACATGTAGGTGTGTGCGAGTAGCACCATATATCTCGTACAGCTATTCATGTCTCTGGGCAGCAGCAGATTTCCCAGGTATACGCCATATTTACATCATATACGGTTTATACACCCAAATAGTGCAACAGTTCATATTATGAGTTAAAACAGGACAGGTAGGCAGCAGTGGCACTTGTAGTGGGACCCCCATGAGGGCTGCTGATTGACTCTATACCCCACTGGCTACCCCGACTCCGCAGATCCTCTCCTACCTCTGACACCTTAGGTTCAATTCTGCAATGTGACGTTAGCAATGAGAAACTCACACAATATCACTGAACCACTCAGAAAATTTACTAAAATAAGTAATGGAACACAATGAAGAGCATGAATAAACACAAATTCTAATTGGCAATTGTTATCACTTAATGCACATATACAAAACTTATAACCTTATATTCGCCTTAAGGAGTATATGTGATCAGGTGCACAGAGGAATAAGTACTCAATATCCTCCAAACATATATTAAATACCTTCCCACTGAGGCCTCAACACACAAACCAAAATGCAATATATATATTCTCTACATTCAAGAACACAATTTAAAGTCTAGCATATATTCGACGGCTCAATCTAGGCTATATTTCAGAGTTCAACTTATAGGTAGAGCACCAATGCTTGGTAAAAGAGGAAGATGATGAAAGTTCTTTCAACTCCGGATATCTTCAGCTAGCCTGATGTTTAAACTGCAGTATTTGTAATCCACAAAGACAAAGGAAAATAAATGACTGTAGAACAAAAGATATGCTGATGACTGCATAACTGAAGAAATATCACCACTTGTAGATTCTTCCTTACATGTGAGTGCAATACAGTACTGACCTTACAGCCCAGGGGAGAAAGACAAGGCCCCAAAGTCCAGCTGTATGATGCCTGTGAATAAATAGATTTACTCTCCGCTGTATAGGCTGCAGTCTCTCACTCCTGGTCACACACAGACCTCCTGCTGGCAGGTATTGAATGAGGTCCAGAGAGGCTGAAAGCAGGCCACACTCGTCCTTTTATCACTTCTCCCAGCAGGCAGTGCTGCGCGCTTTGCATTGTCTCTCCTGTAGTTCAGGGCTGATCCAGCTAACAGAGTCACTTCCTCCTCCAAATTACATCTCCCACAATACTTTGATGCATTCCTTCTCAAGGAAGAAGGCAGAACCAAAATCTGTCTGCCAATGCAGCCATTAAGAGTTGTTCTCTCCTAGCCCAAATGACCTGTCAGGAGCAGGGACACACAGGAGAAGGTCTGGGTTGTGCAACTCCAGTGCCTTAAAGGAGCTACAAGCCAGGACACCCTAGGAAGGGGGGTGGACCCCCTATCCCCCCCTGTTCCTTGCTACTATGGGAGCACCAGATGTGTGTTCTGCATTGTGCACAAAATGGCCTAAAAATGTAACTACACTAAACTATTGGGATGCCTGCTTTTACACGCACATGAACGTTAATGGCATCCCAGTCTTAGTCCGTTGGCCAACCTTTGCAGCTATAACAGCTTCAACTCTTCTGGTAAGGCTGTCCACAAGTTTTAAGAGTGTGTCTATGGGAATATTTGACCATTCTTCCAGAAGCAGGCATGTCCAAGCAGGCATGTTCTAAAATGACCACAAATACTGAGAAAACAGAATGGTGTGGAGTGGTGCGGTGTGATTCAGCGAAGTTGTCGGCATTCCAAGACATTTTAGACAATTTCATGCTCCCAACTTTGTGGAAACAGTTTGGGGATGGCCCCTTCCTGTTCCAACATGACTGCGCACCAGTGCACAAACAAGATCCATAAAGACATGGATGAGTGAGTTTGGAGTTGAGGAACTTGACTGGCCTGCAGAGTCCTGACCTCAACCCGATAGAACACCTTTGGGATGAATTAGTACAAAGACTGCGAGCCAGGCCTTTTTGTCAAACATCAGTGCCTGACCTCACAAATGCGCTTTTGGAAGAATGGTCAAACATTCCCATAGACACACTCCTAAACCTTGTGGACAGCCTTCCCAGAGGAATTGAAGCTGTTACAGCTGAAAAGGGTGGGCCAACTCAATATTGAACCCTACGGACCAAGACTGGGATGCCATTAAAGTTCATGTGCGTGTAAAGGCAGGTGTCCCAATACTTTTTGTAACATAGTGTATCTGCTTATTGGATTGGTATATTGCTTTTGTCGGTAGTTTATTTTTTTTACAGCAACAGCAGAATCGGTCATGTTTTTATAGCAGGCAGACCCTTTCACCTAAAGGAGACCTTTTGCATATTTTTTTTTTTTACATCAGGTTGCTTGTATGTGATCAACTATGAGCCTGCAGCATTCCAAGCAGACATGTTCTAAAATGACCACAAACACTGAGAAAACAGAATGGTATGGAGTGGTGCGGTGCGGTTCAGCAATGCATGGATGATAAACTAAAATACTAGGCAATCAGGCTGTGCTCTCTAGGTAGGCTTAACTTTCCATCTTACCTGGAGTGTACATTTAAGCACAGGGAATATCAGAGCAGACCCTTTTCCCGCAACAATATCTCAGGCGATTTTCACGTGTGTTTTCATATGTAAACAGCAGGCCTCCTCTTCCTACTTTGCTTTCCTTTTGGCCTGGGCCCCTGGGTACGGAGATGATGCTGAAAATAAACAGATGATGAATGGCTAAATTAGACTAGAAAGTGTATCTAGGAAATTGGAGAAAGCAAAAGCACTGAATATGAGTTTGCTATCAGGAAGCAACTGCATCTGTCATTCCTGAATAGTGCTAAGGAACTTGATAACAGTGTATATTCTTTTACAGACATCCTTGTGGTTTAGCAAGAAATGTAGAAACCCAAACATGTCTTTATCTAAACATCCACTAAAAGGTCCTCGCTCTAAACTCTTCTTGTTGGCAACAAATACACTCCTTACTACTGAAGACCTTGTGCTTCATTCTACTTTTCTTTCTTTGCTTTTCTTGTGAAACTGTGCCTGCTTGTGCATGGGGCTAACTGGATGGCAGTAATTTAACCACATGCCTGCTTTTACTCCTCCTTCCTGCCCAGGCCAATTTTCAGCTTTCAGCTACCACATTTTGAATGACAATTGCTCAGTCATGCAACACTGTACCCATATGAAATTTTTATAATTTTTTCACACAAATAGAGCTTTCTTTTGGTGGTATTTAATCACCATTGGGGTTTTTATTTTTTTGCTTATCAAACCAAAAATTTTGAAAGAAACAAAACAAATTTTCATAGTTAGAAAATTTTGCAAACAGGTATTTTTCTTTCCTTCACTGATGTGCGCTGATGAGGCGGAATTGATGGGTACTCATAGGTGGCACTGATGGGCACTGATAGGCAGCACTGTTGGGACTGCACAGCATGAGGAAAGAAGTGCCGATAATCGGGCTTCTGTTCTGTGTACAGATCGTGATCAGCTGTCATTGGACACAGCTGATTGTTGTCAGAGTATTGAAATTATGCGCTGGAAGCTTCTTGGATAAAGCAAATGGCTTTACTTTTATGGAGAATGGCAGAACATATCTTACAGCATGTCTTTATCATGGAACAGGAAGCAGGACACAAACGAGTGCACACAGAGGAAAAACATTACTTCCTCCTTTTACATAATATCATATAGAATACATGAACTATACATTATAATACTACAGCGCCACCTGCTACATAGATAGGTATAATGCATACAGTAGTGTCAGTTTATAGGCAACCATGCTGATGTTCTTTCCAACATTGATAACGTGTAACGTGGTAAGGTATTGCACGAATAAAAGAACATGTACAAAATATAAAATCTGGCTTCCCGAAACACAACGTGTCGAAACATTTTGCATTAGTCCACAATAGAGACCCCACACATCTCCAATTTTGGGGAATTGAAAAACATAAACCAATGTGGAGAGGTAGTCATCTAGTTCGCGATATTAGCCGTAAAGAATCCAGATGGATCCATACTTTGCATACTTTGGTACCTGGGGGCCTCAACGTGGAATTTGATTTAAATTGTTTTTTAAATGACTTTCAATAATCTTATATATTTTTATATCTTACATTTTAATAAATTCTATTACTAATTTTCATATAGTGTAACATTATACGAAGTTTCGGCTCCTGTAATACAGCCAATTTTAATTAGATTGGGGTGTCTATTAATATTAATATATATTAAGTGTAATTTTTATTATTATTTATTTTTTATTCTTTATTCAATTTTGATGATCATGCATTGTTTAATTAATTTTTATCATTAGCATATATTACTATCATAAGTATTTATACATGGTATAATATTAATTGATTAGTATTTATCATCCCATGGACAACGGGTTTTATAGCATTGGAATAGATATTTTAGAAGATAATTGTTTTCTTGATTGTTTTTTTTGATTGTTTGAATGTTGTATAATGTATTAATCTACTGTTATGTCAGAGCACTCTCACCTGGTTTCACCCGTATACCGCTATAGGATAGCAATTTTGCACGCTAAAATCGATAATTATATAAAATTTTATACATATCCCCATTGTATAACACCACTAGTGCATTAAATAAGGATATTTGCTCCATCTGCGGCCTCAATGGTTTATGGTGTAATGTCCTCTATCATACGTATTGGTCGCAAATAAGAATTAACATTCAATTGCATCTCCACCAAAACAATGGCCGCTCACATATGAGTCTGACATATAGAGCAGTACTCTAGCTATCTACTATAAAATGGCGGCATATTCACATCACAAATCCAAAGAAAAATGAGCGCCGAATAAAACGAATAAAACCATAAGTAAAATGGCCGTTTTGAAACTTCCGGTCCCAACACATAGACCGCCGAGTTCAATAGTATACCCATAAGAAAAATGGCGGTTGCAGTACTTCCGGTTTCACGATATATAAGGTTACATAGAACAGCCAATCCGGTTCCCCAGATGAAGACACGTGACGTGTTGTAACGCGTAGGGATTGGCTGGAGCGCCACACAGCTGTCAACACAAGTGAGAGGGCGCTGAGAACGCCAGACTTCTCATCCGTTTTTTACTCTGCCTGTTTTTAAGTTATCCAATGTAAGAGCATGAACTAAATAAATATCCCCCCTGTTTTAAAACAATAACACACTAGTGGAGCCTGTCTTCTCTCTCCCCCTCCCCTGTTTTTATCCTATCTGAGCTGCATCAGAGCGGAGGAAGCACAGGAGAAGATTTAGAGGGTAAAGCACTAAGAGGGAGAAGCTATTTAAAGGCTCAGTTAGATGAATTGTGATTGCATTTATTTTAGTTCACCGTTGATATTTATCTGTGTATAATATATTCACCTTGTTGATGGGTTGCACTTCATATTGGTGTATTTAACTTTATAAGGATTTTACACAATTGATTTTTTATTCACCAGCACTTATTCACGTTATTTTATTTATGGTATTTTAACCTTGCTGGCACTAAATTTAAAAGTTTTTTGGTAATTATATATTTATATATTTTTTTGGTATCTTGGATAATGGCACATCTTCACTTTAAATTACAGCACTTTCACTCGAATGTCAAACAGTGGCAATAGGCATATGTTCCAATTTAGAGATCGTTGATCCTATCTATTATTACAGACACTTTAATAGCAATAATTGGCCCCACCATACACATCATCCTTGCTAATATTGCGCGAAATTCATTTTAATTAATTATTTATCCATTAAGTGGTTGTGTGAGCACTTTTAATTTTGCTGCAATATTCACATTCATTATTCCACATTATTTAGAAAAAATCACCATTCTTTTTTTCCACATCTACCAGCGCGAAGGAAATTCTTTATAATTTAAGGTTTGAGATTTCACATACATACACCTTTGCAGCTAACATGGATGTATTTACGTATATTGAAAATAGAAAAGTAAACCTAGATGAGGTATTTAACCCACTAAATAAAACACGCAACACAGATCTTGAAAGCATGACTAGAAAATTAGGACATCATATGGAAAAAAAGATCAACCTATGGTGGGATACTAATACATTTGAGAGATATATTAGAGAAAATATTGTCCCTAGAAGATTAAGGTGGGAAGTACCACCAAATGATGGGCTAACTGACAAAGAATCGATGGAAGAATGGTTTGCGTTCTATAATGACAAAAGCATCGAAGGTTTAAAATTCCTACTTGGACGCAAACACAAGAAAGCCATATTATTGGAACAACAAATAGAAGAAATTAAACAAAAAATGGAACCTTTTAAAGAAACAGCCGACTTTAAAAGATTGGCAACCCAACTCAATAAGGATCTAATAACCAAAGATCTAGAAGTACAAAATCGAAAAATGAAATAATATCAAAGGGATATAACGGATTACAAGACCAACCAAGTTTTTAAATGGCAAAGTAAAGTTGAACCTGACCCTCCTTCATCAACATACTCAACTCCGGAAAGGGAAGTTAGGATTCAAGACCCCACAACAACACATGTACTTAACCCTCCTAGGTGGGAAGAAAAAGAGGGACGAATGGAAACACCACGTACATATACGGATAGATCCAACACAAACGGCCCTAATCACAGAAGAAGAGATGAAAGAGATACATATGGAGGCACACCAAGAACTAACTATAACCAAAGAAACGGTTATGGATACGGGCAATATACTCCAAAAAGAGGAGGAAAGAAACCCTTCAGAAAACCGTTTAATAACAGAAATTGGCAACATAACGAGAGGAACACAAGAGAGAACAGAACATCATCATATCAACATGAATACCGTGATGGATATGGACGTTATCCGATCCCCACGTATAATAGATTCGACCCCATTAGAGACCATCATGAATACCATTATGAAGATCCTTACTACCACGGACAGCAACAAAATTACAACACACAAAGGCCTTTTTTAGAGAGAGAGGAGGGAATACTCACCACAAAGACCCCCTCAAGAGGATTACCACTCACCCAGGAGACGACCCCAAGAAGAACAAAGAAGAAACACTCCAGAACGAAGAGAGGACGGAGATCAGGGAAGAGACTCCAAAAGAAAAAGAGTATAGTTGGAGAGAATGTAGTAAATATAAGCGGGAAACAAATAACAACAGAAGAGCTGGCAGTACTCGATAAAGGCCTGAAACATGCACCCAAAAACAACCTCAATAAATTCAACACATATATTGGGATACAAAAATACATTAGAAAAATTAACATCAAAAAATATATGATGAACAACTTGTGGAAGCCAGAAAATCCAAGGATAGAAATCGCACAGCCAGAAGTACATAGCACACTGCGAAATGCCTCACTATTTAACCAACAGATATCTAATAACCAGAATGTGGAAGTCTTCAAAAATTTAGTGTTACAGGATATAGACTCCATAAAGATCAAAAAAGCCACAGACCCTATACATATAAAAAATGGCATAAAACGCCTGACGGAAAGGAAAGATATTGTAATCAGGCCGGCGGATAAGGGAGGTGCAATAGTACTACAGTCAAAAGAACAATACCTGACTGAACTAAATAGGCAGCTACAAGATGAAACTACGTACACCAGACTACTTGGAAATCCAACTTCAAAATATAAGAAACAACTAGAAGCCATAGTGGATCTAGGCAAGAGGAAAAATATATTAAACTCGAAAGAAAGTAAATATCTAATACCCGAAACCTGTCGAATACCGATTATTTATACTATTCCCAAAATCCACAAGAATAAAGAGAACCCACCCGGAAGACCCATAGTCAATAGTATTGATTCGCTTACATCAAGAATGGGAAAATACATCGACTACTTCATACAACCAGCGGTCCAGCAAACACAAGCGTATTTGAAAGATACCAAACACACACTACAACTACTAAGCGCAGTGCCAGTATTAGAGGGACGTACACTACTGGCCACTGCAGATGTTACATCGCTTTACACAATAGTGCAACATCACGATGCAATTTCAGCTACAAAATGGCTGCTAAGGAAATATAGCACCTTAATTTGTAAACAAAGAAAATACCTGTTGAAGTGTCTTGACTTCTGTTTGAAGTGCAATTATTTCTGGCACAACCAAACCTACTTTAAACAATTAGTGGGAATAGCCATGGGTGCCAAATTTGCGCCAGGAGTGGCGAATGCATTTATGGCGCAGTGGGAAGAAACCGCAGTATATACAAACACCCCCGCCGAACTCACGCTGTATAAAAGGTTCATAGACGATGTAGTGATAGTGTGGAATGGAGATAGGAAAAGTCTGGAAATGTTTTTAAATAAATTAAATGATAACACAAAAAACATCAATTTGGTATGGAGAATAGAAGAGAAAGAAATAGATTTCCTTGACCTAAATATAAGTCTAGAAGGACAGAGAATAGTCACTAAAACGCACTTTAAAAAAGTAGACGCTAATAGCTATCTGTCAACAGATAGCTGTCACTTTAAACCGTGGCTATATAACATCCCAAAGGGGCAATTCACTAGACTGAGAAGGAATTGTACGAAAGAAGAAGATTATCAGAATCAAGCGCAGGTGATTGGAGAAAGATTTAAAGTAAAAGGGTATAACGAAGATTGGATAAAAAACCAGATCGAACATGTCAACCTGATGGATCGAAAGAAAATGCTTGAAGAACAACCAAAAACAAGAGTCCAACAAGAAGTACCAAGCATAGTATTAGATTTCAACACACAATATAAAGATGTAGCGAAAGTCATCCAAAAACATTGGCACATCTTAAAAAATGATAAAGACCTCAAGGAAATATTGCCAGAAAGACCTAATATAGTATACAAGAGAGCACCAACTATTAGAGATCTGATCGTTAAGTCTGTTATTGACCCTCCCCCAACATCCACATATACATTTTTTTCAGGTAAAGGATTTTATCCCTGCCCTAATTGTTACGTTTGTCGTCATGCAAAAAAATTTCAGGGAAAACGCAAAGATTTTATAGCCACCAATACAGGGCAAAATTTTACTATTAGAGATTTTATTGGATGCCACACAGAAGGGGTAGTGTACGTACTGCAGTGTAGCTGCAACCTTCAATATGTGGGCCGGACAAAAAGAGCGCTAAAGACACGAATAAAAGAACATGTACAAAATATAAAATCTGGCTTCCCGAAACACAACGTGTCGAAACATTTTGCATTAGTCCACAATAGAGACCCCACACATCTCCAATTTTGGGGAATTGAAAAACATAAACCAATGTGGAGAGGTAGTCATCTAGTTCACGATATTAGCCGTAAGGAATCCAGATGGATCCATACTTTACGTACTTTGGTACCTGGGGGCCTCAACGTGGAATTTGATTTAAATTGTTTTTTAAATGACTTTTAATAGTCTTATATATTTTTATATCTTACATTTTAATAAATTCTATTACTAATTTTCATATAGTGTAACATTATACGAAGTTTCGGCTCCTGTAATACAGCCAATTTTAATTAGATTGGGGTGTCTATTAATATTAATATATATTAAGTGTAATTTTTATTATTATTTATTTTTTATTCTTTATTCAATTTTTAAGATCATGCATTGTTTAATTAATTTTTATCATTAACATATATTACTATCATAAGTATTTATACATGGTATAATATTAATTGATTAGTATTTATCATCCCATGGACAACGGGTTTTATAGCATTGGAATAGATATTTTAGAAGATAATTGTTTTCTTGATTGTTTTTTTGATTTTTTGAATGTTGTATAATGTATTAATCTACTGTTATGTCAGAGCACTCTCACCTGGTTTCACCCGTATACCGCTATAGGATAGCAATTTTGCACGCTAAAATCGATAATTATATAAAATTTTATACATATCCCCATTGTATAACACCTCTAGTGCATTAAATAAGGATATTTGCTCCATCTGCGGCCTCAATGGTTTATGGTGTAATGTCCTCTATCATACGTATTGGTCGTAAATAAGAATTAACATTCAATTGCATCTCCACCAAAGCAATGGCCGCTCACATATGAGTCTGACATATAGAGCAGTACTCTAGCTATCTACTATAAAATGGCGGCATATTCACATCACAAATCCAAAGAAAAATGAGCGCCGGTTAAAACGAATAAAACCATAAGTAAAATGGCCGTTTTGAAACTTCCGGTCCCAACACATAGACCGCCGAGTTCAATAATATACCCATAAGAAAAATGGCGGTTGCAGTACTTCCGGTTTCACGATATATAAGGTTACATAGAACAGCCAATCCGGTTCCCCAGATGAAGACACGTGACGTGTCGTAACGCGTAGGGATTGGCTGGAGCGCCACACAGCTGTCAACACAAGTGAGAGGGCGCTGAGAACGCCAGACTTCTCATCCGTTTTTTACTCTGCCTGTTTTTAAGTTATCCAATGTAAGAGCATGAACTAAATAAATATCCCCCCTGTTTTAAAACAGTAACACACTAGTGGAGCCTGTCTTCTCTCCCCCCCTCCCCTGTTTTTATCCTATCTGAGCTGCATCAGAGCGGAGGAAGCACAGGAGAAGATTTAGAGGGTAAAGCACTAAGAGGGAGAAGCTATCAGACAGTGCCTCCACATTCCAAGTATTCCATTATAACAGCTCGATTTGTACTAACTTAAGGTGAGAGTCCTGAGAGACCATACTTGAAGACACCATTGTGGGAATAACTTATCCAGTTTATAGATCCTATACAGATCTGAATAGAAGGACTTTTCCACCCTTCCAACAGCGCCATCTATCCTAGAATTCATGAACTGTGCAATCTCAATCCCATAATGCTGCTACTTATAATATTTATTTAAAGGCTCAGTTGGATGAATTGTGATTGCATTTATTTTAGTTCACCGTTGATATTTATCTGTGTATAATATATTCACCTTGTTGATGGGTTGCACTTCATATTGGTGTATTTAACTTTATAAGGATTTTACACAAATGATTTTTTATTCACCAGCACTTATTCACGTTATTTTATTTATGGTATTTTAACCTTGCTGGCACTAAATTTAAAAGTTTTTTGGTAATTATATATTTATATATTTTTTTGGTATCTTGGATACTGGCACATCTTCACTTTAAATTACAGCACTTTCACTCGAATGTCAAACAGTGGCAATAGGCATATGTTCCAATTTAGAGATCGTTGATCCTATCTATTATTACAGACACTTTAATAGCAATAATTGGCCCCACCATACACATCATCCTTGCTAATATTGCGCGAAATTCATTTTAATTAATTATTTATCCATTAAGTGGTTGTGTGAGCACTTTTAATTTTGCTGCAATACTCACATTCATTATTCCACATTATTTAGAAAAAATCACCATTCTTTTTTTCCACATCTACCAGCGCGAAGGAAATTCTTTATAATATAATGCATACAGTAGTGTCAGTTTATAGGCAACCATGCTGATGTTCTTTCCAACATTGATAACGTGTAACCTGGTAAAGGGCCCCTGTGGTTGGCCCCTTACCCCAATCTGTGATCAACTGAGTCTGAAGGACTTAGTGATCACAGAGCGCACTGATTGCGCTCCGCAGGGGGCGCATGGGCAGCGCAATCATGAGGGGACATCCTATGACGGTCTCCTGGCAAAATAAGCCCACGCTGTAGCCATCATTCGGCTAAAGCATGGATGGGAAGAAGTTAAAGTGGCCAGGTGAGACAATGACTTCTAGGAATTTTCTGGTTTAAATAATGAACAGGGCTTTTTTTCAGTGGGAACACGGGGGAACACAGTTCTGGCACCTCCAGCACAATGCATGTAACGGCAAGGGGTGCTGGGGCAAGCTGGAGTGTCTATTGATGCTGGCTGTTGAGGAATTTATCGTCACTGGAGCGATCTATTGTTGCTGGACAGTCAATGGTTGCTGAGAGTGATCTTCTGTCGAGGGAGGTGTCTATTTATTTGTTGCCGGCTGCTGCAGGTTCTATCAATGCTGGCTGCTGGGAGATCCATTGTCTCCGGGGGGGGGGTTATTGTTGTGGCGGGGTGTAATATTGCTTGGGCAGATCTATTGTTGCTGGGGGGTCAACTGTTGCTGGCCGCAGGGGATCTATTTTACTGCTTTTCTTGTCATCATTAACACATTCCATACAAATTACTTAGCACCACAAAATTATACTTGTTTCTGTATTCTCTAAACGGGGCAGTACTGGGAGATGGGTAGGGGGTGGAATCAAGGGAAGGTGCTTGCAGGTGGGTAGGGGGCTTAGACAGGGGGATCTATTCTCTGAGGCAAAAAGTCCCAATAATGAGAAATAAAAAGTACAGTGGAGTGGTAATCTCAAAGTAACTGTATCGGCATTAAGACACGTTTTAAAGTTCCGTAGCAAGGTATTTCAAGTTGACAGACTTGCGTGCGTCAGATTCTCTTGGTAGAGAACAATACTCTTTCAGATGGGGTGTTGTGCTGGCGGCACAGGGTACAGGAATGTACACAACAACTTCAAAAGTGCACAGCAAATAGGAACCAGATAAAAAAACAGCTAAAAAACAGCTAAAAAGTTCAACTGCAATTTTTAGCAGACATGCAGCGAGGGAGCAAACCGACTGACTGCATGGGGAAAAAACTAAAAAAAGTGATGGCATCACAGCCTCTAGCTCCACCCGACATGTTTCCCCTAAACAGGCTTCCACTGGGAATGGAGACCGTTTGAAGTTGTTGATTTGCGGTTCCTAGAGTGCTGTGTGTCATTGCTGTGATCAACTGCAGTGGAATTTGTTGAAGTGACTGTGAAAAGTTTTTTAAAATAAATTTTTTGAAATACACATCTGAACTATGGAGTTTATCCCGCTTTGTTCCCACTGAGGTGTTTGGCTATACTATGGATAATTCAAAGATTTAAAATCATTCTGGAGTTGTGGAAATCCTGTATACCAAAAACAGAGGATACCTGTTCTGTGGATTGGGTAAAGTGGATGAAGATCCTACAACTGACATCCAGGTGATAATCAGGGAAGCCGGCAGGCTAATGCAACAAGCTTGTTTGATCTCCCTAACCAGAGATCCATCTGATCCGGTAAGCGGCCTCTTCTACTATATTTTCTGAATAGGAAGATCATCGCTGTATTCCAGTAGAAGATTTATTTCATTATCAGCATAATATATATTTCTATGAGGACTGAGTTTGAATACATATTTTTTATTGTTTAAATCCTTACACAGGATATTCAGGGGGAAGAAGTTCTCACTGACAGACTATTTTTTTCTAGCACTATTTTTGAGGTGTGGAGTGAATACTACATTGTTGCTGACCAAAGAGTCTTTTTGCAACATTGTGGCTGGTGTCACTATACCACTATATTTCACCATATGATGTTCACAATATTATTTTGAGTAATGAGTGGATGCTACATTGTTGCTGACCAAAATTTTTTTTAGCAACATTGTGGCTGGTGTCACTATACCAACATTTTTTACTTTATTATTTTCACAATATTGTTTGGAGCGTGGTAATTCAATATTTAGCGGAACTATAACAAATTCTTCAATACATTTTTTTCACATAAATTATTTTGGATATTTATTATTCAATATCACACCTATAGGGTTCAACACACTGTATAATACACACTGTGTCAGGATGCGCGCTTGTCACTATATATGTGTCAAACATCGTAAACAATGGATTTAGATATTACAAAGCGTTACTTCTCCTAGACAGTTCAATCTAACTGGACGTATATTCTAAGGTGTGTTTTCATGCATCGTTGCCGCTGTGGAGGTGTCCCATATCCAGCAAGACCAGATTTTTTTTTAATTTATGAGGGGGCACCCACTGTTGGCGTAAGTGGCCCTATAAAGAGGTAGGCTGGTGTTAATCAGCCACATCCAAAAGGACACCGTGGGTGGATACTTGCTTTCAAAGCATAGTTACATAGTAGGTGAGGTTGAAAAAAGACACAAGTCCATCAAGTCCAACCTATGTGTGTGATTATAAGTCAGTATCCCTGTATGTTTTGGTCGTTCAGGTGCTTACCTAATAGTTTTTTTAAACTATCGATGCTCCCCCTCAGAGACCTGTGGAGGGGAATTCAACATCCTGGCTGCTCTTACAGTAAAAAACCAGTACAGTACAGGAAAGAACCATAAAGAACCCTCTATGTAGTTCATGAGTAAACCTCTTTTCTTCCAATTTTAATGAGTGGTCACGTGTCTTGTTAAACTCCCTTCCGCGAAAAAGTTTTATCCCTATTGTGGGGTCATCAGTCCGGTATTTGTAAATTGAAATCATATCCCCTCCCAAGCGTCTCTTTTCCAGAGAGAATAAGTTCAGTGCTCGCAACCTTTCTTCATAACTACTTTCCTCCAGACCCTTTATTAGCTTTGTTGCCCTTCTTTGTACTCGCTCCATTTCCAGTATATCCTTGCTGAGGACTGGTGCCCAGACCTGGACAGCATACTCCAGGTGCGGCTGGACCAGAGTCTTGTAGAGTGGGAGAATTATCGTTTTATCCCTGGAGTTAATCCCTTTTTTAATGCATGCCAATATTCTGTTTGCTTTGCTGGCAGCAGCTTGGCATTGCATGCCATTGCATCATCTACTAGGACCCCCAGGTCCTTTTACATCCTAGATTCCCCCAGAGGTTCTCCCACTAGTGTATAAATTGCCTTCATATTTTTGCCACCCAAATGCATTGTTTTACATTTTTCTACATTAAACCTCATTTGCCATGTAAGAACAAAACAAAAAAGTCCGGATGGCCGCACTCCAATGAAAAAACAATTTATTAATGTAAAACCACTGACGCGTTTCACACCGTTAAGGCAGGTGCTTATTCATTGCTAGGTTTTAAGAAAATGACAAAGACATATATACTAACAACAGAAATTAAACCTATAACCATGCACATTGAGAAATAGGAAAAACTAGTGGCGCTAGTGAAATATAATAACAATGACTGTGAATCGATGGTTATATAATGTGAATGTGACGTATACCACCCAGTGACATCTGACTAAAAATAGTCCATAAATAAACAAAAGTTGGATGAAAAAAAGTTCAAATTTCTTAAAACTTTAAATCTTCCACCACACCAACGTGCTTGTGACACCTCTCCCTCTGAAAAACGCACTCACCAGCTTATATTGCCTCCCACTCTCATGTTTGGCTAAAGTGTAATTTAAACCACACCTGGGATAAAAACGTCCATCCACTGTATCGCCATAGTTCAAATCAAGATGTCTCCATATGTGAAAAAAAAGAAAAGTGCTCCAAATAGTGTGATAAAGTTTGAACCAGTTTATTAAAAATCACACCAACACTTCAATGTTTGCACTCACATTTCAAATGATAAAAATCAGCATCAAATAAATAACCACAGCAAGCTGAAAAAGATGGCTTAGCGGTGCACTGCGGCCGCGGCAGACCTGAAATGTGCACTTGTAGTATATCTCTCACCCACTCCAAAGCCCCTGCTCTCGGTGTCAGTGTGGTGTTCTTAGCAAGGAGCGTCTCATGTCAGTAGAATTGATTGCCGTGTAGCCACACCCAGACATGTTTCGTCACTAAGACTTCTTCATGGGATTGGCTGCACGGTCCATCAATGATCCCTTTTATATCCTCCTCTCTGCAGATCACGTGAGTTCCAATATCGCGCATGCGCACACATCATGTCCCCATGACCGCAAAGCTCCGATCACAGATTCAAAGTGCCTGACTGGGAGGTATACAATATAGAACAAAGATTACATCTGGCCATGGTGTATAATGTGAACCACCTTATATAGATAGTGCCCCAGCCTCTATACCATCACGTGTTAAAGCGGTGGTGTGTGATATATATATAATTGAACATTTTAGATAAGGAAATAAAACATATACTAATTACTAAAAATACTAATCGGTTTAATCTAATCTGACAGTGGATGATCTGTCCATTAAAACAAAGGATAAAACCTCTACACCAATATAACTATGGTGTAGACCTGAAATATATGCATACAGTTTAAAAGCCCATCCGTTGTCTGTAATGACAGAGACATCCAATAGGTTGATGTACAAATGCACTTATATGATCAAACTCAGGAAAAAAACTACTCTTACGGGGATGATTTACACCACGTTAATACCGGTAAGGATCAACTGGTGAGGTCCGCCCGTGTGAAGGAAATCATCTCACATCCATCTAGCAATTTTACTACAACAGTGATTTAAGTGCAGGTGCATAAACCCAAACTGGGTATATGCAGACCAATTGCAACTCATTCATGTGAATAATTAATGGGCATGGCGCCAAAAAATATTTATATACATGCAATCTCCCAACCTGATGCTGCTCCTAAAATGAGTAGTTACTAATAAACAATAAACAGATAATATAGGGCGCATCAATAGTGCAATATTTTCAATGTGAACCTGTTGAGTTTTAACATATGTTAGTGCTCCAGCGCATAAACATTAAATATTCTGTGTTTGCAATAAAGTGAATTTAGTGCAACATATCAAATGTCCTCAAGTTTTTCCTGAGATAAACACACAATATAAATAATGAATGAACACCAAAAATCTGAAAATTATAAACGTGTTTAATAATCGGTCACAAAACAATTTAGGTCTATGTCGATATTCATACCAGCAGGCTCAAACTTCCCAATTAAAAAATCCACCGGGTTTCAGCCTGCGAGACCTTGGAGGTCATATCACTCCCTCTCCAATGTGGTACAACCTTGTCTATACCATAACATTTTAATTGTACATTTTAAATTTTAATCGTATATGAGGTTTACCTACGGCCTGTATATATGCAGTATATATGCAGAGTGAAGGCCTCTTGAGCCCCTCGAGAAAGAGAGCCCTGACTGATGGGGGCATGGCCAGGGAGGAGTTTAGGTGACTATTAGGTCACTTGGGATTGGTACAGGAAGGGACAGGGGCTGGGCCTGAGCTCAGGAGTTTGGCACCCCAGGGGATTCTGGGCCTTTTCGAATGGAAGCATGGAAGAGCTGCCCACCCTCCCGCCCTATTTCTGATGGCATGTCACAGCGTGCTGCGGTTTTGGTGACCTTGCCAGCAAATATGGTAAATTTGTTATGCCCTGATGGTAATTGGGAGATAGACGGCCAGTCCGGCACTTATGGCAAGGACAGGCCCCTCCTTCATCTCGCTTTTACATTTGGATTTGAGTGCTCACAGTGCAACTGTCACTGGCACGGTTTAAATATTTAATGTTATGTTTTGAGTTAATAAAAGCTGTGGCCCTTTCCAACATTAATGGTTGTATGTGGTCTTTATTGGATGGGAAGAAGGGGTAAGGTGTTATAAGTTGTCATGGTAAGTTATGGTATGGGACCTGGGCTTATTGCACCTCAGCAGTCATGATATTTGGTTGGAATTTTGTAGTGCTTTCCAACACATATGGGCAATATTTTTAGGATATGAGAATCATAGAGGTGTATGGAGATATATATAGTTTGGTCCCACGGTTGTGGAATATCAGACTGTGTAGGAGTGTTTGTATACATGTTCCTTTTTATTTAATACCATCAATGTACTATGATGTTGTAAGGTTGCAGCTGAGAAGGCAAACGGAGGTTCCTGTTTTCCTCTGTGAAGTAACCTCCGTTGCTTTACAAAAAAAGTTTTCTTCCTCTTAGCTGTTTTTTCTGACCAATCAAAACAAAGACAACACCATATAGGCTCCAGTAAAATGGCGCTGAGCCAATTTCCTGAAGACGCGTGCACAGCGTGAAATGCATTGAAAGGGAGGCTCGGGACACACAAACCAGTCCTCCGTTCCTGGATCAGCTGGGACGCATAACAAGACGCTAATCCAGCAATACAAGGTATCGATCGGTCTCTGCTTTCCCTCCTCAGCTGTAGCCCAGTCTGATTTTCGTCCTGTACCTGCACATTTTCTGGAAGCTTTATTTGTCTTGGATTAAAGACGTTTTTACACTATCCAAGCTCTGTAGCTTTTTTGGGGAGCCATTTTTTGCAGATTTAGTTGATGCATTGATGCACCAAGGCTCAGATATAGAAGCTATATATAATTCCTGCTGACTGGTGATTGAAGTTCTTCTGCCTGGATATCTGGAAAAGTACCTTTGGAGATATAGAGCTGTTTCCATGCCTGAGGGTCACTCTGTGGCCACTACTGTCTGGTGAGCGCATAGATTTACCACAAGACATAAGACAGCATGTGCACTTTATTATGTGGTGATAAGATTTACTAAGAAGAATTTTTGTGTGTTTTTCTCAGAAAAACTTGAGGACATTTGATATGTTGCACGAAATCCACTTTATTGTAAACACAGAATATTTAATGTTTATGCACTGGAGCACTTTAACATATGTTAAAATTCAACAGGTTCACATTGAAAATATTGCACTATTGATGCGCCCTATATTATCTGTTTACAACTCATTCATGTCTAATAATGCATAGGGCTGCAAAAGTGAAGGACTAAATCGCCAAAGTCGCATACATCCACACATTAATACATTCATGTTGTCATCTTTCGGTAATTTTCAACAATTGATTAGAAACTGAATGTGGCTGATAATGAGTATCTAACTCCTATCTAGCAATTTATGCCTGATATCTAAAGAGTAAATAAAACAAAACGATGATTTAATCAGAAATTATTGATAAAACAAATGAGGTCTACCTCAGTGTTTAACCCTCTAGGAGCAAGACACTTCATCAAAAAAATACAGCGGGTTTCTCTTTGAGAAAGGTCCTTTACCCTATAAAAGGGATGATTGATGGACCGTGCCGCCAATCCCATGAAGAAGTCTTAGTGATGAAACATGTCAGGGCGTGGCTACATGGCAATCAATCCTATTGACGTGAGACGCCGCTTGCTGAGAACACACTGACACCGAGAGCATGGGCTTTGGAGTGGGTGAGAGATATACTACAAGCCCACACTTTAGGTCCGCCGTGGCCGCAGTGCACCGCTGAGCCATCTTTTTCAGCTTGCTGTGGTTATTTATTTGATGCTGATTTTTATCATTTGAAATGTGAGTGCAAACATTGAAGTGTTGGTGTGATTTTTAATAAACTGGTTGAAACTTTATCACACTATTTGCAGCACTTTTCTTATTTTTCACATATGGAGAAATCTTGATTTGAACTACGGTGATACAATGGATGGTCGTTTTTAACCCTGGTGTGGTTTAAATTACTCTTTAGCCAAACACAAGAGTGGGAGGCAATATAAGTTGGTGAGTGCGTTTTTCAGAGGGAGAGCACGTTGGTGTGGTGGAAGATTTAAAGTTTTAAGAATATTGAACTTTTTTTCATCCAACTTTTGTTTATTTATGGACTATTTTTTGTCACATGTCCCTGGGTGATGTATGTCATATTCACATTATATAACCATCGATTCACAGTCATTGTTATATTTCACTAGCGCCACTAGTTTTTCCTTTTTCTCAATGTGCATGGTTAACGGTTTAATTTCTGTTATTCTACATATTTTTTCCTAAGTGGCAGCTTTATTCACATTTTTGTTTCATTGGCGCAGTGGTGGTATAGGAAATCGGGGGCGGTCATATATCTAATATCAGCAGTTCATTGTCATATATACTAACAAACCTAGCTATGAATAAGCACCTGCCTTAACGGTGTGAAACGCGTCAGTGGCTTTATTTTTAATAGGGAAATTGATTTTTCATTGGAGTGCGGCCATCCGGACTTTTTAGTTTTGTTCTTGCATATGGTTGCATATTGAGCCGCACCCACACCTGAAGAGGGAAGAGATCATTAGGAAATGGACACCTGGAGCTGGTTTTCTTTTGTTGCAGTTTGTGTCCCCATTTGCCATGTAGGTGCCCATCCCATTAATTTGCTAAAATCTTCTTGCAAGGTTTCCACATCCGGAGAAGTTATTACCCTGCTTATGCAAAATATGTGAAAAATTACGCCTATATCTCACAATGCTCTGCGCCTAGGACCGCCCATGAAATCAAATGTAGTAAAAAGAAAAGCAGCTACTTAAATGAAAAACATATATGCATAAGCAAAAAAGGTGTAAATCAATGGTGCCAAGTCTCTGATTCCTTGTTTGCAGCAGCGCTGTGTGCCCGATGTCAAGACACATATAAATAAGACAAAAATGGTAAAGAAGATGTGCAGGACAGTTCAAAAGAATCCCAGTCTGTGCATATGAAGAGTTTCTTGTCACCAGGATAAAAACAACACCGCGTGAGGGGGTGTCCCCCAGTGAGTTTGCACTCACCACAATTCCAGAATATACAGGCCTTTGTACTGTTGTTATTTAATAGCCTTCCATCTTCTATCACCAACCACCAGATGTCGCTAGCATTCTCGATTAATGATATACCATAAGGGGAAAAAACAAACTCATATAGCGTAATATTGCTAATGATAAGTTTATTGACATATAGTATTCCCTCCCCCTTTTAAAAACTGCGTACCAAAATCAATCAATAGTAAAGCAGAAAGAGCGTTTGTAAAGTGCACTGTGCCTTAGTCTACGTCTCCCGGGAGGAGTTACCAGAGAGCTCGCTGTGTGCGGCTGGTTTCACTTGCTTCCTGGTTCCTTCCGGTGCGTGGAACGCACACGTCACTTCCGGTGGATTACGACCCTGACGCGTTTCGTCACTTCCGGACGTCATCTGAGGGCGTAATCCACCTATCATGCAGCCGGTTTTTTATACCAGTGGCAGATGCAACAGCCAATGGGAGAGGTCCTTTCAATAGGATGCCTCCCCATGACGCTGGAGATCTACAGAGCTGTCAGCAATGGGAAACCAAATTCCCAACGCCGGCAGAGTGTTTTTTTAAAAAGAAACCTGCCACTGCCGCCTGTATCGAAAAAAATTTGTGACATCTATGTCCTATACATAACCGTACTTTGTGTGAACTCAAACAACATCTATTCAATATCCTCACTGTACATCAAACAATGGGCATAATACAGGACATATAAAGTGATGGGATGCGATCCTCCATGTATCAACTTATCCCGTTAGGACTGCTTATTTAGCATATACCATAGCAGTCTTCAATATTAATATAGATGTCGGGATAAAGACTAGTGAACGCTAATATCCAATGATAAAGATTATCGTAATGTTATCCAGCAACAAAAGAATATCAATAAATACTATTAATACTATACGTGGAGGATGCAATACAATGGCATTGAATACATATTTCTAGTATACATAGAGATAAGTAAGAGTACTAGCTATTAAATATGTGACAGGTAAAAACAGCTGCCTAAAATTAAAAAATTGATTAAAATATATTAAAATTTATTTGAAACTCAATACCTTAAAAATGGACTAAAATAGTTATCAACTAAGGATGGGGGAAATTATATGTGTATATGTATAGACCGTACACAATAAACCGATTCTATAATCAATGTAATTGTGAATTTTAAAATTGTGAATTTTAAAATTATAAGAAATAAATAATTAAACTGTATTTCATAGGGAATATTATATTAGAGACATTAAGAAGTGGGAATTATGTATCACTAATAAAGCAGTTTATGTCGAGCTCTATATTGAGACCTCTGGGGGAAAGTGCGTCTACGGAATATATCCATCGGGTTTCGTGCTTGGATAATTCGCGAATGCGGTTCAAACCTCTCCAGTGAGTTTGGAGATGTTCGACTCCCCAAAATTCCAACCCCTTTGGGTCCCTATTATGCTTCAACCTAAAATGCAAAGATACATTATGGTCTTTGTATCCGATCTTAATGTTGTTAATGTGCTCCGCAATTCTAATCCGTAACAATCTCTTTGTCCGGCCTATATAAATCAGGCCGCAGGGGCACCTTAAAGCGTAGACAACATAAGAACTATTACATGTAATGAACTGTTTGATATCAAAAGACCGGTTGTTCACTGGAGAGATGAAGCTTTCAATACCCCTTAAGGGTCTTGCGACCTCTCTGCATGCTTTGCATTTTCTGCATGCAAAGAATCCGTTACGATCCCAAAAGGTCTGGGGGCGTTGAGGGGGGTCTAGCACTTTCTTGACTATTTTGTCACCAAAATTGGTGGTTTTTCTATAGATGAATTGGGGAGCGGCTGGCAGCACACTTGTCAATTTTTTATCCATCAAAAGGATATGCCAGTGTTTTTTGAAAATTTCCTCAACTTCCTTATATTGGGAATGGAATTGGGATATAAAACCCCATTCATTATTGCGGTTATTTCCTTTCTGAGAGGGGATTTCCTTGGTTGCTTCTTGTAGGCAGGTTGCTCTTGGGAGGGCTGCTACTTCATCCACCACTTTCTTTAACATATCGGGTTTATAACCTTTAGCCTCGAATCTTTCCGTGAGTGTCCTTGATTGGAGCAAAAATTCGGTTTCTTCTGAACAGTTTCTTCTCACCCTCATGATCTGCCCTTTCGGGATGTTTTTTAGCCATAGAGGGTGATGGCCACTGGTAATGGGAAGATAACTGTTCCTATCTGTCTTTTTGAAGAACACTTTAGTCTCCAATCTATCCTCACGTCGATAGATGGTTACATCCAGAAAGTTAATGGTATCACTGTGCCAATTGGAGGTAAGTCTAATGTTATTACTATTACAATTTAAAACCTGTAAAAATTGCTCCAATGACTCAGATGGTCCGGCCCAGATAAAAAATAAATCGTCAATAAAACGTTTATAAAAAATTAATTCAGGGCGCTGATCTTTAAAAATGGTCTTATCCTCCCACTCCGCCATAAAGAGATTTGCGATGCTCGGCGCAAATTTGGCGCCCATCGCCACTCCTCTCTGTTGTATATAAAAGGTGTTTCCGTACCAAAAATAATTATGGCCGAGACAGAAATCTAGGGCATTCCTTAAAAAAACTTTTTGGTTATGGGGAAGATCATCCCTTTGGCTAAGGGCCCAGTTAAGTGCCAACAAAGCATCGTCATGCTGTATGATAGAATACAGAGATGAGACGTCTGCTGTGACAAGAAGGATCTGTGGTCTGCCCGCTAGATCTATGTTCTGCAAAAAGTTTAAAAAGTTTTTTGTATCTTTCAGATATGACCTAGTGCTCATAACGCTTTTTTGTAAAAAACAATCTAGGTATTGTCCCATTCTTGCTGAAACAGATCCTATACTGTTTACTATGGGTCTTGCTGGGGGATTAGAAGGATCCTTATGTATCTTCGGCAGAGTGTACAACGTAGGGATGCGACTACTCGACGGAACCAAAAACTGCTTCTCTTTGTCGCTTAAAACGCCACTCCTAGATCCCATCTCTACCAAAATTTTCAATTGGTCCCTATAGGCATGGGTAGGGTCTCTCTCCAAGGGTTTGTATGTTACCTGATCAGACAACATTTCTATGATCTGGTTATGATACATTTCTTTCGGGAGTATCACCACCCCTCCTCCCTTGTCGGCCGGCCTTATAACAATTTCTTTCCGTTTTTCCAACAGAGAAATGCCTTCACTAATGTGTCTCACGTTCACATTTTTATTTGGTTTAAGCTGTTCCAAATCACGTATAATGAGCCCCTTGAACACCTCAACTTGATGATTAGGATTATTCAAGGGGTTGAACAGAGACTTATTTTTTAAACCACTGTTAATTGCTGTGTTGGGTTTTCTGGTGACAGTGGTGGTGGATGGAGGAGTGCACCCCAGGAAATATTTTTTGATGTTTAATTTTCTGATATATTTATGAATATCAATAAAAACGTCAAATTTATTAATGGGTTTTTTTAGGCCACATTTGAGACCCAAATTTAAGATATTCAATTCCTTATGCGTTAGTTCGACTTCAGACAAATTAAAAATACCTCCTATTCCGACCCCCTTCTTCTTTTTCTGGATTCTAGATCCTGCCCTACATCCTCTGTATTGCCTTTTTCGTTCTTCTCTCTTTGTGGATGCTGTTCCTTCCACTGGGGAGGTTTTTGGTAATTCCAAGGTTTTGGACTTCTGTGTTGGAATGGAAGAGGTGGACCCCTGTGTTGAGGTGGAGGTTGTGGACCTCTGTACTGGAGCGGGGGTTGTAGACCCCTGTGCTGGTTCGGATGCTGGGAGTGAGGTGGAGGTCTCCCTCTCCGTGGGGGTGGTCCCCGTCCCCTTTGTTGGAATCCCCTCCCTCTCCCTAAAAAAGGACGCGGGTGCGTTTGATTGTTATAATATTCCTGATTGGTCTGATATTCTTGCAATGGTTGAAATTTATTATATATAGGAATATCAAATAGACCGGGTGGATTATATTCCTTCTGATTATTTCCTTTTTGTTTACCTTGTCTCTTTAGCCCTCTACCTTTTCCTCCACCTCTTTGAATTGGAGTGGAGAATTTGGGGGAGCGTATAGTTTCTTCTGCATAATCATTGTCATACACATATGGGTTAATGGATGTGGGGTTGGAGTTGATTTGGCTTGGTGCTAGAGTAGGGCCCTGTAAGGCCGGCCGACAAGGGAGGAGGGGTGGTGATACTCCCGAAAGAAATGTATCATAACCAGATCATAGAAATGTTGTCTGATCAGGTAACATACAAACCCTTGGAGAGAGACCCTACCCATGCCTATAGGGACCAATTGAAAATTTTGGTAGAGATGGGATCTAGGAGTGGCGTTTTAAGCGACAAAGAGAAGCAGTTTTTGGTTCCGTCGAGTAGTCGCATCCCTACGTTGTACACTCTGCCGAAGATACATAAGGATCCTTCTAATCCCCCAGCAAGACCCATAGTAAACAGTATAGGATCTGTTTCAGCAAGAATGGGACAATACCTAGATTGTTTTTTACAAAAAAGCGTTATGAGCACTAGGTCATATCTGAAAGATACAAAAAACTTTTTAAACTTTTTGCAGAACATAGATCTAGCGGGCAGACCACAGATCCTTCTTGTCACAGCAGACGTCTCATCTCTGTATTCTATCATACAGCATGACGATGCTTTGTTGGCACTTAACTGGGCCCTTAGCCAAAGGGATGATCTTCCCCATAACCAAAAAGTTTTTTTAAGGAATGCCCTAGATTTCTGTCTCGGCCATAATTATTTTTGGTACGGAAACACCTTTTATATACAACAGAGAGGAGTGGCGATGGGCGCCAAATTTGCGCCGAGCATCGCAAATCTCTTTATGGCGGAGTGGGAGGATAAGACCATTTTTAAAGATCAGCGCCCTGAATTAATTTTTTATAAACGTTTTATTGACGATTTATTTTTTATCTGGGCCGGACCATCTGAGTCATTGGAGCAATTTTTACAGGTTTTAAATTGTAATAGTAATAACATTAGACTTACCTCCAATTGGCACAGTGATACCATTAACTTTCTGGATGTAACCATCTATCGACGTGAGGATAGATTGGAGACTAAAGTGTTCTTCAAAAAGACAGATAGGAACAGTTATCTTCCCATTACCAGTGGCCATCACCCTCTATGGCTAAAAAACATCCCGAAAGGGCAGATCATGAGGGTGAGAAGAAACTGTTCAGAAGAAACCGAATTTTTGCTCCAATCAAGGACACTCACGGAAAGATTCGAGGCTAAAGGTTATAAACCCGATATGTTAAAGAAAGTGGTGGATGAAGTAGCAGCCCTCCCAAGAGCAACCTGCCTACAAGAAGCAACCAAGGAAATCCCCTCTCAGAAAGGAAATAACCGCAATAATGAATGGGGTTTTATATCCCAATTCCATTCCCAATATAAGGAAGTTGAGGAAATTTTCAAAAAACACTGGCATATCCTTTTGATGGATAAAAAATTGACAAGTGTGCTGCCAGCCGCTCCCCAATTCATCTATAGAAAAACCACCAATTTTGGTGACAAAATAGTCAAGAAAGTGCTAGACCCCCCTCAACGCCCCCAGACCTTTTGGGATCGTAACGGATTCTTTGCATGCAGAAAATGCAAAGCATGCAGAGAGGTCGCAAGACCCTTAAGGGGTATTGAAAGCTTCATCTCTCCAGTGAACAACCGGTCTTTTGATATCAAACAGTTCATTACATGTAATAGTTCTTATGTTGTCTACGCTTTAAGGTGCCCCTGCGGCCTGATTTATATAGGCCGGACAAAGAGATTGTTACGGATTAGAATTGCGGAGCACATTAACAACATTAAGATCGGATACAAAGACCATAATGTATCTTTGCATTTTAGGTTGAAGCATAATAGGGACCCAAAGGGGTTGGAATTTTGGGGAGTCGAACATCTCCAAACTCACTGGAGAGGTTTGAACCGCATTCGCGAATTATCCAAGCACGAAACCCGATGGATATATTCCGTAGACGCACTTTCCCCCAGAGGTCTCAATATAGAGCTCGACATAAACTGCTTTATTAGTGATACATAATTCCCACTTCTTAATGTCTCTAATATAATATTCCCTATGAAATACAGTTTAATTATTTATTTCTTATAATTTTAAAATTCACAATTTTAAAATTCACAATTACATTGATTATAGAATCGGTTTATTGTGTACGGTCTATACATATACACATATAATTTCCCCCATCCTTAGTTGATAACTATTTTAGTCCATTTTTAAGGTATTGAGTTTCAAATAAATTTTAATATATTTTAATCAATTTTTTAATTTTAGGCAGCTGTTTTTACCTGTCACATATTTAATAGCTAGTACTCTTACTTATCTCTATGTATACTAGAAATATGTATTCAATGCCATTGTATTGCATCCTCCACGTATAGTATTAATAGTATTTATTGATATTCTTTTGTTGCTGGATAACATTACGATAATCTTTATCATTGGATATTAGCGTTCACTAGTCTTTATCCCGACATCTATATTAATATTGAAGACTGCTATGGTATATGCTAAATAAGCAGTCCTAACGGGATAAGTTGATACATGGAGGATCGCATCCCATCACTTTATATGTCCTGTATTATGCCCATTGTTTGATGTACAGTGAGGATATTGAATAGATGTTGTTTGAGTTCACACAAAGTACGGTTATGTATAGGACATAGATGTCACAAATTTTTTTCGATACAGGCGGCAGTGGCAGGTTTCTTTTTAAAAAAACACTCTGCCGGCGTTGGGAATTTGGTTTCCCATTGCTGACAGCTCTGTAGATCTCCAGCGTCATGGGGAGGCATCCTATTGAAAGGACCTCTCCCATTGGCTGTTGCATCTGCCACTGGTATAAAAAACCGGCTGCATGATAGGTGGATTACGCCCTCAGATGACGTCCGGAAGTGACGAAACGCGTCAGGGTCGTAATCCACCGGAAGTGACGTGTGCGTTCCACGCACCGGAAGGAACCAGGAAGCAAGTGAAACCAGCCGCACACAGCGAGCTCTCTGGTAACTCCTCCCGGGAGACGTAGACTAAGGCACAGTGCACTTTACAAACGCTCTTTCTGCTTTACTATTGATTGATTTTGGTACGCAGTTTTTAAAAGGGGGAGGGAATACTATATGTCAATAAACTTATCATTAGCAATATTACGCTATATGAGTTTGTTTTTTCCCCTTATGGTATATCATTAATCGAGAATGCTAGCGACATCTGGTGGTTGGTGATAGAAGATGGAAGGCTATTAAATAACAACAGTACAAAGGCCTGTATATTCTGGAATTGTGGTGAGTGCAAACTCACTGGGGGACACCCCCTCACGCGGTGTTGTTTTTATCCTGGTGACAAGAAACTCTTCATATGCACAGACTGGGATTCTTTTGAACTGTCCTGCACATCTTCTTTACCATTTTTGTCTTATTTATATGTGTCTTGACATCGGGCACACAGCGCTGCTGCAAACAAGGAATCAGAGACTTGGCACCATTGATTTACACCTTTTTTGCTTATGCATATATTACCCTGCTTAGCTTAGTTTTGTCCGCAAATACAGAGATTGAACTGTTTACCCCATCCTCCAGGTCGTTTATGAATAAATTAAATAGGATTGGTCCCAGCACAGAACCCTGTGGGACCCCACTACCCACCCCTGACCATTCTGAGTTTTCCCCATTTATCACCACCCTATGAACTCGCCCCTGTAGCAAGTTTTCAATCCATGTACTCGGGCTATGGTCCATGCCAACGGACCTTCTTTTGTGCAGTAAACATTTATGGGGAACTGTGTCAAATACTTTTTCAAAGTCCAGATACACCACGTCTACAGGCCTTCCTTTATCTAGATGGCAACTCACTTCCTCATAGAAGGTTAATAGATTGGTTTGGCAAAAACGATTCTTCATCAATACATGCTGATGATTACTGCTACTGATACTGTTTACATTACTAAAATATTGTGTATGCAGTCCCTTATTATTCCCTCCAAGAGCTTGCATACTATTGATGTTAGGCTAACTGGTCTGTAATTCCCAGGGATGTATTTTGGGTCCTTTTTAAATATTTGTGCTACATTGGCTTTTCTCCAATCCGCTGGTACGATTCCAGTCAGATTGTCAGTAAAAATTAGGAACAATGGCTTGGTAATTACTTGACTGAGTACCTAAGTACCCTCGGGTGCAAGCCACCAGGTCCCGGGGATTTATTAATCTTAAGTTTCCCAAGTCTAATTCTATCCTCTGTTAGCCATGAGGGTGCTTCCTGTGACGTGTCATGAGGATAAGCACTGCAGTTTTGGCTACTAAATCTCCCCGATTCCCTCGTGAAGACTGAGGAGAAGAATAAATTAAATACCTTCGCCATCTCCCTATCCTTTGTAACCAGATGTCCTTCCTTATTCTTTATGGGGCCAATATGATCTGTCCTCCCTTTTTTACGGTTTACATACATAAAGAATTTCTTGGGATTTCTTTGCTCTCCTCCGCTATGTGTCTTTCCTGTTCTATCTTAGCCACCCTAATTGCATCCTTACATTTCTTGTTGTATTCTTTATAAAGTCTGAATGCTGATGATGATCCTTCAACTTTGTATTTTTTGAAGGCCTTCTACTTTATTTTTTTATGCATTTTTAAATTGGAGTTAAGCCATCCAGGTCTTTTGTTCGCTCTTTTAAATTTATTACCCAATGGGATGCACTGGCTAATACCCTTTAATATGCTCTTAGAGCAAAACCATCTCTCCTCTGTGTTCTTTGTTTATAAGATTTTATCCCAATTTATATCTTCTAGCAAGGTTCATAGTTTAGGAAGATTGGCTCTTTTGAAATTCAGTGTCTATGTATTCTCCTTATGTTTTTTATTTGTGTGTGTGATTTATACTGAAGCCAATTGATCTATGATCACTGTTTCCTAAATTGCCCCATATTTCCACATCCATTATCAGGTCTGTATTGTTGGTAAGAAGTAGTAGGGATGGGCCGAACACCCCCCTCGGTTCGCATTCAGAACATGCGAACAGGCAAAAACTTTGGAAACGCGAACACCGTTAAAGTCTATGGGACAAATGAAAAATCAAATCAGTGCAAAAAAAGTTTGAAAAACGGATGTTTTTTCAGGAGCAGTGATTTTATTAATGCTTAATGTGAAACAATAAAAGTGTAATATTCCTTTAAATTTCGTACCTGGGGGTGTCTATAGTATGCCTGTAAAGTGGTGCATGTTTCCCGTGTTTACAACAGTCTGAGTGCAAAATGACTTTTCTAAAGGAAAAAAAGTAATTTAAAAATACTAGCGCTAGCGGGTATTAATGAATTGTCGGGTCTCTGCAATACACATAAGTAATTGATAAAAACGGCATGGGATTTTCCGCACAGGATTTCCCCAAAAATCCATAAAAAAAGTGTCAAAAAGGTTAAAAGAGACAAGACAATTCCTTTATTAATTTCTTCTTCTCTCCCTGCTTCTAATTCCATCTTCTTTCTTCTGGTTTTCCTTTGATGTTCTTCTTCTTCCCCCTCTTCTTCCTCCGGTCTTCTCGTCCGGCATCTTCCTCTGGCCTCTTCTCCGCTTCGTCCTCCACATGATCCGCCTCAGTGGGAGTCTTCCGCTGTGTCAGGCTTCTGTTCAGGTGACAGTTCTTATATAACTGAGAAGAGGCCACCCGGTGACCCCGCCCCCCTCTGACACATGGGGACTTCCCTATGGCTTTCCCCGTGTTAGGGGTCACCTGTTTGTGACTCTGCCCCCTCTGACAACACGGGGAAAGCCATAGGGAAGTCCCCGTGCGTCAGAGGGGGGCGGGGTCACCAGGTGGTGTCACCTGAACAGAAGCATCACACAGCGGAAGACGAAGAGGAGAAGATGCCGGACAAGAAGACCGGAGGAAGAAGCGGGAGAAGAAGAAGAACACCACCGAAGGAAGACCAGAAGAAAGAAGATGGAAGAAGAAGCGGGGAAAGAAGAAGAAATTGTATTTTCAAAAATTTTCAAAAAACCGTCTCGTCTTTTTTAACCTTTTTGACACTTTTTTTGTGAAATGTTAGGGGTACATTTGTACCCCATTACCAATTCACACAGGGGGGGCCAGGATCTGGGGGTCCCCTTGTTAAAGGGGGCTTCCAGATTCAAATAAGCTCCCCGCCCGCAGACCCCCACAACCACCGGGCAAGGGTTGTGGGGATGAGGCTCTTCTCCCCATCAAAATGGGGACAAGGTGCTTTGGGGGGCCGCTACCCCAAAGCACCCTCCCAATCCTGAGGGCATGTGGCCTGGTACGGTTCAGGAGGGGGGACGCTCTCTCGCACCCCCTCTTTTCCTGCGGCCTGCCAGGTTGCGTGCTCGGATAAGGGTCTGGTATGGATTTTTGGGGGGACCCCACACCATTTTTTTTTCAATTTTGGCGTGGGGTTCCCCTTAAAAACCACACCAGACCTGAAGGGTCTGGTATGGAATTTGGGGGGACCCCCACGCATTTTTTTTACATTTTGGTTCGGGGTTCCCTTGTGGGGAAATCCCATGCCGTTTTTATCAATGAACTTTTATGTGTATTGCCGGACTGACAATTCATTATAGCCGGCGCTATTGCTAGTACTTTCAAACTTTTTTTCCGTTAGAAATGCCATTTTGCACTCGGACTGTTCTAAACACGGGAAACATGCGCCACTTTACAGGCATACTATAGACCCCCCCCAGGTACGAAATTTAAAGGAATATTACACTTTTATTGTTTCACTTTAAGAAACGAAATAGGTGTAGCGCTAATATCGGAATGAGTAAAATAGCCTGAGAAGACAATTACATCATCATAATAAACTCTCAGCCTGCTTGTCTCCTTTCTCAACTTTTTTTGTTGAGAAAGGAGACAAGCAGGCTGTAAGAGAAAATACCTGCAGAACTGGAGCAGACACAACCAGAAGAGGAATGTACACTGTGGGAGATGGCAAGGGAAGGTGATGCTGTGGTTTTGGACTGACTGATGGCACAGCGGAGAAGTGGACATCACGCCTGAGGAACATACTGGTGGACAGACCATCTTAAGATTTTCCTACAGTCTTTACGGAAATCCATCAGTTGCTCTCCATTCAAGCTTGTTTGACCCAATTGAGCGTACGCTTTTTTGGGTCCAAACGTTCCGGTAAGCCTCTCCAATATCGCTGGTGGTGTTCCTTTCATCATAGATGTTACGTGCACATTGATACACTTATGGAGCCATATTTGTATTGAGGACTATCACTTTTTTATAGGAGTCACAAATTCACTGAGGACTTTCATTTTGTTGAATGCACCTTCTCTGCTGATGATCCGCTTTTTTGAGTTTATTATGATGATGTAATTGTCTTCTCAGGCTATTTTACTCATTCCAATATTAGCGCTACACCTATTTTGTTTTTTGATTTATGCACATATCCTACTGGCTGTGTTAGCTGCTTATTTTTTAGGGCAGCGCAGAATTATTTGTTTTATTTTGATTGTTTCATTTTAAGCATTATTAAAATCACTGCTCCCGAAAAAATGGCCGTTTTTAAAACTTTTTTTTTTTGAACTGATACATGTCCCATGGGGCAGGTCCCAGGTCCCCAAACACTTTTTATGACAATAACTTGCATATTAACCCTTAAAATTTGCACTTTTTGATTTCTCCAATAGACAATTTACTATAGCCGAAAATTCACCATGGACGCTATTACTTCATGACTTTTTTATTCCCTTTAGAAATGTCATTTTGTTGTCAGACTATTCTAAACACAGGAAAAAAGCACCACTTTACATGCATACTATAGAAACACCCCAGGTACGAAATTTAAAGGAATATTACACTTTTATTGTTTCACTTTAAGCATTATTAAAATCACTGCTCCCGAAAAAACTGACGTTTTTAAAACTTTTTTTGCATTGATACATGTCCCCTGGAGCAGGACACGAGTCCCCAAACACTTTTTATGACAATAACTTGCATATTAACCTTTAAAATTAGCACTTTTGATTTCTCCCATAGACTTTTAAAGGGTGTTCCGCGGCTTTCGAATTTGCCGCGAACACCCCAAAATTTTCGCTATTCGACGAACGGGCGAACAGCCGATGTTCGAGTTGAACTCCTGCTCGACCTGAACATAAAGCCCATCCCTAATCAGTAGGTCTAGTAACACTTTATTTTTAGTTGGTGCGTCTACCATCTGACCCATGAAATTGTCCTGCAAGACATTTAGGAACTGGTGAGCGGAGTGGTTCCCTCCACACAGTCTATGTCTGGATAATTAAAATCCCCCATTATGATGACACTTCGAATCCTTGCTGCTAATCCAAATTGTGATAGGAGGTCCACCTCTGCCTCCTCCCTCAGGTTAGAGGGCCTATAGCATACTCCCAGTATTATTTTCCCCTTAGCTTCATGCCTTTGGAGCTCTACCCATAAGGATTCCACCTCCTCTCTAGCTCCCTTAGTGAGATCTTCTCTCACATTGTACATTATTCTTGATATATAGACATACCCCTCCCCCTTTTTTACCCTCTATATCCCTGCAATAAAGGGAATACCCTTGAATGGTTGCCAGCCAATCAAGAGAGCTGTTGAACCAGGTCTCTGAATTCCCCACAAAATCCAAATCCTTCTCGTACAACAGTATCTCTAGTTCATCCATCTTGTCCGCCAGGCTCCTGGCATTGGTGAACATGCCACATAGTTTAAACACATTGCGATCGCATGAGAAGTCGGCCCAGTCCTCCAGGAGCACAAGCCCCTCCTTACTACACCAGCTCCTCAGCCACTTTTATACTTCCCTAATCCCCCTCTGCCTTTCTGGTGTGGCTCAAGGTACCGGTAGTATTCCTGAGAATACTACCTTGGAGGTTCTTTTCCTCAATTAAGCTCCCAAGTCCCTAAAATTGTTCTTTAGGACACTCCATCTTCCTCTTACTTTGTCATTGGTGCCAACGTGCACCATGACAGCCCGGTCTTCCCCAGCCCCTCCCAGTAATCTGTCCACCAGATCCGTGATGTGCCGAACCCGAGCGCCTGGTAGACAGCATACAATTTGGCGCTTCAGGTCTTTGTCACAGATTGCCCTCTCTGTCCTTCTAAGAATTGAGTCCCTTACCACCAGAATCTGTCTATCCTTTCCCTTCGCTCCCCCCACTCTCACTGGAGGAGTTCTTACCCTGGCAACTAGGAGAGTCCCTCAGCTCCAACAGTGCTGGTCCCTGACTGGTTTCACCAATGTCACTCAATTGAGCGTACTTATTGGGATGCTCCAGCCATGGATTGGCCTCCCTGGCTCTTCCCCCTGTTAGGGGCAACTCTTAAACAAGTTGCTTTAAGTTTATATTGCTTTGTCAAATTATTGCTTCTATAGGAATTAAGACACAGAGTCAGAAATCCGTGCATCAGTTCTGAGCATAAAGGACTGCTCCCTTTACTTCTTTCAAAGGCCTTTTATAGGCAATTATACAAACAATAGCATCAGCACCACCCCCACACAGGGCAAGGGTAAACAACAACAGGAGTCACCTGGGCTACAAGCACAAGCTCCAACACCATGGCAATACAGATACAAGGCAACAAAAGCAGCTTCAATCGAGTTCAGCAGCCAAAGGTTACATTCATAACAGATTTACACGTAGGCATTATATTAAGTGAGAACTCTAAATTAAATCCCTGACCTTATCAATTTCCCCCTTTGACATCATCATCTCCCTCCCCCTGGGTCCTCATGAATAAGTTCTAGTCAGTTTTTCCCCAGAGTCCTTTCCCTGACTGCGAGTTGTCAGAGGGGTAGAACCCATTCCCCTAGGTATTACCAACATCTTAAAATTCAAGAAGAGGAGTTTTATAGGAGTAGGGTGATGTCAATACACATTTATCGGTATGCCCTGTCTATTCTCCTAATTTTCCTATTTATTTTCCTGTATACACATATATTTGAGATTGTAAGTGATATTAATATTAGAATATTAATTACCATTGGACTTAACCAGTGAAAGGTATTGGTTGCTGTAGAAGACATTCCACTGAATATATCCCACCAATGTGGTGCAGTATCCTGTTGTATCTCTGAGGAAAGATGCACTAGTCTACCTTTGTCAATTATTGCGGATACAAGGTTATTCTGTAGGGTATGTTCTAGTGTTTCTATGTGTTGTCTTAACAACTCTGATTGTTCCAAAACCTGTTTTAGTGGGTCTAAAGAAATTATAAAGGGTGTAGTGTCAGTGAGATTATGTACCTCATAGACTGAAGAGAATATCTTATCGGCGTCTGGTTCAAAAAGATAGGTGTCGTTACCCCATTGTAATATTTTAATCTTCTTTATACATCCCGCAAATGGCGCCGATTTATTTAATGCTGACATGGTGCGGTTATCATTAGTAATGATACAAATATGCTGGGGTCCTATTTCTATGAATCTATTGTTCACATTTATCGGTGTTCTTTGCATTTTGCATATGCTAGTTTGGTATTTTAACAAGCAAGGTTCATATACTGGGGAACTTCTGCCACATACCATTCCCTTATTAGTTCCTTCACATAGAGTTAAATCATGGGTTCTGTTTCCTTTATCTACATATTTCCCATATATTTCTGGATACCAAAACTCGTCTTTAATTACTAGTGGCATGACCACTATTTTACACATTTCCATTACATCTGCTACCCGGTATGCTTCAAACCTTCCTACACACCATTTCTCCTCACATTCTATCTTATCCCCTTTTACTTGGAACCATACACCATCGTCAGTTAAACCCTTAAAATATTTCATCCAGGTATGATAATTTCCCAACTGTAGTTCAGTCCTGGCCCTATTTATTTGTATATGATAGGATAAGAGGTTAAAAGAGCACTGTGTGAAATTTACAAACTATTGACTTTGATTCCACAGCTGGAGCTCTGCTCCTATCGTGTGATTTATTAACCCTCCCAAAAATTGTAATAGGGGTATTTCTTGCAGTTGGGTTTCAAAAGTGGTGGGTAACCATTTGCTTGTGATAGTCAAGCTGTCAGCTATGTGTCCCCCTGCATGCTTCCATCTGTTGTTCATTTCTTCTATCTCGACCGAGTTTAAAATTCCCATCCCTGTACCTGTCAGTCCCAATAGTGTGTCGTACCATTCTCGTTTATACCTACACTCCGGTATCGGGGGGAAAGGTGATGTTGAATTTTATTTTTGTTTTCTGTTGTGATGTTGATACATTTATGCAAGTGTTTGGTACGGGTGCTAATATGGAAGATTCAATTATTGGCGTTACTTCTTCCTCCATTTGTATGTGAAACCCATAGGTCTGTGCATACCAGTACCACCCATCAACTCTCTCTTCCCTCCACCAAGATGCAGAGAGGAAAGTACTGGATTGATTAACGGTAATATCTGTCAGATTAAACATCCCTTCTGATATATTTTCCCCCCCTGCTATTGTGGTTAATATTTGGTACATTTGTCCTACCACCCGTTCCCGGGCTTGTTTCCACGTCTGTGAAAGGGATATTTTATGGCACCTATGATTTTTATTGTTATTGAAAGGAAAGCTCATATTGTCATTCCACTGGAAGGTTATAGTTACTTCTGAGAATGGGTCCGCCTGTATCCATGCAATACCTACATCTATATGAAATGGTCGCCTGTGTCCTTTAACAGTGTAATTACCTACATTATAATCCTTATTCATCTCATATCCTGAATCATTTGCTACTTTAGGATCATCTATAGCCCATTCGAAAGTTGTTGTTTCCTCTACTTCAAGTACATTAATACCAGGAGTCCATGCATATATTTGTAAAACAACAATCTTCAACAAAAAATATGTAAGTAGATATTTCATCATGTTTTCTTGGGTTGTTTCTTGCAATGTGATGCGTGTATCCAGGTAGGTTTTCCTTCCAGCTTTACTGAGGTGGCTGTGGTCAAGAGTACTTGGTAAGGACCTTCAAACCTGGATTCCAATGTCTTTCTGGTGTGTTTCTTTACGTATACATAATCCCCTGGTAGCAGCGTATGTGTACCTGTTATTGAATTAGGGTCTGGAAGAGAAGAATACACACTTTTGTGGATATTAGTTAGACGTTGTTGTAATTGTATCACATATGCAGTCAAACTATCACATTGCAATTCCATACTCTGTGGAAAGTATAAACCTAATCTAGGTGCATTCCCAAAAAGTATTTAGTATGGGGGATAATCCTGTTTTTCCTGTTGGAGTGTACCTTATAGAGAATAAAGCCAGAGGCAGGCATTCTGGCCAAGGCTTGTTTAACTCTTGCATGGCTTTTTGTAATTTTAGCTTTATTGTCCCATTTACTCTCTCCACTGATCCTGAACTCTGTGGGTGGTAAGGGGTGTGGAAACTTTGTTGAACCCCTAACATGGTCATCACATTCTGCATGATTTCTCCTGTAAAGTGTGTCCCCCTATCTGATTCTATGGTTTCAGGAAGACCAAACCTAGGTATTAACTCAGTGATCAGTTTCTTAGCTGTGGCTTTAGCTGTAGCTGATTTTACTGGATAACTTTCGGGCCAACCTGAGAATAAATCGATACACACGAGGACAAATTCAAAGGGGCCGCTCTTTGGCATTTGTATGTAATCAATTTGCAGTCTCTGGAAGGGGTATTGGGCCCGGACCTGGTGTTTTCGTGGGGTTTTCACTTTCTGTCCTGGGTTATTCAGGAGACAGATTTGGCAGGCTGCACAGTAGTTTCTTGCAGTGCTACTGAATCCAGGGGCGAGCCATCCTTGGTTCACAATCCTATACATGGAATTGGAACTGACGTGTGTGGGTAGGTGAACTGGCGCTGCCATTGCTGGGTACAGAGAGGCAGGTAGGCATATTTTGCCTCCTTCCCTCCATACATTGTCAAGGTCTGGTGCTGCTCCCATCCTGACCCACTTATCTTTCTCGCTCTCCCCTGCTTGCTCCTGTAATTTACTCAGCTGCTGCCATGTTGGTTCTGGGATACTCACCTCTACCGCTGCTAAGGTCTCAGGGCTTCCTTCCCCTAGAGCTGCCTGTTTTGCAGTCAAATCTGCAAATGCATTTCCTTTTGCCTCAATTGTTTTTGCGCTCGTGTGTGCCGCTATCTTCATGATGGCCACTCGTTTAACCTTTTGAAGATTGTTCAGGACTCTCTTAATCCCTTCTCCATGTTTTACAGGTGTACCTGCTGCTGTCAGATAACCTCTAGCCCTCCATATATGGCCATAGTCGTGCGCTACACCATAAGCGTAGGCAGAGTCAGTGTAAATATTTCCTTCTCGTCCTTTTAAGTATTCTAGGGCTTGTTCTAAAGCTTTTAATTCTGCTTCCTGTGCTGACATGTGAGCTGGTAAGGCCTGTGCTTCAATCACCCGGGTATCAGTCACTACAGCATACCCTGTGTGATATTTACCTTTGTCATCAGCAAACCTGCTACCATCTATATACAAGGTGTGCTCAGTGTTTAAAATTGGTGTATCTGTAACGTGTGGGAATCCCATTGTCACCTGTTCCATGAGCTGAAAACAATCGTGTTCATCTACCTCTTTAAACAAAAGAGTGTCAGTGTCCTCATTTCTTTTCTCACTAGTACTATTAGTACTATCATTCCCCCTTGCCAAATCCTGTGACTGAAGAGGCAAAAAGGTGGCCAAATTTAAGGTTGTACAGCGCTAAAAAGTGACATTTGGAGGTAAGAGTAAAGTACACTGTAACCTTAATTGCCTAGCCATTGAAATGTGTTTGAGCTGTTCCTGAGACAAGATTGCATGTATGTCATGTGTGGTGTGCACTACGACTGGATTATCTAGAACAATTTCTGATGATTTATCTATGATAATTGACACTGCTGCTACCGCCCGTACACAAGACGGTGAACCTCTGGACACTGGATCTAACGCCGCAGAAAAGTAAGCGACTGGTCTTTGTTTTACATGTGCCTGTGTCAGAACACCTGTGGCGTGTCCAGTGATCTCAGCAACGTACAGGTTAAATATCTTGGTGTAATCTGGTATACCAATAGCCGGGGCAGAAATCAACAACTTTTTCAAAGTGATGAACGATTCATAAGCTACTTCTGTAAGCATATACGGTACAATTTTCAAACAATCGTATAATGGCTGCATCAAAGCGCTAGCATGTGGTATCCACTGTCTACAATATGACACGATACCTAAAAACATATGCAATTGTTTGAAATTCCGTGGGGGTAACATTCCCTTTATCACTTGAACCCTCTCCTCAGTGAGATGTCTCGTACCCTGTGATATACAATGTCCCAAAAAGATAACTTTCTCCTGACACACTTGCAACTTTTTCTTATTAACCTTGCAACCTTTTTCTGCCAAAAATCGCAACAAATTAAGGGTGGTGGCCAAACAAGTTTCCTTGTCAGGGCAGCATAACAATAAATCATCCACATATTGTAACAATACACAGGAATCTGGTGGTACCCATTCTCCCAACACCGTTTGCAATGCTTGCGAATACAAGGTAGGTGAATGCGCCATACCCTGAGGTAGGCGTGTCCAGGTTAGTTGCCGATTTTTGATTGAAAATGCGAACCAAAGTTGGCATTCTTCAGCAAGCGGGACGGAAAAGAAAGCGTTCGCTAAATCTATAACCATAAAGTACATACTGGTTGATGGTATTTGTGACAGTAATGTATGTGGATTGGGTACTAAAGGTGTCATCGGGGCTAGTATTTTGTTGACCGCTCTAAGGTCTTGGACCATTCTATACTTAACCGGACTACCGGCTACTGATTTCTTTTTAACCGGGTACAAGGGAGTGTTTGCCGGTGATTTTACCTCTTTTAGAACTCCACTTTTTAAGAAGGATTGGACCTGCATTTCTATGGCCGCCTCTTGGGGTGCACTGAGTGGATACTATTTTTGTTGGAGAAGCACCGCTCCTGGAATCAGCTGTAGGGTAACCCGAGGTATGGGCAAAAGTCCAACATCAGCTGGATGTTTCTCCCATAGTTCTACTGGAAGGCACGACAAAATCTGATCTAAGTCTAAAGGAGGTGGGCTGGACAATTCTGATTCCTCCTCTAGGTATTGTATCAGGTTACACATCTCCATGTGTTCTTGATTATCCCCTATAGCTAAGGTGACAGTGCCATCTGGGTGATAGGTAATGTTAGCTCCTATTTTATGCAAAATGTCAGCTCCTAACAAATTAGTGGGGGCTCCTCTGGATACCAGAATGCGTGAAAGGAACATATGGTTTCCTACTTTAACTTTCAGAGGTTTTGTAAGCGGGGCGTCGGCTAAAATGCCATCATATCCAGTTATTAGTAAAGTGTCAGGTGATTTTTGGCCAGGGAGTAGTTCAGAGTCAGAAAGTAACGAGCATGAAGCTCCTGTATCGACTAAACAAGAGATTTTCTTATTACCAACCGTTATATTTGTCTTAAGCATTGTTGTTTTGGATTTTTCTAAAACCGGGGCGAGTCATGATATGACTATTTTTGTTGTCCCTGGGCTGGTTCCTTCTCTGATTAACTGGAGAATCAACACCTTCCTCTCCTTCATCCCTTATTCTTTTCCTACAGTTGCGTCTGATGTGACCAATCTTGTTACAGTAGTGACAGGTAAGGGGTTTGCGAAAGGAACCTCTACCTTGCTCTTGGGAACCCCCGAGTGCATTGATAGCATGAGATTTCCTCCCTTTGGTTTCTGCTAAGTCCGCCTCTATGCCTTGCGCTTTTTGTAACAACGTCCCTCTATCTCTAGTTGCCCTCCACTCTGGTGTGCAGGCTTTCAGTCTCTCACTTATCTGGGAAAATGGAGATAGAAAGCGGGACTTTGTGTGAGGCGTGTTGGTGAATAGGTTTAAGAGGGGATATCTAAGGTGGATCCTGTAACGAGTGATGATACCCACAACATATATTACAGGCAAAATGATATGTATTTTAATACAAAAGAAAAATTATAAAACAGAATACATAATAAAAAAATATACATTTGGACTACGATGAGGCATGTTAACATACGTCAGTTTACAGACATGATTGGAATAATAGTAGCACATATACAAGTCATAATAAGATGGTATAGTACATGATACAGTGAATAAAAGTATGCATCAATAGATGTTAACTCTACGCGTTTCTTGGCTTGAAACCAATCGTCAGGAGTCTGATGCAGAGTAGCTGCATTGAAAAAATGACTATGTGTCAGTAAAAGTGTGGGGAAAACGGACACATGAAACTGCAAATTTGTTTTAATATACTCACAAAACATGCATGGGTGGATAATACCCCATACATTATGGTGCAATGTTGGTCCGGGTATACTGAATCTCCCCCGGAGTTGAGGCAGAGAGCACGCTCCAAAGGACCGTCGGCCCCGACCGACAAAATGGCCGGAGCATCTGCAAGGGCCACCAAGCGGGAACAGGTGACGAGGCCCAGGGAATGGGAAAAACACTGGGAATGAAAAGAGGATGTGTGAGTGTGAGTGACATAGGTGAAAGGTAGGTGATAAGTGTGGAAAGAAGGACAAAAGATAGAGACCAAAGTGTGCATAGATAAAGAAATGTGAATAACCCATGACCAAGGGGAGAAGTGTGTGAGGCAAAAAAGTGAGTGTGCAAAATAGGAAGCCACTGCAGGTGTCAGTGGAGAAATGTGAGGGTGTACAGGGAGATTACCTGTGGTGAGACTGCCGGGCCAGGTGACGTGCCCCAAGGAGACATGATGAGCGCTCGAGGTGCCCGGCCAGTGACGGCCGTTATAAAGCCGAGGGCCAGGGGCGCGCTCACGCCAAGGTCATGGGCGGGCATGGTGACGTGATGGGGGGCGGGCAGCCAGGAAGATCGTGCGGCCACCCCCCAACCCCACAGCGTCAAAGCCCTAGTTGGTGATTCACCAAGGGTACTCCGCCTCCGGCAACCGGAGGCGGGACCTGGGAGTCATGACGCCGATGCGTCGAGGCCGGGGCCCGCCCCCGTCAAGGGTGGGACGGGTGGCGGGTCATGGACTGGGCGCAACGCAACCCCGGGGAAGGACCAGATAGATCCCGTCACCAACTGCATCAGAAGGGTAGTAGAAACATAATATGCATGATCGATGAAAATAAAATGTAAATATTATGGAAAAAATAAAAAATAAAATAAAATAAATGAAAAAATAAAAAATAAATAAAAAGAAAAACAGAATAAGCAAGCCTTATGAAGGCGAGTAATCTCCCCTTTGTGGGCAGAGAAAATAACATAATAGCCACAGAATCTTGCAATGAAAAGAATCATTAAGCAAGAGAGTGTGGAAGTAATTGGCTATAGCTCTGAATAATGTGTGGTATGACGCTTATATACCATTACCAACTAATGCTCCTACTATTACTCCTACTACAGAAGCAGAACCCACCCTTCGGGAAATACTACAAGCGGTTAATATGTGCAAAACATCATTGGAGGGTTTAAGCTGCCAAATTAAAGAGGTTAAAGAGGAACTATTATTAATAAAGCAAGAGCTACAAAGGGCAGTGGAGAGGATAACAGCTTTGGAGGGAAGGGTGAGCCAAATGGAAGATGATGTATTTCCTCTACAGCAAGATGTTAAAATTATGAAGGATCAACTGGGCAGATTTACTGAGAAAATGGATGACATGGAAAACCGTTTAAGAAGGGACAATGTAAGGGTAGTGGGGCTCCCAGAAGGGTGCGAGGGGCATAACTCTATTGTTTTTTTGGAAGGTTGGCTCAATGAAATATTTGGAAGAGAAACATTTTCTTTACAGTTTGCGATTGAACGGGCTCACCGGGTCCCCTTCAGGGCCCCGCCTCCTGGAGGCCGCCCCAGGTCTCTATTAATGAAGCTCCTGAATCATTATGACAAAATAGTGTTACTGCGTAAAGCCAGAGAAAAGGGGCCTATTTTTTACAAAGGAGCTAAAATTTCTTTTTTCCCGGACTTCTCACCGGAGTTGCAGAGACGCAGGGAGGGGTTTGTGGAGATCAAACGCATCTTACAAAAATTCGAAGTAAAATACGCTCTATTGTACCCAGCTAGGCTACGGGTAGAGGCAGATGAGGAGGTTCTCTTTTTTGATTCCCCGACAGGAGTAACACGCTGGTTTGAAGGAAACAAACAGAGACTGAAATGCAAGGAGAGGAGCCAAGTGAGCTAAGATACCTGTTATGAAGATTTGGGACGATGGGAAGAACTATGGGCTTGGCAAAGGGTGGTAGTAGGAATTTGTACGTTAAGCAGGATGAGAGAAGGGGATGGTATTACACTTAAAATTTGGCACATGAGTACTTCTTTAGCAGTGGGTGGGGGGAATATGGTTAGAGTGGGTATGGCACAGGGAGTGGATGAAGTGGTCACGATTAGAGCCCCTAGGGCGAACCTGGTAAGGTGGGGGAAGGGTGGGGGTGGGAGATTGTTGGGGTGGGCGGTTTGGGGGGGGGGGGGATGGATGGGAGGCGGGGTGTATGGAGATTTGTAAAATCAAAACAGAGTGAAAATAGAACACATTTAGTAGTCGAGGGGGAATGTAAGGGGATAGGGGAAAGGGATCCAGGTTTGAAAACAAGTGTGGTAGACAATAAAGGAAAATGGAAGATAAGGGGGAACACATGGAATGTCACTAGAATTATAGTATTAGTAAGAATAGTAGGTTAAGTCATGTGGGCATTAAAGCACAGAGTGCAACCATGGGCCATGGGGTGTCTGTTTTTTATTTTATTTTTTTATTTTTTTTTCTCTCTCTTTTCTTTTTTCTTCTTTTTTCTCTCTTTCTTTTTTTTTTTTATATAATGCACTTCACGGCAAAAGTAGTGGGGTTTTTTCTTTTGTTTTTTAAGAGTAGGGAGTCACAAAAGATATAGAGGATTTTTGCACAATATATTGTATTAAGCCTAAAGCTGGGTTTCCCGGTTTCTTCTCGTTTTGTTTTTTTTTTTTTTTTCTTCTTTCTTTTTCTTTGGTATGCATAGCATGGGGTTTATAAGAATTGCCTCCCGCTCCTCGCCCCTTTGATGCAGTCTAGGGTTTTTAAGATAGGCTCCTGGAATATACGGGGGATGGGGAACCCAAACAAGAGATCGGCTATCTTCTCGCTGTTGGAAATGAGGGGGGTGGACCTGGTCTGCTTACAGGAAACCCACTTAACAAAGGATACGACAAAATATTTGCAAAATAGGAGGTTTCAGGCCCAATTCCACTCGGCCTACTCCTCGTATTCTAGAGGAGTGAGTATACTGGTGAAAAGAGGTGTGGTGTTCTCCTGTCGGCAGACCAGTATAGATGACATGGGCCGATATATTTTCCTGCATTGTTTAATAGAAAATAGAATGTATGTCTTAGCTAACATCTACATCCCCCCACCTTTTAATCTTGAAGTGTTGTACAAGCTAATGGAATTTATGGTAGACAAAATGGACACCCCGGTTGTAGTCGTAGGGGACCTTAACGAGGTGACAAACATAGCACTGGATAGATTCCCACCAAGAGCTCAAACATGCAACCTAGTAGAGGGCCGTCTAGGCCAGTTTTTGGCGGAGGCAGGATTGATAGATGTGTGGAGGCTTCGGAATCCCGAAATAAGACAATACTCCTGTTTCTCGGCCTCCCATTCTACCCTCTCCAGGATAGATCTGACCCTCGGGAATACAGAAGTGTTGCCGTTAATAAAAGATGTAGCATACCTCCCGAGAGGGGTCTCGGACCATTCACTGATGGTGGTTTCAGTGAATATAGGGGGTAGGGTGTCCCGGGGACCCTGGAAACTGAATTCATATTGGCTGGAGTTAATAGGAGAACCAGAGAGGATAATAATAAAGCTAGAAGAATTTGTAAGATTTAATGCAGGTTCAACTACAGGGGGTATACAATGGGATACCCTGAAGGCATTCCTTAGGGGTATACTGATCCAGGGGGTGGCAGGTGTCAAGAAAAAATCAAAAGAGTGGGAGGAAGGGATTAGGAGGGATGTGGAGATGGCAGAGAAACAATTCCTGGAGGATCCATCCCCAGAGAGGCAGAAACAGTGGGAGGACAAACAAGAGTCTTACAGAATGACAGTATTAAGGAGGGGGGAGAATAAGCTACTTTTTCAGAGACAACGAGCCTTTGTGGAAGGAGAAAGCGTGGGACGCATGTTAGCCTACCTAGTGAAAACCAACTCCTCCTCTTCAACAATTCCTGTAATTAGGACCTTAGATGGTGGGATCTCTTCTCATAGTTCAGAGATCACGGACACATTTGGGAAGTATTATGAAAACCTGTATAGGTCACAGGGGATGGGAAGAGAGGAGGATATGGATAAATTCTTTAGTAATATGCCAATCCCTAGTGTTACAGAGGAGGACAAAGAGAGATTGGACGCACCAATAACTCTAGCTGAATTAGGGCAAGCGGTGAATGGAATGGCAAATCATAAATCTCCGGGGCCAGATGGTCTCCCGGTTGAGATCTATAAGCATTACGGGAAAATCATGTTACCAGAATTACTTAAAACTCTGAATTGGGCATTAAAGGCGGGGAGGTTGCCCGACTCTATGACCGAAACTACCATTATTCTGCTCCACAAAGAAGGGGGGGACCCGTTGGAGCCGTCGGCATATAGGCCAATATCTTTGTTGTGTACGGACGCCAAGATCCTGGCAAGGGTATTGGCGTCCAGACTTAACAAAATCATTTGTAAACTAATACACCCTGACCAAACGGGATTTATCCCCCACAGGACTACCAGTATGAACATAAGGAGGGCATATATGAATCTCCAGACACCGACAGAGAATACGGGGTCAAGAGCCGTGGCGTCCCTAGATATAACTAAGGCCTTTGACAGCCTGGAATGGAATTATCTCTGGTGGGTTCTGGAAGAATTTGGACTAGGTCCCGTTTTTATAAAATGGGTAAAAATACTGTATAACGGTCCGAGTGCGAAGATTAAGGTTAACAATGAATATTCACAAAAAATCTGTCTAGAAAGAGGGACGAGGCAGGGGTGTCCTCTGTCCCCCCTCCTCTTTGCTCTTGCTATGGAGCCACTAGCAATCTACATCAGGTCCTGTCCTAGAGTGAGGGGGTTTATGAGAAGAACAGGAGAGGAGAAGATTGCCCTGTATGCCGATGATGTCCTACTGTTTCTTGGAGACGCTGAGGACTCCCTTAGGCAGGTAATGGATATAATGGAGAGGTTTGGTAATTTGTCAGGATTAGTGGTGAACTGGAAGAAATCGGCACTCCTGCCCATAGATATACCTAATATGTCTGTGTCATCGGGAATCCCCCAGCTGAAAGTGGTTGCTACAATACGATACCTGGGTATAGACATGACAAAGGATCCCAAGCATTATATAGAAGATAACCTAGCCCCATTATTGGTTAAATTTAAGCGTAAAATAGATATCTGGAACCGGCTTCCCCTATCAGTGGCAGGGAGAGGTAACCTAATTAAGATGATCTGGCTGCCCCAGCTACTGTATTTGTTACATAACACACCGGTGTGGGTAAATAAAAAATGGTTCAAGAAAATTGATACTTTATTTAGGGAGTTGTTGTGGAAAAGGGGTAAGGCTAGGATAAGTCTCCAGAGTTTACAGCTGCCAATTAAGGAAGGGGGAATGGCACTCCCGCATCCAAGATGTTATTTTCTCGCGGCACAGCTGCAGCATATAAGTGACGGAAGAGTAGATAGAGGCTTGCTGACCCAGGGGGCGCCACACAAGACAGTGGTGGAGGCATTGGAGGCTGACTCTTTTCTCGAGAGAGGCCCCACAATTAGGATGTTAACAAAGGTCTGGAAGGCAGTAAAGAACCTAATGGGCTATGTTGGGTTTACAGAATATGCCCCCCTGTGGCATAATAGGAACCTACAGGAGGTGGTGGCCATGGGGGAGTTTAAGGAGTGGGAGAGATGGGGTATAAACAGGCTATCCCAGCTATATAAAGGGAACGTATTAAAATCCTTTGGGGAACTTCAAACTGAAAACGGAATCCCAAAGCAAACCTTTTTTAGATACTTACAGATGAGATCTGCCCTGGCTGCCCAGTTTAGGATGCATCCTTTAGTATGGAGCGAGGCCGCATTGCTTCAGAAAGTGGTTAAACCTAAAATAAAGGGATTTATTTCGGAAATATATGCACAGCTGTGCGTTAAAAGTACTGTAAGGCCAGAGAGCCTTGGGTGTAGGGAGGGATGGGAGATGGATGTTGGGAAACTATCGGATGGACAATGGAGGAAAATATTGGAGATCGGGCAACTGGTCTCGGTATCCCCTGCGCAGAGAGTTTCCCACTTAATGCTGGTACATAGGGCATATTACACTCCAAAAAAATTATTTAGATGGGGATTAAGATCAGACGCTAAGTGCCCTAGATGTGGGGGGGAGGGAGACCTAATACACATGGTCTGGAGATGCCCCAAGTTATTCCGGTACTGGACAGGGGTAGTGGAGGCCATTAGCAGCAGGTGGGGGATTCCTCTGGAAACAGAGGCCAGACTATGTATTCTGGGTGATAGAACTTGGGGACAGGAGGAGACAACTCTAAAAACAGCAGTTTTGAGGTGCCTGTATCAAGCCCGGAAGTTGATTATGCAAAGATGGCAGACCGTAGCACCCCCGACGGTGGAAGAATGGGTAAAAACAGTAAATGAGATCATTTGGAAGGAGAGAGGCCTATATATTAGAAGAGGAAATATAAAGAAATATGAAAAGATGTGGAACCCCTGGTTGATAAGTATAGGTTGTAAGGAATAACTGAAAGAGCTCGGGATCCCGGATGGGATGGGAGGAGGTGGGAGGGGGGGAGGGAATAGGTAGTAGGGGTAGATAAAATGGACATGATTTGTTTAGATGGTTTCTTTCTATATGAATTGGAGGATGTCTCCACATGCCTGTTGATAGATGTGTAAATTTTATGAAATGTATTTTATAATGAATTGTTAATAAAGAATACTTAAATAAAAAAAAAAAAAAAAAGAGATAACATAATGCCAATAGATTATATATATATATGTATATATATATATGTGTATATGTGTATGTATATATATATATATATGTATATGTGTGTATATGTATATATATATATGTGTGTATGTGTGTATATATATATATATATATATAATTTTTTTTTTTTTTTTTTTCCCCCCAAGAAATATAACATTTTATGCTTGCTGAAATAGCACGTGTGTGGGGAAAAAAGGAAAAACATACAGTAAAACCTTGGTTTGAGAGCGTTTTGCAAGACAAGCTAAATTTTTAAATGAATTTTGACTTGATATACAAGCAATGTTTTGATAAAGGAGTAGTGTCATGTCACAGCTGAGTGTGGAAGAGAGGAGGGGCGCCTCTGGGCGTAGCGATATGGTTGCATTTGATGAGGGTACAACTCACATGGTTGAGGATTGAGACAGGGGGGTCTGGGTGTGCGGGGGTCCGGGGTGGGGCTGTCCGCGTGGACCGTCCTCCTCACCGCCATCTGCGTCATCCCTTCCACGCTGTGCGCCACAAGCAGTTCAAGCCATGCTTTCAAATCACTCTACTGCAGGATAGTCTTCCCGGTCGCGATTGCAGACTGACAGCGGTGGGAGCAGCGGTGCGGAGGGCGGTCTGTGTGGACGGCTTTGCCCCGGATGCCTGCATATTTGGATGTGCCTCTTTTGGTCATCAACCATGTGAGTTGTTAAATGTTGTACCTTCACTGGATGTGGCCATGTTGCTGCATTTGGAGGGCGCCTCTCTTCTCTTTTATACTGTGTAGCTCCTGAGATGGAATTTGCTTCTAATCCCCTTGTGGAGGTTTCCATTTGCTATAATCTTTTTATACGGGCTATAAACTGAAGGATTTATGAATAAATGGTTGGGGAACTAGAAAAAAAGAAAAGAAAAAAAAAAAAAAAAAAAAAAGTGTGGAAAGAAGGACAAAAGATAGGGACCAAAGTGTGCATAGATAAAGAAATGTGAATAACCCATGACCAAGGGGAGAAGTGTGTGAGGCAAAAAAGTGAGTGTGCAAAATAGGAAGCCACTGCAGGTGTCAGTGGAGAAATGTGAGGGTGTACAGGGAGATTACCTGTGGTGAGACTGCCGGGCCAGGTGACGTGCCCCAAGGAGACATGATGAGCGCTCGAGGTGCCCGGCCAGTGACGGCCGTTATAAAGCCGAGGGCCAGGGGCGCGCTCACGCCAAGGTCATGGGCGGGCATGGTGACGTGATGGGGGGCGGGCAGCCAGGAAGATCGTGCGGCCACCCCCCAACCCCACAGCGTCAAAGCCCTAGTTGGTGATTCACCAAGGGTACTCCGCCTCCGGCAACCGGAGGCGGGACCTGGGAGTCATGACGCCGATGCGTCGAGGCCGGGGCCCGCCCCCGTCAAGGGTGGGACGGGTGGCGGGTCATGGACTGGGCGCAACGCAACCCCGGGGAAGGACCAGATAGATCCCGGCACCAACTGCATCAGAAGGGTAGTAGAAACATAATATGCATGATCGATGAAAATAAAATGTAAATATTATGGAAAAAATAAAATAAAATAAATGAAAAAATAAAAAATAAATAAAAAGAAAAACAGAATAAGCAAGCCTTATGAAGGCGAGTAATCTCCCCGTTGTGGGCAGAGAAAATAACATAATAGCCACAGAATCTTGCAATGAAAAGAATCATTAAGCAAGAGAGTGTGGAGGTAATTGGCTATAGCTCTGAATAATGTGTGGTATGCCTGTAATATATGTTGTGGGTATCATCACTCGTTACAGGATCCACCTTAGATATCCCCTCTTAAACCTATTCACCAACACGCCTCACACAAAGTCCCGCTTTCTATCTCCATTTTCCCTGTACTTTATGGGATGGAGGCTTGTTGGTGCATCTATACAATTATAAGTGGACAGGTCACAACCTCAATTTTGACATACAAACCACCAGGGTGGCAGACACCCGTTCCCTGTGACCTGACAATCCACCTATCCAGTTTATGCTTTACAACCCCATTTATTTTTCTTGCCATACCTACCCAATTCCCATTCTACTTACCCTTTACTCCCATTTATTACTAATCCCCTATTATTGTTTTGTCTTTGTCGTCTTCCTCTTCTCCTTGGTATCTTTTTTGTTATAGAGACCGATGGTCCCCCTCTCGCTTACTGACCTACCTCAGTGCAAGAACTACACTAACACAGTTATTGATACCGCCAGCATATCCTTTTTTAGCTAAAATAATACTGATTCAATTCAGGGCTAAAAATCTGTGTTGCTATTGTTCCCCCTTTAGTCAGGTAATTACTGATTCAATTCAGGGCTAAAGTTGTTCCTCTTTGTTTTTTTTGTTTTCTGTTTTCTATTGAGTCTATTCTTCCTTTAGTCAGATAATATAAACTGATTCAATTCAGGGCTAAAGTTGTTTTTTGTTTTTTATTTTTTGTCTGTGTTTTTATTCATTCTCCTATCCTTATATATTTGCTTCCCATTGGTTCCCCAATTCTTACATTTTCATTTCGGTTTTCCCCTTAGTCATACCACACATTATTCAGAGCTATAGCCAATTACTTCCACACTCTCTTGCTTAATGATTCTTTTCATTGCAAGATTCTGTGGCTATTATGTTATTTTCTCTGCCCACAAAGGGGAGATTACTCGCCTTCATAAGGCTTGCTTATTCTGTTTTTCTTTTTATTTATTTTTTATTTTTTCATTTATTTTATTTTATTTTTTCTTTTTTCCATAATATTTTTCATTTTATTTTCATCGATCATGCATATTATGTTTCTACTACCCTTCTGATGCAGTTGGTGACGGGATCTATCTGGTCCTTCCCCGGGGTTGCGTTGCGCCCAGTCCATGACCCGCCACCCGTCCCACCCTTGACGGGGGCGGGCCCCGGCCTCGACGCATCGGCGTCATGACTCCCAGGTCCCGCCTCCGGTTGCCGGAGGCGGAGTACCCTTGGTGAATCACCAACTAGGGCTTTGACGCTGTGGGGTTGGGGGGTGGCCGCACGATCTTCCTGGCTGCCCGCCCCCCATCACGTCACCATGCCCGCCCATGACCTTGGCGTGAGCGCGCCCCTGGCCCTCGGCTTTATAACGGCCGTCACTGGCCGGGCACCTCGAGCGCTCATCATGTCTCCTTGGGGCACGTCACCTGGCCCGGCAGTCTCACCACAGGTAATCTCCCTGTACACCCTCACATTTCTCCACTGACACCTGCAGTGGCTTCCTATTTTGCACACTCACTTTTTTGCCTCACACACTTCTCCCCTTGGTCATGGGTTATTCACATTTCTTTATCTATGCACACTTTGGTCTCTATCTTTTGTCCTTCTTTCCACACTTATCACCTACCTTTCACCTATGTCACTCACACTCACACATCCTCTTTTCATTCCCAGTGTTTTTCCCATTCCCTGGGCCTCGTCACCTGTTCCCGCTTGGTGGCCCTTGCAAAAGCTCCGGCCATTTTGTCGGTCGGGGCCGACGGTCCTTTGGAGCGTGCTCTCTGCCTCAACCCCGGGGGAGATTCAGTATACCCGGACCAACATTGCACCATAATGTATGGGGTATTATCCACCCATGCATGTTTTGTGAGCATATTAAAACAAATTTGCAGTTTCATGTGTCCGTTTTCCCCACACTTTTACTGACACATAGTCATTTTTTCAATGCAGCTACACTGCATCAGACTCCTGATGATTGGTTTCAAGCCAAGAAACGCGTAGAGTTAACATCTATTGATGCATACTTTTATTCACTGTATCATGTACTATACCATCTTATTATGACTTGTATATGTGCAACTATTATTCCAATCATGTCTGTAAACTGACGTATGTTAACATGCCTCATCGTAGTCCAAATGTATATTTTTTTATTATGTATTCTGTTTTATAATTTTTCTTTTGTATTAAAATACATATCATTTTGCCTGTAATATATGTTGTGGGTATCATCACTCGTTACAGGATCCACCTTAGATATCCCCTCTTAAACCTATTCACCAACACGCCTCACACAAAGTCCCGCTTTCTATCTCCATTTTCCCTGTACTTTATGGGATGGAGGCTTGTTGGTGCATCTATACAATTATAAGTGGACAGGTCACAACCTCAATTTTGACATCTCTCACTTATCTGTAGAATTAATCCCTCCATAAATTGTCTATTGAAGGCTCGGATTGTGACTGGCAGGGCCAAGTCCAATCCCTCATCTGCCATCATACTTTCCATAGATAAGTAAAATTCCGATACAGTCTGTCCTGGCATTTGCTTCATGGGTGATATGGACCCCCTCTCCTGTTGTTTTGCTTGACAAAAAGCTTCTAATCTAGCAATAAAAGGGGCCCTTGAGTCTATATGTCTGACATGTCCTGCCTCCAGGTTGCCATCCGCATCAACTTGTCCTGCAGGTCTGTGTGGACCTATTTCTGTCATAAACTGGTTAAACAGGGTCAGAGTCATTTTGTGTCTGCATAGATCCTCCCCATCCTGCCAGGTCGCTTCATGTGTATTCATTAACTGTGTCACAAATCTACAGAAAGCAGCTGGCTTTGCTACCGGGTCTGGGGCGCTCTGTATTAATGCCATAAGGGTGTCTGCCGACCATGGTGCCCAAGTCCTTATTTGCATTCTACGAGTGACAGTAGGCGAGGCATTTGGATGGGCTGCTTGTCCAAATTCTGGATTGTTTACCTGAACAATGCGTGTATCAGTGCGTACGGGAGCTACAGTTTCTGGATGAGGTTTTTGTGCCCCACAATGCACACATTCTACTGCCAATTCTGGGTTTTGTGCTCCACAAACCTGACAAACCCATCCTCTCCCCTCAAGTACAGGATATATCTTGTGTGGTTTGCGTTCTACGTCAGTATATGGGGGTGGGATGGCTGAGCTGGGAGCCTCGACATTTTTTGTTCTTCTATCTTTCATATCCCAACCATCACAATCTGGATTATATTTCCACCCCTCTTCTTTCGCTCTATTTGAGACCTTAATTAAGCATTGAACCTGACGCATCCATTGCTTTTCTAACACCTCTCCTTGTCTGTCCCTTTTTATTTCACTCCATACATCCGGGTCTAAGCCTGCTGCTCCTTTCACCTTAAATTTACGAAGGACATCCTTTAAGTCCTGTGCTTCGGTTTTCCCATAAATGTTCTTAATTATCTGTGGCACCGTATAGTGCGCCACAATTCCCTGACGGGGTTTTGTGTTCCTCTGGCCCATTCTAACAGTCCTGCCTAGGTAGCGTGTGGGACACTTAGTGTACAATATAAAACACTTAGCTAAGTTACACTAGTTCCTCGTTGCCTTCCTCCTAGGGTGCTAGAATACTAAAAACCTCTCCGGAATGAGATTTCTGAAATCGAATTACTTTATATGCTAGCCCAATAACAAATAATTACTTTATATGCTAGCCCAATAACAAACCAGAATGTGGCTACAACATATACAAGAATGCGGCTACAACATATACAAGCATTCCTTTAAGTGGCCAGGTATCCGACTAGATCTCCGGACTTTATGGAGACCTTATTCCCTCCCCGTATCTGGGATTCCTCTCATGCACTCTTATCCCTGCTTTATGGAGCAGACAGGGCTTATACTCTCAACCCGTCTATGGTTTATGAACTAAATTGAATATCAAACTTAAGCGTCAGACCCCCCGGAAGGGCGCATTCCGTTGCTCATTGGGATGATATTCTTTCAATTCATACCAACCTTGGCAAGGCTCATTCACTTTCTCAACAAGACAGACAGAAAAACAAACAAATAATTCCAGCAATATAAACCAAAATATGCAGTAATTCTAGACTCACCACTACAGAGGCTGGTGTTTTAAAACCAGGAGAACCGTAACTGACAGAACGGATAGGCACAAATTAGGGGAGCACAGAATATAAGAAAAATAAAGCTTTTTCTTACCTGGCCAGGTTTTTGATCTGTGGCTCCCGGAATGCCTATTCCTTTTTGTTCCGTCAGCCGCGTTCGTCCACCTCTTGTAGTATCATCGGTGAGTCCCTGTTCGGGCGCCAAAGTGTTAGGGGCAACTCTTAAACAAGTTGCTTTAAGTTTATATTGCTTTGTCAAATTATTGCTTCTATAGGAATTAAGACACAGAGTCAGAAATCCGTGCATCAGTTTTGAGCATAAAGGACTGCTCCCTTTACTTCTTTCAAAGGCCTTTTATAGGCAATTATACAAACAATAGCATCAGCACCACCCCCACACAGGGCAAGGGTAAACAACAACAGGAGTCACCTGGGCTACAAGCACAAGCTCCAACACCATGGCAATACAGATACAAGGCAACAAAAGCAGCTTCAATCGAGTTCAGCAGCCAAAGGTTACATTCATAACAGATTTACACGTAGGCATTATATTAAGTGAGAACTCTAAATTAAATCCCTGACCTTATCACCCCTCTATCCTTCCTGACTGTCACCCATCTACTCTTTTCTGGTGCCTACACCTCTTTCTCTCCACCCCCCTCTGTGCTGGCCCCTGCTGGCACCTGCCGGGTACGTTCCCAGCTCTCCTTTAATATAGAGGGTCTCCTCAGTGCTGACAGTTGCTTCCCTAGATTCAGAACCTGGGCTTCCAGGGAAAAAATGTGTTTACAATTTGCACAGCAGTATTCGCCCTCGATCAGATAATCAAGGAACGCATACATTCCGCAAGATGTACACCGAGTCGCATCTCCACACCCGCCGGGCATCGTACCTACCAATTTAATGGGGATTATACCCTGTCCAAATTACATAACAGCTAGCTTCCTGACACTTATACTCAACAAAACACTACCCAGGTACAATACACAGGTACTTGCAGACATGGTAATTGCCTTACGAGCATAAAATAAAGAGAGATTGATCAAGCTTCTCTTTGCTACCGCCACCACCAGTTGTTCCACTAGCCCAAGCAGACCTTATCTCGGTTCATATGATACATTTATCTCAGTCGTATGGCTAATCACTTCTAGAATATTGCCAATATTGTGATATAGCCAGACAGGTTCAGAAGATGTGAAAGAAGTCACCTGGCTGGTGTGGACAGCACCAGCAAAGTTGGAGACTGTGAGGTGGACATCTTGTGGAGCCTGTACGGGGTATAGTATGCTCTTTGCAGAATTTTAAATTGTACCATTTTATCTCTGGCTGAGACAAGGGAAGAAATGGGAAAGTCTCAGATCTCCCTCCAGTTGTTATCATCCAGTCTGGGGATATCCACAGTCCAATTATGGTGAAGAGGGGATAACTCAGAACTGGCCGCCGCAGACAAATACCCATAAAATTAAAAGGTAGGCTTCTCCAAGCCCGGCATGCATAGAACAGCCTCCAACTCTGAATAGGAAAGGGAAATTGGTTGACCCAAAAATTGACATCTAAAGGCATGTGAAACCTGAAGGTATCTAAAGTGGTAATGTGCAGGTAGATTACATTTAGACTGGTGTGAAAATGGGATAAGTCAGAGTTGCTTACAATGTGCTCCTTTTTTGGTAATTTTATATTTTGCCCAGGTTTGTGGTTCGGGGATGGAATAGAAGTGTGGGAGAGCAGAGTTAAGTCAGAGAGGGGTACGTGGGGATTGATTGGTAGGGGGGGATAGTTCCAAAGCTGCTCCCAGTTTCCCAAATGGTGCTGTTTATGGAGGGAGTAAAAGGGTCAGGGGACCTAAGCCCTCTAAATACCAGGTGCTGTAGGTCCTCCAGAGATTGAACTATTGCTGCCTCTAGTACAACAGAGGGGTTGGTAAGATCAGGGTTGTTAGGTTTAAGTTCACCTGCTGGTGGCACTATCCTGTTCTGGGCTGTTTGCTGCAGCTCTAATCAGGCAAATTAGTGTTCAGCTGTCTGGGGGGCTACTTAAGGCTTCTCTTCCCTTCCCCCAGTGCGTCTGTCAGTCAGTCTACTTCCCTCTGCCTTGTTCCTGTCTTCCTCCCTGCTCTTGTTCCCAGTCGTAATTTCCCTTCCTTGTATCCCTGCATTCCCTGTACCTTGTGTATAGTTGTATTTAGTCTTTAGTTTCAGTCTTTAGTAAATAGACAGTAGTTAGGTTATTTTGTTATTTTGTTTGCTGTAGTGATTCATGTTCTCACTGGTTGCTGTGTGTATTAGTGTTCACTGTAAATAAATATCACTTTAATGATATATCCTTTGTTTGGTCTCAGTTCCCTTGTGTAGCTACGTGTCTGGTTTCCGGCTTAGCCGCTGATCTCTGACATAATCGTGACACCCACCAACAGCCACATCGGCTACACTTGGTAACTGTTGCTTTGGATTTTTGCTTTTCCTTTGTCAAGATGCTTAGATTGAAGGTTATTTGCCGTGTGCAACTTGCAATAGAGGATAAGGATTTGTTTCATTCACTTTGGCAGGAGCTCACTGAGGAGGAGCTGTTGGGAAGTAGGGATGAGCCCGATGTTCGCCGAATAGCGAACAATTTGGGGTTTGGGCAAATTCGAAAGCCGCAGAACACCCTTTAAAAGTCTATGGGAGAAATCAAAAGTGCTAATTTTAAAGACTTACATGCATGGTATTGTCATAAAAAGTGTTTGGGGACCTGGGTCCTGCCCCAGGGGACATGTTGCAATGCCAAAAAAAGTTTTAAAAAGTCATTTTTTTCGGGAGCAGTGATTTTGATAATGCTTAAAGTGAAACAATAAAAGTGTAATATTCCTTTAAATTTCATACCTGGGGGTGTGTCTATAGTATGCCTATAAAGTGGCGCATGTTTCCCATGTTTACAGCAGTCCTTGCACAAAATAAAATTTCTAAGGGAAAAAAAGTCATTTAACCAGTTACCAACCGGCCCATAGCCAAATGACGGCTGCAGGGTGGTTGGATAACTCTGGGAGGGTGTAAACTGATGTCCTCCCAGAATCCTGCTCTCGCGCGCCCCCTGGGTCGCGCCCCCGAGAACATCCGTGACCGCTGATCGCGGCCGTTTACCATGTGATCGCTCCATCAAATGACGGAGCGATCACATGAAAAACAAACAAGCGTCATGTCATGATGCCGGTTCCTCTCTCCCCTCTGTGTACCGATCGGTACAGTGGAGGGGAGAGATAGGATGGCAACAGCGCTGTGAGCTGGATCTGTAGTGCCCACAGCGCTACTCTGTGATAATTACAGTCACATCCATGGATCCATCCATCCATGCTCAGCAATACTCTACAATACCATGCAATACTCTGCATCACTCTGCAATACCCCGCATCACTCTGCAATACCCCGCAATACTCTGCAATACCCCGCAATACTCTGCAATACCCCGCAATACTCTGCAATACCCTGCAATACTCTGCAATACCCTGCAATACCCCGCAATACTCTGCAATACCCCGCAATACACTGCAATACCCCGCAATACTCTGCAATACCCCGCAATACTCTGCAATACCCAGCAATACTCTGCAATATCCCGCAATACCCTGCAATACTCTGCAATACCCCGCAATACTCTGCAATACTCTGCAATACCCCGCAATACTCTGCAATACCCTGCAATACTCTGCAATACCCCGCAATACTTTGCAATACCCTACAATACTCTGCAATACCCTACAATACTCTGCAATACCCTACCATACTCTGCCATACTGTGCCATACCCAGCCATACTGTGCCATACCCAGCCATACTGTGCCATACCCAGCCATACTGTGCCATACCCAGCCATACTGTGCCATTCCCAGCCCTACTGTGCCATACCCAGCCATACTCTGCCATACCCAGCCATACTCTGCCATACCCAGCCATACTCTGCCATACCCAGCCATACTCTGCCATACTCTGCCATACCCAGCCATACTCTGCCATACCCAGCCATACTCTGCCATACCCAGCCATACTCTGCAATACCCAGCCATACTCTGCCATACCCAGCAATACCCAGCCATACTCTGCAATACTCGGTGATACCCAGCCATGCTCGGCCATGCTCGGCCATGCTCGGCCATGCTCGGCCATGCTCGGACATACTCGGCTGTACTCGGCCTCTGTATGTGGCCAGGCTATGGAAGTCTCACACATGTGGTATCGCCGTACTCAGGAGGAGTAGGAGAATCTATTTTGGGGTGTCATTTTTGGTATGTACATGCTATGTGTTAGAAAAATTGTATAAATGGACAACTTTGTGTTAAAAAAAAAAAACGTTTTAACCACTTCCCACCGCCGGCCATCATACGACGTCCTTGACTTTGTGTGGGGATATCTGAATGATGCCTGCAGCTACAGGCATCATTAAGATATCAGCTTTTTCAGCCGGTGATTCCCTACACCAAAAGAATGATCATAGCAGCTGTTCCACTGCTTGATCGTTCTTACGGGAGGCGAGAGGAGACGTCCGCCCCCCTCCCGCCGCCCTCAGGTGCTTCTACTGACTCAGCGCTACGATCGAAGCCAGGATCGTTTTTTAACATTTTTTATTTCAGGCTTCCCAGCTTAGAGGTAAAATGTCTCACTGTAAAGAGGACCTGTCATGCCATATTCCTATTTCAAGGGATGTTAACATTCTTGTAATAGGAATAAAAGTGATCAAAAAATTAATTTTTGGAAAAAAGCGTCAAACTAAAATAAAGTAAAATGAACACTAAAAAAAAAAATACATTTTTTCCCCCCGTGTGCTCGCATGCAGAAGCGAATGCATACGCAAGTCCCGCCCACATATGAAAATGGTGTTCAAACCACACGTGAGGTATCGCTGTGAACGTTAGAGTGAGAGCAATAATTTTGGCCCTAGATCACCACTGTAACTCAAAACATGTAACCAGTAAAAATGTTTAAAGCGTCGCCTATGGGGATTTTTAAGTAGCGAAGTTTGGCGCTATTCCACAAGCGTGTGCAATTTGGAAGGGTGACATGTTAGGTATCTATTTACTCAGCATAACTTCATCTTTCATATTATGCAAAAACATTGGGCTAACTTTACAGTTTTTTTTTTTTTAAAGCACAAAACAGTTTTTTCCCCCAAAAAAAAGTTCAAAAAATTGCTGCGCAAATACCGTGCGAGATAAAAAGTTGCAACGACCGCCATTGTATTCTCTAGGGTCTTTGCTAAAAAACATATATAAAGTTTTGGGGTTCTATGTAATTTTCTAGAAAATAAATGATGATTTTTACATGTAGGAGAGAAATGTCAGAATTGGCCTGGGTGCTCCAGAACACCTGAAGGTGCTCCATGCATGTTGATCCTCAGTATGTGGCCACGCTGTGTAAAAGTCTCAAACATGTGGTATCGCCATACTCGGGAGTAATAGCAGAATATGTTTTGGGGTGTAATTTGTGGTATGCATATGCTGTGTGTGAGAAATAACCTGCTAATATGACAATTTTGTTCAAAAAAAAAAAGAAAAAAATGTATGTACTGTACATGGGGGGGTGGATTCAAACGATCAGATGCTACAACCCTATTTGTCAACCAGTAAGTCTCGTTATTGGTATAAGAAAGTTGCCAACAAATCACCTACCTCAAGTATATTGTTACCAACAAGGTCCTGCCCCAGGAAGCATTCGCTCTGATAGTGTGAGTCGACTTCACGAGCAACATATTCCCTATAACATTCCCCCAACAGAATCTGCAAGGAGACGCCAAAAGAAATTCTGTGTATGCAGCAGAGGAGGAGTAAGAATAGATACCAGTTATTATTGTCCCCAATGTCCCTCCCAACCTAGCCTGCGCATTGGAGATTGCCTCAAAAATTATCACACATCCATCAGATATTAGTTAGATACCATGTTACTACCTTCCATGTTAATTAACTGACTCTGGCCTGTTTACCGACGATGTCTTTGCCTGCTGATTTAAACCACGTTTCTGACTTCCACATGCACCAACCTCAGCCTGTTAACCAACGATGCCTCTGCCTGCCGTTTTTAAACCACGTTTCTGACTTCCACGTGCACTGACCTCTGCCTGTTAATCAACCACGTTTTTGCCTGCCACTTGGACTGATCTTTTGCCCTTCTACTTTAGTACACAGGGGTCTCGCATATGTGAGGGGCTTCAGAATAGCGTTCTGAGTAGAGAAAATCAGTTTTTCATTTCTGTGCTCACAGAACAGGGTCTAGTTTCCTGGAGACTTCAAAGAGATTTGGGTGGGAAAAGCCTCTACCCCTGACCCCCTGGCCCTAAGCTTGATGGTCCTTCCTGCTGCCTGGACAAATGCTTTGGCTGTGCTGACCATATTGCTGTCTGTAATGACCGAGGAGATTATGGACCATGTTTCTTCCTGCTGCTTGGACCAATACTTTGGCTGTGTTGATCATATATCGGCCTGCTGCCTCTACTGACTATGGACAGTATTTCTGCCTGGACACCTCTGCTTGCTACCTGGACCAATGCTTTGGCTGTGCAGACAGTATCTCAGCCTGTACGAACTATGGACAGTATTCCTGCCTACTGCCTGTATTATTGCTTTTGCTGTCGCTGACCACATCCCTGCCTGCTGCCTCGATCGATGCTCTCCTCTGTGGACTACTGCACTTTTAAAACCACAGGTAATCTTTTGTTATTTGGTATGTACCTGTTGTGCTAGAAATATGAAGGGCCTTCAAAAATGTAATCGGTAGTCAGAAAATTATATGTGTAATTTATGCTGCTAGAATGCTTGGAGGTGCTACTTGGATGTTGGGCCTCTGTATGTGGCCAAGCTGTGTAAAAGTCTCAAACATGTGGTATCGCCAAACTCAGGAGACGTAGCAGAATGTATTTTGGGGTGTCATTTTTGTTATGTACATGCTATGTGTTAGAAATATCTTATAAATTGACAACTTTGTGTAAAAAAAATTGTTTTTGTTTTTTTCCCACATTTTCCAAAAAATTCTGGAAAAAAATTAACCATTTAAAAGACTCATTATGCCTAATAGATTATACGTTAGGGTGTTTGCTTTCCAAAATTGGGTCATTTTGTGGGCAATTCCATTGTCCTGGTGCTCCAGGGCCTTTAAAAGTGTAATAGGTGGTTGAGAAATGAGATGTGCAATTTATGCTTGTAGAACGCCTGAAGATGCTACTTCAATGTTTGGCCTCTGTATGTGGCCAGGCTGTGTAAACATCTCACATGTGGCATCGCCATACTCAGGAGGAGTATCAGAATGTATTTAGGGGTGTAGTTGCAATTATGCATATGCTATGTGAGAGAAATAACTTGTTAATATGACAAGTTTGTATTGAAAAAAAAAAAAAAAATTCTTAATTTTCCTAAGAATTGTGGGGAAAAATTACAACTTAAAAAAACTCACCGTGCCTTTTAGTAAATACCTTGGACTGTCTACTTAACAAAATGGGGTCATTTGGGGGGGTATTTGTACTTTCCTGGCTTGTTAGTGTCTCAAGAAATGAGGCTGTCAGTACATCAGGTATGATCATGGAATGACCCAAGGGGCTTTGTATATAGCCCCCCCTAGATCCAAAATGGCTGCCCAAATCTCCGAAAAGCTCTTTGTCAAATTAGATACAGGCTCCCTTAAGATGGCCACAGGGAGTCCAGTGCAGAGGACAAGTCAGTCCTCTGCAGGGTTCACATAGTGCCAGGGGTAAGCAGCTTTCATATGATCACCATGTTTAGTTCTGGCTGCTAATGCAGAAGTGAATGGGCAATATGTACATTGCCGCCTCACTCCCTGCTCTGACAACCACTCAAATGGTGACGCCACTTGCCATGTGTAGCGGCAACTGCACACAGCAACACCCTCCTGCTCACAATATTGCCAAACAATATCATCAGTTAATTAGTTGATTGTACTGATTATTATTGTAGCACCCTGGTGTTAGGCAGGGTTACTAACAAATTTAATTTGCTCGGCGGTCACCAGTCTGGGTTTGATGAACCTCTCTTCTGTCACTAGGTGCATTGTTACCTGTGGCATTAGATTGACAAGGGCTTAGTAAATCCAGACTAGGAGTGGATGGGTTGTCTCAGCCAATTGGCAGGGGTTCCTTTGCCCTTGGCCAACCGGGAGAGACTATTTTTTTCTGGAGGAGTCAGGTGATTGGTGTTCGGTGCCACCTGGGCGGCTGTCTGGGTGGACGTGTGTTGAAAAGCTCCCAGTTGCTAGGCCAGAAACCTGAGGCCTATCCGGGAGTACCTGGCTGCTAGGTGTTCTGAGGCCTATTCAGGTTGGAAGCAAGCAGTGCGGGGTTGGGGCTTCAGGCTTGGAGCCCAACTAAGTTGCAGGGAGTTGTGCCAGCTGAAGAACCAAGTAGTTGCCACAGGTGATGGAAAGCAGTTGCCATCAGAGATGACCACGTCTGTCGCCAGAGGCAGAGGTAAAGGGGGACACAGTCGCCAGCAAGGGACAATCTCTAATGTTATCAGAGGTCAGGTTCTGTGGAGACTGAAGAAGTACCAGAGCTACCTTTTTCACTAGCGGGGGCAGTGAAGAAGTTGGGAAAGCTTCAGCAGAGTCAAATCAGGGACCCAGCAGGACAGTGTAGGTGACCCTTGGAAGCCACAGGGGGATATTTGTTAAGGAGCTCAAAGGATCCAGTGGCGGCTGGGATCTGAAGAATCTACGGAGAGATTGGGAGCTCAGTGAGAGGATCTACAACAGGATACTGTGAGTTGTGATCTGTATTGAAGTTGAAGTTACCAGTTCAGTTGCTATGGAAGACAGAGGTCTACAAATACAGTTCGCTGCAATTGAGCTTAAAGGCCCTTGAACCGTATACCTGCTCTATTCCTATTTTTGCATTGGAGTCTGCCAAGTATTTTGCATCTGCCTAAGGGTATTCAGGCCCTAACAAATCTCTTTTTGCATTCTCAAAGTGTCTGGCGCCCAACTTACTTTATCTACACCACACCCATTATGTCTAGTAACCTACACTGTGAAGATGGATGTCAGCTCTCCCTGACTCTTGAGGTCACCATTTGGCCTATAGGGGTCAGGGCCACGGCCACATTATACATCAGGCTATCTATCCGCTGCTGGACTACACAAAGTGTGATGCATGTCCACTTCTGTATAGAATTTGCTGAAGCAGATTTTATAACCCATTTTGGTGTTGACCATATATCTTTTGTATACAGCCGATTGCTTACCTTGCTAACTCACTACACCTCCCTATCTCTTGTAAAACTGAACTTTGACTATTTGGTTTACTGGATGAGGAACTTTATTCTCCTAAATTTCATCAAGCTTGGGATCTATGGTATAAATCTGCACTTGCTCAGAATAGGAATAAGAACACCTTGACCTATCTATTGTGAGAACTATAGCCTAATATATGGGGCATGGCTCCCCTATGCTTCACTGGTCTAAGGTCCAGGCCCTGCATTGGATGTGAGGGCGCCTAGGGGACTGTCCCTTACCAGAGCATGAGGGCGTGTCTTCTCCCATAGGGAAAGAAGGATCACAAAATTTAAAGTGTACAATTTCTCCCCAACACTAAGGCTTCACACCTATGCATTTTTAGTGCTTTTTGCAGATTTGCACTACAGAACGTGTTCCAAAGGAAACCATGGTGAATGGACTGTAGTGCAAATCTGCAAAATATATAGGCGTTGGGCTTTAAAGTGTGCTTTTGACAAATGAACATGTCATACTGTATTAACCTACTTGAGACTGTCAGTGTTTATACTTTTTTTTCCCTTATTTGCTCATTGTTACATGAGTCTCGTTCTTGACTGTGCATACATTGGACTCTTATGCACTTACAATGTGTTAGGGCTGAGATCAATGTGCTGAGTTTAAAAAACAAAAATCTATTCCCTTTCTATAAGGCTGATGTCAGATGGGTGACTCTGCCACTGGCAATTCGACAAATCGCCACCGGCAGGATCTCTAAGAGGCTGCCTTTTTCTCCCCTTGGAATCGCTTCCTTTGTAGCTGAGGCAGCAAGATGTCACTCACAGCTATTGGGATTCAGCAGCCTTTGAGCAAGCGACAGAGAATCATGTTGTTGCATCTGGTTACAGAGGAAATGGTTTCATAGGGACAGACAGGCAGCCTCTTCAGCGATCCTGCCCTGGCAATTTGTCTCTAGTGGCAGAATCGCCCATCTTACACCTGCCTAATTCCTGATGGGAGCCTTGTTTCAATCACCAAATATAACCAGTTAAAGGTAATGTCTCAATTTCTGAAATTGTGAAAACTGCTTATATGAGCCGATGGTTTGTTCCGAACCTAGGTCCAGACTGAACGTGGATGTTTGGGCTTTCGTCTAGACAGAAGTTTTGCCCACTTGGCCCTCTGTTCAGTGGGAGCCAAACATTTATATATAGAAGTGGTGCTTCTACTGCTTCTATATGATATCTTCCCATTGTCAAAACTTAAAGCGGAGGTCCGCCAACCACTGCAAAAATTAAAAGCCAGCAGCTGCACATACTGTAGTTGCTGACTTTTGATAATCGGACACTTACCTGTCTTGGAGTCCAGCAATGTCGGCACCGCAGCTGATGTTTTCATCAGCTGTCAGGTGCATGCCGCCTCCATTGCGAGTAAGGGAACCTAGCAGTGAAGCCTTACCCTACTGCACATGCGCGAGGCTCTGCTCCTCTCTCCTACTGGCCCGGCGGCCGGGGAAGGAGGAGGGAGGAGAAGGGAGCCTGGGCGGTGACGTCAATACCCGCAGCTGAGGCTCCCGGAAGTGTCGCCCTCCCCCCGAAAGGTGCCAAGTGTGGCACCTGAGGGGGGGGGGGAGTACAACGAGCGGAAGTACCACTTGTGGGTGGAACTCCGCTTTAAGGAAGCAGCGGGAGCTTGCTGACTCTGCCATCACCAGGAATCCCCAGCCATGTAACCGAAGGAGTGCTGACAGTTCTGACATCACTGCCCAAATATTTGATCCACAATGTCACCACTATCCCTGCCGCTTCTCTTAAGCAGCTTATGGCAGGTTGGGCGTCTGTCATTCAGCCAGAATACATCAGGATTGGTTTTGTGTGCCAGGTCATCAGGTTTGTGGATGGGGGGTTTTCGGCGAATTGTCCGTTGATGGGCACTGTGATTGATTTACAGTAAGGGTCTTTTTTTAGGGATTTTTATTTTTTTTAATAAAGGTCTAGCCATATGGTTGTTTTGGTTTTTTTTTGTTTTTTTTTTGAGTAGGGGTACTATGTACGCCATTTATCTTTTACTCTGTCTACCAAGGTATGTTTGTACCAAGGTATGTTTTTTAAATCAAGCTCACACCTGCTGCTGCAGATGCAGGCTTGATACCGGCTTCAGGAGCTGGTGAAGGGCTTTACAATTCAGCCTGTTCACTTTTAGTAGGCCCTGAAATGGGGCACCCAACCCCCCCCCCCCCCGCACTGGTGGTACCCATGAAGGTTCTCGGGCTCTACTGTTCCGCAGAGGGGCCTGGGACTGTGGGAAACTGCTTCCCAAGTGAAAGCAGGATAAACTTAGAGAAAATCCATTCCCCAGTCCTTCCTGCGACCAATGACCCCAGGAGCAAAGAGTTAAATATGCTAGTGTATCTGAGGAAGCAGCTATTCTAGCATGACCTTTGCTGGAATAGCTGCATTGGAGGGAAGGGGAGACATTGGGGGGTCTCCATAAAGAGTATCTGTCACCTCTGTTACCTGCTAATGCTATCACATAGGGGACTTGTTAGCCCACTTATGATAGTAATAAAGTAAATTAAAAAAATAAGTTAAAAAAAACTGTAAAGACTTTTAAAGTGTCAAATTTTAAGTACCATAGTTCTTTGCGATCCTATGGGTGTGCACAGTTTTAAGACTTGACATGTTTGGGTTGCACTTAGTAAATAAATACCAATCTTTTATATTTTACTAAAAAAGGGAGTATACTATAGTGTTTCTTTGGACTAAAATTAATTTTTTTCCTTAAAATATACATTTGATAAAAACCTGCACATATATCATGCGACATGAAAAATTGCAACTACCACTACTATTTTCTTCTGCAGAGTCTCCGCTTTCAGAAAATTTCTATTTGTTGGTGGGTTTACAGTATTTCTAGCAAAAAATGCAAATGTGTGCAAACCATGAATACATTTCCCCCCAGTAGAGAAGTGTTTGAAAAAGAAGTCAGGAGAGGGATGTAATTTGCCAGCAATTTAAAATATTTTTCTCCTGTAAATGTAGGAAAAAAAACAAAAAAACACTGCTCCCGGGCAAAAGAATCTTTTTGAAATTTCTTTTTTGCTCCAGTAAATGTTCCCCAGGCAGTGGACCCCTTGTCTGTTAGTCCTGAAAATGGGCATTTTTAATTTGATTCAGCCCAAACCCCAAGCAGTTTGGCTCATATGAAAACTAGCTGATCTCTCAAATCATATACCCAGAGTTTACATGTGCATATTTGCTTGTATCAACGCAAACCTGGGCTTAGCCCATACAGAAAGAAAGTCCCTCTAGTAAGAGCTTACAGATATCACTGCCATGTGACAGCGCTAGGACAATCACCAGCGCTTACATGTAGCGGTGCCCCCCATGGGATCGCTGCGTGTTTCAGCTCCACACATCAGCCTGCTTGGTCAAACATCCATTTCAGGCACACTTTCTCCAGTCAATGAACGGTCTCTTGCTTGTTTTTATTAGGGGTTTAAACTTGGATGGGGAAAAGGGACATGGGATGCCCAAATGATGAATCTTGCTTAGTGGAAATAAAGGTAGTTGAATCTAAATTGACAGTCTCTACTACTTCATTTCTCCTCCAACACACTATTTGAGATCACTTGCTTTCCTCTACTGCCCAATTCTAGATTCCTGTCACTGTTAGCACATGGCTAGGCCTCACTCTGAATAATATGTGTATAATTCAAAAAGTCGCGCTAAAGGAATGAAAGTGGCAAAAACCTAGTGCCTAAAGCAAAGGTAAATTCATTACAAATGTTTATAAAAGGGATTAAAAAATATACCAGTGTCTAAAAACACCACAGTGAAATAGGGATATAAAAAACACAAATAATGTTTACTATACAAGAAAAAATGAAATTAATGAATGAAAAATAAATTGAGTGGTTAAATGTGAACAGTAAAAATGTTTTCCAAAACACTAAAGAAAAGCCTGGAGCAGCCGAATAAAATGAGGTATGTGCAAGGCGCACATGACGGAGGTAACAGGGTTAATTAATGAGAGGGTGGAGACAAGGTGCCGAGGGGGAGGATAACACAGGGAGGGGACTGATAAATAGTAGGCCCGCCCTGGGAGGTACAAGCAGAAAGTTGTGGAAAGTTCCCGCCCACCCTCCCTAAGGTTGTTGTGTTTTTACAATTGTGCGTGGTGGTTGTTTAACTGTTTTTACAGGTGTGAGATGCAGAGAAGTCGTGGCAGTGGCGGGCGTTGGTCTGCGCAAGGGAAGGAAGATGGCAAGTAAGAGTGGGACCTGACGTTGTATGGGTCCAGATGCTGGTTCCCGGCTAACGGAGGTTAGCCGGGAAGTGGTATGGGGGCATTGCGGTCACTGGCAGTCTCTGAGCCAGCTTGTCGGCTTGAGGCCTAATTTTTGATATATTTGAGATGGACTGCAGTGCCATACTTTTTGGTGATGGCCATCGGATTGAGTGTCAAGATTTTATTGCCCAGACCAACGCTCTCTTTTTTCCGTACGTTATTGTTTTGTTTATTGATGGATATTTTTCCATAGTTATTTTTGAAAAAAAGTATTTTTTATATAAATAAAGTAGGCTGCTACGGCCTTTTATACCCCATTGAATGGTGTGGTCTTAATTTATAAGGGATTAAGAACAAAGGGGGGTATAGATATGGGTAGAATAACATCTGGTATCCAACAGTCATGCCAAATGCCACAGTATATAGGAACTGTGCAAAGACAATAAACATATACCCTGTGAAAAATGTAAATTAAGCAGTGTAAAATTGAGAACAAACTTATATAATCCACCAAAAGTCCATATCCAAAGGAACAATGATTAATAAAGTTCATGCGTGTTATAAGAAACGTATAGATGGATATCCCCCAGTGCTGAGTGAATGTAGAAACAAAAACTTGCTGTGGTGACTAAAGGTGCGTGGGCAGACCTCCACCGTTCAAAACTGCTGCCTCTTACCAGAAAAAGTTGGTCTCTGGGATAAAGAGACCTATAGGGCGGATGGCTGCAACCCCAGCCAGGGATCTGTACAGCAAACACAGGTTGTCATCCGAATCCCGGAACTCACTCCATCAAGACACACCTCACACACACTGTCACTGTGCACCACTCCGCCGTCCTCCCTTCTCCACCATAGCCCGAAGTCCCGGCAGCTTCGGCCGCAGCAGCTCCCAGCCCCCCGGTGCGTCGTCTTGGTGAGGCAAATCCCCGGCTGCTATTGGCTGGCTACGTACCTACTCTGCTCTCCGGGAGGATGGAAGTCGCAAGGGGCCAGTGTACAGCGAGCGCAAAGCCGTCCATTTAACCACTCAATTTATTTTTCATTCATTAATTTCATTTTTTCTTGTATAGTAAACATTATTTGTGTTTTTTATATCCCTATTTCACTGTGGTGTTTTTAGACACTGGTATATTTTTTAATCCCTTTTATAAACATTTGTAATGAATTTACCTTTGCTTTAGGCACTAGGTTTATATTATATACGTTTTACGGTTTACTACCTTTAGTCGCAGCTCATTTTATTGTGTTAGCGCAGTATTTATTTTCACACTCACTCTGAATAAGTCCTAACATTTTCCTAGTAGCTATTTGCAGGAGGGGGGCTGCAGTCCCCTCTGTGGTAGCAAACATTTTAGAAGAAAAGAATAGTTGTGCTAACTGATACTTAATGGAATACTGATCCCATCAAGTCTGGTGCAAATCCTGACAACCCTCCTGGCTGCAGCAACCTGACTTCAACAACACCACAGTCTCTCCCTCTGGCTTCACATCCAGTCCTGGCATGTCTCTCCCAGAGCTTCTCACTGTGCTTCTCACTCACCGACCCCGGCATGGATCCCTCCTGAATGACTTTCCTGGCAGTGCTCCCCACTGCCCTCTTCCTGCTCCTCTTCCAGGACACCTCTCAATGACTGTGTAGAGAGAGGCTCCCTCACAGCTCCTGAGCTCCAGGCCTGAGTTCACCCCCCCAGAAAGGGGGTTCCCTCAAAGGCCCAACAGTCTAACACTCCATCTCAGTTCTTCCACCCGACAACTCCTCCCACAGCAGGCTGACCATGAGTATATATAGGAGGCCTGCCCCCTGCCAATCCTAAATGATTTGTTCCTCACATGAAGTCACGTAACTTCTATGGACCATCATTTATTAGAAGTCATACAAATATGGAGGACTTTCTTCTAATACGTACCTAGAGGTTTACCAGCTCTTGGACTATATTGTCTCTATGTTGGACATTTAAGATTGTTTTAGCGCTACAGGGCTCCCAGATACACTCCATGTCACTCTCACTCTCTGCCCTGCCTCTTTTCCGGAACCCTCTGGAAACAAAGAAGGCACCAGAGAGAGAAAGTACATGTCAGTCACCTGCTGCTACACTAAACCACTCCCCTGCCCCCAGATCAAAAACAAACAGGCCTAGCTCACAGCTAAATTTACCTGCACTGGCAGTACTAACAAAACACTACTGTAGCACCTTCCTACCTAAGGTAGAGGGGGCTGCACACACATGAAAGTAAAGGGAGTTTAGTGCTCTCCAAACATGGAATTATGGGATTTTTTTTCTTTCACTTTTAGTGGTTGAACAAAGTGGCAGGAGAAGTGAAGGACAGAGTATGTGATGCTGTCAGAGTGGGTATTAAAGCAAACTTGTGTTAGAAAAGTCAGAAGTCATGTTCTGCATACTTGTTCCAAATCAATGGTTCAAAATCGTGAAGCAAAAATGTCAACATGACTGTCAGGAACAGGATCTGAACCCATGACCTCTTCTGCATTTTGCAGTAGCTCTTCTTGTTGAGCCACCTGAACAACATCCTGTCTAATTCCTTGGATAATCGTGCTTTGTGCTTTGTTTTTGGTGAACCTTGAACTCCTCCTATCCACTTCCTATTTAAGCCATGCCTTTGCACTTCCTAGTTGCCAGATTATTGTGCTCTGTCCAGCTGAAATCTTTCTCCTTTGTTTAGCTGCAGCTATCCTTATCTCCACTATCACTCATTATCAACCTTTAGCTTGTTCCTTGAATACGCTTCCACTTGATCCTATCAGAACTATGATGAAGAAATAAACCTATTTCATAAATTTCAGATGGAGGTTTAAGATTGAATACACTTCAAAACAAAGGTTAGCCTCAGGTCAGACACTTGAGTTTTTCAAACAGAGACATCTTGCATCTTCTATCACCCTGTTAGAGATCTATAAACAGGTTGTTTGCAAAACTGGGTATATAAAAGCCAAGGACAACTATAGTATATGGTTTTTAAACAGAATTTATTTGAGGAGCCTTGTATTAATAATAAAACTTTGGAAACACAGCAAGCAACCTTAATTGTCTTTCCCAGGTGAGATATGCTATCTCCAAATGAGGTCTCACTAGAAAACCTTGGGGGGAATGTTTACCTAGCCAGACACTTCCAAGATAACTTTCGCAAACAGACCAGCTAGTAAACATACGGGTTACCTCCTCAGAAATTCCTAACCGTTTAGGAATTCAACTAATACATTACCTAAAATATATGGACACTTATAATCTATGGACACTATATAATGAAGCTCCCACCATGAATATTAACATAACTATTGTTAGGGGCAACTCTTAAACAAGTTGCTTTAAGTTTATATTGCTTTGTCAAATTATTGCTTCTATAGGAATTAAGACACAGAGTCAGAAATCCATGTATCAGTTCTGAGCATAAAGGACTGCTCCCTTTACTTCTTTCAAAGGCCCTTTATAGGCAATTATACAAACAATAGCATCAGCACCACCCCCACACAGAGCAAGGGTCAACCACAACAGGAGTCACCTGGGCTACAAGCACAAGCTCCAACACCATGGCAATACAGATACAAGGTAACAAAAGCAGCTTCAATCGAGTTCAGCAGCCAAAGGTTACATTCATAACAGATTTACACGTAGGCATTATATTAAGTGAGAACTCTAAATTAAATCCCTGACCTTATCAATTTCCCCCTTTGACATCATCCTCTCCCTTCCCCTGGGTCCTCATGAATAAGTTCTAGTCAGTTTTTCCCCAGAGTACTTTCCCTGACCGCGAGTTGTCAGAGGGGTAGAACCCATCCCCCTAGGTATTACCAACATCTTAAAATTCAAGAAGAGGAGTTTTATAGGAGTAGGGTGATGTCAATACACATTTATCGGTATGCCCTGTCTATTCTCCTAATTTTCCTATTTATTTTCCTGTATACACATATATTTGTGATTGTAAGTGATATTAATATTAGAATAATAATTACCATTGGACTTAACAACCAGTGAAAGCTATTGGTTGCTGTAGAAGACATTCCACTAAATATATCCCACCAATGTGGTGCAGTATCCTGTTGTATCTGTGAGGAAAGATGCACTAGTCTACCTTTGTCAATAATTGCAGATACAAGGTTATTCTGTAGGGTATGTTCTAGTGTTTCTATGTGTTGTCTTAACAACTCTGATTGTTCCAAAACCTGTTTTAGTGGGTCTAAAGAAATTATAAAGGGTGTAGTGTCAGTGAGATTATGTACCTCATAGACTGAAGAGAATATCTTATCGGCGTCTGGTTCAAAAAGATAGGTGTCGTTACCCCATTGTAATATTTTAATTTTTTTTATACATCCCGCAAACGGCGCCGATTTATTTAATGCTGACATGGTGCGGTTATCATTAGTAATGATACAAATATGCTGGGGTCCTATTTTTATGAATCTATTGTTCACATTTATCGGTGTTCTTTGCATTTTGCATATGCTAGTTTGGTATTTTAACAAGCAAGGTTCATATACTGGGGAACTTCTGCCACATACCATTCCCTTATTAGTTCCTCCACATAGAGTTAAATCATGGGTTCTGTTTCCTTTATCTACATATTTCCCATATATTTCTGGATACCAAAACTCGTCTTTAATTACTAGTGGCATGACCACTATTTTACACATTTCCATTACATCTGCTACCCGGTATGCTTCAAACCTTCCTACACACCATTTATCCTCACATTCTATTTTATCCCCTTTTACTTGGAACCATACACCATCGTCAGTTAAACCCTTAAAATATTTCATCCAGGTATGATAATTTCCCAACTGTAGTTCAGTCCTGGCCCTATTTATTTGTACATGATAGGATAAGAGGTTAAAAGAGCACTGTGTGAAATTTACAAACTGTTGACTTTGATTCCACAGCTGGAGCTCTGCTCCTATAGTGTGATTTATTAACCCTCCCAAAAATTGTAATAGGGGTATTCTTGCAGCTGGGTTTCAAAAGTGGTGGGTAACCATTTGCTTGTGATAGTCAAGCTGTCAGCTATGTGTCCCCCTGCATGCTTCCATCTGTTGTTCATTTCTTCTATCTCGACCGAGTTTAAAATTCCCATCCCTGTACCTGTCAGTCCCAATAGTGTGTCGTACCATTCTCGTTTATACCTACACTCCGGTATCGGGGGAAAGGTGATATTGAATTTTATTTTTGTTTTCTGTTGTGATGTTGATACATTTATGCAAGTGTTTGGTACGGGTGTTAATATGGAAGATTCAGTTGTTGGCGTTACTTCTTCCTCCATTTGTATGTGAAACCCATAGGTCTGTGCATACCAGTACCACCCATCAACTTTCTCTTCCCTCCACCAAGATGCACAGAGGAAAGTACTGGATTGATTAACGGTAATATCTGTCAGATTAAACATCCCTTCTGATATATTTTCTCCCCCTGCTATTGTGGTTAATATTTGGTACATTTGTCCTACCACCCGTTCCCGGGCTTGTTTCCACGTCTGTGAAAGGGATATTTTATGGCACCTATGATTTTTATTGTTATTGAAAGGAAAGCTCATATTGTCATTCCACTGGAAGGTTATAGTTACTTCTGAGAATGGGTCCGCCTGTATCCATGCAATACCTACATCTATATGAAATGGTCGCCTGTGTCCTTTAACAGTGTAATTACCTACATTATAATCCTTATTCATCTCATATCCTGAATCATTTGCTACTTTAGGATCATCTATAGCCCATTCGAAAGTTGTTGTTTCCTCTACTTCAAGTACATTAATACCAGGAGTCCATGCATATATTTGTAAAACAACAATCTTCAACAAAAAATATGTAAGTAGATATTTCATCATGTTGTTTTCTCGGGTTGTTTCTTGCAATGTGATGCGTGTATCCAGGTAGGTTTTCCTTCCAGCTTTACTGAGGTGGCTGTGGTCAAGAGTACTTGGTAAGGACCTTCAAACCTGGGTTCCAATGTCTTTCTGGTGTGTTTCTTCACATATACATAATCCCCTGGTAGCAGCGTATGTGTACCTGTTATTGAATTAGGGTCTGGAAGAGAAGAATACACCCTTTTTGTGGATCTTAGTTAGACGTTGTTGTAATTGTATCACATATGCAGTCAAACTATCACATTGCAATTGCATACTCTGTGGAAAGTATAAACCTAATCTAGGTGCATTCCCAAAAAGTATTTCGTATGGGGATAATCCTGTTTTTCCTGTTGGAGTGTACCTTATAGAGAATAAAGCCAGAGGCAGGCATTCTGGCCAAGGCTTGTTTAACTCTTGCATGGCTTTTTGTATTTTTAACTTTATTGTCCCATTTACTCTCTCCACTGATCCTGAACTCTGTGGGTGATAAGGGGTGTGAAAACTTTGTTGAACCCCTAACATGGTCATCACATTCTGCATGATTTCTCCTGTAAAGTGTGTCCCCCTATCTGATTCTATGGTTTCAGGAAGACCAAACCTAGGTATTAACTCAGTGATCAGTTTCTTGGCTGTGGTTTTTGCTATAGCTGATTTTACTGGATAACTTTCGGGCCAACCTGAGAATAAATCGATACACACGAGGACAAATTCAAAGGGGCCGCTCTTAGGCATTTGTATGTAATCATTTTGCAGTCTCTGGAAGGGGTATTGGGCCCGGACCTGGTGTTTTCGTGTGGTTTTCACTTTCTGTCCTGGGTTATTCAGGAGACAGATTTGGCAGGCTGCACAGTAGTTTCTTGCAGTGCTACTGAATCCAGGGGCGAGCCATCCTTGGTTCACAATCCTATACATGGAATTGGAACTGGCGTGTGTGGGTAGGTGAACTGCCGCTGCCATTGCT